>CM077165.1:59659604-60259604 GCA_039583875.1 Platanthera guangdongensis
AGGCATCAATTCCTGGTCATATGTGCAGTGGTCAATAAAAAGAAAGTGGATTTGACACAGATCCTCTTTGATCTGATAAGGAAAAAGAATAATAAGAAAGAAGTTTGCTTTGGAAGGATCCTGGGGATCTTCCTGAAGGAGAAGGCTGCTGAATCTCTGGTCTCACAGACCATATTCATAAATGCCAGTAAAAGGCTCACCTGTGCCTTGTTTGGCAGGTGGGAGAGGACCATAACCAAGCATCTAAGCTTCCACCTCTTCCACCCCAGCTTCTGAAAGCACCAGGGCTGTCAGAGCCACTCCCTACCCTACTGAAGAGATCATCCCCACACCTCCATCCCTTCCAGCAATTCAACAACCACAAAAACTCCAACACCAACTTACACCACATCAACAACCAAACCCATTTGTTCATATTTCTACTATAGTTACATCTTCTACCACCTCTCCACCCTTAGTTACAAACATCCCCTCATCTCCTCTTCAGGAATCCCATCAACCTACTCCACCTCAATCACCCCAATCCCCCAATGATATACCAGCCCCAACACCACCATCATCTCCTCTTCCACCTCACCTATCCTCCATTCCAACTTTTGATCTTCTGACTTCCCCCTCAACTCTCCCTCCCCTCCAGATTCACACATACTAGATTCCCTCCCTCCATCATCTCCAACATCTACCATCCCTCCAAATGTCTCCACCCAACATTCTACTGAACCATCTACCACTCCACCTCTGGATCCCTCCACCATCTCCTCTGTAATTACTCCCATCACTCCTCTACTCAAATCTCTATAGCAGAGGCTATTACACCTCTTGCTACTTCTATCTCTACTCTTTCTGCTCAACTCTCTGCCTTCACTGCTGCCCCCTCTTCATTCAGGGGCCTGACTCCAGTTTTTACTGAAACCAAGCAGGGGAGATGCTTGATGAAGAAGCTGCAGTAGCTCCAGCAGTAATAGCAGTTCAAGCAGCACCTCTAGCTCTAACAGTGATAGAGGTAGCAACAGCAGCAGTAGTTGATACAGATTATACTGTACAGATTTAATTGATTTAATTCAATTCATTAATACTGACATGGACTTAGAAGAGTCAGTACCAGAGGACATTATTACTGCTGGTGATTTCATTTTAAATCCACAGTAGATATAGTTAATTTGTTGAGCATTTTTGATATTGCATATTTGAGATTTACTCTAGCAGAGTATACTAATCCATCCTTGCCTATTGTCCCCTATACTTCCCCAGTAAGTCCTCAAGTTGCAAACGAACTTAGTGACAGTTTTGTTGTTCCTAAGCCCACAGTCATTCCAGCTTCCCCAGTAATGTCTTCTGCACCCAGTTATGTTATGGATGACTCTCCATTGCTAGATCTGGATGACTTGATCCTGGCTGATATTGAAGAAGAGGAAAAGGCAGTTGCTAAAAGCACTGTCAGAATTAGTTCTCAAGTTTCTCCTGTGGCTTCTCCTCCAGCTCCTATTAAAGTTCCTGCTCAGCTCCATCTCTAACTGAAAAGCCTATCATTTCTGCGGAGGCTCTAAAAGTTTTAAATGATTTTATGATAACCCTCAGAGATCTGATGATGATGATGAGGATGAGGATGATGATTCTGATGATGAGCCCAAGAGGAAGCCAGTTTCCAAGAAAAGAAAAGCTCCTCATCCTCCTGCTCCAAAGAAAAATCCAAACAATGACACTCCCTATTATATTCTCCAAAAAATAACTCCATACAAAGGGATACCATCTTGGATGTGGTTATCCAAAAATCAGCATAAGGAGAGGAAGAAAGCAGAAGGTACTCTCCTCCTCCAATTCAAAGATTCAGAAAAGATCCACCTCCTCCACCTCCTCCAGATGTTGGTGCTTCAGGCACAACCTCTCAAAGATCTGCCCTATTCAAAATATCAGAGATACCATGGGAGATCATCTTTTAAAGCAGCCAGCATAGGTATTACTCTTCAGGCAAGCAACATCAATTGCAGCATCAACCACAACAACAACATCAACCACAACAACAAACATTCTCTACAGATCAAAAGCTGAAAGTTCTAAAAGACCATCTTCTCCTCATGTTCCTTTTGAAGATCCAGAAATAGCTACTACTGCTAGAATGGCCAGGTTCCAGGAACTAGTAGGCCTTTCTATGATTAATAAAGCCAAAGCCGAAGGAAATGATCCTTCTGAATATTCAACAATGTCAAAGTACAGGAAAGAGGAACTTAAGAGGTTTGAGAAAGCAAACAAGTTTTTCAATGTTGATGACTACATGAAGTTGCACCCAGAAGCAGTTGTCCTAGAGCTACATTTTGAAGATTATAGGGGCTGACGATATGACCATGACAAAAGTGCAAGCTTTATATGCAAACAGAGAGATTGGTGTTTACAAAGCCTGGAGAGAAGAGTAAGAAAGAAATGTCAAAGAAAAGAAACAGAAGGTAAATTTTGAAATCTTTTATTTTCTACAATTATCTATAACTGCTCTATATTCTGAACAAAGCTTATGTATATATATATCTGCTGCATGTGTTATTGATCTCTGCCAGATATATGTTTTTTCTACTTTGTTTATTTTCAATTTTATTTGAGTCTGTAATTAGTGACCTCATCCAAATAGGGGGAGATTGTTGGATCCCTAGTAAGATTTTGGCTAGGTTCACTAACTTAGGATCTTATGACCCACAATGTATAGCCAGGGTCATAGTTGTGTCATAGAGTCTAAGCCAAGTCCTTAGTAGCAGCATCACATGGACCAGCCATCATAGACTGCCAGAGACTCAGGACTTAGAGTTTTTCCAGAGACCAAGTAAAATGAGTTTGACGTTCGTCAAACTCAGGTCGACGATAGTCGTGCTTAGCTCGATGATCTCAGAAGTAAATTCTCTGAGCTGAGCTCGACGAACTTGGTACTCAGGTCGGCGAACTTTGGACATATACTTCAACACTTCAATATCAGAAAACATCTCTTTATTCTAAGTCCAGAGTCAGACTTTGGTCGACGAACTTGATTCTCCGCTTGATGAACTATGACAACAATAGCTAGAGTTATCCAGCAGCAGTTAAGTGGTCCTCAGCTCGACAAAACCTATTCTTAGGTCGACGAATTCTGGATACTTCACTATCAACACTTTCATCCAGAAGCATCTGAAATTATTCCAAGCCCAGAATCATCTCCAGTCGACGAAGTTTCAATCTTAGCTCGACGAACTTGAGACACAGAATAATCAAGTCTGGATAATGCAGTCTTCTGCTTTTGCTCGACGATCTTGGAACTCAGCTCGACGAGCAGAAGTCATCTGGTCGATGAACTCAGTAACTCAGCTCGACGAACTGTGGATTTAGCTCGATGATTTTCTGCCATCAGTTCGACGAATCCAGACTTAGTCATTTTTCTCCTTTTGTCTCATTCTACTGCAATAATTCCTGAGTAATTAGTGCTTTAATATTCTCTGAATATAATCGTTAGAAGAGCATTGATTACGGTATTCTCTAGGATTATTGCCTGCCATTTTTCCATGGGATAGTTGGGGAAATAATTCAATATTGTTGATTTCTCTAGGCATCAGCATTGATTACAGAAGATTTCAAATTTCAAAAGGCCATTTTTGATAGGAAATATACAAGAGATTTTCTCTCTTCTTCCTGGACATAGGCAAAGAGACAGACAGAGAACAAGACACACAGAAAAACACATCAGTCTGCTCTCATTTTCTTACACAAGATTTCTGATACAGAAGAAGTCCTAGACCAGAACATCAGTCATTTTCTGAAGGAGAAGAACAATCAATCAAATATCAAGAGTCTTCCTTCTTCATCTCTGCAGGACACTTCAAGGACAACAAGAAATCCATATGTCAAAGAAGTTCCTGAGATTTCTCTGGTCAAGGCTTGCAGATTAAAGGCCTACTCACCATGTGCAAAGTTTCCCAGCCTGAACCCTTTTACATCTCAGGGGAGCTTTGACAACATCACTGAATCCACACAGTCTTCTCATTGTGATTCAGAAAAGAAGACTTACATCACTCTCTCATCCCCACCTATGTACAGGGTTTTAATTCCCTTCAAAATTATTCTGGTTCACAAGTCTCCTTCCAAAAGACTTGAGGTTTGATTTTTGAGTACCTGATCAAATTCATTGGTGTCAGGCACCTGATCAAAATCTGAGTGGATTCCTACCAGGGTGGTAGAAGAGTGGATGTACCCAAGTTTAGGGAACCACTATAAATTCTTGTGTTGTTCTGGATGCTCTTTTCTTTTGTTTTTTGTGTTGTGGCTATTTTTTGGATTGCTGTTTTATTTTGTTCCTGCACTAGATTAAATTGGAAGAAAATTTTATAAACCCTGAATACTCTATTCACCCCCCCCCCCCCTCTAGAGTATTCCTGATCTAACAGCTCACTTTCAATTTGCAAGAGTCACACCTTGCTCCATGACTTGACCAACACTAGTAATAGTGTGATCTAGAGCCTTCCACCAATTTGGAAGAGGTGTCTGAGCTGATCTGTATTATGCTGGATCTCAGAAATCCCCTGCTCATCTCAGTCTCTAGAGCAGTGACTTTCTCAGTAACAGCTTTGAGAGAAGTATCAAAATATGTCCTTTGTTCTTGAAGCAGAAGTACAACTTGATTCAGCAAATCACTAGTAGGAGCAGTAGTAGCAGCAAGAGCAATAGAAGGGGAACTAGAGGAGGAGGAGCAACCCATGGAGCTATCTCTTTAATTACTACAGAGCTCTCACTCTGGTAGTATGAATCAGGGCATCCCCTTCATCAGTGACCATGGGGATGGGAAAGTACAAGGATCTCAGTGGAGCTTCAGCTAGTTCAGGAGATTGCTCATCAAAAATGAAGATGGTATCATCCTGCTTTGTGTGCAGCAGGAGACTGGATGGGAGAGGGAAATGTGATGGAGAGGGTACTAGGGTGGATAGCTTGGAACTTTAGTAGTTGATTCTTTTGGAAGAGGGGAAAGGGGTACATCTGCTGGCAGTTCTTCAATCATCTCACTGATTGCTGCTTTTGTGGATAGGAGGTTTCTTGAAGTTAGACTTCAGAAGGAATTTGTTCAGGAGTCTGAGGTGGAGGAGATGTAACAGCTAGAGCTGTAGGCATCCTTGCTGGAACTGAGGGAGCAGGCTCCCCCTCAACAGTTGCACCAGAGGAGCTGGCAACCTAAAGTGGAGAGGGAGATGGGGTCCTGTCCTCTGCAGTTGGAAGCTCTTGAGCTTGGCAGCTTGAACTGGGTTCTGTAACTTCAAATCCCATCTTTGATTGATGAGATAGAGATTTTCTTCATGTGATGGAGGATTGTTCCTTTGGAGAAGCTGAAGATTTCTGGATCGATTTCATGGAGGAGGAGAGAAATTATCCTGGCATAACTGGGAGCCTTAATGCTATCTTTATTTTATTTAGAATCATCATCCCAAACTGAAATTTCTTCCTGCAGACTATTGCTTGCATGATGTTAAAGAAAGAGAGAGAGATATCCCTTATGGAATTTGTCCTGCAGAGAAGAACTTTGCCTATGATATCCACTAACAGCTTCCCTTCTAGTTCATGTCAGACCTTTTGATGTATTGTACCTCTGGAGAAAGTCAACATAACATACAGGTCCTATCAGATTCATCAGGACCAAGATGATCTTCTTCATCAATAAACGGCAGTCGGAGAAGTTGGGAAACAGAGATCTTGGTGAATTTGATTTTGATTCCTCTGACTCTGGACTTGAGGACTGTACCATGTTTTGTGACTTTAACATTCTTGAAGAACTCTACAACTTCTGGGAACAAAATTTTACATGGTTCCTATAGAATGAAGGAGAGGCCGACGGTGTCGAGAAGTATTAGAAGGTTTATAAAGTCATCTGAAATTTCGGCGAAACCGGCATCAACCAGTTCGGAACCATGCCAATCTTGGAGGAGGAGGCCATGATCCATAAATTGGAGAAAAATTCAGCGACGGGAAGAGGAATGCGCAGGCTCTGCGACTTCTTGGCGAAAGACGAACCGTCTGTCGGCTTACTCGGAGAGGGAAGTTTATTCATGTAGAAAATTACTTTTGGACTTTCGATTTATATATAACCCTAATTTATGTCTAAAGTAAGAAATAAATAATGCAAACATACCTGGGAGAGGCGGGATAAGCCTCGGGTTGCGAATAAAGAAATTTGAATCAAGGAACAAAGCTTGTCTGTCAGATACTCGAGAGACTTGACAGTACTCGAGTGAAGATATGGACGTACTTGAGTAGAGACTGTTGAAAGTACTCGAGTGATGTCTGGAATTACTCGAGTGGATATATTGAATTACTCGAGTAGTTATACTGAAGTACTCGAGTGAAGCTCTATTACTCAAGTAAATCATTCTGCTACTCGAGTAGGTTACTCGTGTGGTTGATAAGGTACTCGAGTAGGTCATGTGGATTACTCGAGTAGGTCATTTTCTTACTCGTGTAGTTTGCTTCTTACTCAAGTCAAGAGTTAGAAGTTTGTAAAATTCCAACTTTTGACTGATTCTTGATCTCTGAGCCTTCTTGTGAGTCCACTTCTCTAATCTTCTTTGTTGAGGATTCCAAGTTCTGTTTTGAAGAACGAGAACTTGGTCTCTTCTAGCGGCTTCGTGAAAATGTCTGCAACCTACCTGTCTGTAGAGATATACTATAGATCTATATCCCTATGCTCCACATGCTCCCGGATGAAGTGATACCTCAGCTCTATGTGCTTTGTCCGGCTGTAGGACTGGGTTGTTGGCTATTGAAATTGCGCTGGAAGAGTCCAAAAAAAAGGAATGTTCTGGAACTTCATATTGTAATTTTAAATTGATACTTTATCCATAGCAGATGTGCACAGCAACTGCCTACAGAGATATACTCTGACTCAGCTATTGAGATTGCAACACAATTCTGCTTCTTGCTACTCCAGAGATAAGTCATCTTCCAAGAAATTGGCAATCCCGGAAGTGCTTTTCCTGTCGTCTTTGCTACCTGCAAAACCTGCATCTGAAAAAACAATTAGCTCGCTATCATTACTTCTTGGGTACCATAAGCCAAGATTTGGTGTACCTTTAAGGTATCTCAAAATCCGCATTGCAGCAGCGTAGTGAGATTCCTTAGAGTTCACCTGAAATCTAGCACATACACATGTTGAAACATTATGTCAAGTCTTGCAGTAAGGTATAGCAAGGATCCAATTATGCTTCTATACTTGGTTTCATCAAAAGGTTTCCTCTCTCATCCTTGTCTAGAGACATAGCTGAACCCATTGGAGTCCTCATCGAGGTTGCGTTATCCATTCCGAATTTCTTAATTAGCTCTTTGGTAAACTTAGTCTGCGAGATAAAAATTCCATCTTCAGAATGTTTCACTGAAGCCCAAAGAAATACTTCAGCTCGCCCATACTGCTCATTTCGAACTTCCCTTGCATAAGTTTTGAAAACTTCTTGCAGTGGTTGTCGTCAGTAGAGCCAAAAATAATGTCATCGACATAGATTTGCACTAGCAAAATCTTGTCTTTTATTTCCCTAAGAAATAATGTCTTATCTATCTTCCCATTGTGAACTTGTTCTCAAGTAGAAAGCTAGATAACATCTCATACTAAGCTCGAGGAGCTTGTTTCAGACCATATAAAGCTTTATGCAATAAGTAAACATAATTAGGGAAGTTAGAGTCAACGAAATCTTGAGGTTGTTCCACATATACCTCTTCCTTTATGTCAACATTAAGGAAGGCAGACTTCATGTCCATCTGATAGACGTGAAGCCTTTGAGTGCAGCATATGCTAAGAATAACCTGATGGCCTCCAACCTTGCCACTGGAGCATACGTCTGGTTGAAGTCGATTCCTTTTTCTTCGATATCTTTTGGCGACAAGTCTGGCCTTATTCTTTATAATCGTTCCATCCCCGTCCATCTTGTTCCTGTAGACCATTTTGTCCCAATGATATTCTTACCTTTGGTCTTGGAACAAGTTTCCATACTTGGCAGTGCTTGAACTGATTTACTTCTTCTTCCATCGCCAATATCTAAGATGCGTCTGAGTTTGCTTCCTCAAACTTCTTTGGTTCAATCTGGAGAGAAAACTCAAGTATAAGTTCTTGTTAGTTGTACCTCTACGAGTTCTGACACCATCCCGAGGATCTCCTATGATTTGGTCCATGGGGTGATCCTTTAGATGTCTGAGCTATAGGGTCCTTGCATCTAGATTGTCTTTAATCACTGGAGTGACTTCATCAACTTGGACAATTTCTTCATCTTGATCATCAACCTCTCCAATAGGGGTTGGAGTGGTGATCTTGATGAACTTTTCACCTTTCTCTTCAGACGGTCATCCAAACTAAGTTCTTTCAACTTTGTACCTGCATCTTCAATGAGCACACTAGAAGAGTTATCTTGCAGCAAGCTCGTCTCATCAAATACAACATGTATTGATTCTTCTATAACCAGGTTTTTTCTATTAAATATCTTGTATGCCTTACTATGGCTACTATATCCTACAAAAATACCTTCAAAGCTCTTTTCGCTAAACTTGGTAGTATGATAGTTGCCATTTTTAAGCATGAAGCACTTACAACCAAAAATTCTAAAATATGAGACAGTTGGTTTCCTGCCCTTTAGAAGTTCGTAAGGTGTCTTATCGTGGTTTTTGTTAATGAGTGATCGATTTTGCACATGACATGCAGTGTTGACAGCTTCAGCCCAAAGTATTCGGAGTGAGGCATCACACAACATGGTCCTGCAGGCCTCTATGAGTGTTCTATTCCTTCTCTCAGCCACTCCTCTGTTGTGGTGTACGAGGAGAGGAAAACTCATGAAAAATACCCAAGCTTTCACAAAATTCTGTCATGGCCCAAGACTTGAACTCTGTTCCATTGTCACTTCTGATTTTGACTATGGAGCAGTTGTATTCATTCTGGACTTGCCTAACAAAATTAGTAAGGATATCGAAGGTATCTGACTTGTGTTTCAAAAAGAACACCCATGCAAAGCGCGATTAATCATCAATAATTACTAACATATAGTCCTTACCTCCCAAACGTCTAATTTGCAGTGGACCAAACAAGTCTATATGGAGTATATGGAGACATCTATTAGAATCTTTGCCAATAACGCTTTTAAAGTAGCCCTTGTTTGCTTGCCTTTTACACATGCATGAAAAGTCTATCTTTGACGTACTTGACATTTGGGGAATCACGTACTAAATTCAGTGAAAATAATTTATTAATAGTTTTGGATTTAATATGTGCTAGTCTCTTGTGCCATCGGTCACCAAGAGACGCACTATCTTTTGATAAAAGCACACTGGTGTAGAAGAGTCTATACAAATGAAATTTAAACAAAATATATTCCTGCTTCGAGTGCCAGATAGAATCGTTTCCATATTGTCAATAGATTTTATCAAGCACTTATCAGCATGGAATTCAACTATGTATCCTTTATCACAGAGTTGGCTTATGCTTATAAGATTGTGTTCCAATCCTTCAACATAAGCTACATCTGAGAAGGATAAACAACTGTTAGTGATTATACCATAGCCTTTAGTGATTCCTCAATCTGAACCTCCAAAGATGACCTTTGGTCCGTTCACGACTAGAGAATAGTTTTGAAGTAAGTTTCTTGTCCCGGTCATATGCCGAGAGCATCCACTGTCCAAATACCAATAGGCATTTTGGTGGCCTTTGGACATACCTGCAATCATAATCAGTTTGCCTTAGGAACCCAAACACGTTGGGGTCCTTGTCTCATGTTAGAATACTCCCCCTACGAGTATTAGCATTATGAGTGGTCTTCTCATAATGCCAACTTGAGGAGTTGCAAAATTTTGGGAATTAAACCAGCAGTCAATGGCAAAGTGACCAATTCTGTCACAACACCAACAGTCAAACATGTTGTATCTTGCCTTATGTTTTCCTGCTTGACCTTTTGAAGTTGTGGTCTAGCCGGAGCAGCATTCTTGGAGGAAGAAGCTTCACGATGATGACAATCACATGATTTCTTCTCCTTCATTGGCTTTTCCACAATCGGCTTTGCCTTTGGTGCTTTCTTGAAGATATGATCATGATTGTAAGGGCCATAGCTCTGAAGAATGACTTCTTCATAAGGTGCCTTAAAGACACTCTCACCAAAGTTTTTGGGGCGATTCCATCCTTGGTAATGGGACTTTGGCTCTACATAGGTAGGCCTGGTCAAGTGATCGTAGGATGAGTCAAGATCAAACTCATTAGTTGAAAATATGACTTTCTTGAACGAAGTCTGATCTTGAGGGGCTATCCCCTTCTCTTTGGCCAAGGCCTTCTTGGAGGCCTTATTCTTTCTTTGAGCCTTATTCCTCCTAGAAAATTTACTAGAGCTTCTACATGGCCTAATCCAACACCCTTGACCTTAGTTGAGAATTCAACAACGAATGAAAACAGTCTTAGGCTTCGAGAAACTTTCAACAAGTTTCTTTTCAGCAGTGAGTTGTTCTTCCAACTCATTGATGATTTTCTCTTTAAGTCAAGGTGCTCAAGAGCCTTGTTGTATTCTTTAATAGCATTATTGAAGTTCTCTTTGAGTGAGTCAGTCTTAGTGACTTCCTCTCTCAAGATGCTCTCTTCAGCTTTTAGAGACTTTATCTCTTTAGCTTGAGTTTTCACGACTCGGTGACATTTGTCGTAAGCCATAATCAACTCCTTGTACTGGGCCATGAGTTCAGACTCATCGTCAGAAGAGTTGTCCTCATTATCATGCTCATAAGCTTCAGATTTTGAAAGAGGAGTGTGAGAGTTTACCTTCCCAGTGAACTGGGGCTTTATTCGTCATCTGTCTGAGCCATAAGACCAAAGTAGGCTTCTTCTTCACTCTACTCAAATGAGTCGGAGTCACTACGAGCTTTGCCCTTATTGGCTATCAGGCTCTTCTCTGTCCTCTTCTTATTGTATGAGGACTTCTTTTCCTCTCTTCTTCCACCCTCCTTCTTCTTATGGGGGCAGTCAGCAATGTTATGACCTGGCTTATTATAATAGTAACAAATGATGTCAGTAGAAATATGTTTGTTCTGTTTAGGAGTATACCTATCATGGCTGCTTGAGCCTTTTCTTTGTCGATCACTATCATGTCGTGATCTTCTGTAGGAGGCATCCTTGCCTTTCCATTGCTTCTTCTTGTTCAAGAATTTCTTGAACTGTCGTGAGAGCAGAGAGAACTCTCATTTAGATAGCTCAGAGCCTAAGGTACTTGGCTCCGAGTTTCTTCTTCACTCGCTTCTTGTGCTGGGGCAGGAGAGAAAGCCTTTGACTTCCTTGAGGTATCTGCCTTTAGAGCAACAGACTTTTCTCTGGATGTAGACCTGCTCTTCTCTTCTTCAGCCTTTCTGGTGTTGAGTTGAAGCTCATATGACATAAGCTTACCGAAGAGATTATGCGGGTCTGTCTTGGCTAGCTTTCCAAATTCCCGGGTGCCACAGACCTTGTTATCCCATTCCTTGGTTAGGGATCTCAGGAACTTATCATTTAATTCTCTCTTTGTGAAGATGTTGTGTTGTAATATACACATATTTTAGTACTTTATTTATATCGTTTTTAGTTCTTATTCATAGTTTTTAGTTATTTTTTGTTATAAATATGTTTCTTTTTGTAAATATTTACCTAACATAACCATAATTTTGATTTCTGAAATTTCAGGGAAAAGTCAAAAATCGACCTGACACGCCCATGTCACGCCCTCGACGATCAGCTATCGTCGACCTAGCTCGAAGTTCATCGGGACACGCCCGTGTCCCATGACCTAACACGCCCGTGTCATTCCCGTTCGACAATCAACACACCAACTCGACGAAAATGCGCTCGAAGTTTGTCGACCCAACCCGTCGCACCCTTGTCAAGCCCCGACATGCCCGTCTCCTCCACCTGGCCCGACAAGATGCTGTCGGCGACTTTTTTACGCAACCTGCCCAGATCTACCTCCCCGACACACCCACCGTCACGCCTGTGACCAGGGCGTGACATCCTCGTGTTCAACCACAAGTTAATGCTCCCATCAAATCACCAGATCACATCGCAAATAGTACTGACACACCCCCCGACACGCCCGTGTCGGAGGCGTGTACTTGGAATTTTTCCCTATAAATAGCCCATTTCTGTAAGGTCCAAGGGTTCACTTTTTTTGAGCCAAAATTTCGTGTGTTTTGTGCTTCCCTGGTGTATTCCTTTGCCATGTAAGGAGAACTTTCTCCTCCTTTCTTTTATGTTTGTACTAGTTTTGTATTAGCTTTGTAATAGTTCATTTTAATCAATACAAATATGTTAGCTTTTCTCTTCTTAAATGACCTTGGAATGAACTTGTGTGCCCACTTTCTTCTTCATTTTATCCTTAGTTTGATCCTAGTATTCCTCTTTATGAAAAGTGTGTGTTTTGTGTGTATGAGTGTAATTTGTTTAGTTCTTATGCTTTTTTTGGTTTGTCCCATGTTAGGGTGTTGGTAAAGATTTTCATTCTTATGAATTTATAAAAAGGGTTAAATGATTTTGATTTTTTTACTTAGCTTTTCTTTTAGGATTGTAAACCTTTTGTTCTTTAAAATTTTATTTCAACTTTTTTATCACTTTTATGAACTCTTAAGAATGAAAAAGTTATAGTTTAAATTTTGAACACCTTTGATTTTAGCTTTATTTTAAAAACGTTTTGCTCATTCTCTTTTTATTTGTTCTTTTATGTGTTTTTGGCAAAATCTAAGTATAAAAGTAGTTGTTTTAATTTTTAGGTAACTTTCATTTTGTTTTTAATTTGTGTGTGTGAGTATATGAGTATAATTTTTATTTTGTTCTTTTAATTTTCATGATGTGTGTGTGAGTGTAAGAGAATAATTTTTAATGCCTTCTTCAATTATGTAGAGTGTGTGAGTGTAGGAGATAATTTTTCATGCTTTCTTTTATGTTTTCTCAATTATGTAGAGTGCGTGTGTGTGGGGATAATCTTATTGCTTTCGTTCAATTTATGTAGAGTGTGTGCGTGTGTTTTGTTTTTTTTGCAGTGTATGCGTTTTTCATTTACGCAAGTGTGTGCGTTTTCATTTTTAGTAGAGTGAGTGTGTGTGTTTATTTCATGTCAAGTGTGTGCGTGTGAGCATTTATTTCCGTCTACTCGTTAAGAGTTAAATGTCATGCATTTACTTCCGCCTACTCGTTAAGAGTTAAATGGCATGCCTTTATTTCCCGCCTGCTCGTTTGAGTAGGACTTGTAATTTTCTTTTTTTGTAACTTAGTTTCTGTTTTATTATAATTTGAAGTGTGCGTGAGTTCTTGTTTTAGCTAACTTTTCATGTTTTTCTAAATATTTGTTATTTTTATGTCTTCTTCTATACCCTTTAGCGTTAGTTACGAACTCGCGGCTCATCAAATTATAAAGCCGTCCCCATACCGATGAGTGGCTAATCGTCATTAGCCTCGGCATCGAAAAGCATTGGACATTTAAAATGATTTGAAATAATTAAAGTTCTTTATTTTCACTTTAATTTTAGGACTTAAGGTTTACCCCGAGTTACGACGCGTAGTACCACATATCGATTTGTGGGTCCTATTCTCGTTATCCATATGCTAGCTAGTCGAGAGGTCGTGCGTATGGACAGATCACCCTGGGTAAAGAGAGTTGCGTGCATACCCTCGAGAGAGGACAAGCGTAATTCTTTCGGATTGGGTTCCCCACCCAATAGCGGGGTTCTTAGCGTAAAGCGGGCGTTAAGAGAATCCTTCGTCGGACTAATGTTCGGTCGAATAGTCTTAGCGTTCATGTGAGCGATATCCCTATAGCTAGGTGAGCTCATTTCTGTGGAACCTCCACGGCCAAGTTGCCTTTTATTAATTTGAAAACTAAGTTCAATAATTATTAAAAGTTATTTTAGTCTTAATCCGATTCGGTGCCGAGCGTTAACCCTTCATTGAATTTTCTAAATCATTTCGCTCTTCTTTTATTTTTATCCGTCTTAGTTAATAAAATCCCCAACAAATTTTCAGTAAAATAATAGTTACTCCTGGAGCAGTAGGTATAATCAACCCAACCCGAGAATAATACGACCTCGGTATTCCCCCGAATATCGAGTACTACATGTGTTAGGTGCACTTGCCTCATTTCGTTAAAAACTTCCTTTTTAGCAAGCCCGTGTCATTTGACTCATCGAACCAACCACCTAAAAAGAGTTTGTTCGCAGGCGCATCAAGTTTTTGGCGTCGTTGCCGGGACTCTCTTGAGTTGTTATTCCGAATTCCGAGTCTATTACTTTTATGTATTTTTCTATAAAAAAACCAACAACTTTATTTAAATAAAATAAAAAAAAGAGTTTCTTTTGTTTTATTTTATTTTGGGTGTATGACCCGTGGACAACCCTCGGAGTCTGAAGATTTTGACTTCGAAGCTGAGATCGAACACTCCCTAGCACGTATCCGATCTCAACGCCGAGTTCCTTCTTTAGACCCCGAAGAATCTTTCGGAGAACCCTCTATCGTAGTTATGGCCTCCCTAACCCTGCTCTGGCGGTCAAGTGTACTATGTCTTATTACGCCCGGCTAACCTGGATGATACTGGGTCTAGTATTGTTCGCCCTACGGTGCGAATAATAATTTTGAAATAAAATCAAGTGTCATTCAAATGGTCCAAAACGCCGTGCATTTCGATGGACTGCCGGATGGGGACCTGAATGTCCACTTGTCCAATTTTTGGAAATATGCGACCATTCAAGATTAATGGCATCACTGATGACGTCATTTGCTTGCACCTATTTCCTTTTTTCCCTTAAGTCCAAAGCAAAGGCGTGGTTGAATTCCCTCCCGCGAGGATGCATCACCACCTGGGCTGAGTTGACGGAGCGGTTCCTGACGAAGTACTTTCCACCCGCAAAAACTGCAAAGTTGCGGGCGGACATTTATTCGTTTGTACAAAACGATCCTGAGTATCTTTATGAGACTTGGGAATGGTTTAAGGAGTTCCTCCGCCGGTGCCCGCACCACGCGCTGCCAACATGGTTGCAGGTACAATATTTTTAACAATGGGCTTAACTTTCAGACGCGTCAAATGATTGACGCGGCTGCCGGGGGTACCTTGAATAACAAAACCCTCGAGGCCGCTCAGGCTTTATTCGAAGATATGGCTATGAACGCCTACCAATGGAACGTCCCGCGGGGATGCTCAAAGTCGGCGGCCGGCCTTTTGAAGTGGATGACACTGCTTTCTTAACCCTTCAAGTTGAAAGGTTAACAAAGCAGGTGGCAGAGATGTCTGCTGCCTCCTCCACTCTGCCTTGTTTTATTCCCCCTAAGTCTGCGTGGGTGAAGAGTTCGTGGACTTTGTAAGAAATTTTGGGTAATCCTTCCTTCAACCCCAACAACAACCCTTATAGTAATAACTATAATCCAAGTTGGAGGAATCACCCCAATTTTTCTTGGAGCAACCCGAACAATGCTCAGCGCCCGCCAAATTCTTATGCGCCTGGATTTTCGCCGCCTCCCCCTCTTCCAAAACCCTCCCCGATGGAGGAGAATTTTTTTAAATACATAACGTCCAACGAATCAAATATCCGGAACATCACCGGATCACTAAAACCCTTGAACAACAGGTGGGACAGCTGGCGAGAATGATGTTCGAGCGCGCGCTCGGGGCACTGTTGGGAAACACAGATCCCAACCCTTGGGAGAACACCAACGCTATAACCCTCTGTAGCAGTAAGGAGATGGTTGATCCAAAACGGACCGATACTCAGGTACATATTTCACCTCCGACCCCTCTTTCCCCTTCTTCTATTACATCGTCTTTACCATTTAAATGAAAAACATTTTAAACAAGGCCTTGGTCGTATCCGCAAAGATTAGATAACGGCGTAAGGATCCGCAATACGAAAAATTTATTTTATTATCAAACAAATTCATATTAAGTTCCTTTTGCGAGCCTATCTCTCAAATGCCCAAATATGCGAAATTTTTAAACAATTACTTTCTAATAAATTGTAAATTAGCGGATATTTCGCGTATATCTCTCAACGTTGTCTGCTAGGCGGCCCTTACTAATAAATTGCCCACAAACAAAACGACCTGGAAGGTTTTCCATCTCGTGCTTTTTTGCAATATAGTTAGTAAATACGCCTTAGCTGATTTAAGGGCTAACTTAATCTGATGCCGTTCTCGCTCTTTCAACGTTATAGGTTTGGGTACTCTGTCCTACGTATATGCGCATCTAATGAGTGGATCGCTCGGTTAAGTTTCCCTATCGAGGTATGGAGGACGTCCTTGTCCGAGTAGACAGTTACCTTTCCGGTGACTTCGTCATCTTTGAAGATATGGTACCTAAACACCTAGAGGGGGGGGGGGTGAATAGGTGACCTAAACCTTTTTGACTTTGTTTGGCAGCACAACAGTTTTTTCACTGATTACTACAGCTAACAGCAAATACAGAAATTAAGCATTCAATTCACAGCACAGCACAGCACAGAAGACACACTAATTTTATAGTGGTTCCCCAATCTTTGGGTACATCCACTTTCCCCCTTCGCCTATCTAGCAGTGTACTAGATTCGGCCAAACTTCTCCACTAGCTCAGAACCCAAAGGTTCCTACCTCAGGCCCAAAGCCTTACACTCAGCCAAAAGGCCTACACTCAGCCACCCAGGCCTACACTCAGCCATCAAGGCTTACACTCGCCAATTAAAGGCCTACACTCAGAGTTCTTCAACTCCTACACTCAGGCACCAAGCCCTACCCTCAGCCTTTATAAAATAGGCTTACAATCACTCAGATCCAATGGATCTTACAAGTTTAAAATAGAAATTACAAATGCTAACTCTACAACTCAGAAAGATGAGAGGAGTTGAGAGTTTCTTGAAGAGTTCTTGGAAGAACTCAGCTTGATCCAAACTGACTTAGCTTTCTTCAAAGCTTCTTGAGTAGAACTGAATTAGTCTGAATCTTCTGCAGTTGATCCTTGATCTCTGCTTCTTGAAATCCAGATGACTCTGAATTGTTCTTCTCAGCCTTAGTTCCAAAGACTGAATCCTTGGTTGGAGCTCTCTCTCTCCAACTACTTAGATCTGCAGTTGGACTGCCTGATCTTCTTGTGTTGATCCTCTGTGTATCACTTCTTGATTTAATCTGATCAACCACTTCAATTATTCTCACAACATGTAATGATTGTGAACAACTTAACCCTTAACTACTTCCATTCTGTAAACTGTGGGTGCCTATTTATAGGCTTCCTTTATGGTAACCGGCTGATCCGGTTTATAACAGACTTTTGACTTCTCTGACAGTTGCTGTAGACCGGCTGGATTGGCAGCTGTCATGTCAACCAGTCACTTCTTGAAATCTCTAACTGTCAGTTAGTGTCGAGACTTTCTGTTCTTAAGTGTCGACACTTATAGACCAAGTGTCGACACATGTTGTGTAAGTGTCGACACAAGTCTACAAGGTGTCGACACAATTCCTTGTATGTCTCGACACAGTTTCTTCTGCATGTGTCGACACTGAAATTGAGTGTCGACACAAGTACTTGTACTTCATTCTTTATCTGTATTCTTCTAAGTGTCGACACATCTCCTTTGTGTCGACACATCTTCATGTGTTGAAACTGTCAAGTGTCGACACTGCTTCTTGGTGTCGACACAAGTCTTCATTCTTGATTCTTCAGCTGAGTGTCGACACATTCCCTTAGTGTCGACACTTATACTTAGAATATTTTACAACTTTTCTGTTCTTTGCTAAGTGTCGACACAGCTCCTTGTGTCGACACTTTCTTCAAGTGTTGAGTCTTCTGGTTATGTGTCGACACATTGTGCTGAGTGTCGACACAATCTTCAAGTGTTGACTCCTTTGAGTGTGTGTCGACACATTGTGTTGAGTGTCGACACATTCTTCATATTTTGACTCTGCTGATTGAGTGTCGACACATTGTGTTGAGTGTCGACACTTGTACTTAGTCTCTGCAGAATTTTGCTGAGTGTCGACACAACTCCAAGTGTCGACACTTTCTGATGTAGACTCAGCTCTTCTAGGTGTCGACACTTCTGCTAAGTGTCGACACAGCTTTTCTGCATTCTTCTACACTGAGTGTCGACACAGCTCCAAGTGTCGACACTTTCTGACTGGTGTCGACACTTCTTCCCAGGTGTCGACACAATGACTCCAAGTGTCGACACTGCATGTCTGGGTGTCGACACAAGCTTTCTCAAGTGTCGACACTTTGCCTCTGGGTGTCGACACATGGACTTAGAAATTTTCAGCTTCAGTCCAGTGTATATCTAACCTGCACAAGTAACTCAAACAAACATCAAATACATTCTGATGTATATCATTGAGTTAGGTGAGGCTTCTTCAAATCAGGTACATTTGACCAATGTACCCAACAATCTCCCCCTATTTGGAGAAGTCATAACCCTTAGTCAATGATATACACCACTCATAATTAAAAATTACAAAATGATGTAAAACATATAAATGACAACAGGGTAAACTTGAACATGTAATAAAGCACACATGTATACTTATTAAACATTGCAGAACAATTAAGAAACACACATATTTCAGAACATTCATACTATATTTATCATATACTGTTCCAATAATGTTCCTTATACATTTTCAATGAAGTATTACAATGTTTTTCACTTAACAGATTACAACAAGCATCAAGTTAATTCCTAATCTAGTGCTGATCAGGTTCTTTAATAACAATGCCTTTTCCAGCTTTAACTTGAGCTTTCACAGCAGCAGCAGCAGCAGGCTCAGCTTCAGCAGTCTTCTTCCCTTTAGAGTCTTCTTCTTCTGTTCTTCAGCCTTGATCTTTTGTCTTTCAAAATAATGATAGGGCTTAGGAAAGTACTTGCTAGGCTCCACAGCTGTTGGAGGTAGCTTTCCTAACTTAGCCTTCCTTCTATATTGGACAATTGCTTCCTGCCTACTCTCATGCTTTCTCCATTCAGCCTCTGAGAACCACTTGTTCCTCTCATGGGCATTGTCCTTGGCTGCTTTCCAGGCTGTAAGAATTATGTTCCTAGAAGTAGGGCTCCATTGTTCAAAATCTGGCTTTTGCTCAGCAATTTCCCTAAACTTCTTCTTTGACAGCCTAGTTTCTTCTTCCTTGTCCAAAGCCTCTTGCATTGCAGCTGTGATAGGTTGAACAACCTTTTCCAGAATAATATTAGGCTTGCCAGCAGGTGGACTATACATTGTGCTTATATCTGCATGAATCATTTCAAAGTCTGGAGGTGGATAGATTACATCAGCCACTGCTTGTTGCTCACCTCCAAGATATGTTCCTTGAATACCAGATTCAGCTACATTGTCATCATCACACAGGGGAGGATATCCAAGTGTAGCCCTGATAGAATTTGAAATCCATTTTGCATGCTCAGAACTGGCCTTGACTAACACTCTCTCCCCCTTTATGACTTCTTGGGCCACATGATCTCTCACATCATCTTTCTGAATCTGATTTGGCTATCCAAATACCTTATGCCCTCTTTAAAGAAAGGTCTAAGCTTTGTAAGCTGTTCTGAAATGACCTTCTGTGAGTCTTTATGGCAGTCTTTACAGCAGCAATCTCTGCTTGAAATAGTTTATCAAAATCAGCTTTGGCAGCAGCAGAGGAAGTTGAAGGTTCATCTGACTTATTCTTGAGTTCAGTGACTATGCATTGTGAGATGCAGTCAAATTATCATTCATCCTCAACTGATTCTCCAGCACATAGCCTTGCTTGAGTGCTATATCATCCACTTTCTCTTTATGTTTCTTGATGTTTAGCCAGATAGACCACAGCATTAGCACCCTTGGTAAAACAATCAGTCATTTCCTTTTATTAAGGTTCATTTCAAACCTTATTGACTTGATTTCCTGGCCAGATCAGATTGTAGTGCTTTGTGCCCTTCATCAACATAAGTTTCTAAAGGCTTTCCTTTGTTCATCCATCTTGATTTGCATGGCAAGCATTAGAGCACTGTAATCAGTGGATGGAGCTTGTTGAACTAGGAATGTTGAGCAACTTTTGGAGAGCCTTCTTATAGCTCTGGCTTCTTCTTTTGAAAACAAAGAACTTCTTTTTCTTAGCTTGCTCAGCTTCATCATCTTCAGATTCTGATGTACTGGCTATATCCACCCTATCCTTAGGGCTGGATGGTTTTTCAGTATGCACATCTTGTGCTTCTCAGTATCTAGCCTTATAGGCTCTTCTTGAATTCAAATTCTCCCCCTCAGCAGCAGCATCCTTTCTGTATCAGCAGCATTCTTTTCCATATCAAAATCTCCTTGATCTAATTCAGAAAAGATCTTCCATGGTATATTCTGCTGGAGACTGTGCAGGAGATGTACTGGTTTCATCAGCTACAACAATGTGTCTTGGAGAACAACATCTGGTTCTTGAGTTGCTGGCTGATTTTGCTGATGATCATCAGACAAATCAGAATTTATATAGAAAAATTCAAAGTATTAAGGTCAACAAGTACCTCTTGAATGAGGAGGGTGGCTTGCTCACTCTCCAGTGTAGATGGTTCTGCTACACCTGGAAGCTCCCCCTGGATGTCAGCTGCCTCCTGAGGAGCAGGTGTCTTTTCTGCAGCCACATCAACTGGACTTTCAGGAGTGAAGACCACATGTTCTTCACTGCCTGAGCTGCTGGAGGACTCTTGAGGCACAGCAGCAGTCTTCCTCTTCTTCCTGGGAGGAGAGTCTTTCTTAGAAGCTTGTTTTCAGGGGTGGTCAATTCCTTTGACACCAGCACCCTTTCCCATCTAGAGAATATTCCTTGAGTCCATTCTTCCTCATATGATTGATCTTAGTTCCTGCAGCAGTGCTCATTACCTCTGGAATTGATCCAGCCAGGTAGAGACTTAGTATCCTGCCCAGATTGGGCTTCTTCAGGCTTTCCTTCACTTTTTCATAAACCACCATTGACCAGTCTGTTTTCAGATTGAAGATGATTCTGGTCATGACTTCAAACATGGAGGCAGACACCCTGTCATGTCCTCCTGGCTTGCTCAGTATTACCTTGCCCACTATTTCAGACAAGAACTTGCCTTGATTATTCATACCTTTTCTGTTAAAGACTGATCCCACCTTCATCTTTGGATCCAGTCCACACCAAGTAAGAGCTTCCCTGGTCTTAGAAGCAGTTACTTCCTCTTCATCTTGAACTTTAGGTAGCTGAAGTACCTTTCTTAAAGACTTGGGTGAAATCTTGACCTTGGTGCCATGCACCCTTGACTTAATCCTGTAGCCTGAGTCATCTACAGACGCGCCAGAAAGGAATTCAATGACTTCCTTCTTCCATATTTCGTTGGTTCTGAAACCAAGAACTCCAATCCTGAATTGGCAATTAGGGTTATCACTGATTTGATTTCTGGTCGCTGTCGTCAAATGCGCCTCGCACAGCTCATAGCCTTCGTTTACGTTCTCTTCCAGCTTGGGAGCCATTAGGGTTTTGAGAATTAGTCTTGAGATGAGAGAAATGTCGACACAAGAGTTTAGGTCTCGAAACTTTGAAAGCGTGTCGACAATCAAAGACAGAACCCTATTTATACCTTTCTTGTTTGAAGACGAACAGGCGGGATGAATTTCTAATGATGTGTCGACACTGTCAATAAGTGTCGACACTGACTTATAATGTCTCGACACTCATGTGTCGACACAAATTTAGTCAACAGATTTTATGTGTCGACACTTGGTTAAGTGTCGACACCACTATACTCGACATGTGTCGAGACTTTACTTAGAAAAATTCTGAGTAAAACTTAAGTGTCGACACTTTATTGGATGTGTCGACACCTACTCGACATGTGTCGACACTAACATTCTGAAGTGTCGACACTAACTTCCTAGATGTGTCGACACCATTTTCCTGAAGTGTCGACACTTACTATTCTGTGTCGACATAGACTTGTCTATGTGTCGACACCTTTTTACTTAGCCAATTTTTGTTCTGTATACTTAGTCTAAGTTTATCATACCTAGTTCAATTTTGAACCTATTAAACTTAGCTTCTTCTAAGGGCTTAGTAAACATATCAGCTATCTGATTATCTGTTTTAACATATTCAAGTGCAATATCATTTCTTTCTACATGCTCCCTAAGAAAGTGATATTTTATCTCAATATGTTTAGTTCTACTATGTGATACAGGGTTATTAGCTATGGAAATAGCACTTGTAGAATCACAATAAAGTGGAGTTCTACTTACCTGACATCCATAGTCTTCTAGCTGATGTTGAATCCACAGAAGTTGAGCACAGCAACTTCCTGCAGCTACATATTCTGACTCAGCTGTGGAGATGGCCACACTGGTTTGCTTCTTACTACTCCATGAAATGAGTCTTCCACCTAGGAATTGACAGGATCCAGTTGTGCTCTTTCTATCTTCTTTGCATCCTGCAAAGTCTGCATCTGAATAGCCTGTTAGATCAAAATCTCCATTCCTAGGGTACCAGAGGCCTAGATAAGGTGTGCCCTTTAGATATCTCAAGATTCTCTTGACTGCAGTCAAGTGAGATTCTTTGGGGCAGGCTTGATACCTGGCACAAACACATGTAGCATACATAATGTCAGGCCTACTTGCAGTCAAGTATAGTAGGGAGCCAACTATCCCTCTATACAAGGTTTCATCCACAGGTTTCCCTGCATCATCCTTGCTTAGAGACATACTTGACCCCATAGGAGTCTTCATGGTACTGGAGGAATCCATACCATATTTCCTTATGAGTTCTAGGGTGAACTTTGACTGACATATGGACAAGCCACTTTCAGTCTGTTTAACTTGGAGACCCAAGAAAAACTTCAGTTCTCCCATACTACTCATTTCAAATTGACTTTGCATAAGCTTTGCAAACTTTTTGCAAAGGCTACTTTCAGTAGACCCAAATATAATGTCATCTACATATATTTGGACAAGTATTACTTTGCCTCTAGATTCCCTAAGGAATAGAGTCTTATCTATTTTCCCCCTTGTGAACTTGTTCTCAATGAGGAAACTAGATAGGGTTTCATACCAAGCTCTAGGAGCTTGCTTTAACCCATACAATGCTTTCCTAAGTCTATAGACATAATGTGGAAGAGTAGGATCAACAAAACCTGAAGGCTGCTCCACATATACTTCTTCTTTTAAATTACCATTAAGGAATGCTGACTTCACATCCATTTGGTATACTTTGAATCCTTGGTAGGTTGCATAGGCCAAGAACATCCTTATGGCTTCCAGTCTGGCTACTGGAGCAAAGGTTTGATCAAAATCAATACCTTCTTCTTGCCTATATCCTTTTGCAACCAGTCTTGCCTTATTCTTAATGATGACTCCTTGTTCATCTAACTTGTTTCTGTAGATCCACTTTGTTCCTATCACATTGTGATCTTTAGGCTTAGGAACTAAGTCCCAAACCTTGCACCTCTTGAACTGGTTTAGCTCTTCCTGCATAGCTTCAGTCCACTGTGGATCTTGTATTGCTTCTTCAAATTTCTTTGGTTCTATTTGAGACAGAAAACTTGAATATACTGCAGCATTCTGATTTCTGCTCCTTGTCTGAACACCTTGTCTTGGATCTCCAATGATCAGCTCCACTGGATGATCTCTTAGATGCCTGTTGGCTGGAGGCATCCTTACTTCTGGTTGTACTTCTTCAGCATCTTCATCATGCTGAGTTCCTTGAACTTCTTCAGCTCCTGGTACATGTAGTTCTCCCCCTGGACATAAGCCATCTTCTTCTACTTGCTGTCTTGCAGCAGGTACATCTTCCATGGTTAGCTTGTCCATCTTCTTAGAAAGACCTGTGGGGCTGCACACACTACTAGACAACTCATTGTTAATAAGAGTTGTCTCATCAAAAACTACATGCACAGACTCCTCTACAACTTGTGTAGTCAAGTTGTAGACTCTATAAGCCTTACTATTACTGCTGTACCCAACAAACACTCCCTCTTGGGATTTGGCAGCAAACTTAGTTAAGTAAGACTTCCCATTGTTAAGTATGAAGCATTTACAACCAAAAATCCTGAAATAGGATAGATTTGGTTTCCTGCCTTTCACTACTTCATAGGGGGTCTTGTTTAACCTTTTAGTGATGGTAGCCCTATTTATCACATGGCATGCAGTGTTTACTGCTTCAGCCCAGAAATATTCTGGCAGTGATGAATCACTTAATAGGTTCTACCAGCCTCTATCAAGGTTCTATTTTTCCTTTCAGCAATGCCATTTTGCTGAGGTGTTCTAGGTGAAGAGAATTCTTGAAATATCCCATAGTCTTCACATAGTTTTGTCATGCTTTCAGATTGAAACTCTGTACCATGGTCACTTCTAATTTTGACCACTGTACAGTTCAATTCATTCTGAATTTGCTTAACAAAACTGTGGAAGACACTAGGTGTTTCAGATTTCTGCTTTAAGAAGAACACCCAGGAAAACCTTGAGTAGTCATCAACAACTACAAAGGTGTAGACCTTCCTACCTAAGCTGTGAACTGGCATTGGACCAAATAGATCCATATGCAAGAGGTATAAACACCTCACAGCATCCTTGTTGTCAATGCTTCTAAAGGTGGATTTAGTCTGCTTGCCCTTTTGACAAGCTGAGCAAATGCCATCTTTGACACACTTAACTTGAGGACCATTCCTCACTAACTCTTTACTAAAGAGTTTGCCAATAGTCTTGTAATTAAGATGAGCAAGCCTCTTGTGCCACTTGACACATTGAGAGACTGTCTCATCAGCTACAAGACAAACTGGAGA
Organism: Platanthera guangdongensis; assembly: GCA_039583875.1. Taxonomy (NCBI): domain Eukaryota; kingdom Viridiplantae; phylum Streptophyta; class Magnoliopsida; order Asparagales; family Orchidaceae; genus Platanthera; species Platanthera guangdongensis. Next base: position 59,684,316 of record CM077165.1, read on the forward strand.
ACTATTGTTCTCAACCATAATGTCTAAACAATAGACATTTCTCTTCCTATAACCTGTCAAAATGATCTTTTGATCACTTGACCTCTTGATATGACAACCATTTTTAACAAATGAGATGTCATACCCTACATCACTTAATTGACTTATACTAATGAGGTTATGTTTCAAACCTTTAACATAAGCCACTTGAGTAATGGTAACAAGGTTAGAAGAAATGTTACCAAACCCTTTGATGATTCCTTTTTCAGAACCACCAAAGGTCACCTTTGGACCATTTTTGATTGGGATGTAGTCCTTCAGTAGTCCCCTAGTTCCAGTCATGTGTCTGGAACATCCACTATCCAAGTACCATGTAGGGGTATGGCCACTTGGATTCTCCTGCAAAACAAATTAATGAACCTTAGAACCCAAAGTAAACTTGGGTCCTTGGTGATTGTTAGTTTGCAATTGACATAGCTACCTGCTGTCTTTCCAACAGGTAACTTGCTACCTTTGGCACTGGCATTGTGCCAACAATCCAAAGCAAAGTGGCCAACCTTGCCACAGCACCAACATTCAAATTTGTTGTACCTTTGCTTAGGTTCTGACTTAGCTGTCTTAACTACAGCAGTCTTGTTGAATGTTGGGGCTTTGCCCTTGGACTTGGACTGATCCTGAACAGTCCTAGCTGGATTAACAAAACCCAGTCCAGTCTTTCCTTTATGATGAACAAAATCATCAATCAAGGGTAGCACTGATTTAGGTTTTGAAAACCTAGCTGCTAGCTCTTTCTCCTTCTGAAGATTAATCTCCAGTTTCTTAATTTGATCATTCTTAAATGTAATAGTACCCATCTGAATCACAGTAATGTGTTTCAGCCTGGCCACTTCATTCAGTTTTTGATCATAATTCTTCTCATAATCTATTGCAGCTGCCTTGAGATCAGCAATTTCCTTGGCCAAATTTTTGGCTAGGGTCTTGCTTTTCTTATAGGCTTGCAATAGTACTTGATATTCATCTAGGAGTTGATGAATATCTCCCTCAGACTCAGATATTCTCATCACTTGATGAAGAATAATCTGACTCTGAACTAGAACTGAAATCAGAACTTTGAGTTAAACCTTGTACCTGACTGGGTCCTGGCTGCTCCAGGTTTTTGGTACTTTCAGTCAAAGCCATCAGTCCTTGGCTTTGACAGTCTTCTTGCTCATAGATAGATTCCATGATCTGCATAAACTCTTCTTCTTCTTCAGCAAATAGCCCAATATAGGCTTCAGCATCTGTCTCAGTGTCTGAAGAAGACATATCTGAAAGAGTCTTCTCATTCTTTGCAACAAAGGACTTCTCCTTCTTTCCTTTGAAGTGTGTTTTCTTTTTGTCACTGGATTCTTTCCTTCTTTCAGGACAGTCTGCAATAACATGGCCCTGTCTATTGCAGCAGTAACAAATTATCTTGGATCCAGTTGCCTTACTAGTCTTGGTCCTTTTCTTGTCCTTCTTTGAAGGCTTCTTTTCCTGATACTGAACCTCTTTCCCTTTGGAAGATGAAGGTCTAGACCTCCACTGTTTCTTCTTAAGGAACTTCTGAAAATGTCTGGTGAATGCAGCAAAGTCTTCATCACTTTCACTGCTTGTAGATTTTGTACTTTCTGACTCTTCAGATTCTGATTCAACTACCTCAGGAGGAGGAGTTGATGACTTGGTCCTGCTCTTTCTGGGTACATCTGACTTAAAGGCAACAGTCTTTTCTCTGTATTCAGTCCTTGTTGACTTTTCTTCTTCTTTTCTCACTGACAATTGCATCTCATAAGATAACAACTTGCCAAAAAGTGTGGGAGGAGGAATTTCTCCCAACTTTGCCATTTCTCTGATGGCACAGATCTTGGTGTCCCAGTCTTTGGTGAGGGACCTTAAGAATTTATCATTCAACTCATAGTTTGTGAACTCTCTTCCATATGACATGAGTTCATTTACAATTCTATAAAATTTCTTGTAGCATTCAGTGATGCTATCTCCTCTTCCTTGCCTAAAGCTCTCATATTCTTGATTAAGCAAGGACTTCCTATCTTGCCTTACTTCTTCAGAACCTTCCATATAGACAATGAGGGTGTCCCACATTTCTTTTGCAGTTTTACAGTGAATAAGGTTCTGGAAGGTGGCATCATCAATTGCACTAACTATTATATTCTGTGCTCTTTTGTCCATGGTTGCTAGGACAATCTCATCCTTGGTCATTTCAGAGAAATCCTTTGGAGTCCTCTGATTTGCATCCAATACTGAAATCTTCATGGGCACATATGGCCCTTCTTTGACTGTGATGTATATCCTAGGGTCAGAGGCTTCCATAAAAGCCTAACCCTCTCTTTCCAGATCCCAAAGATCTCTTTTCTGCATATAGGTAGTTTCATTGAACCCAACTCCTTATGATTCTCTGAAGAACCCATGTTCTTGATTTTCTTGAAACTGTTTCCTGTTTCCTGACTTATACTGAATCTGCCAAACTGGATCTCCTCAGACAGTTAGTCCTGATTTTGAGGAACCTCCCTCTGATACCACTTGAAAGATATGGTACCTAAACACCTAGAGGGGGGGGGGTGAATAGGTGACCTAAACCTTTTTTGACTTTTGTTTGGCAGCACAACAGTTTTTCACTGATTACTACAGCTAACAGCAAATACAGAAATTAAGCATTCAATTCACAGCACAGCACAGCACAGAAGACACACTAATTTTATAGTGGTTCCCCAATCTTTGGGTACATCCACTTTCCCCTTCGCCTATCTAGCAGTGTACTAGATTCGGCCAAACTTCTCCACTAGCTCAGAACCCAACAAGGTTCCTACCTCAGGCCCAAAGCCTTACACTCAGCCAAAGGCCTACACTCAGCCACCCAGGCCTACACTCAGCCAATCAAGGCCTACACTCACCAATAAAGGCCTACACTCAGAGTTCTTCAACTCCTACACTCAGGCACCAAGCCCTACCCTCAGCCTTTATAAAATAGGCTTACAATCACTCAGATCCAATGGATCTTACAAGTTTAAAATAGAAATTACAAATGCTAACTCTACAACTCAGAAGGATGAGAGGAGTTGAGAGTTTCTTGAAGAGTTCTTGGAAGAACTCAGCTTGATCCAAACTGACTTAGCTTTCTTCAAAGCTTCTTGAGTAGAACTGAATTAGTCTGAATCTTCTGCAGTTGATCCTTGATCTCTGCTTCTTGAAATCCAGATGACTCTGAATTGTTTCTTCTCAGCCTTAGTTCCAAAGACTGAATCCTTGGTTGGAGCTCTCTCTCTCCAACTACTTAGATCTGCAGTTGGACTGCCTGATCTTCTTGTGTTGATCCTCTATGTATCACTTCTTGATTTAACTGATCAACCACTTCAATTATTCTCACAACATGTAATGATTGTGAACACTTAACCACTTAACTACTCCATTCTGTAAACTGTGGGTGCCTATTTATAGGCTTCCTTCATGGTAACCGGCTGATCCGTTTATAACAGACTTTTGACTTCTCTGACAGTTGCTGTAGACCGGCTGGATTGGCAGCTGTCATGTCAACCAGTCACTTCTTGAAATTCACTAACTGTCAGTTAGTGTCGAGACTTTCTGTTCTTAAGTGTCGACACTTATAGACCAAGTGTCGACACATGTTGTGTAAGTGTCGACACAAGTCTACAAGGTGTCCGACACAATTCCTTGTATGTCTCGACACACAGTTTCTTCTGCATGGTGTCGACACTGAAATTGAGTGTCGACACAAGTACTTGCACTTCATTCTTTATCTGTATTCTTCTAAGTGTCGACACATCTCCTTTGTGTCGACACATCTTCATGTGTTGAAACTGTCAAGTGTCGACACTGCTTCTTGGTGTCGACACAAGTCTTCAATCTTGTTTCTTCAGCTGAGTGTCGACACATTCCCTTAGTGTCGACACTTGTACTTAGAATATTTTACAACTTTTCTGTTCTTTGCTAAGTGTCGACACAGCTCCTTGTGTCGACACTTTCTTCAAGTGTTGAGTCTTCTGGTTATGTGTCGACACATTGTGCTGAGTGTCGACACAATCTTCAAGTGTTGACTCCTTTGAGTGTGTGTCGACACATTGTGTTGAGTGTCGACACATTCTTCATATTTTGACTCTGCTGATTGAGTGTCGACACATTGTGTTGAGTGTCGACACTTGTACTTAGTCTCTGCAGAATTTTGCTGAGTGTCGACACAACTCCAAGTGTCGACACTTTCTGATGTAGACTCAGCTCTTCTAGGTGTCGACACTTCTGCCAAGTGTCGACACAGCTTTTCTGCATTCTTCTACACAGAGTGTCGACACAGCTCCAAGTGTCGACACTTTCTGACTGGTGTCGACACTTCTTCCCAGGTGTCGACACAATGACTCCAAGTGTCGACACTGCATGTCTGGGTGTCGACACAAGCTTTCTCAAGTGTCGACACTTTGCCTCTGGGTGTCGACACATGGACTTAGAAATTTTCAGCTTCAGTCCAGTGTATATCTAACCTGCACAAGTAACTCAAACAAACATCAAATACATTCTGATGTATATCATTGAGTTAGGTGAGGCTTCTTCAAATCAGGTACATTGACCAATGTACCCAACAATCTTGGATATCGAGGAAGACGCAGAGGTACCAATAATACTCGGTCTCCCTTTTCTCCCTAACTCCCACGCACTCATAGATGTTAGTAATGGTCGTCTTCTCCTTCGGGTAGGAGATGATCAAGTTACTTTCTCTATTAATCCCTCGATGGACAATTTGTTACCGCGTGAGGAGATCGTTCTTCTCCTATTTTTGAGTCCGTATTTTTAAACGACGATATTTATGCGCCGAAAATTTTAAATGCGATGAGAATACCTCTATAGACTTGCCTTTCGAACCAATTGGTAAGAAAGACATCGGAATCAAAACCTCCCTAGAAGAACCGCCCATCCTAGACCTCAAACCCTTACCCGAATCACTCAAATACGCTTTTTTGGGAAAAGGAGATACGCTTCCTATTATTATTTTTTCAGACTTGAGTGATTCGGAGACTTCTGATTTATTGGAAGTTTTGATTAAACATCGCCACGCAATTGCGCGGCAAATTTCTGATCTTAAGGGATTAACCCCTCATTTTGCACTCATAGGATTTTCTCAATAATAATTGCCGCAAAACCATTCAGCCGCAGCGACGTCTTAACCCAAACATGAAAGACGTCGTTAAAGCCAAGATAATTAAATTATTAGATGCGGGGATTATTTATCTCATTTCTGATAGTGCGTGGGTTAGTCCCGTTCATGTCGTGCCCAAAAAGGGCGGTCTTACCGTTATGGAGAATGAGCACAATGAACTCGTCCAAACTCGTACTGTTACAGGTTGGCGGGTGTGCATCGATTATAGAAAACTAAATGATGCCACCCATAAAGACTATTTTCCGCTACCATTTTTAGACCAAGTTCTGGAGCGTTTATCCGGTCATCCTTTTTATTGTTTTCTTGATGGTTTATCGGGGTTTTTTCCAAATCCCCATTTCCCCGATGATCAAGAGAAAACAACTTTTACCTACTCGTTTGGCACCTTCACCTACCGAAGAATGCCATTTGGCCTCTGCAATGCGCAAGCTATATTCCAAAGATGTATGCTGGCAATCTTTGGCGAGCTAGTAGGAGAGATTATGGAAGTCTTTATGGATGACTTTTCTATTTTCGGACGCTCTTTCCCGTCTTGTCTTCAAAATCTAGATCATGTCCTCCAACGATGCGAGGACACGCATCTCATTTTAAATTGGGAAAGTGTAACTTTATGGTTGAGAAGGTTTGGTTCTCGGCCATATGATTTCGTCTAAGGGGATGGAGATAGATAAGGCCAAGGTAGAAATTATAGAAAAACTTCCACTACCGACAAACGTAAAATCTATTAGGAGTCTCTTAGGCCATGCGGGCTTTTACCGACGTTTCATTCAAGATTTTTCAAAAATAACAAAGTTGCTTACTCGCCTCTTGGAATAGGAATCAAATTTTGTCTTTAGTAGCGAATGCTAGTGCATTTAATTTCATAAAACAAAAACTTATCAATTCACCCATTTTAGTGGCGCCCGATTGGTCCCTTCCGTTCGAAATTATGTGTGACGCTAGTGATATTGCATTAGGTGATGTTCTTGGCCAACGCGTAGAAAAACATTTTCATCCAATTTATTACGCTAGCAAGACGCTCACTTCCGCACAAGTAAATTACACGACAACGGAAAAGGAACTCTTAGCCGTCGTTTTCGCTTTTGATAAGTTTCGCTCGTATATAACGCTATCTAAAGTTATCGTATTTACCGATTACTCTGCCCTTGAATATTTATTAGCTAAAAATGATGCGAAACCCCGCCTTCTTTGATGGATCAACTCTTGCAAGAATTTTATTTAGAGATCCGGGATAAGAAGGGCGCGAAAAATTTAGCCGCCGATCACCTCTCGCGCTTAGAAAATCTCGGTGCGGAAGCGCTCGTAGAATCTGACATAAATGACAGATTCCCCGAGGAACACCTCCTAGTCATAACTACTTGTTCTTCTTCCCCGCCTTGGTTTGTAGATTTTGCGAACTATTTAGTTGTGAGGGTGCTCCCAAAGGCTTTTCGAGCCAGCAAAAGAAGAAATTCTTTTCTGACTTGAAATATTTCTTTTGGGAGGACCCTTTTCTTTTTCGTATCTGCGCGGACCAACCTGTCCGAAGATGCGTCGCGGGTGTGGAGTGCACGTAAATACTTCGACACTGCCACGAGGGTCCGGCTGGTGGGAATTATCATGCTAACTAGACCGCACGGAAGGCGCTAGAGGCAGGCTACTTTTGGCCCACTCTTTTCAAAGACGCTCATAATTTGGTGTGTGCATGCGATAGCTGTCAGCAGTCGGGTAACATCTCTCATCGCGACGAGATGCCCCAAAACATGTTTTTAGAATGCAAAGTCTTCGATTTATGGGGCATAGATTTTGTTGGCCCCCTACCTCCATCTTTCAAAGTATGTATATTTTAGTAGCGGTTGACTACGTATCGAGGTGAGCGAAAGCGCAAGCTCTCCCCACCAACGATGTGCAAGTCATCTTTACATTTCTTAAAAATCTATTTTCTCGCTTCGGCATACCTCGCCAATTGTTAGTGATCGGGGAACACATTTCTGTAACGCTCTTATGGCTAAGACGTTAGCTAAATACGAAGTCACGCATAACCTTACCACCCCTACCACCCGCAAACAAGTGGTCAAGTCGAGGTAGTAAATCGAGAGATTAAGCGAATATTAGAAAAAAACTGTTTCAATAAATAGGAAATATTGGTCCGTTAAACTCGACGATGCATTATGGGCGTATCGGACGGCATACAAAACCGCAATTGGTTGTACGCCGTTTTGTTTAGTCTATGGCAAAGCGTGCCATTTACCTGTAGAACTAGAGCATCACGCACTTTGGGCTTTAAACTCTTAAACCTCGATGCCAACTTAGCCGCTCAGAATAGAAAACTGCAACTAAACGAGCTCGATGAATGGCATGCATATGCTTACGAGAGCAATAAGTTCTATAAGGAGCGTTCTAAGTTATATCACGATCGAAAAATAAAGTCCCCAAAATTATTTTCTCTGGGCGATCTTGTCCTTCTTTACAATTCACGTCTTAGGCTTTTTCCGGTTAAACTCAAATCATGTTGGTCCGGCCCCTTCAAAGTTGAAGAGGTTTGGCCATATGGGACCATACTCGTCTCCCACCCGGAAAAAGGTTCGTTTAAAGTAAACAGTCATCGATTAAAGTCTTATATAGCGGGCGGTCCAGTGATCGGTTTTAACGAAACCATAACTTTTCTCAAAATTATAAACCCGCCAAAATAGTCAAGCTACACGACTATAAACAAGCGCTCTTGGGAGGCACCTCGCGCTTATCTTTTTCGCTCTTTATTTATTATGTTTGCTACTTCTTCTAATAAATGCAGGGCTTCTAACTGGGCTTCCCCGAACACGCATCAGGGACGTTTCTACCCTCCCTCTTTCTTTTGTACATACAGTATTTATCATTTTTTCGTTCCGCATACTTACGTTGCAACATTGGGGACAATGTTGGACTTAAGTATGAGGGTATTCTCGGGCTTTATTTTCTGCACTTCTACTTTCTACATTTCAAAAATACAAAAAAATATATAACAACAAAACAAAACAAAAAAAATTTAAAATGAAAAATCCAACAATTTTTTTTTGTTTTCCTTTCTTTTGAAAAAACACAAAAAAAGTTCAAAAAAAAAATTATAAAACACAAATTCTAAAAATTATAAAAACAAAAATTCCAAAACATATTTAGTTTTATTTTGTAAATATTTTTTGTAAATATTTTTGTTCTTTTTTCTCCTTCCCCTCTTCCTTTCTTTCTCTTCTTTGTAATTAACGTTTCTCTCTTTTCTTATTTTGTAAATATTTGCTTATAAAAACCAAAAAAAATCCAAAATATTAAAAAAGAAAAAAATATAGTTCAAAAAATTTATATATTTCATATCGCTTTTTTTTCGTATGTATATAATAACAAATTTAAAAACAAAACAAAAACTCAAAAAAGATAATAAATTAAAAACACAAAAAATGATGATAAAAACTTTAAAATACAAAAAAAATGTTTGAAACAAATAAATCAAATATACCATTCTTAATTTTCTTGCTGTCCAAAAATTTTGTTTTGAGTTCATTTATATGTGAATTTAATTAATTCTTTGTTCACTATTCGTTTGTTAATTATTGATTAAAAAATTAAAATAGCCGGGGTGAAGTTTTAAAGAATTCAGTATGCTTTGTTAAAAATAGCGAACTCGTTTTAGGCACTACTTCTAATTTTTCATTGATAGGAGCACGTGTATTATGTTAGAAAATAACGACTATAGAATTCAATTATGTTTACTTTTAGCTTTCTGAAAAATTTGGACGTACAATTTATTAATGTTGCTCTCAAAAAATTTTTAATTAAAAATCTAGTTTCTTTTCTCCCCTTATTTATCATGACTTACTTGGCATGATAAAAAATTTTATCCTTAAAAAGATCCTATGTCAATAGGAATAAGATTTAGTTTCGTAAACATAGGCATCCAATAATTTAAAAAAATTATATGTTACGGAGTAAGATGATAAAATTCATTACTCCTACACATATACATTGGGTTAATTTTATTATTATGAAGTTGAAAAAAAATGATATTTGGAAAATAAGATTTCGTTTTCCTAATAATCCAAAAAGAAAAAAAATGGAGGTTCGAGAAAAAATCACCTCACCACAATATCCAAACCCTCTTCATAAACCAACATCACCCCCTTAGCCAATTTCACGATTCTAGAATTAATTCAAAAATCTTTTTGAGAGCATAATTTGTAAATTGCATTATTTCCAGTAAAACTCCTATAAACTAAAGTTCATATAATTACAAAACATTTTCGTTAATCTAACCATTATAATTATTGCTTTCTATTTGATTATATCAAGAAGTCTTTTGGCCAAAACTTTTGCGATATTTAAATCATCCATATAATTCTAGGACTTAACTCTTACACCCCGTATGTTTATTTAGATCTCTCTTATAATTAATTAAGCAGTAGCTAAACTTAGAGTTTTTTTTATTCCTTATAAGTTCACCTCAAACTTTTGCTCTGGAATAGCAAAATCTTAAGTATGGGGTATTTGATGAGTTGTAATATACGCATATTATAGTACTTTATTTATATCGTTTTAGTTCTTATTTATAGTTTTTAGTTATTTTTGTTTATAAATATGTTTTTTTTGTAAATATTTACCTAATATAATCATAATTTTGATTTCTAAAATTTTCAGGGAAAAGTCAAAAATCGACCTGACACGCCCGTGTCCCAAACTCGACATGCCCTTGTCACGCCCTCGACGATCAGCTATCGTCGAGCCAGCTTGAAGTTCGTCGACCCGAGCGGGACACGCCCGTGTCCCATTACCTAACACCCCCGTGTCATTCCCGTTCGACAATCAACATGCCCAGCTCGACGAAAATGCGCTCGAAGTTCGTCGACCCAACCCGTCATGCCCGTATCAAGCACCGACACGCCCGTGACTCCTCCATATGGCCAGACAAGACGCTATCGGTGACTTTTTACGCAACCCGTGCCCGGATCTACCTCCCCGACATGCCCACTGTCACTCCCATGACCAAGGGCGTGACATCCTTGTGTTCAGCAGCAAGTCAATGCTCCCGTCAAATCGCGGGTCACATCGCAAATAGTACTGACACGCCCCCCGACACGCCCGTGTCGGAAGGCAGGTACTTGTAATTCTTTCCCTATAAATAGCCCATTTCTGTAAGGTCCAAGGGTTCACTTTTTTGAGCCAAAAGTTCGTGTGTTTTGTGGGCTGCCCTGGTGTATTCCTTTGCCATGTAAGTAGATCTTTCTCCTCCTCTCTTTTTATGTTTGTACTAGCTTTGTATTAGCTTTTTATTAGCTTTGTAATAGTTCATTTTAATCAATACAAATATGTTAGTTTTTCTCTTCTTAAATGACTTTGGAATGAACTTGTGTGCCCACTTTCTTCTTCATTTTATCCTTAGATTCATCCTAGTATTCCTCTTTATGAAAAGTGTGTGTGTGTGTATGAGTGTAATTTGTTTAGTTCTTATTCTTTTTTGGTTTGTCTCCATGTTAGGGTGTTAGTAAAGATTTTCATTCTTATGAATTTATAAAAAGGGTTTTAAAGTGATTTTGTTTTTTTTTACTTAGCTTTTCTTTTAGGATTGCAAACCTTTTATTCTTTTAAAATTTTATTTCAACTTTTTTATCACTTTTATGAACTCTTAAGAATGAAAACGTTATAGTTTTAATTTTTGAGCACATTTGATTTTAGCTTTATTTTGAAAAACTTTTTGCTCATTCTCTTTTTATTTGTTCTTTTTATGTGTTTTTGTCAAATCTAAGTATAAAAGAGTAGTTGTTTTAATTTTTAGGTAACTTTCATTTTGTTTTAATTTGTGTGTGTGAGTATATGAGTATAATTTTCATTTTGTTCTTTTAATTTCATGATGTGTGTGTGAGTGTATGAGAATAAGTTTTAATGCCTTCTTCAATTATTGTTGGGTATTACATCCACACTAACCCAGATTTGATGAAGTCACCCTGGAATTAAGATGAATTAAGTTGTATTTGATGCTTGGGTTGAGTTATATGTTTGCAGGAATTTCACTGGGAAGTGTAGACCAATGTCAGTCCACAGTGGGTCACCAAACACAGGAACTGTGCAATTTAATCCCTCATTGCATGTTCCAAGGTGTTGACTCATGTGTGGTCTCTCTATTGGGATACACCTCATATTCAAGCTATTGGACCTTGGGAAAAGAATTGGAAGTTGACTACATTAGAAGAAAGAGTTTCCAACAACAAAATTCTCTAAGTCTTTTACTCGAGTAGGTCCATAACTACTCGAGTAGATTGGTTATAATTTACTCGAGTAAAGAAGCTTTATACTCGAGTACTTAAGTGTATCTCTCGTGTAGCTAAGTCATGTACTCGAGTAGACTTAGTCATATACTCGAGTAGCATGTTTATATACTCGAGTAGATCATTCATTACACCCGAGTATTAAAGGCTTCACTCGTCAAAATTCTTCTAAGTCATGGACTCGAGTAAATACACTCATATGCTCGAGTAAGTATACTCACATACTCGAGTAGATAGAAACATACTCGAGTAGTTCATTATACCTACTCGAGTATATCGTGTCTCACTCGTGTACTTTGTAATTTTCCTAACTCCAGAATTTTCTAAGTCTTTTACTCGAGTAGAACTTTCACGTACTCAAGTAGATCACTTCCTCTCGAGTAGTTTAGTTCAACTACTCGAGTAGCTGCTTGCTGACATCTTCAGAAATTATTCCAAGTATTCCACTCGAGTAGTCCTTCATGTACTCGAGTATTTTATGTAATATACTCGAGCAGTCCTTTCTTGTACTCGAGTAGATCCTTCATGTACTCGAGTAAGTCACTATACATACTCGAGTAGTTCTATCTGCTTACTCGAGTAGTTGGTTTCCACCTACTCGAATAGTCTATCTTTATATACCCGAGTATGTTCTCCTTCATGTACTCGAGTAGTTATTCAACTACTCGAGTAGCTCTTCTCTTACTCGTGTATATGGCTGAACTTTCCTGAAATTTTGTCTAAGTCTTTTTCTGACGGGATTTTCAAATCACGTGACATGATTGGTCCACGTGTACATCATTATGACCGATGATGACCGTTATTCTCTCCTATATAAAGTCTTATCAGAAAATGACAAACCCTAAGTATTCTCTAAGCTTTCATTGTCAATCTACTTTAAGAAAGTTTTTCAGCCGACTCCTCTCTGTTTTCACGAAACGGAAGCCGCCGCCGCCGCCATCTTCTCCGACCACTGCTTCTAATTTCAGAGGATTCATCCTGAAGGAAGTTACAGATCGAGATCGACATCACTTCTCATCTTCTCTCTCTGATTCTGTTAAAGAAAAGAAGATCCAGATCTCGGCCGAGACTTTCTTCACCGATTTTTGAAAGTGCTGCAAACTTTATAAGAAGAAGATTCTGGTTGTTTCATCAGATCTGATTGGATTTACTGTTTGTATAACTTTTCTAAAACTTTATTAATCTTGTAGGATAAAGTTTCTCCGAGTGTAGGAGTTTTTCACTCCGAGTTTGTAGGAAGTGTTATCTTCCGAGGTGTATATCTCGTTGTTTGGATCGAGTTTGTAGGAACTTTGTTCCGAGGGTAGGATCGGTTTTTCGATCCGAGATAGTGGAGTAGCCGAGTCTAGTTGATTGCTAGATCGGTGAGAGAAAGTGGATGTACCCAAGGTCGGGGAACCACTATAAATATTGTGTCGTCTGTGATATTGGTAGATAGTTCTGTGTTGTGCTCTAAATATTTTTTTATTCGCAAAAGACGCACAACTCACCTATTCACCCCCTCTAGGTGATTTAGGTTGACAACTGTTTTCTTTCAATTGGTATCAAAGCGAGGTTGATCGTCAAAAGGTTAACACCTTGATCAGATCCAAATCTGTAGTCTGAAAGTTTCTACCATAAAATGGACAAGGGCAAAGATTTCGCCAAGCTTCCACTGTACAACAAAAATAACTTTCCCATGTGGAAAGAAAGGATAAACTTTTCATGGAAGCTGTGGATCCAAGGATCTTCATGATCGTTGAAGAAGGTCCTTACGTTCCCATGACTACGTCCACTATCGACCCTACCAAGAAAGTTCCCAAAAAGCTAATGGATCTCGACAAAGACGAGATTGCACTTGTCTCCCTCGACAAGAAAGCTAAGAACATTATAGCAAGTGCAGTCGATGACTCGATGCTGTAAAATTTGATTCACTACCAATCGGCTAAGGAGATGTGGCATTCCTTAGTCACTTTGATGGAAGGAACTGAAGAAGTAAGGGATGATCGGAGATCCCTTCTCAACCAGAAATATGAAGCATTCCGACAAGGGAACAAGGAAACAATTGTCGACACCTTTGAAAACTTCTTTAAAATTGTCAATGGCCTAAGGGTGTATGGCCGTGTCTTCACCAACGGAGAACTGAACGACAAATTCTTGAGATCCCTAACCAAGGAATGGGATAACAAGGTATGCGCCATCAGGGAGTTCGGGAAGCTAGCTGAAACGGACCCGCAAAATCTCTTTGGAAAGCTTATGTCTTATGAACTCCAAATCAATACAGAAAAGCTGAAGAAGAGAAAGGCAGGTCTGCACTCAAGGAGAAATCTGTCGCTTTGAAGGCAGACACCTCCAGAAAGACTAAGGCTACCTCCCCGCTCCAGCTCCAGAAGTTGATGAAGAAGAAGAAACATCAGAGCATAGCACTTCAGGCTCTGAACTATCTGAAGGAGCGTTTTCCTTACTCTCAAGGCAATTCAAGAAGTTTCTTAATAAAAAGAAATAATGGAAATACAAGGATGCCTCATACAGAAGATCGCGGCGCGATGGCGATCGACAAAGAAAAGGCTCAAGCAGCCACGAAAGGTACAATACTAAACATAACAAATACGTTTCAACTGACATCATTTGCTATTTCTGTAATAAGCCAGGTCACTCCATTACTGACTGCCCTCATAAGAAGAAGGAGGGTGGTAGAAGAGAAGAGAAGAAATCCTCACACAATAAGAAGAGGAAAGAGAAGAGCCTCATAGCCAAAAAGAGCAAGACTCTTAGCGACTCCGACTCATCTGAGTCAAGTGAAGAAGAAGAAGCTTATTTTGGGCTAATGGCTCAAACAGATGATGAACAAGAGCCCCAGTTCACTGGGAAGGTAAACTCTCATACCCCTCTTTCAGATTCTGAAGTCTCTGAACATGATTGCGAGGGTAGCTCCTCTGACGATGAGTCAGAATTAATGGCCCAGTACAAGGAGTTAATCATGGCTTACGACAAATGTCGTCGAGTCGTGAAGACTCAGGCTAAAGAGATCAAATCTCTAAAAGCCGAAGAGAGCATCTTGAGAAAGAAATTCGCAAAGACTGACTCCCTCGAAGAAAACTTCAATAATGCTATTGAAGAATATAACAAGGCTCTTGAGCACCTTGACCTTAAGGAGAAGATCATCAAAGAATTGGAAGCCCAACTTGCGGCTGAAAGGAAACTTGTTGAGAGTTTCTTGAAGCCCAAAACAGTTCTTCCATTCGTTGCTGAATTCTCAGCAAAGGCCAAGGGAGCTGGACTAGGCCATGAAGAAGCTCCTAGTAAATCCTCTAGGAGAAACAAGAATCAACAGAAGAATAAGGCCGCCAAAAAGGCCTTAGCGAAAGAGAAGGGGAAAGCCCCTCAAGATCAAACTACATTCAAGAAAGTCATCTTTCCGACAAATGAGTTTGATTTTGACTCATCCTACGGGCACTTTGCTAGGCCTACCTATGTAGAGCCAAAGTTCGCTATCAAGGATGGACTCGACCCCGAAACTTTGGCGAAAGTGTCATTAAGGCACCTTATGAAGAAGTTATTCTTCAGAGCTATGGCCCTTTCAATCATGGGCATAACTTCAAGAAGGCACCAAAGACAAAACCTATTGTAGAGAAGCCCACAAAGGAGAAGAAGCCATATGATTGTCATCATCATGAGGCATCTTCCTCCAAGAATGCTGCCCCTGCTAGACCACAATTCCAAAAGGTCAAGCAGGAGATCTTGAGGCAAAGGTACAACAGATTTGACTGTTGGTGCTGTGGCAAGGTTGGTCACTTCGCCATAGATTGTTGGTTCAATTCCAGAAATGTTGCAACCCCTCATGTCAGCAATATGAGAAAGACCGCTCATAATGCTAACACTCGTAGGGGGAGTACTCTAACCCGAGACCAAGGACCCAAACGTGTTTGGGTTCCTAAGGCAAATTGATTATGATTGCAGGTATGTCCAAAGGCCAACAAAATGCCCATCTGGTACTTGGACAGTGGATGCTCTCGGCATATGACCGGGACTAGAAGCCTCATTCAGAACTTTACTCCAATCGTGAATGGACCAAAGGTCATCTTTGGAAGTTCAGACCGTGGAATCCCTAAAGGCTATGGTATGATTACTAACGGTAATGTATCCTTCTCGGATATGGCTTATGTCGAAGGATTGGAACACAATCTCATAAGCATAAGCCAGCTCTGCGATAAAGGATACATAGTTGAATTCCATGCTGATAAGTGCTTGATAAAATCCGTTGACAATATGGAAACGATTCTATCCGGCACTTGAAGCAGGAATATTTTCTGTTTAAATTTCATCTGTATAGATTCCTCTACACCAGTGTGTCTTTTAGCAAAAGATAGTGCGTCTCTTGGTGACCAATGGCACAAGAGACTAGCACATATTAATTTCAAAACTATTAATAAACTATTTTAAATGAACTTAGTACGTGATGCCCCAAATGTCAAATGCGTCAAAGACAGACCTTGTCATGCATGCGTAAAAGGCAAGCAAACAAGGGCTACCTTTAAAAGCAATATTGGCAAAGACTCCAATAGATGTCTCCATCTATTGCACATGGACTTGTTTGGTCCACTGCAAATTAGAAGTTTGGGAGGTAAGTACTATACATTGGTAATTGTTGATGATTACTCACGCTTTGCGTGGGTGTTCTTTCTGAAACACAAGTCAGATACCTTCGACATCTTTTCAAATTTTGTCAGGCAAGTCCAGAATGAATACAACTGCTCCATAGTCAAAATCAGAAGTGATAACGAAACAGAGTTCAAATCTGGGGCCATGACAGAATTCTGTGAAAGCTTAGGTATCTTTCATGAGTTTTCCTCTCCTCATACTGTTGAAGTATTAGACCGGGCGGCTTAGCGGTCTGATCCATCGGTTTGTAGACCGAGCGGCTTAGCGGTCTGATCCAGCGGTTTGTAGACCGGGCGGTCTGGCGGTCTCACTCTACGGCTTGTTCTATCCTGCTGGAGTTGCCGAGCGGTTATCCCATCTGTCTAACCGCGCGGCCTGATCGGTCTCCATTATTCTAGCCGCTCAGCCTGTAAATGTTTAGTCCCACATTGTTTGTATACTCTCTTTCTTATCTCCTCCATTCTATATAAGGGAGGCCATACCTTTGTAAATGATACCTTTTTTAGATAATAAAATTTCAATTATTCAAAAGTTTATTCTCTTGTTCTAGTCTTTTCGCTTCTTGTCTCTACTTTCTAACATGGTATCAGAGGACACGGTCATTTCCTCCTGATTCTGTGCGCCCTCTGTTGTTCGCGGCTTCTTTTTGGCGTTCTGCGACTTGCTTCGCGGCTTGCCCTCTCTTCTATCCGCGCGGCTTGTTTCTATCCGCGCGGCTTGTTTTTTGTCCGCAGACCTGTTCGCGCGGCTTTCTCCTTCTTGGTTCTCCTCTCCTTCTTCTCTTTGTCGCGCCGACCTGTTTAGTTGTCGCCGCGCCTCTTGTTCTTTCTTGCCTCTCCGACTTCCTAGTCGCTGCGGTCTGTCCCTGTCCGCGTGTGTGTCTCTCTCCACGCGGTTTGCTGTTGTGATCTGCCTGACCGTGCGGGTTGTTCCTTTCTCACCCGCATCTTGGTCGCGGTCACCTGCTCTTCTCCTCTCTTCTGTTCGCTCGGCCTTTTCAGTCCGCGCGACCTCTTCCCCGCAGTACCTCTTTCTAGCCGCTCCTGTTCGCGCGGCTTCCTCTGTTTTTCTAACCGCCTCTGTTCGTGCGGCTTCTTCTGCTTCCGGGTTCTATGACTACCTCCGGTCTCACCACTACTCCTGCAGCTCCTTCTCCTCCTCCTCCTTCGGGTAACCTTGGCACCCTTTCCAAGCTTGTGGGCTCCAACTATCCGATTGGAGCGTTTCTTTCACCTTTCTCCTTCGTTCTCAACGCAAGCGTCATCACCTCACCGATGACCCTCCTCCTCGCACCTCTCCTGAGTTTGATGACTGGGATGCGAGTGATGCTCTTGTTCGCACCTGGCTGGCCAACAGCCTTTCTGATGAGTGCCTTCCCGTCATTCGCCATGATGAGACGGTCAAGGCCGCATGGCTTCACCTCGCTGCTCTCTATTCTAAGGGGGCCAGACGTCCCGCATTTATACTCTCTATGCGGACCTCTTCGCCCGCCCTTCCATGTCCCCCGCTGCGGCTTATCAGCAGGTCCAGGCTCTTGGGGCTGAAATCCTCCAGAATCGCCCCTTCTCTGCGGACTTGGCCGACCAGCACAAACACTTCCAGGAACTCCTGGTTGTTTGTTACCTTCTTCGTCTTCCGGACTCTTATGATATGATCCGCCAGCAGATCTTGGGTGAGGCGGAATCTCCTACTTTGGATGCCACTGCGGCCCGCATTGCCGCCGTTACTTCTCTCCTCCAGCGGCCTCTGCTGGCCTCCCCCCCTTCGCAGGACTCCTTTGCACACCAGGCTCAGCGGGGGGCCCGAGTGGCCGTGGCTCCTCCGGCGGACGGGGTTCCTCCCGGTTCTTCTGCTCTCACTGTGGTCGTACTGGCCATACTGCTGATCTCCTTCAGTGGCATCTTCGTCTTGGACATCCTCCTCCCCGGCTTATTCGTCAGCTTCTGCCCCACTTACCTCCCGCCAGTTCTCCGCTCAACTGTGATGCGTGTCAGCTTGGCAAACATCATCGCTCCTCCTTCCCACCGAAGCAAGGCCGTGGCTCCTCTCGCATTTTTGATATTGTTCATTCTGATGTATGGGGTCCTGCTCCTACCCTCACTGTTGGTCGGGGCAGTTCTTATTTTGTAACTTTTATCGATGATTTTACTCGCTGTACCTGGGTGTATCTCTAAAGGATCGCTCTGAACTATTCTCTGTTTGGCAATCTTTTTACTTTATGATTAAGACTCAGTTTGCTATTTCGATTAAAGTCTTACGTTCTGATAATGCCAAGGAATACCTGTCTCATGAGTTCTCCGCGTTCTTTCACCAACACGGCCTCATTCATCAAACGACTTGTGTTTACACCTCCCAACAGAATGGGGTGGCGGAGCGTAAAAACCGTCACCTGCTTGATGTTGCGCGTACTCTCATGACGCAGATGCACGTCCCTCGCTCCTACTGGGGCTACGCTGTGCTCCTCGCTGCTATCTCATCAATCGCATTCCCTCCACGGTCCTCCACGGCCGGACTCCCTTCTCCCTTCTCTACCCCCACCAGGAACCTTTTCCTCTTCCTCTCCGTGTCTTTGGCTGTACGGCCTTTGTTCACGCTCCCTCCGCTACCCGCGACAAGCTTTCCCCCCGTTCCACTAAGTGTGTCTTTTTGGGGTACTCTACCACTCAAAAAGGCTATTGCTGCTTTGACCCCCTTCTTCGCAAGCAGTTTGTCTCCGCAGACGTGACCTTTTTTGAAATGCTTCCTATTTCTCTCCTTCCTCTTCTCTTCCTTCTCTTCCTTCTGATATCTCCGTTCATTCCACACCCCTCCCCGTTTTCCCACCTTCGTCTCCTCCTCCACCCACTCCTTCCCAGTCCGTCTCCCACCTACCCCTCCACCCTCCTCTCCGCTGCCGTCTCTCTCTAGTCCCGGGCCAGCCTTCTCCGCCACGGACGCTCCGGTCGCTGACGCTCCCGTCGCCGCCGCTCCCGATGATCTGGATGTTCCCATTGCCCTTCGCAAAGGGGTGCGGGCGTGTACTCAACACCCGCTCACGGCTGTTGTTTCTTATGATCAGCTTTCTCCTTCTCGCAGGTGTTTTGCCTTGGCTATCTCTGCCACTTCTACTCCCCGTACCTACCAGGAGGCTCTCTCTCTCCCTCATTGGAAGTCTGCCATGGATGAGGAGATGGCTACTCTACTGAACGGGGTACCTGGACCCTGGTTCCTCCTCCCGTGGGCACTGATGTGGTTGGCTGTCGCTGGGTCTTTGTTGTGAAGTTTCGCCCCGACGGCACTGTGGATCGCTACAAAGCCCGGCTGGTGGCCAAGGGCTTTACTCAGACTTATGGCGTTGATTACTTCGATACCTTCTCTCCAGTTGCTCGCCTCAGCACCATCCGGGTTCTCTTTTCTGTGGTTGTTAACGGCTTGGGCTATTTCTCAGCTGGATGTGAAGAATGCCTTTCTTTATGGCGATCTTCAGGAGGACGTCTATATGGAGCAACCTCCTGGGTATGTTGCTCAGGGGGAGACACGTGTCTGTCATTTGAAGAAGGCCATTTATGGCCTCAAGCAGAGCCCTCGGGCATGGTTCGAAAAGTTTAGTGGTATTGTGGCAACCATCGGTTTTCAAAGGAGTTCGGCCGATCACTCCTTATTCATTCGCAAAACGGCCTCGGGACTGGTGGTTTTGGCCGTATATGTGGATGATATTCTCCTTACTGGTGATGACCGAGATGGGGTGGACTTGACGAAGAAGCACCTCCGTCAGCACTTGGTCACGAAGGATATGGGCCCCCCCCCAAAATACTTTTTGGGGATAGAAATCTCGCGGAAACCTGACTCCTTGGTCCTCTCTCAACGGAAGTATGCCCTTGATCTTCTTCGAGAAGCAGGCTTGACAGGTGCCAAACCAGCTCATCTTCCCATGGCTGTTGGAGAAGACAAAACGTGGACGGATGAATCGCCTCCTCTATCTGATGTCACACGGTACAGACGTTTGGTAGGCAAACTCATCTATCTCACGGTGACTAGACCCGACATCGCCTATGCTGTAGGAAAGGTCAGTCAGTTTATGCAAGCTCCCAGGGAGTGTCATCTTCAGTCCGCCCTGAAGATTTTAGAGTATATCAAAGCAGCACCGGGCAGAGGGTTACTCTTCCAGAAGAATGGCCATCTGAGAGTTGAGGCCTACTCAGACTCAAGTTATGCGGATGACAAAGGCGATCGCAAATCCACGTCAGGTTTCTGTACCTTTGTTGGAGGTAATCTCGTGAGTTGGAAAAGCAAGAAACAGTCTGTTGTTTCCAGATCCAGTGCCGAAGCAGAATACCGGAGTATGGCGTCAACTACGTGTGAGTTAAAGTGGTTGCGGGCTCTCATGCTTGACCTGGGCGAGGTATATGATTGTCCTCTCCCTATGTTCTGTGACAACAAGGCCGCTATACACATATCCAGAAATCCGGTCTTCCATGAGAGAACGAAGCATATAGAGGTTGACTGTCACTTCATTCGGGAGGAGATTTTGAAGAAACAGATTTGTACTCCTTTTGTCACCTCTGACAAGGAGTTGGCAGATATCTTCACCAAGCCGATTTCTACTTCCTTCTTCCGCATTTGTGACAAGCTGGGCATGATTGATATCTATGCTCCAGCTTGAGGGGGAGTGTTGAAGTATTAGACCGGGCGGCTTAGCGGTCTGATCCATCGGTTTGTAGACCGAGCGGCTTAGCGGTCTGATCCAGCGGTTTGTAGACCGGGCGGTCTGGCGGTCTCACTCTACGGCTTGTTCTATCCTGCTGGAGTTGCCGAGCGGTTATCCCATCTGTCTAACCGCGCGGCCTGATCGGTCTCCATTATTCTAGCCGCTCAGCCTGTAAATGTTTAGTCCCACATTGTTTGTATACTCTCTTTCTTATCTCCTCCATTCTATATAAGGGAGGCCATACCTTTGTAAATGATACCTTTTTTGGATAATAAAATTTCAATTATTCAAAAGTTTATTCTCTTGTTCTAGTCTTTTCGCTTCTTGTCTCTACTTTCTAACACATACTCCACAACAGAATGAAGTGGCTGAGAGAAGGAACAGAACACTCATAGAGGCCTGCAGGACCATGTTGAGTGATGCTTCACTACTGGAATACTTCTGGGCTGAAGCCGTCAACACTGCATGCCATGTGCAAAATCGAGCACTCATAAACAAAGACCACAATAAGACACCTTACGAACTTCTGAAAGGCAGGAAACTAACAGTCTCATACTTTAGAATCTTTGGTTGTAAATGCTTCGTACTTAATAATGGTAAGTATCATACCACCAAGTTCAGCGAAAAGAGCTTTGAAGGTATTTTTGTAGGCTATAGTAGCCATAGTAAGGCATATAGGATATTTAATAGAAAAACCCTGGTGGTGGAAGAATCGATACATGTTGTATTTGATGAGACGAGCTTGCTGTAAAGCAATCCGTCTAGTGTGCTCATTGAAGATGCAGGTGAAAAGCTGAAAGAAACTAGCTTGGATGATCCGTCTGAAGACAAAGGCGAGAAGTTCATTAAGATCACCACTCCAACTCCTATTGGAGAGGCTGATGATCAAAATGAAGAAGTCATCCAGGATGAAGAAATCACTCCAGTGATTGAAGATAATCCAGATGCAAGAACTCTAGAGCTCAGACATCTGAAGGATCACCCCATGGACCAGATCATAGGAGATCCCCGGGATAGTGTCAGAACTCGAAGAGGTACAACTAATGAGAATCTTCATTTGAGTTTTCTCTCACAGGTTGAACCAAAGAAATTTGAGGAAGCAAACTCAGACGCATCATGGATAATGGCAATGGAAGAAGAGCTAAATCAGTTCAAGCGCTGCAATCTGTGGAAGCTTGTTCCAAGACCCAAAGGAAAGAACATCATTGGAACAAAGTGGGTCTACAGGAACAAGATGGATGAAGATGGAACTATCATAAAGAACAAGGCCAGACTCGTCGCTAAAGGCAATCGTCAAGAAGAAGGAATCGACTTCAACCAGACATATGCTCCAGTGGCGAGGCTGGAGGCAATAAGGTTGTTCCTAGCATATGCTGCTTTCAAAGGCTTCACCGTCTATCAGATGGACGTGAAGTCGGCCTTCCTAAATGGTAACATAAAGGAGGAAGTGTATGTGGAACAACCTCCAGGTTTCATTGATCCTAACTTTCATGATTATGTCTATTTTCTGCACAAGGCCCTATATGGTCTGAAACAAGCTCCTAGAGCTTGGTATGAAACGCTGTCTACCTTTCTACTTGAGAACAAGTTCACAAGGGGAAAGATAGACAAGACATTATTTCTTAGGGAAATAAAAGGCAAGATTTTGCTAGTGCAAATCTATGTCAACGACATTATTTTTGGCTCTATAGATGACAAACTCTGCAAAAAGTTCTCAAAACTTATGCAAGGGAAGTTTGAAATGAGCAGTATGGGGGAGCTGAAGTATTTCTTAGGGCTTCAGGTGAAACAATTTGAAGATGGAATTTTCATCTCACAGACCAAGTTCACCAAAGAGCTAATTAAGAAATTCGGAATGGAGAACGCAACCTCTATGAGGACTCCAATGGGCTCAACTATGTCTCTGGACAAGCATGAAAAGGGAAACCTTTTGATGAAACCAAGTACAGAAGCATAATTGGATCCTTGCTCTACCTTACTGCCAGTAGGCCTGACATAATGTTTTCAACATGTGTCTGTGCTAGATTTCAGGTGAACTCTAAGGAATCTCATTACGCTGCTGCAAAGAGGATCCTGAGATACCATAAAGGCACACCAAATCTTGGCTTATGGTACCCAAGAAGTAATGACAGCGAACTAATTAGGTTTTCAGATGCAGATTTTACAGGTAGCAAAGATGACCGGAAAATCACCTCAGGGACTTGCCAATTCTTCGAAAGAATGCTAATCTCCTGGAGTAGCAAGAAGCAGAACTGTGTCGCAATCTCAACGGCCGAGTCAGAGTATATCTCTGCAGGTAATTGTTGCGCACAGTTGATATGGATAAAAAATCAGTTCGAGGACTACAACCTGCAGTTCAAGGATATTCCTTTGTACTGTGACTCCTCCAGCACAATCGCAATCGCCAACAATCCTGTCTCCCACAGCAAGACAAAGCACATCGAGCTAAGGTATCACTTCATCCGGGAGCATGTGGAGCATGGAGACATAGATTTGCAATATGTACCTGCAGATAGGCAAATTGCAGACATTTTCACAAAGCCGCTGGACGAGACCAAGTTCTCGTTCTTCAAGACTGAGCTTGGGATGCTCAACAAGGAGGACTAAAGAAGATGGAATGACAAACAGGCAAGAAACTTCAGGGGTTAATCAAAATTTATATTTTCTAAATTTTTAAAAGTTTGACTCGAGAAGTATAAGACATACTCAAGTATGTTAATTCACCTACTCAAGTCACTGCCGACTTACCTACTCGAGTACTTTTCTCTTCCTACTCGAGTAATTTCTGAAGACCTACTCGAGTAATTTCTGAAGACCTACTCGAGTAATTTCTGAAGACCTACTCGAGTAATTTCTGAAGACCTACTCGAGTAACTACTTACCTACTCGAGTAGTCTATATATCTCTCGTGTAATGTTTGCCAGATTTTGAAATTTGTTCTATTCACCACCCAAGGCTAAATGCCGCCTCTTCCCTCTATTTAGTTAATTTCCTTTAAATTAATTAGATGTAATTTAGGGTTTTATATATATGAAATTCCGAAAACCCAAACCTACACGAAATCATTTCGTTCTCTCGAGTACCCTCTGTCGTTTCGCCTCCTCCGCCGCTGTTGCAGAGCCGCTTCCCTCCTCACCACTTCCAGTCAACCGTAGCCATGGCCTCTTATTCCAAGATAGGCGTCGGATCAGAACTCGTTACCGCAGGTATTGCAGAGCTCTCAGATGACTTCCACATCCTTCTCATCCTTCTCGACACCGCCGGCCTCTCCTTCATCCTCCAGGAACCCTGCCGAATTTTATTCCCAGAAGTTGCCGAATTCTTTTCCAATCTAAAGGTCAAAAGGAATGGAAAAATCCTGAAATCCAAAGTGAAGGGTTTGAAAATTAAGTTCACCAAGACCTCTGTCTCTCAGCTTCTCCGATTGCCGCTTGTCGATGAAGAAGATCACTTAGTTGCTGAAGACTCTGACAGAACAGCCCTATTCTGTGGCTTTTCAACTGATTCTCAGTACTTCAAAAGGTCAGACATGAATGCAGAAGGCAAATTTCTGGTTGATGTTATTAGGAAACTTTTACTGTGCAAGACACACTCCATCAGAGACATTCCATCATATTTCTTCGACATAATGCAAGCAATTGTCTGCCGCAAGAAATACCAATTTGGTATGCTGATTCTGGATCAAATCAAGGACAGTTTAAAATCCCCCAACTACGCCAGAATTATCTCTCTGCTCCTCCATGAAACAAATCCTGAGGTCTTCAACTTCTCCAAAGGGACCCCACTTCACCACATGAAGAAGGTCTCCATCTCTTCCATTCAGAGATGGGATCTCAAGCTACAGAATTCTGCCAAGCTGCAACGATTTTAGAAGTTCTAGAGGTTCCAGCTATAGAGGACAGGACTCTATCTCCCTCTCCTCATCATGTGGCCAGCTCCTCTGGTGTACTAAGTGAGGGGGAGCCTGCTCCTTCTAGCCAAGTCAGGCAGCCCTCTCCTCAGCCAGAAATTCCTTCCCTACCTCATACTCCACAAAATCCAGCATCTCCCTCAGATGAGATACCTCCAGAATCTCTTCTCTCCACAACTGCTGCCATAGATGCTATGATTGCAGAGCTCTCTGAAGAAGTATTGCCCATTCCTCCTCTATCTCCTCCAGCTCCATCCTCTGAATGTCACAAGGACTCCACTCCAGCACAGTCTCCTATACATTCTCCAGCCAAAACTCCAGCCAAATCTCCAGATACCCTCAAAGACCAGCCAGACACCATTCTTATTTCTGATGAGCCCTCTCTAGAGCTAGCTGAGGCCCCTCTCAGAAATCTAGAATTCTCTCTCCCTCAGGATACAGAAGAAGGGATTACTCTCATTCCTACCACCAGAGCTCATAGCTCTGTGATAATTAAAGAAATAGCTCTTGGGTAACTCCTTCTCTCCCTACTGTTGCTCCCTCTACTGTTGCTGTTACAGTCTCTTCCTCCTCAGATTTGCTGCAACATATTACAATTCTTCTTCAAGAACAAAGAAATTATTTTGATACTTCTTTAAAGATAGTAACTGACAATGTCACTGCTCTAGAAACTGAGATGAGCAGAGGCTTTGCTGAAATTCAGCATAATACTGACAAACTCAAGTATTTATTCCAACTTGGTGGCAAAGCCCTTGACCACACTATCACTAGTGTTGGCAATGTTATGGAACAAGGTGTCACCCTTGCAAACAATCAGATAGAGCTAGACAAGAGAAATGAAGCTAACAAAATGAAAATCTGTGAAGAAGTTGGCATTTTCAAAGAAGACACCATAGAGAAACTATCTGTTGAAATCAGAAAGGGGAGGGATTGTTCAAAGAACTCAAAGAACAGGTAGAAAAATCTGCTGCTCAGAAGTCAGATGTATGGGAAGCTCATGTGAAGACCATTCATGATGATGCACTAGCCCAGATACAGAGTGTCAAATTTCACACCTATGACACTGTTGTCTGGATGCACAATCAGATTCTTCCAGACCTTGCAGTTGACCCCAATATCATTCCCCATCATCTCAACCCTCTAGCTACAGATGTCACTCCCCAATTGTTTCTTTGCAACCTAATCTCTCTCCCAGGCCTGGAGACTCAGTTGCTCCTCCAGATACTTATGTTCCAAGCTGGAAAGAAGACCCTGTTGATATCTTCCTTCAAGCTCCTCCAGCGATCAGAACCTATAAGAAGAAAAGGAACTATGATGAAGGCCCCTCTGCTAGCAGGACTGCTCCTTCCAAAGCCACTGAACATGCTGAAGCTTGGTCTCTAACTTCCAAGTCTCTAATTTTGGACAAACTCAGACTAGTTATGGATCTTAATGAGAATAGGAACATTCATTACAGTTCCCAGGAATGGGAGTTATATGAGAAATCAATGCTAAAAAGGAAGATCCATGACAGAGAGTTTGGGAGAAATAATCCTACTGCTCCTCTAAGGCCACCTAAATATTTCCCTAAGCCTTTCAGCTATCTAAGAAGATAGCAAGAAAAGATGGAAAAGCAGCAAACCTAAGCTTAAACCTAAAAGATGTTGAGAGATTGAAATGACAAGTTGTAGACTTGATGTTTTTGGAAATTTACAAATATATAATTCTAAATTTCTATCTAATTATCTTTTTCATTGTCTATTGCTTACCTGCTCATGTTTTTCTACTTAGTTTCTTTTATGTCTATAATTCACCTTAGTATAAAGGTTCTGACTTCAACAAATAGGGGAGATTTTTGGGTATTACATCCACACTAACCCAGATTTGATGAAGTCACCCTGGAACTAAGATGAATTAAGTTGTATTTGATGCTTGGGTTGAGTTATATGTTTGCAGGAATTTCACTGGGAAGTGTAGACCAATGCCAGTCCACAGTGGGTCACCAAACACAGGAACTATGCAATGTAATCCCTCATTGCATATTCCAAGGTGTTGACTCATGTGTGGTCTCTCTATTGGGATACACCACATATTCAAGCTATTGGACCTTGGGAAAAGAATTGGAAGTTGACTACATTAGAAGAAAGAGTTTCCAACAACAAAATTCTCTAAGTCTTTTACTCGAGTAGGTCCATAACTACTCGAGTAGATTGGTTATAATTTACTCGAGTAAAGAAGCTTTATACTCGAGTACTTAAGTGTATCTCTCGTGTAGCTAAGTCATGTACTCGAGTAGACTTAATCATATACTCGAGTAGCATGTTTATATACTAGAGTAGATCATTCATTATACCAGAGTATTAAAGGCTTCACTCGTCAAAATTCTTTAAGTCATGGACTCGAGTAAATACACTCATATACTCGAGTAAGTATACTCACATACTCGAGTAGATAGAAACATACTCGAGTAGTTCATTATACCTACTCAAGTAGATCGTGTCTCACTCGTGTACTTTGTAATTTTCCTAACTCCAGAATTTTCTAAGTCTTTTACTCGAGTAGAACTTTCACGTACTCGAGTAGATCACTTCCTCTCGAGTAGTTTAGTTCAACTACTCGAGTAGTTGCTTGCTGACGTCTTCAGAAATTATTCCAAGTATTCCACTCGAGTAGTCCTTCATGTACTCGAGTAGTCCTTCATGTACTCGAGTAGTTTATGTAATATACTCGAGTAGTCCTTTCTTATACTCAAGTAGATCCTTCATGTACTCGAGTAAGTCACTATACATACTCGAGTAGTTCTATCTGCTTACTCGAGTAGTTGGTTTCCACCTACTCGAATAGTCTATCTTTATATACCCGAGTATGTTCTCCTTCATGTACTCGAGTAGTTATTCAACTACTCGAGTAGCTCTTCTCTTACTCGTGTATATGGCTGAACTTTCCTAAAATTTTGTCTAAGTCTTTTTCTGACGGGATTTTCAAAAAATCACGCAACATGATTGGTCCACGTGTGCATCATTATGACCGATTATGACCGTTATTCTCTCCTATATAAAGTCTTATCAGAAAATGACAAACCCTAAGTATTCTCTAAGCTTTTATTGTCAATCTACTTTAAGAAAGTTTTTCAGCCGACTCCTCTCTGTTTTCACGAAACGGAAGTCGTCGCCGCCGCCATCTTCTCCGGCCACTGCTTCTAATTTCAGAGGATTCATTCTGAAGAAAGTTACAGATCGAGATCGACATCACTGCTCGTCTTCTCTCTCTGATTCTGTAAAAGCAAAGAAGATCCAGATCTGGGCCAAGACTTTCTTCACCAATTTCTGAAAGTGCTGCAAAGTTCATAAGAAGAAGATTCTGGTCATTTCATCAGATCTGATTGGATTTACTGTTTGTATAACTTTTCTAAAACTTTATTAATCTTGTAGGAGAAAGTTTCTCCGAGTGTAGGAGTTTTTCACTCCGAGTTTGTAGGAAGTTGTTATCTTCCAAGGTGTAGATCCCGTTGTTTGGATCGAGTTTGTAGGAACTTTGTTCCGATGGTAGGATCGGTTTTTCGATCCGAGATAGTGGAGTAGCCGAGTCTAGTTGATTGCTAGATCGGTGAGGGAAAGTGGATGTACCCAAGGTCGGGGAACCACTATAAAATCTTATGTCGTCTATGATATTGGTAGATAGTTTTGATGTGCTCTAAATATTTTTTTATTCCGCAAAAGACGCACAACTCACCTATTCACCCCCTCTAGGTGATTTAGGTTGACAACCATTTTCTTTCAATTATGTAGAGTGTGAGTGTAGGAGATAATTTAACATGCTTCTTTATGTTTTCTTCAATTATGTAGAGTGCGTGTGTGTAGGGGATAATCTTATTGCTTTCTTTCAAATTATGTAGAGTGTGTGCATGTGTTTTTTTTTTTTTTGCAGTGTGTGTGTGTTTTCATTGACGCAAGTGTGTGCATTTTCATTTTAGTAGAGTGAGCGTGTGTGTTTATTTCATGTCGAGTGTGTGCGTGTGCGCATTTATTCCCGCCTACTCGTTAAGAGTTAAATGGCGTGCCTTTATTTCCCGCCTGCTCGTTTGAGTAAGACTTGTAATTTTCTTTTTTGTAACTTAGTTTCTGTTTTATTTATAATTTGAAGTGTGCGTGAGTTCTCGTTTTAGCTAATTTGTCAAGTTTTCTAAATGTTTGTTATTTTTATGTATTCTTCTTATAACCCTTTAGCGCTTAGTTACGAACTCGCGCCTCATCAAATTATAAAGCCTTCCCCATACCGATGAGTGGCTAATCGTCATTAGCCTCGGCATCAAAGAGCATTGGGACATATAAAATGATTTGATATAATTAAAGTTCTTTATTTTCACTTTAATTTTAGGACTTAAGGTTTACCCAGGTTAACGACGCGTAGGACCACATATCGATGTGTGGGCCCTATTTCATTTATCCATACCTAGCTAGTCGATAGGTCGTGCTTATGGACAATACACCCCTGGGTAAAGAGAGTTGTGTGCGACCCTCGAGAGAGGACAAGCGTATTCTTCTGATTTGGTTCCCCACCCCATAGTGGGGTTCTTAGCGTAAAGCAGGCGTTAAGATGAACCTTCGTCGGACTAACGTTCGGTCGAATAGGCTTAGCATTCAGGTGAGCGATATCCCTATAGCTAGGTGAGCTCATTTTTGTGGAACCTCCACGGCCAAGTTGCATTTTATTAATTTGAAAACTAAGTTCAATAATTATTAAAAGTTATTTTAGTCTTAATCTGATTCGTTGCCGAGCGTTAACCCTTCATCAATTTTCTAAATCGTTTTTCGCTCTTCTTTTATTTTTATCTGCCTTAGTTAATTAAAATCCCCAACGAATTTTCAGTAAAATAATAGTTACTCCTAGAGCAGTAGGTATAATCAACCCGACCCCAAGAATAATACGACCTCGGTATTCCCCCGAATATCGAGTACTACATGCGATAGGTGCACTTGCCTTCCTTTCGTTAAAAACTTGTTTTTTAGAAAGCCTGCGGCGTTTGACTCATCGAACCAACCACCTAAAAAGAGTCTGTTCGCGGTCACATCAGAAGACTCGGCCATACACCCTTAGGCCATTGACTATCTTGAAAAAATTCTCAAAGGTGTCACAATGGTGTTTTGTTTCCTTTTCAGAAGGCTTCATACTTTTTATTCAGAAGGGATCTTCTATCATCCCTAACTTCTTATATACCTTCCATCAAAGTGACTAGGCACTGCCCATCTCCTTTGTAGACTGGCAGTGGATCAAGTTTTGCAGCATGGAGTCATCGACTGCACTTACTATTATGTTCTTGGCCTTCTTATCTAAAGACACACATGCAATCTCGTCTTTGTCTAGGTCCATTAACTTCTTTAGAACTTTCTTAGTAGGATCTATTGTGAGACAGTCATGAGAATGTAAGGACCTTCTTCAACGATCATGAAGATCCTTCGATCCACTGCTTCCATAAAAAATTTAATTCTTTCTTTCCACATGGGAAAGTTATTCTTGGTGCACAAAGGAAGCTTGGCAAAATCTTTAGCCTTATCCATGCTTGGTAGATTTCAAAAGACAACTAGGAAGATCTAATCAAGGTGTTAACCTTTTAATGATCAACCTTGCTTTGATACCAATTGAAAGTGTTCAGTTGTCTACCTAAATACCTAGAGGGGGGTGAATAGGTGAGTTGTGCGTCTTTTTGCGGAATAAAAATTTTAGATCTATGCACATAATTATCAACCAAACAATCACAAACGACAAAAGATTTATAGTGGTTCCCCAACCTTGGGTTCATCCACTTTCCCTCACCGATCTAGCAATACACTAGACTGTGCTACTCCACTATCTCGGATTGAAAACCAATCCTATACCTCGGAACAAAGTTCCTACATTCTCGATCCACAAAATGGATCTACACTCGGACGATAAAACTTCCTACAACTCGAATACAAAAGCTCCTACACTCGGAGAGAATTCCCCTACAAGAATGAAATTCAAAGTATGTAGAAATACAAACAGTACAACTTTATCAGATCTGCAAACAGTTGGCCGGGATCTTCTTCTTTAATCCTTGCGGCTTTATCAGAGAAGTTGAAGAAGAATCTTGACAAAGGCTAGATCTGAAATTTTTTTGGATTCACATGATCAGATAGATGATGAAGAATCGAACGACGATCGTAATCTGTGAATCTTCTTGATCTGAATCTTCTCGAATAGAAAACCCTAGCCGGATGTGCACGATGAAGGTCGGCGGCGGTGGCTTCCTATTTTTGAGAGAGAGAATGATATTCAGATTTACTTAGAATAATATTCGACAGCCTTGGTTAGGGTTTGTCGGTTTCTGACAAGACTTTATATAAGATCTTCAATAACGGTCATAATTAGTCTTAATGACATACACATGGACCAATCACGTCAAGGCTGTTTGAAATTTCTATCAAATCTGGACTTAACGAATTTTCTGAAAAAGAATGACTGACATACTCGAGTGAAGATTAACCTACTCGAGTACCAGATAAGACTACTCAAGTGAATAGAAGAAAACTACTCGAGTAAATGACTTAGAGAAAATCCAGAAATAGAGAGAAACTACTCGAGTACACAAAGACATACTCGAGTGATAAAATAGTTACTCGGGTTGTGGATTTTAACTACTTGAGTACAAGAAGTACTACTCGAGTGAAGAGAAATTAACTACTCGAGAGGTAGAGAAGCTACTCGAGTCAAGGACTTAGAATGTTTTCTGAAAGAGAAATCTGGGTTACTCGAGTAGTAAAACTGAACTACTCGAGAGGATATAAACTACTCGAGTATGTAGATATAGCTGCTCGAGTAGTGGACTTAGAAAAATTTGAGGGAAGAAAATCTTGTTACTCGAGTATTTACTCTGTACTACTCGAGTAGTAGATGGACTACTCAAGTACATGAATTTGACTACTCGAGTGAGGAAAAATAACACGAGATCCAGTGTTCTGTAACTCGAGACAAAAGACTAAACTACTCGAGTACTTATATGACTACTCGATTAATTTACTTAGAAAATTTTCTGGATAAGAAATTATGTTAACTCGAGAATAAGAAAGGATCTACTCGAGTAGTTGACTTAGCTACTCGAGAGCTATAATTTGGCTTCTCGAGAGCTAATTCCTTTACTCGAGTACAAAGAGTCTTTCTCGAGTATTGACTAAGTATTTCACTCGAGTATGTAGGTATCTACTCGAGTAAAGTACTTAGCAAAATTCTTTCAACATAATTTTCTTCTTCTTTGGTGAATTCAGCAACAAGCCTTTCTCAAATTAGTCCTAGTGCTTGAATATGAAGTGTATCCCAATAGAGTGGCTCCACATGAGTCAACACCATGGATCACACAATGAGGGATTACAATGTATGGTCATGTGTTTGGTGACCCATTGTAGACTGACATTGGTCTACACTTTGCAATACAGTCCTGCATACACATAACTTAAACAAAGCATCAAATACAACTTAATTCATCTAAGTTCAATGGTGACTTCCTCAAATCTGGGTTAATGTGGATACAATACCCAACAGATCCTAATCTGATGGTTCCCAAAAAGATGATGGACTTTGACAAAAATGAGATCGCTCTCATTTCTCTGGATAAGAAGGCGAATAACATCATTGTTAGTGCGGTGGACGATTCAATGTGCAAAATTTAATCCATTATAAGCCTGCTAATGAGATGTAGAGATCTCTAATTATCCATATGGAAGAAATGAAGTAGGTTAGGGATGATAGGAAATCCCTCCTAAATCATGAATACGAGTCTTTTAAGCAAGATAAGATGGACAATATTGCTAACTACAACAAATAGTTCTTTAAGATCATCATTGGCCTAAGAACTTATGGTGATGTGTTTACCAACGGTGAACTTAATGACAAATTCTTGAGATCCCTGACTAAATAATGGGATCAAAAGGTTTGCGAAATAAGAGAGTTTGGTAAAATGGCTAGCATGGAGCCACAGAATTTGTTCAGGAAGCTTCTTTCTCATGAGATGCAACTCAACACCAAAAAGATAGAAGAAGAGGGAAGCAAGACTTCAGCCAGAGAGAAGTATATAGCACTAAAGGATGAAGGGTAAAGGAAAGGCAGAGCTGTGTCCCCAGCAAGGACTCATACTTCAAATGAACATGAAGATTCAAAGCCAAGCATCCCCAGTTCTGAAATGTCAGATGGAGAGTTTACTTTACTCTACAGAGAGTTTAAGAGGATTCTTAGCAAAAGGAGGCAAATAAAAAATCAGCCCGCCTCTTGTGATTACAGAAAATCACGTCGTGATGGTGATCATAGCAAGAAGAGCTACAATAACAGCGACATGTATAAATCGAAATAGAACAAACACATTTCTTCTGACATACGTTGTTATTATTATAATAAGACAGGGCACATGATTGCCGACTGCCTACATAAAAAGAGGTATGGATCCAAGAAAGAAGAAAAGAGATCCTTTAAAGGCAAAGTAAGAGGAAAAGAGCTTCATCGCTAAGAATCTGAAGGCTTTCAGCAATAGCAACTCAATTGAGTCAAGCTTGGATGAAGAAGCCTATTTTGTGCTTATGGTACATATCGACGAGGATAACTACGACTCCTAATATAATTAGAAGGTAAATTCACAAACTCCTCTATTTGAAACTGATACATCCTGCAATGGTCATGAAGTCTACTATCTGAGGAGGATTCATACTTAATGGTGCAGCATCGAGAATTACTGAAGGGATTTGACCAATGATGTAAGGTGGTCAAATCTCTGGCCAAAGAGATTGCCTATCTCAAGGCATTATAATCTGAACTGTGGGTGGAAATTGTGAGATTGACCACTCTCAAAGATGAAATTCAATCCTTGAAAGAGGAACTGGAATGCTCTACTGAGTTAGTAAGCCTGGAAGGAAAGTTCATAAATGAATTGGAAAAACGTTATTGATTGAATGGAAGCTTGTGGATAGCTTCTCGAAGCCAAAAACTGTCCTTCCTCTCATTGATGGATTTTTAGCCTCTAAGGATAATGAGATTGGATATAATGTTGCAAAGGATAAAGGGAAGGCTCCTCAAAGTCAACCTTCTTTTAAGAAGTTAATTTTTCCAACAAATAAGTATGAACCTGAAATATCCTACATTCATTTCACTAGACCAACGTGCAATGTCTCTAATAATAATAACCAAGGATGGAGACATCACAAAAATCTTAGAATGAGTGCTCTCACGGCATCTCATGAAGAGATCATCCTTCAGCATTATGGTCCATTCATTCACGAATCTAGTGCTAAGAAAGCACTGAAAGTCAAACTTGTTGATAAAACACCATATGAGACAAAGAAGCTGAGCACATGTAGTTCTCATGAGGCTTCTACTTTTGATCAGTTGCTCCTGCCAAACCTCTGGTTCAAAATGTGAGGTAGGAGAAGAAAAGATGCTAAAATAGATTTGACTATTGGTGTTGTGTCAAAATTGGTCATTTCGTCATAGATTGGTTTTTCAATTCTAATAATTACAATACTCCACGAGTAAACAATACATGAATGATCCCTCACAATGTTAACATTCCTAGTGGTGGTTATATAACAAGAAACCAAGGACCCAAATCCATTCTTTCAAAGTGGAGTAACAAAATAACGAAATGAAAATAATGAAATGAGAAATCCAAGCACTCGATCTTTGAATCACCTTGGAATAAGAAAATAACAAAATGAAAATTGAATTCCAATTCTCTTGTTGAAGAGGCTTTGACCATGATGGTTCCTGAAGTATGAACACTCCTCTCCCGAGGATTAGGTTCACATAACCTTAAGTTTATCGACCAAACATCTCGTTCTCAAATCACATCACCTAAGACTTGCGTTACATTATGAACCCCTCTATTGGATTTCACTCCAATTCAGAAGAGTTATGTGATCCTCTCTCGATGATTTCATTCTACTCTTTTTACCCATAAGTGATTGGTTCGTCTTATGAGCCTCTCAACTAACTAAAGAACAAAAACAAATATGAAAATTATATATTGATGATATAGCCTCATAAAGAATTAATCAAGGGTAAATATATGAATTCAACGATGAGAGAAATGAAATTATAAATCAAATCAACATGACTTCATCCTCGGGTCATCTTGATTGAGTACTATAAGTTACTCATGGATATGGAGGAATCATCAATATAAATAAACAACATGATGAAAGAAATGGAGTAATTAGGAGAAAGAAAACTAGAATTTTATTACTTCTAAAGAGAATTACAAGAATATCAAGGGATTACAAGTAAAGAAAAATTGCAAACTAACCTGAACTAGAAGAAAAGGGAAGTACATGATTGCTTAAAACAACTAAAATAGTTCAAGAAATCAAAAATTAGACTCCAAAACTCAGTCCCTACCGACTGGAGGAGATGGTTTTTTATATTTGAAAATATTCAGGTTACACGCCCCAAGGTCACGCCCAATACCTATGGGCTGGTTTGGGGTGTAATGGCTGGAGGTAGAGGAGGTGCGATCTAGCTTCAATGCAGAGTGTTATGGCTGGGTCGCGCCCTTGACCTGGGGCGTGTAGTGTCTTCTGCAGCTTTTGGTAGGACGTTGTTGTGGGTCGGGTGTGTAATGGCTGGTCCACGTGAAGTACACATATGTGTACCAAGTTTATATGGGAGTGACAAGGGCATTATAAATAGGGAGTCGCAAGATTGTCCTAGAGGAGGTTCACGAGCATAACCTAGAAGTTATGACCCTTGGTCATGGGTGTGACTCAGGACATGTAATTTTAATCGTTGTGTCAGGTGAAATCTAGATTGAGGACTGATCCCTAAGCATGATACTATATCACGCTTGTGACCCTGGGGCATGTACTCTGGACTTTCTACAAAAATGCTCTCTTTTAGATCCTGATCCCGCCTGTGTGCTACATTTCTAAATGCAGTCTGGTTTCTCTTGATAATACAAAAGAACACATTTTAGGCTATCATTTAGATAAAATAATATAAACTTATTATTTAAATAATAAAATACTAAACTAAAATAAAGATAATTTTAGGTCTATCATTTAACAAACGCCTGATCCTAGTACGAGGAGTTATCTATCTCGTGGTAACATTGGAGAATCCCCGAGGCAAGTGACCCGTAGCATTCAATTCATGGTCGTAGATTGTCACTCCACCTATAATGCCATCTTTAGTGGGGGCTCTACTAAATAAGTTCGGAGTGATTCCTTCTGTGCCACATAAGGCGATGAAGTTTTTGACACCCGGCGGCATAGGCGTTGTTAGGGGGAATCAGGAAATGATACAGATATGCTACCTCAACCAACCTCAGTCACTGCAAGGGGAAACCTTTTGGGAATATTGTCTATTAGATTATTGATTTGAAGAAGGCCTCAATTGTTAACCCAACCCAAATCCTGCGACAACTAAGGAGAGCATCCAGAAGAACCAGAGACTACTTACTCAGCAACAATTCTCTGTGTTTGCTGACCATTCGGGTGAACACTCTGTAGTATCCGTGGATACTGCATGGGGGCGTTATAATGATCGGCGCTAACGGTTGGCATGCAAATTTCAAAGGCTTCTCAAAGTGGTATTCACAAGACCCGGTTAGGAGTATGCGCGGACACTACGACAAAGCCTGCACATACTCTTCCTTTTTTGATCTAGCTCAGGCAGTGCCACGTAGTTTCAGGTGGGCTCTTATTTTAATCCATGTTGCCTGACTCTTCATGTACATCAGGTGGCTACACATTTATTGCCTAGATTAATAAGGCATTAAAAGCCCATCGGTTCGTGAACCATCTACACACCCTACACTCAAGTATAAAAGGGGGACCAGGGGTGCTTAGAGGGGACACATGGACATAGCCCAAAACTAGCCTATTCACTAGTGCAGACACTTAGTCTGGTCAAGCTTTCTTTTTTCTATTAGTGTTTGCCCAAACACTCTTGCAATCCTCTCTTTCAATTAATCAAGAGGCATGTCATAAGGAAGGCATTTGCCTCAGTGGGTTAAATCTGTTGTTCGTTGCAGCTAGCGATACTTTATTTTCAGTCCGCATTTCTAGTAACTGATCGCTTGTGAACCACACTTTCCTCAGCCGACCACCCTACCCAGGGATAGCGTGTAGAGAGTTGGTGATATTTTTTGCTCTAACATAATTTGGTGTGGTGAGTGTGGACCCAAGTGATTGGATAAATCACCCTTGCCCAGAGTCCTTCTGATCCAACTATTCTGTGAAGTTGCCCGGTGCCCTCGCGGGATAAACAGAGACCGTAGGGGACCTTCGAGAGTGATGTTGTCGTCCTTTCCTCCAGGAGAGTGGATGCTCGTAGATGATCATGAGATAGCCACGGATGCTCAATGTTAGTTTGTAGTACGTGAGGGTGGGGTATGTCTCGAGCCCGCGCAGGAGGTCTAGTGGGTGCCCGTCCAAGAGGGAGATAGAAGTACGATCATTTCCATCAATGTCGAGTTGGAAGAAAAGAGTAAAGCACTCCTTGTTCAATGCTTGCTCGACAATTTCGACGTCTTTGTATGGTCAGCCTTTGACATGCATGGCATCAATCTAGAGGATGCATGTCATCGTCTCAACATCGATCCATATTTCAAGCTAGTAAAACAAAATAAGCAAACAATAACATTACCCTCGCTGGTCCCATCTGCGAAGAAGTGGCTAAGTTGTTGGAGACTGGGTTTGTTTGAGAAGTTAAATTTCCATACTAGATTTCCAATGTAGTGATAGTATAAAAGCACAACAGAAAGTGGACAATGTGCATTGACTTCACACACCTTAATAAGATGTACCCTAAGGACTACTATCTAGTACCCCAGATAGACTTATTAGTTGACTCTGCAGTAGAGTTTTTGGTAATGAGCTTTTTTGATGCCATCTCCAGGTATAATCAGATTAGAATGCATGAGTCTGACATTCTCCATACCGCATTCATCAAAGATGAGAGATATTATTTCTATCGGGTCATGTCATTCGGATTAAAGAATATTGGCACCATGTATTAGAGGATGATGGATTATGTTTTAAAGAATCAGAAGGGTTGTAACCTAGAAGTCCATGAGGATGACCTTCTCATCAAAATTCATAATATTGACAATCATCTAAGGTATCTAGTAGAGACATTCATCACGCTTCACAAGTTTAACATATGGCTTAATCCTGCCAAATGGATTTTCATGGCAAATTGGGGGGAAATTCCTTGGACACCTGCTCACCGCCCATGTTCTGGAACCCAATCCCAACAAAGTGAAGATGATCTTGGAAATGAAACCGCTAAAGAGTTTGAAGGAGGTTCAACTATTGACAGAAAGTGTGGCAGGGCTTAGCCATTTTATCTCACGATCAGGAGATAGGTGTGCCACTTTCTTTAAGACCCTCAGAGTAAAGAAGTTTGAGTGGACCTAAGAATGTGATCAGGCCTTCGAAGAGTTAAGGCGTCAGTTAACCACGACTCATCTTCTTCAGATACCCCGCCCATTGGAGGACCTTTTCTTGTACTTTTGATCTGGAAAGGGCGTCATCGGTTCAATTTTAGTATGAGAAGAGGGAAAGAAGAAAATCTTTGTGCACTATGTTAGCCATGTATTGAAGAGTGCAGAAACTTGTTACCAAATTCTTGATAGGCTGGTATTATCTATGATTGTTTCAGCATGAATGCTTAGACCGTACTTCTAGTCTTATTCCATCCAATTTGTGACTGATCATCCCCTAAGAAAAGTCTTGGAAAGACCAAATCATTCGGGAAGTTGGCAAAGTGGGCCATTGAACTCAATGAATTCAACATAACATACATCCCAAAGGTCGCCATCAAGGTTCAAGTCTTGGTTGACTTTCTCGTTGACATCGCAGGTGGCAACAACACCAGGGAATAAGCTCTAGGTCCATTATGTTGGATCCCTAGTTTGGATTTGGGCTAGTTTCACTAATTAGGATGTTTGACCCACCATGTATAGCCAGGGTCATGTGTTTTGAGTCCTAGAGTTTAGGGTAAGTCATTAGGTTCAACCTTGATGGACAAGCGAGCAGAAGACCTCAATGGTATCAAGAATTAGAAGAAATCAATGTTCAGAATTTAAGTTCGACGTTCGTCGAACTCGGCTCGACAATAGTCGTGCTCTACTCGACAAACTCGGAGTTAATTCTCTGAGTTGAGCTCGACGATATTCGAGCTCAGGTCGACGAAATCTGGAGTTCAGCCTTCAACACATTATTTCCAGATTACTTTCACTGAACTCAGCTCGACGAAGACAGATTATCAGCTCGACGAACTTGGAGCGCAGATTAGGCAAGTTATCTCCAGAATGCAGTTCACTAAGCTCAGGTCAATGAACTGGTTTTCTCAGGTCAACGAACAGGATTTCTCAGCTCGATGAACTTGGATCTCCGGTCGACAAAATCTGTTTAGAGGTCGATGATTTCTGTCCAAGCCTGACTTGGAGTTTTTCCTTAGTTTCTGTCCTTATTCCATATATTATTTAGCAGAAATTTCTTGAGTAACTAATGCTCATATTCTCTGAATATAGCCGTTATTGGTAGCATTAATTATGATCTTCATCAGGTTAATTACTTGCTTAATTTATTGGGACAGTTGGGGAAAATCTTTAAAGACAGTATTCTCCAGCCGATTTTCATTCTCCAAACATTCAGTAATAAATGCTTGAGATTCAAATTTCAAAGGGGAATTGAACTGCAGAATATAAGAAAAGAGATTTACTCTTTCAGACGGACAGAGCAAGATAAAGATACACAGAGAATAGACAGAAAAATACAGAAACAGTCAGAAATTCTCTATGCAGAAAACAACTTGTTTTC
The DNA here is from genome assembly GCA_039583875.1 of Platanthera guangdongensis. Lineage (NCBI taxonomy): Eukaryota > Viridiplantae > Streptophyta > Magnoliopsida > Asparagales > Orchidaceae > Platanthera > Platanthera guangdongensis. The sequence goes on from CM077165.1 coordinate 59,723,803, forward strand.
ACCTTGATCTTACTGAAGACTGAAGAAGAATAGCAAACACAAACCAAGAGTCTTCTTAAACTTCAACTCCAAGAGCTTTCAAGGACAACATAATTTGAATCAGTCAGAAGTTCCTGGATTATTTTCAAGTCAAGGCAGAAGACATACACCTTGTGCATTCTTGTGTCGTCTAGTTGTTCTTGTTATGTGCTGTGATAGGCTAGCTATGCTGTGATAGATTAGGCTAGTTGTGATGTGGTAGATTAGCTTAGATTATCCTTTCTTTCTATTACTACTATTGGTATCACTACTTTACTCTGATAATATTTAAAACAACCAAAAAGTTTAAAACTACTCTATCCCCCCCCCCCCATCTAGAGTAAATCAGATCTAACCCCTTTCTTTCACATTATGTTGGAAGATGTTTGTGGACGGTGCCTCTAACTTGAAATCAGTAGGAATATGGATCATCTTAGTCATCCCCAATTGAATCAGGATTATGCAGGCTGTAAGTTCCATTTTCCCATGACCAACAATCAGGCTTAGTACGAAGCTCTGATATCAGGACTAAACTTGGCCCGAGAGATAGGTGTTGAAGATCAAGAAGTGATAACTAACTCCTTAGTCATGGCATCATAGGTTAATGGAGTTTTTGAGACAAGGGAACCTCTCCTACAATAGTATCTGGCCCTTGTCAAGCAGTGCATAGGGAGTTTACGCACATTAAACATACACTATATTCTAAGGGAGGAAAATGCAGATGCTGATAAATTGGCCAAGTACGGATGTACAGTCGGAGGGACTCTTATAGAGTTGTTTCGCCCTGTGATAGAGGAAGTGGATGTCATGGAAATAGACCAGCGTACATCATGGATAAAACCACTCTTTCATTACTTCACGACGGGGAAGGTTCACCCTTCAAAATGTGATAAGAGGAGGTTCACGCTAAAGGCGGATCACTATGACTTATTATCTAGAGTTCTCTATTAAAAAACTCTACAATCGTGCCGGGAAAGATGTGTCACAGAAGAAGAAATCCCTCGAATCCTACAAGAAGTATATTTGGGAGAGTGCGGCAGGCAGTTTGGAGCCAGGACCCATGAGAAGAGGATCCTTCATCAATTTTTTGCCAACAATAAGGAAAGATTGCACAGATTTTACGAAGAAGTGTGTGAAGTGCAAGAAGTTTGCCCCCTTTAGGTCTAGCCAGCTCAGAACTAAAGAATATTTTAGTTCCCTGGCTGATGCAGTGACCCAGAGCTGACCCGCTCTGTCGACCAGGCCTCGCACCTGGCCTAGCCAGAGGCCCACGTCCGGCGGCCCATTGTCGGGCTATAGCCCAAGCACCCCACCCATGACCGCAACTATTCTCAGCGCGGTGGGATGTTGAGGCAAGGTCTCGAACCTAGCCCCCTTGATAAAGAGCTTTCCTAACAGCTCTCATCACCAACTGAGCTGCACTTTTTTTGATGCAGTAACCCAGAGCCGACCCGCTCTATCTACCAGGCCTCGCACCTGGCCTAGCCAGAGGACCACGTCTGGCGGCCCACTGCCGGACTGCAGCCCAAGCACCCCACCCATGACCGCACCTATTCTCAGCGCAGCGGGATGTTGAGACTAGGTCTCGAACCCAGCCCCCTTGATAAAGAGCTTTCCTAACAACTCTCATCACCAACTGAGCTGCAGCTCAGTTGGTGATGAGAGTTGTTAGGAAAGCTCTTTATTAAGGGGGCTGGGTTGAGGCCTGGCCTCAACATCCCGCCGTGCTGAGAATAGGTGTGGTCATGGGTGGGGTGCTTGGGCTGCAACTCGGCAGTGGGTTGCCGGACGTGGGCCTCTGGCTAGGCCAGGTGCGAGGCCTGGTCGATAGAGCGGGTCGGCTATGGGTCACTGCATCAATAAATACTTGTGTTTGTGCTGTGTGTATTCTCTGATTCTGTGTACTTATTATTACTATATTTTTAATCCGCTAAAAGATGCAGAATTCACCTATTATCACAACCCGTATTTTTCACTGCCAAATAAGTAAATCAGAGTAAGGGAAAAATGTGTGTCAAGATACCATGTCAGCAGGGGATAACTGTAGACGCTCAGGAAAAATACCTACTTAACCAGCTCAGTTGGTGATCAGGGTTGTTGAAGGTGCCTTGTTAAGGAGATGTTGGGTTCGAAACCCGGTATGCTCAAAAACCCATCGTGCTGAGAAACAGGTCGGAGATGGGTTTGGGTGGCACGGGCTACGGCCCTGTAACGTCGCTTGGGGTCGGCGAGTGTGTCGTGGGCCGGGTCGTTACATAAAATTGCACTTTTTATGTAACGACCCGGCCCACGAAATGCTCGCCGACCCCAAGTGACGTTACATAGCTGCAGCCCGTGTTACCCAAACCCATCTCCGGCCTATTTCTCATCACGGCATATTTTTAAGCATGTGAGGTTTCTAACCCAGTACCTCCTTAACAAGACACCTTCAACAACACTCATCACCAACTGAGTTGAGCTCAGTTGGTGCCTTGTTAAGGAGGTGCTGGGTTCGAAACCTGGCATGCTCAAAAACCCATCGTGCTGAGAAACAGGCAGGAGATGGGTTTGTGTGGCACGGGCTGCAGCCCTGTAACGTCGCTGGGGTCGGCGAGCGTGTCGTAGGCTTGGTCATTACACCTATTAACTCCCCGCTAGGTGATTTAGGTAGGCAACTAGATACTGTCATTATCGCATTTTTTCGATAAGGCTATCGAACTTCAAAATAAAGTTAATCTTTTGGAAGCCGCACAGAAGTGCCAAATTATTTGAGATTTTTGTTGTGCAACTCATTGAAGTGAGAAATGTTATTCTAACTTTTATTCTCAAAATTTTTTATGGAAATAATTTTGATTATATTTATGAAAATAATTATTCCTACTTTGATGAAAATAATCTTTCTAATTTTTATGCAAATAATTATTCTCAATATTTAACTCCAATGTGGATTATTCGTGCTGGCAAGATCACCTGGATAGTTTCCAAAGCGATGAAGATTGATCTTTAGATCTGAATTTTTGTTCTTCTAGTTTTGCGGCGCAAGCCCCTTCCTCTAATTTGCGGAATTTTCTGCAAATAAATTAGATCTTAGCCCCCAAAGTTTAGAAGAAAGCAATTTTCTTCTATTATTATTTCTCGATCTTCGGATAAATTAATTATGGAAGAACATGATTTTTTATGTAATCCCATCGTTTCTTATTCCGAAAATCAAGAAAGTTTGCTTTACTAAGAATTTGTTAATGTTTTCGGCATGCCGGATGAAATAGTGGAGGAATAAGTTCCTTCCCTTACTCCGTCCGACACTTCTTTTATATGTCATGAATTTTCGCAAAATTCTACTATTTTGTTGAAAATGAAATTCATGAAAATTTTGTTCCCAAAAATTTCTTTCTCTTGGTAATTCACTAGAATTTGTAAATTAAAAATTTATTTTAGCACGTAAACAACCGACACTTAATCATTTTCTTTTACACAAAACTTCTTCGTGTGAAATTGTTTCTGGCATGCTTCTTTTTATTTTTCTTATACTAATGATTTTCTTGTAGTAGATAAGCCAACAAAATCGAACTCTTCAACAATCCATTTGTCGTACATCTACAAAAATTCAAATCACATCTGGTACCTATTGGTGATCTGTATTTTATCTTCAAGCTGACGGACAAAAGAAGAATCATCAAATAAGCGGAGGAATGGTCGGGAAACCGACTTCGTCACATTCACCTAAGGTGAATTAAGGGAGTTTCTTGTGCACCTTTATTTTTATATGCCTTTTATCTAACACTAACCGTCTAGCTTAAAGACGGGAAAAAGAAAGCACTCTTAGGAGGCACCACTTCCCTATCTTTAATTTTCTTGCAATTTCTTTACTTGTTTTCCCCCTCCTACTTGACTTATAAATATTGAGAACAATGTTTATTTTTAAGTATGTGGGTGGGTTCTCTTTGTTTTTATTTTATTTACAAAAATAAAAATATAGAAATCCTTTCAAAAATCCAAAAAAAGTTTTTCTTTTCTTCAATTTTGTTTTGAGAAATATTTCAAAATACAAAAATTTGTAAAACTTCAAAATCAAATTTAATGTGAAAGGGTCGTGTTGCGCTTTCATCCCACAAAACTGCCTAGTACTTTGCGAGCCTGCTATTGGGTAGCACTTGGGAAGACAATGAATTTTTTAAAAATAGTTATGTTTTTATTTTATTTTAATATAAACTTCAAAAAAATTGAAAAATCTTAAAAAACATGTTTAAAAAAGAGTTTTTAAAAAGAATTTAAAAAATACTAATATTAGGTTCCTCCAAACTTTATTTTTACCCATGCAATCTAATTTTATTTATTAGTTTTGTTATAGGCATTTTTTAAAAGAGTTTTCTTTTATGTATTTCTTTATTTTATGTCTCTTCAAATTTTGTTAGTTTTTAGTTTTTATATGAATTTTACTTAATGAATTTTTCAATATCTTGATTTGTTTGAATATGTTTTAGTTTTATTTTCTCTCTTTAAAATATCATAATTCAATTTTTTAGAAATTGTGTTTAAAATTTGTATATTTTACCTATATTAATTTTAGCTCATAGATTTTTAAGATTGCTAAAATAATTTTCTACGCTCCTAAAATATATTTGTCTTCGGAACTTTATAGCATTAAAACCCCTAGTCCTTCCCTTACATTTTATCCATCCCTTTGTTTGGCATTAAAAAAAGTGAAAAGATCATATGTCATGAAATGAGAGGATAAAATTCATCCTTCCTAAACAAATGCGCCCAAATTAGACACAATATTATATAGCATAGAGATAAGAGGATAAAATCCATCAATCCTAAACATATACATTTGGGTTATTTAAAAAATAAGAATATTTTAAAATGTAAATAAGAGGATAAAATTCATCATTTCCCAATAAAAGTAACTTCTTCTATGCCAATTTTACCCCTTTATACAATTTCATTTACTTATCCAAGATTTATAAATGAGAGAGCTTCGTTAATATTTTGTAGTTTTCAAAATAGTTTCTTATGAAGATTAAAATTTCTATAATTTTAATCTTGGATTATTTGCTTAATTCAATTCAATTTTTATTATGAAGATTTAGATAAAGATTCTATAAACTAATATTTATTCCACTCATTTTAATTTATGAATTATGAGTAATCTTTTATAGGTCTAAATTTTATTTCTTAACTTATTTTGATTTGAGCCATATATTATTTTGAGTACATAAAGTAAATATTTTTGGAATGTCCTATAAATTCTTCTCAAACTTATGAATTAGTTTTGGTCAAGACGTGCAAAAGCTTAAATATGAGGGTATTTGATAGTATATTATTTATCAACAATTTACTATAGTATTTTTGTAATATATAATCAACTTTTAATCTATTTTATCACAATTATAGTCTAATTCCTTTCTTTTCATGTTTTTAGGTATAATTGGGCTTCAAATAACATTTTTTAGCCCATGGCCATGATCGGGGGGCATTTGGTAGAAAATTAACATTTTGGCCCGTAGATAGCTGAAATTCATAGGGCCATAACATTCAATCGGGGAAGAGTTATGGTACATACGACCAGTCATCTAAAATAGGACGACGTCATCTATAATATGGTGAAGTTTCGCACGTACACACCCCTATATCACGGGCGTGACATGAGCGTGAACACAATTGTGTACTGAGAAAAAAATTTCAATTCTCCCCTGAACGATTCCCGGGGTAATTTTGGAGGTTTTTCTCAGCACTCACCCCCATATCACGGGTATGACGTGGGGGCCTGACCTTAGTCACAGTCTGTGACTTCCCCAAAAGTGTCCAGATCTCCATTCCACATCAGATTAAAGTTACACACCCCTATTATGGGCGTGACAGGGAGCGTGACCTCCAGTCAGGGGCGTGACTCAGCATTGAAGTGAGTAGTTCGCGTCATTGAGCAGTTTCAACTTACACGCTCATGGTCATGGGTCGCGCTGTTTCCTACCAACTTCACGGGCATGACCTAGGGGCGTGACCCGCCGAGTGATGAATTTTAGCATTTTTTTCTCCAACATTACTGCTATTTTTATGATGTTAGTTCTATGCCTTACACGCCTTAGGTCACGGGAGTGACCTAGTGGGTGACTTCTAGAATTTTCAAGTTTAAAATCCCAGTAGCAGCCAAGTGATCTGAATCAAGTCCATGCTTTGACTTGGATCATTTCTATATTATTTTTTCAACAATTCCTTTCTTGTACTTTCTTTATGCAATTTACTTTTAGTTTTGCAATCTCAATTCCTAGTTTAGCTTTACTTTCATGAACTTGTACTTTATTTTCATAGATATAAAATTGTCTTTTTATTTTGATTTTGTCTAGCTAATTTTCCAACATTTTTTCGGATGAATTCATAAGTACTTTTTTCATAATTTCCTTTTCATAACTCTTTATTATGAAAATTACAATTTCACCTTTGATTATTTCTTTATTGATTTCATATTTTCGATGTATGATGATGGATTCTTAATTTGTATTCTAATTGATTGGGTGATCCATGATTACAAGTAGATCACTCATTGGTGGATGGAGTTGCATGCACTCCTCGAGAGAGGATGATATAAATCTTCCGGATTAGTGTCAAATCCAATAATGGGGTTCATCGCCTAAAGCAAGCTTAGGGGTTTTTACTGGACGAGGGGTCTTAATCGATCAACCTAAGGTTATTTGTTAGCGAATTCTTGATTGAGGCGCTTTCATATTTTGGGAACCTTCGTGATCGAATTATTCTCAATCTAGTTTTATGAATTTGAGATTTACATACTATTTTACTTAAGAAAGATTATCATTCAAATGCTCTTCTTTACTTTTTGTTATTTCTTTCTCAAAAATATTTTATTATTTACTGATAAAATAAAAATAATTTGCTTGAGTTGAAGTAATCAACAGACCCGTAGAATACGACACTTGATATTTTATTTCTAAAATATCCTATACTATGAACAATTGTTGTTCTTGCCTATAGTTAGTAGAATTTAGATAATAATATTATTCCTAAATTCTACCCATCAATTCGTATGGTTCAATTAGGGTTCATGCATCCAGGGACAATTAAGTATGTGTGGGCGGCTTGTGAGTATCTGGAGTGTTCGTCTGAACAGACACTTCAGAAATTTGATGATGTTATCACATCAGTTGTGTCCATTGTCAGAGGTTAAGGTTGCATTTCCATGCACAAGGCATCTGCAAGACTCTCGTCCGCATGCAATGTTGAAGAATGTCAGAGGGGAATAAGCACCTGTTGCTTGGATTTTGTCCTCAGAAAGGAGACCAGTTACATTATCAATGCCTCAATCAATTCATGACTGATTAACACATACGGACCTGCCACTTATGCCACTCAAGATCATCTCTCGAGAGCAATTATCACGGTCTAATGGTGGGGGAAGTGACCTGTACCGGCAAGAGGGTCAGAGGCTTGATATTTTCCTCCTGCTCAGAACATCAGGAATCATTCGAGGGGGTCCATGCAAGGACTCAGACACCATACTAGACGTCGCGTGCTCCACGTGCGCCTACTAAGATGTTCCCTTGCACAACATCGTGCTAAGGGTTTTCAATAGAATGGGAAACTTTTGATTTCAGAAGAATGGGTCTGACTTGGGAGGAAAGTAATGCCCCTTTACTTAGGAATAGTATCTCTTTAGGTCGTCGCCGCTCCAAGTGTTGGATAGCTCCTCGTCTTCATGTGACTGCAACTGGTAGGACCCATTCTTGAGCGACTCCTTGATGAAGAAAGGTCCCTCCCAATTATGCTTGATTTTTCTTACCGAGGCCACTCTCCCAACTACATATACCTTATTTAACATGAGATCTCCCTTCTCAAACTTATTTACCAAAACATTCTTATCAAAATATTCTGTCGGATTACTAACTGGTCTGGAGTTCTTCGATCAGGTCGAGATTGCACCTCTACTCTTTGTTGTTGACCTCTATCCAATAGTGGTTCACCTGCTTGGATAATAGTACATGAGGGCTTCCTATGTCAAACTCTACAGGAATAAGAGCCTAGGACCCCTGTGATAACTTGAATAGAGTCTTACTAGTTGCTTAACGAGTTGTTTGTAGGGTCCACAAAAATGCTGGCAACTGCACTGCCCAATTACCGCAAGCATTTTCCACCTTCTTCTTAAGTAAGTTTGAGATCTACTTGTTGGCCATCTCAACCTAACCTTTGCTTCACGAGTTATGCATGGACCAGAATTAGAGCTTAGTTCATATCTTGTCATAAAAGTTAGCCAATTCTTCACTTGCAAACTGAGGGACATTGTCAGTCACAATGGCGGTCAGAACTCCATAGCGACAAATAATCTCCGACCAGATGAATATTTTCCCTACTTGAGTGGTAGTTCGGTCGAGCGCCTCGGATTCTATCCACTTGCTGAAGTGGTCGATCATAACTAGGATGAAGCGATGCTGCCCACTTTCCATTGGGAATGGGTCAATCAGGTCCATTCCCTAGATGGCGAAAGGCCAGTGATGCAGAGACCCAGAGCCGACCCGCTCTGTCGACCAGGCCTCGCACCTGGCCTAGCCAGAGGCCCACGTTCGGCGGCCCACTGTCGGGCTGCAGCCCAAGCACCCCACCCATGACCGCACTTATTCTCAGCGCGGCGGGATGTTGAGGGAAGGTCTCGAACCCAGCCCCCTTGATAAAGAGCTTTCCTAACAGCTCTCATCACCAACTGAGCTGCAGTTCAGTTGGTGATGAGAGCTGTTAGGAAAGCTCTTTATCAAGGGGGCTGGGTTCGAGACCTTCCTCAACATCCCGCCGCGCTGAGAATAGGTGCGGTCATGGGTGGAGTGCTTGGGATGCAGCCCAGTACTGGGCCGTCGGTCGTGGGCCTCTGGCTAGGCCAGGTGCGAGGCCTGGTCGACAGAGCGGGTCGGCTCTGGGTCACTGCATCATTTATAGTGGTGCACCAGAATGGGTATGTCCACTATGCCGACTCGCATATCTAGCACTTCAGGCTAGACTCGGCTACTTCACCAAACTCAGATTTCAACAAATCTTACACCTCAGAGTTTTTAACTCCTACAAGCTTGGAGAAAACGTCTCCTACAACTCGGAGAACAAACTCTACTATACTCGATCCTCTAAACTAGGATCTACAAGCTCGAAAGTAAAACTTCCTATAAGATATGTAAAAAGATTTATACGACATTATAGATTGTAAAACAATTTTCTTAGAAAACTCAAAGAGTTTTAACTTCAGATCTGAGAAAATTAGTCTTCTTCCTTGCTTGAGTGAGAATCTTGAAAACCAAGTTGAAGGAGAAGAGATGATTTGAAACTTTTAAGAACTTGATCTGAACCTGAGAATCGACTTGATCTGAACGAAGTTCTGGAGAATCTGAAAGCAGTAGATTTGGTCGAAACTTTTCTTCAAGAGGAATCGTGATTGAGATCAACGGCGTCGGGTTCTTCCGCTAGCAAATTTATAAATTCTGAAAAAGGACTTCTTGTATTTCTCGGCTTAGTTCACGATTAGGGTTTTCGAAATAATAACCCTTAAATATTTATAGAGATTCTTCTTCCAATAACTAGAACGAGAGTTCAGGACAGAGCTCCATGTATACTATACATGGCTGGTGCCCTAAAAAGAAAGTCGTCAATAATTTGAAAACTGTTAAGTCAATTCGTCGAGATCTCTCGTGACATCTCTAGATTTCTCGACGAATTACCCTTCACTACTCGGCAAATGACTTGAGTCTACTCGATGAATTATACTTGGCAGAAAATTTGAAATAAAAAACTTCTCTAGTAAAGTGATCACGAGACCTCACGAGAGTACTTGACGAATTTGTCGAGTAATAATGAGAGATCATCAGTCGCTCGAATAATTTTGCTGGGTCAAAACTGAAAATAAGTTATGAGACTTCCAGAATACTCCTGAGTATATTCGATGAATTTCTTGAGTGCTTATGTAAGAACTCGACGAATATAATGAGTCTTCATATGAGTACTCGACGAATTTTACTTGGTAAAATTCTGTCTGTCCTGAATCCAGCAACCATCCCTTTCTTGATTCTTCTTACCACTTGGAAATGAAGTATACCCTAATAGAGAGATTACACATGAGTCAACACTATGTGCTACACAATGAAGAATTACATTACATAGTCTTATTTTTATGGCCCATTATAATCTGACATTAGTTTATACTTATCAATTAAAGTCCTGTAGTAACATAACTAAAATGCAGCATCAAATACAATCTCAACTCATCTTAGTTCAAGGGGGACTTCTTCAAATCAAGGTTATTGTCTACATAATACACAACAATCTCCCCCTATTTAAAGAAATCAGAACACAATATACTAAGCTGAATTGCATAGAGCATAATCATTAGCATAAACACAGAGAAAACATAACGAATTTAAAATTAGAAACTACATCATCAAAATATTAATATCTATATAAAAATATCTTTTAGGAATTCACTATTCACACACATTTCACAGAATAATAATCTTAGAATTGCCCTTTTCTCTCGCTCTTCTCATGCTGCCTGTCAAAATATGAATTAGGCTTGGGATAATATCTTTGTGGAGGAGAAGGAGGAGCATCGAGATTGTCTCTGCCATGCTTTCTGAAGTGCAGCCTCCTCTTCACATTTAATACTTAATGCTTTTCCCATTCCTCTTTGTTGTAGTATAGCTTTCGATCTTCATTAGTCAAATCCACTAAACTAAAAGTGTCCAGAATGATCCCTTTGGTGATAGGACTCCATACTTCAGCAAATTATCTACTTGGATATGATCTGCTTGTCAATGGGCCTTCCCCGTATCTTCTTATCTTTTAAGGAAGTTGAGCCATAGATTTCTACCACTTCTTTAGCAATATTAGACCAAACTTGATTGTATTTAGCAGGAGGTACATATTCTCCACTATCAAAATGTTGCTCTCCACCTTCAAAAGATTGCTCTCCCTCAAAAGGTAGAGCTAGAATTCTTCCTATCAACTCTTCATGCAGCCACTTGATATTCTCATAGCAGTAAACATTAACATTGCACACTTGGCTCTTCATTTTTTGATTCAATGCATCCATTTTTCTCTCCAACTGTTCCTTCCCCTTTTTGACTTCTTCAATATGTGTTTGGATGATTTCAGTGTTATATTCTCCCATTCTCCTATCAATAAAGTGCATGTTATAATCATGTGAATGAATCATAGCATCCTGTCCTTTTGATAATTGCTTTGCCTGGTCAGAAACAAAAATAATTCATTTGATTGCATAATCAACACCTTTACCACCTTGAGTCAGCCATTCATCCAGGTGAGACTGCAACTTCTCAATGTTAAGCTTCACTTCAGCTAACCCATTGTTCACATCTTGTTCTACTTCCTTAACACTGCCAAACACTTGCTTTAAGGGGTTGTCAAAAAGAGCTTGTTGTTTGGCCAACATGGCCTCAATAGACTTTAATAGTGAACTATATGTGGGAGGGGCACTCTCACCCTCAGATCTCAGCACTTCAAAGCTTACTGGAGTTATGTCTGTAATGCCCCAAGTTTCCCCATAGTAAGGAAATTTGTTCTGTGGGCTATCGCTCGGTGGTAAAGTTATCGCAGGCGATAGCATAGTTGATTTATTTGGCAGAGCACTCTGTGAGGTACCGCTTGGCGGTAGGTTAATACCGCGTGGCGGTAGCTAATTTAATCTACAGGGCTCTCGGTGGGTAATCTCCCGGCATAAAGGTAAGCGTTGGCGGTAGCACAGCCGATTTAATGAATAAAGCCCTCAGTGAGCTACTGCCCGACGATAGTATGGTACCTCGCGGCAGTAACCCTTTTTGATTTGACTGGCGGTGGTTTAAGATGACTTAATTACCGCACGGAGGTAGTGGGGTGCCATACGGCGGCAGCCGGATATTTACGGCACAGCTATGTGTCAACGGTGTAACACCCCCTATCCATCGCATAGCATATAGCAGTAGGTCCGGCCGGGGCCCGACGCCATATACCACAGATAGACCAGGATGTTACTCAATGGAAACCATCCGACTAAGAATCAACGTCCTACACAGAGTACATTCTAGAGGAAGCAATTTTAAAAGTTGCAGAACAAAGAACCCAGCATTAGCATGAATGTCCACTACAAAACCCAATAGGAATGAACGTACAATACACAAGTACAATGGCCTTAAGGCCTTACAATTATTTACTCAAATTACAATGTCTTCCAAACCTCGGCACGCAGGCCGGTCACACATGAATAAAGCAAGTAAACACTCATAATTAGTCCTTCGAAGGCCGGCTCAGCAACATGGGCTTTTGCCCGCTATTTACCACTTGGCTCTATAGCACCTGCAAACAACAATCCACCACACGGTGGCAAACAAAAGCAATGGTCAGCTATGATGACCAAATTATAACGATCTTGCCCCCAAACTCGGGGCGACGATGCTCCTTTCCCTGCACTCTGTTAGCATAACCAAGAAGTATAGTGTAAACACTTCATCACAGATGTGGGCACGCACGGTCACACACCCCGTGCTCTCAGGGCACATTCTCGGTGAACCGGTCAATGTCACGTCAATTTAAGCCATAGACATCTCGGTCTCACCATCGCCACTTGGCCAGCCAATCTTGCGAGCATTTTTGTCTTCCCGGCATGGGTCACGTCAATTTAAGACATAGACCGCCGAAGACCCTCCATCTATGCCAACGACTCCCACCGAACGACAGAGAGGGTACGGTTCCGCCTGACCCATTGCTCACATCGCAACGTCAATTTAAGCCATATACTCGGGTCAAACCTCCCCGAGTCTCGTTTCCATCACACACTTCACAAAACCCGGTTATGTTTAAGTTGGCTCCCAGGCCACCATGTTGGCAGAATCACGCATCTGCCCAATTTTTCGGGTGCACCTTGGAGTTAGTCCCCAAGGCTCCCTGTTGCAATCTACCGCATAGAAAACCCGAAAAACAACCATTCGCGCGGAGTCTTCTCCTGCCATTCATGAAATGCAACATCACTGATACAGACCAACTTGTTCGGGTAGGCTTCACACATCATGCCTATATCCATTCTCGATTACGGACTCTACATATACATAACGGGGACTATTCATGTATACCCTAAGGAACGCCTCAAACTCACCGCAAACTCGCGAGAGTGGGCTTCCTATGCAAAGGAAAAGAGGACTTCACATGTCCTAGGATGAGAATCGTTACCCTAGCATTTTTCCTTAGCTCCATGGAAATCTATGCGGATGAAAAGCACCGCGTTGTCCTCACCTCCGTAGATTCGAAGTTGGCTTGCGATTTGGAGCTCCGAAGCTCCGTCGGTGACCGGATCTAGCTTCCTTCTTCTTCCTTGCTCTCCCCTCTCTCTAGAACTTTAGAAAGAGATTGAGTAAGAGAAATGAGGACTTTGAAACCCTATTCCCGGGTATAACCAAGCAGGAACATCTCTCAGCCGTTAGATCCCAAAATAAGGAAACGGACGACCACGATTCAGATTTGAAATCCAAGACCTGGGCCAAACACGGATTGTGACACGCCCGTGTCCAAGGCTATGTTCCCCATACGCCGTTGAAACCGATGCATCCCGAAAAGAACACGAGCACCCAACACGCCCGTGTCAAACTTGGCACGCCCATGTCATATAGTACACAGTCGTGTAGTGTGTCGTGTTACTCCATAGACGGGACCAACACCAACCTATTAAGGACACTGGTATTGGACACGCCCGTGTCCAATTTGACACGCTCATGTTAGACCCGAACACGCTTGGGCTCCAGGCCGTGTTTCTCCCCCAACACAACTTGGACAACCACCCGAGAAGGACACGGCCTGGGACACACCCGTGTCTCAGGCTGTGTGCGCTGCTCGATGATCATCAACTCCAAATTCATCGACCTCTTGGCCCGATCGTCAACCTGAGCACGACACGCCCATGGGACACGCCCGTGTCCCAGGCCGTGTGACCCCTACCAAGTTCCAAACTTGGCTCAAAGCGCCTCCCGTCGCTCTTTTGAGTTTCTGGGCTTTATAATTCTCTCCTTCTTAAAAGAATTTCGTCCCGAAATTATAAAAGAAAGATAAAAACAAATCTTAAACGGTACCTGAGTGGAATAACTTCGGGTACTCTTCAAGAATGGTCTGCTCTCGCTCCCAAGAGAGCTCTTCCCGACCGCAATTGTCCCAATGGACCTTGACCATCCTGATCTCTTTGTTGTGTAGCCGCTTGACTTCCGATTCCTCAATACGTATAGGCTTGACCTTCGTCGTCAACCCATTATCGACAGACACTTGATCGACCGCAATCACTTGTGAAGGCTCTTACACCGCCTTCTACAGCACCGATATGTGGAATACGTCGTGTAGACCACTTAGCTCCACTGATAGCCTCAATTGATAAGCTGCTTCGCCAATCCGCTCCAGAACCTCAAACTGTCCAATGTACCTCAGGCTTAGCTTCTTCAAGAGCCGCACCCGCGAGACACCCTTGAACGGCTTGATCTTCAAGTATACCCAGTCGCCGACAGTGAACTCCACGTTCCTATGCTTGGCTTTATACTACTTAGCTTGGCGGTCCTGAGCGATTAGCAATCTCTCTCGAATCGTTCGAACCAAAGATGTTGTATCTTCCACCTCTTGGCGCTTGTATAACTTTGACTCACCTGTTTCCAACCAAGACAATGGCGTGCGACATCTTCTACCATAAAGAGCCTCGAAGGGCGCCATTTTTATGCTCACCTGGTAGCTATTTTTGTACGTAAATTCCACCAAGTATAGGTGGTCTTCCCACTGCTTCCCAAAGTCCAGGACGCACATGCGAAGCATGTCTTCCATTATCCTATTGACCCTCTCGGTCTGACCATCCGTCTACGGATGAAAAGCTGTGTTGAAACTCAGCTTTGTTCCCAACATCTACTGCACCAGCCTCCAATCATTGGACGTGAACCGCCCATCTCGGTCACTTACGATGCTGCGGGGCACACCGTGAAGCCGTACTATGTTATCCACATATAACTTTGCCAATTTATCCACAGAATCGTCCTTCCTATGCAGAATGAAGTGCGACACCTTCGTCAAACGATCCACGACCACCCAGATGGCGTCGTTTCCTTTCTGCGACCATGACAAACCATGCACAAAGTCCATAGTAATGTCATCAAACTTCCACTCCGAAATAGGCAAGGACTTCAAGAATCCTACCGGCTTTTGGCACTCCGCCTTCACTAAGACGCATGTTTGACACTTTGCCACGTATAGTGCCACATCCTTGTTAAGTCCTGGCCACCAGAACAATTTCTTCACATCGCAGTACATCTTCGTGCTCCCCGGGTGAATCGAGTACTTAGTATGATGCGCCTCGTACTACAATTCCACCTGCAAGTTGCCCACACTTGGGACTCACAGACGACCGTCTTTCCACAGCAATCAATCCTCAATAACGAATTGGGAATTTGACCCGTCCAAAGCCTCAACCATGATTTGCTTCATGCGGCCATCCATATCCAAAGCCTGTCGAATCCGATCAGCCGGGTCACACTGAACTTCCTTATAGTTCAATAGCGCTTCAGCACTTATCTGCTTGTCTACGCAAGAGATCTCCAACGCCTCCAAATCCCAAACCAACCGCTCGTCATGGACCGACAGCCAATTGGCTTGAGTTGGGGCCCTGAGGCTCAACGTGTCCGTAACCGCATTGCCTTTCCCAGCCATATAGCGAATCTTGAATGTGTAGTCCCCCAGGAACTCCATCCATCTATGCTATTGCATGTTTAGATCTTTCTGATCCAACAAATATTTCAGGTTCTTGTGGTCGGTATTGATATCGAACTTCACCCCATACAAGTAGTGCCTCCACATCTTCAAGGCAAAAATCATGGCCGCTAACTCCAAGTCATGGACCGGATAATTACTCTTGTGCACTTTCAGCTGTCTCGAGTCATACGCTATCACACTTCCATGCTGCAGTAGTACACAACCCAAGCCACTGCCAGAAGCATCGATATAGATTTCAAAGCCTTCGGTCCAACTCGGCGAACTAAGAACTAGCGTCATGGTCAACCGACACTTTAACTCCTCAAAAGCTTGTACGCACTCCGGCGTCCAAACAAACTTCTGCTCTTTCCTTGTCAAAGTCGTCAGGGGTAACGCTATCCACGAGAAGTTCTCCATGAAGTGCCTGTAATAGCTGGCAAGCCCCAGAAAACTCCAGACTTTCGCTACCGTAGACAGCACAGGCCACTCTCGTATCGCAACAATCTTCGCCAGATCCACCGCAATTCCATCTCCACTGACTATGTGACCAAGGAACTCTACCGAGGACAACCAAAACTCGCATTTGGAGAACTTGACATACAATTGATTCCTCCTCAACGTCTCCAGCACCAAATACAGATGCTTAAAGTGATCCTCCTCACTATGCGAGTACACCAAAATGTTGTCGATGAAGATGTTCACAAAGTGGTCTAGGTACTCCCTGAAAGTCCTGTTCATCAAATCCATGAACACCGACATCGCATTCGTTAGCCCAAACGGCATGATCGTAAACTCGTAATGCCTGAATCTCGTACTAAAATATGTCTTAGGGATATCACTCTCCCTTATCCTCAGCTGATAATATCCGGACTTAAGATCCAATTTCAAGTACACCGTTGACCTGACTAACTGATCAAATAGATCATCAATCCTTTGGATCGGGTACTTGTTATTCTCCGTTAGCTTGTTCAGTTCTCGGTAATCAATACAAAGTCTCAAGCTTCCATCCTTCTTCTTAATAAAAAGGACCGGTGTGCTCCAAGGCGACGAACTTAGACGCACATACCCCTGCTCCAACAACTCTTGAAGTTGAACTTTCAGCTCCACCATTTCCTTAGGCGCTAGCCGGTACAGATAACGTGACAAAGATTTCGTACCTGGCACTAGCTCGAGAGTGAAATCAATCTCCCGCTGAGGTGGGGCTCCAGGAAAATCACCAGGGAACACATCAGGGTACTCGAATACCACTGAAATACTGTCCAACGTAGACTTAGGCTTTACAACCTCCACTAGAGTAAAGAATAACTCTACACCAGCACGAACCGCCTTCACCACCTGAAGAGCAGACATCAAAGTCTTGCTCGACCCTTTCAAGCCCGTAAAGGTCATCTCATGACCTGCCCCAAACTTAACCTCCTTGCAGCTGAAATCAATATAAGCTTGCTGCTCCGAGAGCCAGTCCATGCCAAATATCACGTCGAACTCCACCAGCGGTAGTAACGACGCTTGCAAATTGAACTCTTGACTCCCAATACAAATCTTAACGCCACAGATTCTATCCGCGCGCAACGAACACCCATTCGGAAACAGCACATCCAGTTTGTCCTTCGCCATCGTAGAAGGTACTTCGATGTACGATATGAATCCTTCGGACAAAAAGGAGTACAAAGCTCCCATATCAAAGAGTGCTCTCGCCGGATTCTCACAAATCAAAATAAATACTATACAAGCAGTGGTAAGGTAACACACGCATAACAAGTATTTAAAAATTAACTTGCTATAAATTTAAACTGTACCTGTCACCACATCCGCTTGCTTAATGGCCTCCTGCTGGCCAAGATTGTAGACTCTAGGTTGAGCATAATGGGATGTGATTGACTCCATCGCCTTGCCCTTTTTCTCATATGTTTCTCTCGTCTTCCTCTCGGACTTGGGACGTCCGCTCTAGCAGTTTAGGGCAAAATGTCCTGGCTTTCCACAAGTAAAGCAAGCGCCCGGGGTCTGACCCGTAGTCGCCCCAAAAGCACCAGAAGAGGGGGCTGGACCCGAGGTCCTAGCCTTCTTGTAGAACTTACAATAGCTAGACTTCGAAGTAGTCGGCACTTTAAACTCCATATTCTTATCAACAGAGCTTTTCTTTTCTTGCACATTCTTCAAGTCCTTCTCCAAAGACCGGGCCGTATTGACCAGGGTCAAAGAGCCCTGCGCCATAGGCCCCGAGAGCAGTAGCCTTAAGTCATCTCTCAAACCTTCATAGAATCGGTTCGTCTTGCGCTCCTCATTCGCGATTTTGGAGCTAGCATACCAACCCAATCGAGTAAACTCATGGAGATACTCATCCACGCTACTCTCTCCTTGCACCAACCTCTGGAACTCATTCTCCAATGCTATCCTTTGAGCCGAAGGGAGGTACCTTGCCAAGAACAATCTCGAAAACTCTTCCATCAAGACATCCACGAGTTGCCTTCCTCTCAAGTGATGCAGCTCTAGACCTTCCCACCACAGCCTTGCATTCCCATCCAACAGGAATGTAGCTATAGTGGTCATCTGCCACTCCTCTGTTTCCGTAGCTGTCAAGACTTTTTTCACTCGGGAGAGCCAATCTTCAGCCTGGGATGGGGTTACCAACCCCGAGAACACCGGAGGATTAAAGCTCATAACATGTTTGAGCTTCCTTTCAGTTGCTCTCCTAGGCACCAAAGGTTCCACCACAACTTGCTCTGCTCTTCTAGGCTCATCTGTTTGAAGCGGTACCTGCTCCATCATTGGAGAGGGCTGCTGCATTTGCCGTGCAGGTTACGCGTTGATCATGGCAAATGCTGCTTTGGCCACCAATCGTATGGTTTCAGCTGAGGGAGGTGTTGCAGGCACATCATTCGATGTGCTGCTAGCCTCAGAAACCGGGCGTTTTAACGGCCCTGCACCACTTCTGGTCACCTATAGTTGTACAAAACACCGTTGAGCGACCAAACAAGATTGCAAATAGTAATTATAGGAACACACATGTTCCTCAAATACGTATATTTTCATTCCTATATGGACATTCATGGGTTCTTTTGATGTTATAATGATGACGCACACATGTGCTCACCACCCCTTAATAGAATTCGTCCACGAATTCATTTAAGTTGACCAAAACCAGTAGTATGTTACCAAATTGTAACACCCCCTATCCGTCGCATAGCATATAGCAGTAGGTTCGGTCGGGCCCGACGCCATATACCACAGACAGATCTGGAGGTTACTCAATGGAAACCATCCGACTAAGAATCAACGTCCTACACAGAGTATATTCTAGCAGAAGCAATTTTAAAAGGTTGCAGAACAAAGAACCCAGCATTAGCATGAATGTCCACTACAAAAAACAATATGAATGAACATACAATGCACAAGTACAATGGCCTTAAGGCCTTACAATTGTTTACTCAAATTATAGTGTCTTTCAAACCTCGGCACGCAGGTCGGTCACACATAAATAAAGCAAGTAAACACTCATAATTAGGCCTTCAAGGGCCGGCTCAGCAACATGGGCTTTTGCCTGCTATTTACCACTTGGCTCCGCAGCACCTGCAAATAACAATCCACCGCACGGTGCCAAACAAAAGCAACGGTCAGCTATGCTGACCAAATTATAACGATCCTGCCCCCAAACTCGGGGCAGTGATGCTCCTTTCCCTGCACTTTGTTAGCATAACCAAGCAGTATAGTGTAGACACTTCATCACAGGCGTGGGAACGCACGGCCACACACCCCGTGCTCTCAGGGCACATTCTCGGTGAACCGGTCAATGTCACATCAATTTAAGCCATAGACATCTCAGTCTCACCACCGCCACTTGGATGGCCAATCTTGCGAGCATTGTTTTCTTCCCTGCATGGGTCACGTCAATTTAAGCCATAGACCGCCGAAGACCCTCCATCTATGCCAATGGCTCCCAGCGAACGACATAGAGCGGGTACGGTTCCGCCTGACTCGTTGCTCACATCGTAATGCCAATTTAAGTCATATGCGCGGGTCAAACCTCCCCGAGTCCCATTTCCATCACACACTTCACATAACCCGGTTATGTTTAAGTTGGCTCCCAGGCCACCATCTTGGTAGAATCAAGCATCTGCCCAATTTTCCGGGTGCACCTTGGAGTTAGTCCCCAAGGCTCCTTGTTGCAATCTACTATGTAGAAAACCCGAAAAATAACCATTCGCACAGAGTCTTTTCCGGCCATTCATGCAATGCAACATCACCGATCCAGACCAACTTGTCCGAGTAGGCTTCACACATCATGCATATATCTGTTCTTGATTACGGACTATACATGTACATAACGGGGACTATTCATGTCTACCCGAAGGAACGCCTCAAACTCACCTCAAACTCGCGAGAGCGGGCTTCCTATGCAAAGGAAAAGAGGACTTCACATGTCCTACGATGAGAATCGTTACCCTAACATTTTTACTTGGCGCCATAGAAATCTATATGGATGAAAAGCACCGTGTTGTCCTCTCCTCTGTAGATCCGAAGTCGGCTTGTAATTTGGAGCTCTGAATCTCCGTCGGTGACTGGATCTAGCCTCCTTCTTCTTCCTTGCTCTCCCCTCTCTCTAGAACTTTAGAAAGAGATTGAGTAAGAGAAATGAGGACTTTGAAACCCTATTCTCGGGTATAACCAAGCAAGAACAGCCCTCAGTCATTAGATCCCAAAAAAATGAAACGGACAGCCACGATTCGGATTTGAAATCCAAGACCTGGGCCGAACACGGCTTGTGACACGCTCATGTCCAAGGCCGTGTTCCCCATACACTGTCAAAATCGACGTGTCCCTAAAATAACATGGGCACCCGACACGCTCGTGTCAAACTTGACATGCCCGTGTCATACAGTACATGACCGTGTAGTGTGTCGTGTTACTCCATCGACACAGGACCAACACCAACCCATGAAGGACACAGGTATTGGACACGCCCGTGTCCAATTTGACATGCCTGTGTCAAACCTGAACATGCCTGGGCTCCAGGCCGTGTTTCTCCCCCAACACAACTCGGCCAACCACCCGAGAAGGACACGACCTGGGACACTCCCGTGTCTCAGGCCGTGTGCGCTGCTCGATGATCGTCGACTCCAAATTCGTCGACCTCATGGCCAGATCATTGACCCGATCATGACACTCCCCTGGGACATGCCCGTGTCCCAGGCCGTGTGACCCCTACCAAGTTCCAAACTTGGCTCAAAATGCCTCCTGTTGCTCTTTTGAGTTTCGGGGCATTACAAACGGTAGGTTCGACCAAATGCACGTTGTTCTATTGGAAGTAGGTACTACGTGACGGTAGCTAGGTACCACATGGAGGTAGCTCGGTTTAAGGCCATGAAACCATATTTCCATTTCATCCTCTCTTGGCATTGACATCCATCTTCTGAGGTGGGGAGTGAGTGATATAGAGAGTGAAGGAAGAGGAAGAAGGAGGAGATCTGCCATAGTTGGAGCTTGGGAGCTTCGAGTCACGAGCCGAGTTCAGATCTGCGGAGGCAAGTCCATTGTGGTCATTGTCATCCATCTAGATTCTCCTCCATGGCACAAAAACAAATGTCAAGGGTAACTATCTTCCTCCTTGGACTAGTGATGTCCTTTGTTTTGGCATTGGCATTTAAGGGTAGATACTTGTTTGGTATTGTATCCACAGGACCCTGATTTGGAGAAGTCTCCCTTAAACTAACGTGAATTGATTTTGTATTTGATATCACTTTCTAGTTCATGTTCTTGCAGGTTTTCATTGTGAAGTACACGCTAATGTCAGGTTACATTGAGTCGGTATATACAGGACCATGCAATGTGATTGCTCATTGTATGGGACAGAGTGTTGACTCACGTGTAATCTCTCTATTGGGGAGTACTTCTTTTTCAACTATAATGGGAAGACTCAAGAAGGAAGGCTTGCTAGATAGAAGAAGAGTGAAAAAGTTCCTAAGTACATTCATCAAAACTTCACATGAAATCCCAGAATATTTCTAAGGAAATTACGTGAAATTCGTCGGAATGTTGTGTAAAACATTTTGATTCTTTGTAAAGTCTGTTCAAGTTTTTACAAAGAAAATTTGTCGGAAACTTAAGTTAATTTCGTCGGAAACAAAAGAAGAATTCGTCGGAAGGATCCGTGAATTGGTTGAGTTCGTCGGAAACTTAAGAAGAATTCGTCGGAAGGTTCTGATTGTTTGTTGTGTTCTCTCTATCAATTTTTTATGGCTAAGTGAATTCGTCGAATGATCAAGATGAATTCATCAGAACAGGGTGAAAGCATCATTCGTTGGAGAATGTCGTGTGTTGAAGGCCATTTGTCGGAATTATTCGTGATTTTCTGACGAATTGACTTGAGATTTTTCCAGTTCAATTTTTCCATGAAATAGGTCATTTGTCGGAATCATCCGAAATACTACGACGAATTGCCTTAGGGTTTTTTGGTTCATAATTTTCAAACGGAGTTTTGTACGCTCGGGCCGCCATATAGATTTCTAGCCATTAGACATGAAGGATTTCTATAAATACTTGGGTGATTTCCAATCAACTCGAAGAATGACAATAATCGCTCCAATTTTCAAATCGGGAAACTCGCTGCTTACAGCTTTTGGTTCTTCCGTATTCAAACATCTTTGACTGATTGAGTTCGTGAGTTCCTCCAGCGATTCCTTCAAGAAAAGTTTCAATTCACCGTACATTCTTGTTCTCTCTCAAGATCCTTGATTGAATCGAAACCAAAGATTTCAGATCTACTTTCTCTAAGTTCTTCTTCGTTCAAGCCTTTCAAGTTCTCTTTCAAGGGGAAGAAGAAGATCAAGTGTTTTACTTTTTTCAGATCTGAAATTAGAAGCATTTGTTTTTGCAATCGCTAATTTGTAAAAATTTGTTGTATTATTTTGTAGGAGATTTCACCTTCGAGTGGTAGATCCTTGTTTATAGGATCGAGTTTGTAGGAGAGGGTGTTCTCCGAGTTGTAGGAGCATTGTCTCCAAGTTGTAGGAGTTGAGGCTCTGAGGTGTAAAATTGTTTTCAATATGAGAAAAGAGGAAGTAATCGAATCTAGCCCTTTGTGGTAGATAGGCGAGGCTGGATAGTGGACGTACCCAACTCGGGGAACCACTATAAACCTTTTGTTGTGTTGTGTTGTGTTTCTTACTCTTTGTTCTTGATAGTATTTAATATGCAAAAAGATGCAGAACTCACATATTCACCCCCTCTAGGTGATTTAGGTAGGCAACTAGATACTTTTAATGCTCCACGAGCACGTGGAAGCGATTCTCCCGACGGGTTGATTGGTTGTATCCCTGGTGACTTGCATTTAGAATCTGGAATCAAAGTACGGAATAGGCATGCAGTGAGAAGCCCATCTGAACAAGTTGGTCTGGATTGGTGATGATTGTTTTGTATGCCAGAGAAGACTCCATGGTAAACGAGTAATTTACGGAGTCGTGTGGTGTCCAGATTGTTACAGTGAGAGTACTAGAGGGGGTCTCTAGGAAAACACCTGTTTTTGGAGAAGAAATGATAGTCTGTCACCAACTATATGGTGGTAGCGCTACCGCCTACGGTAGCTCCCTGAGAGTAATGTTTGTAAGGCCTATTTCCTGGAGCTCTGATTCCTTGAGACATGGGTGGCAATATGTTGAGTTGAGAGCTTATTGAACCCAGCTTTGGTTGCCCTGTGTGACAGCCTTTGAACATAACATGGTTATGTCTGTATGAATGGGCAAGGGGATGTCGGCCACATTGTATTTATGCTACTTAAAGCTTTATGCCTGGTGCGCATGCCGATTTGAGCAACGGGCTATGGCTAAACTGTACCCAATCATATGGCGCTCGACTTGGAGTGAGTCATTGGATTTAAACTTGGATAGCTCCTTTGACTTTGTCATAGCCTGGGAGAGAGTCTTAGGCTCTGGGATGAAAAGACTTGTAATGCTTAAATAATGTTGACTGTCACTGTGTACGGAGGTGGGACCTGAATTCTCAACACACCGATAATGTGCCCTGAGTGCACGGGGCGTATGGTCGTGCATGCCAACTTCTATGGCGAATGGTGCTTAGAGTGCACTACTATTGCCAATATATAATTATACTGAATGCCTGCATGGAAGGAGCACTGCCACCCTGAGTGAGGAGTGGGGTCATTATGATTTGGTCAGTTAAAGCTGACCGTTGCTTTGTTTGCGAACTCTTGGTGGTTTGTCCTTGTGCAGGTGCTGGACAGCCGAGCGGGAAATAGTTGGCTGAAGCCCATGGTTGCTATGCTGGCCCTCGAAGGCCAAAGCGAAGTCATTTACTGTTTTTATGTGTGACCGGCCTACGTGCCGATGTTTGTAAAACACTTAGTATTTGAAGAAAACATCTACAAGGCCTTAAGGTCATAACATTTGTGTATTTGGTTATCATTCCTACTTTCTGGGTTAGTGGACATTCATATGGATGAGTTCTTATTACTTTTAAATCTTCCGCTAGAATGCTCTGAGTTAGGATGCGTAATTGGTTTTTGGAATCAATGCGTAGCTCCACTGACTGTCCATGGAATATGGTGTGGGGCCCGGCTGGACCTTCTGTTATATTCTACGTGACAGATGGGGTATTACAATTTGGTATCGAATTTTGGTGTCGGTCTTTCTTATTCGACTTCATGGACGAATTCTTTTAAGGGGTGGTGAGCACGTGTGTGCGTCTCTGTTATAACATAAAAGAACCCATGAATGTCCACTTAGGAATGAAAATACACATGTTTGTGGAACCTGCTTGTTCCTGTAATTGTTGTTTTGCAATTTGTTTCGACACTTAATTGTGTGTTTCCCAACTATAGGTGACTAGAAGCAGTGCGGGGTAGTCTTGGCCCCAACGCTCTGCGGAGAGCAGTGCACCAGCTAAGGTGCCTACTCCTCCTTCAGCGAAAACTATTTCCTTAGTTACTGAAGCTGTCTTTGTCATGATGAATGCGCAACCAGGAGGGCTGCGAAAGACTCTTACTCCAATAGTGTCTATGATGTTGGTTGACGTAGTTGAGCCCGTGGTGGCAGCGCAAGTGGTTGTAGAGCCCTTGGAGTCAAGACGAGCGACCTAGAGGCAACTGAAGCATGTAATGGGTTTTAACCCTCCAGTGTTCACGGGTGCTGGAACCCCAACACAGGCCGAGGATTGGCTCTCAAGATTGAAGAGAACCATGATGAAAATGGAGACAGAGGATTGACATAATGTCTCTATAGCTACCTTCCTGCTAGATGGCGAGGCGAGAATATGGTGGGACGAGCTGGAGTTATACCAGTTTACTGGTAGGCCTTTGACAGAGATCTCAATGGAGGAATTCTCGAGGCTGTTCTTGACAAGATTTCTTCCATCTGCATAATGGATTGTAATGGAAAATCAGTTCTAAAGACTAAGGCTTCATTTGTTCGGCGGTGGCGGATCGATCCGGCGGTGGAAACGGAGTGTTCGAAACGGAGGGGGGAGGTGGCTACTCCAAACGGAGCTTTTGGGGCGTTTCTCAAGGTGGGCGGGTGGAAACAGAGCAAACGCCGCCGGAGGTTCATTTGTTTACCCGCCTTCCGGTGGCGTTTGCCCAAACGGAGCTCGAAACGCCCAAACAAATAGAGCCTAACTCAGGGTGAAAGTAGTGTTGATGACTACTTACATGAGTTTACAAGATTGAGGCGGTATGCGGGCGCTACGTTTGCTGACAAAGAGCGCAAGATAAACAGATTCTACAAGGGACTGCGTGATGATCTGAGGTTACTTATTTCAGGTCTAATGACGCAAGGATTTCTGATATTGATCAATACCGCTAGATCTTTGTAACACAACATGAAGCGTGTGCAGCTTAAGAATGACTTGGGTGTGAAGAAACCAGAGTTCAAAGTACCGAACTCTTCAAAGTCTGGGTTTCGAAGATAGAACAAGACGTCCAAATCTTCTAGACTAGCTCCTTCTTCTGTTATATCTAGAGCTACATCTGGGCGAGGAGGCCAAATTGTCTACTATACTTGTGGAAAGCCAGGACACATGGCCCAAGAGTGTCGTAGTGGCCCTCCAAGGATGGAGAGAAAGACGGGTGCGACTTATGGGGAGAAAGGGAATGCAGTGGAGTCAACTGCATCCTAATATGCTCCAACTCAACCTAGAGTTTACAACCTTGGCTAGCAGGAGGCCATTAAGCAAGGTGATATGGTTACAGGTATGAGTTACATTTTAGCTCTATTGCTTTCTATACCTTACGCCCTATGCTTTGGTTGTATGACTATTTTCATATTTGGATTTGTCTTAATCTTGGAATGTACGACGAGATCATTGTTTGATACAGGATATTCGCACTCCTTCTATCCGAGGACTTTGTGTTGCATATCAGAGTGCCTTCTTCTATCGTGAAGGATAGATTTGATGTGATGCTGCCTAATGGGTGTTCAATGCGTAAGGATAGAGTTTGTTGCATAAAGGTGCAGATAGGGATTCAAGAGTTTGACTTGGAAGCATCACTATTATCGATAGTAGAGTTTGATGTAGTCTTTGTCAAGGATTGGCTCTCGGAGCTGCGTGCGTACATTGATTGCAGTCTCAAGGTGGTCAAACTGGGGCAGAATACGGGTTGTGAAACTGCCTTTTCTGGCATGAAGGGATCGAGCAAGACGTTCATGTCTGCACTCCAAGTAGTCAAGGCTTTTTGTAAGGGTGCAGAGTTATTCTTTACTCTAGTAAAGGCTTCAAAGCCCAAACCCAGTTTGATTAGTATTCTCATGGTATCGTAGTTTGCTGACGTTTTTCTTGAAGATATCCTTGGAGCTCCACCTCATAGAGAGATCGATTTCACCATTGAGCTAGTGTCAGGTGTCATGTCTGTATCACGCTCTCCGTACCGTTTAACACCAAAATAGATGGCAGAACTGAAAGTGCGGCTTCAAAAGCTGTTAGATAAAGGTTATGTATGTCCAAGTTCGTCACCTTGGAGCACACCAGTCCTTTTCGTGAAGAAGAAGGATGGAAGCTTACGGTTGTGCATAGATTTTCGGGAGTTGAATAAGATGATGGAGAAGAATAGATATCTGATTCCGAGAATCGATGATCTGTTTGATCAGCTGGTTGGATCTACTATGTACTCGAAGATAGATCTGAAATCTGGGTATTATTAGTTGAGAATAAGGGAAAGTGATATTCTCAAGACCGCATTTAGTACGCGTTATAGGCATTATGAGTTTATTGTCATGTTGTTTGTGCTGACAAGTGCGCCATCTGTGTTTATGGACTTGATGAGCCAGAAGTTCAGAGAGTATTTGGACCAGTTTGTGATAGTCTTTATTGACGATATCCTGGTGTACTCTCAATCTGACGAAGAACATGTAGATCACCTATGCACTATTTTGGAGACCCTGAGGAGGAGTCAGCTGTACGTCAAGTTCACTAAATGTGTATTTTGGCTATCATCGGTGGCGTTCCTTGGTCATGTTATTAATGGAGAGGGAAACACGGTGGACCCGGCGAAGATAGTTGCAATACGGGAGTGGCCTGTGTTGTCTACTATGGTGGAAGTCTGGAGTTTTTTGGGGCTTGCAAGCTACTACAAGCTCTTCGTAGAGAAATTCTCGCAGATAGCGATACCCCTCACTACCTTGACAAGGAGAGATCAAAAGTTTATTTAGTTGCCGGCGTGCACACAAGCTTTTGAAGAACTGAAAAGTCGTCTGACCACAGCTCCTATCTTGTGCTCACCATGCAGTACGGAGGGATATAAAATCTACAGTGATGCCTCAGGGAGCGGCTTAGGTCGCGTTCTTCTTCAGCACGAGAAAGTTATTACGTATGGCTCTCGCCAATTAAAGGTGCACGAGTGGAATTATTCGATCCATGACTTGGATTTAGCGGCCGTGATATTCGCTCTGAAGCATTGGAGGCACTACCTGTATGGCATATGTAATATCATCATCGCCATAAAATTATAACAGAAGGTCCGGTCGGGGCCCGAAGCCATAATCCAGAGACAGTAAAAGGGGTTACGTGATAATATCAACCGATTAACTGAATCCTCAAATTAGAGCATTCTAGCAGAAGCTTTACAGGTTGTAAATTGAACTCAAGAAACACGAATGTCCACTATAAATAAACCACATAGTAATGTATTACATCATACACAAAAGAGTTCAGCCTTAAGGCCTTACAAGTTTCCTTCAAAATATGTGGATTACATACATCGGCTCATAGGTCGGCCACACATGAATACTATAAAAGATTATTTACTTGGCCTTCAAGAGCCGGCATAGCAGCAAAGGAGCAGCAGCCTGCTATATTCCGCTCGGCTCTCCTGCACCTGCACAGATATAAATCACCAAGACATGGCAAAATAAGTAACCGGTCAGCTTTAGCTGACCAACTTATAGCAACCTCACTTCATACCCGGGACAGCGGTATCCTTCCCTGCAAGAATAACATATATATAATTCACACAGGTACAACTCAAGTACCATTATCACAAACGTTAGCCTAAATGGACCGAACATTCTGTGCACTCAGGGCATATCATTAGTGTACTGGAAAACTAGGGTCCCACCACCGCTCACAGGTCAATAACAGGGATTCAGTGTACCGGAAAACCAGGGTCCCACCAACATCCTCAATCTCAGACCAACAGTAACATTGAGCATTCTATTTCGGTGTACTGAGGGCTCATACCACCACATACTCTAGTCCTTTAGTCCAACGGCCCGAGGCCAGACTCTCTATTATGCTTCCGACCTTAGGCCACTTAATCAACAAGCATAGTGAGGGTAGAGATCAGCCAACCTCATTGCCCAAATCGTCATGCACATAGCAACGATGTGAGTTAGCTTCACCTCTAATTTCTCTTAATGATGAACTCTCACGGCCATCATAGTTGGGCACACAGGCTCATAACTCACAAGCTAGCCCCACAGTCTCGTAGAGACAGGATGCCATCACAATACTATATGGAGTTATCGCCATCGATATCAGGTATCGCCTGGCGTTAACAACAGAACCTCTTCTGTCTCCATAAATCACAACAACATCCTGCAGTTCCAGAATTTAATCTGGGCTTACAATTAGATAGCTCACCAAGAGATATCGCTGGTGATACTCACTATCGCCCGGATATATCCAAGTTGTAACAAAACTGTGGACTTTTTTGGGTATTTTCCTAGAGCGCATCTCCAGTACTTCATACTACTATTGTATACAGGCACAACCCATCAGACCCCATAAACTACTCATTTATACACGAAGTCTTCTCCAAAACTCAAATCAAAGCATCACCAATCCAGACCAATATGGTCAGATGGGCTTCATATAGCATGCCTATTTTGTACTACGAATTTCTGGATTCTATATGCAATTAACTAGGGGATAAAACATATCAACCCATAGGAATTCCCTTCTCTTTCCACCGTTTGGTGGGGGATTACATGCATATGTAAAACTGAGGACTTTGTCTGTCCAAGAAGGAAGATTATTACATTTGTCATTTGTTTCATAGCCATGTAGAAGTCTTCAATCCAGATGGAAAGGATCGTCTCGCTTTCCTCTTCACAGATTTTGCCTCGGCTCTGAGTTCCCGCCATGGGATCTCCTCCACCAAGATTCCAAATCTTAGCCTCCAGCCATCTTCTTCATTTCCTCCTTTTATTTTAAGGATGAGATGAGAAGGAATGAGAGAGAGTGAGAGAAAGAGAATGACTATTCTCTTATCCACCTCTCTGAGTAAGTAGCCTCGGGAATAAACCCAGCCACATGATCCTCTCTTCAATAGAAATGAAGGGCCATGATTTTAGTTGACTATTCAATAAAATGTTATCGCCTGGCGATATTAGTGTCGATAGCTGCTTTGACCAAGTCAATTACCGCTCTTCAGCCATCTGACACGTGTACTCTACTACGTGGCACTATCCCCGATGATACTCACTATCGCCCGGTGATAGCATCCAGTGAACTCTGTTTTCCAAGTTTTTTGTGGTGTTACAAACCTCACCTCCTTTCAAAAATTTCATCATGAAATTTTATTAATCCAAGGAAAACAACATGTTGGGTATTGTATCCACAATAACCTAGATTTGTGTGGAGTCACCCTTGAACTAAGATGAATTAAGTATGTATTTGATGTTATTCTTTAGTTGAGTGCTTGCATGTCATTATTTCTAAGTGTAGACCAATGTCAGTTTACAATGAGTCACTAAACACAGGACCATGCAATGTAATCCCTCATTGTATGATCCATGGTGTTGACTCATGTGTAACCTCTATATTGGGATGCACTTCATTTTCAAGTACTAAAGAAATGGAAGAAAGCAATGGTTGCTGGTTTCAACAAAGAAGAAAAGAAAAATTTCTGAATAATTTCCTAAGTCCATTTCTCGAGAAATGACATGTATTTCTCGAAAAGTCTAAGTACATGCATGAAACTTGAAGACAATGACCCATCGGTAACCAACAACATCCCCACCTATAGGAGGAAGAACAAGGGTCCAAGTTCCCCGTTCGGTTAAATTTTAATTTACTCATCCACTGCTACTTCCCAATGTGGAATAGCAAAACCCTCCTGATAGTTAATTGGTACAGTATTAGCTGAGAGAGCAAGAGCAAATATTCGTCCAGTTGGGGACAAATGAGCATAAGACACAACATCTTGAATGGAATGTTTAGTGCACGTTCGAACCCCCTTTCGTAGAGCAATGAGAAGATCAAGATCTGACTTATCTTCAACAGGAGATCCACCCGTTGGAGAGATTACTGGCCCGGGAACTATCAGCAATTGCTCCAAAGGCAAAGGAGAATCAGAAGACAGAGGCAAAGACAAAGAATCTGGTATGGGAGAAGAAGTCAACGGCGGAAGGGGTGAAGCAGACGTAAATGGAGGTATGGAAGGAACATGAAGAAATGGTGAAGAATCAGACTGGAAGAAAGTGGAAACTTGAGAAATATAAGACACATCTTCGAAGAACGTAACATCAGTAGAAACAAACTGTTTCTGGAGTAGGTGTTTGAAGCACTGATACCCCTTTTGTGTAAGGCAATATCTTAGAAAAACACACTTGACCGAGCGAGGTTAAAGCTTGTCACGGCCCAGAGACAGAGGATGCACAAACACTATATAGCCAAAAACACAGAGGGGTAAAGAAAAAGGTGGAGCATCTGGATGTAAAATGGAAAACGGGGTGTGACCTTAAAGAACAGAGGAGGGAATACAGTTAATAAGACAGAAAGAATGAAGCACAACATGACCCCAATATGAAAGAGGAATGTTCATCTGTGTGAGAAGTGTGTGAGTAACATGCAGGAGATGCCGATTTTTGCTCTCAGCAACCCCATTTTGTTGGGATGTGTAGGGGCAACTAGTTTGATGAACTATGCCCTGGTGCATACAAAAATCAGAAAACTGATGACTAAGATATTCTCGAGCATTATCAGTGAGAAGAATTTTAAGAGAAACATCAAATTGAGTTTGTACCTCATTATAAAATTGAATGAACACAGAATTAAGGTCAAAACATTCCTGTAACAGATATAACCAAGTACATCGAGAAAAATCATCAACAAATGCAACCAAATATAAACTTCCTCTACCAATAGTCTGAACAGGGGCAGGACCCCAAATATCATAATGGACAAGAAGAGCTATGTCCCTGTCTTGCAGGAAAGGAAGAACGATGATGCTTGCCAAGTTGGCAGACCTCACAGTTGAAGGAGGAGTCCTCTCTAGGTAAATTTGGTAGGAGTTTGTAGATAAGACAAGGAGGATGATGACCAAGGCAAAGATGTCACTGTAGAAGAGAAGCAGAGAAAGTAGTGATATTGTCGAGGAAGAAGATCCCATTGTGTTCAGTCCCATTAGTAATCTTCTCCTTGGAGTACAGATCCTGAAAAGAACAAGTAGTAGAAGTAAAGATAACTGTGCAGTTCAACTATTAACAAAGAGCAGTAATAGAGATTAAATTGCATGGAAAAGACGGGACATAAAGTGTGTCTTCAAGCCGCAAAGTCAGAGTAACACAAACTTTACCAGTCCCACCGACTGGAGACGGAGTACCATTCGCAAAAAAAAAATCAGAGGAGATTGGTTATGTTTGTTCAAGCAAGACAACAAACCAGAATCACCAGTAATGTGATTAGTAACGCCAAAATCAATCAACCACTTACCCTGAGTGACAAAATTAGCACACGTAGAAGAGGTGGAGGCAAGAGAAGTGGATTTCTTAGTGTGTTCGCCCTCAGACGGGCAAAGATGAGGATACTTAGCCTAGCAATGATCAACAAGATAGGATGTCTTGCCACAGTGAGAATAGACAAGATGAGCTATACCACGCCTGCCAGTATGACCTCCACGACCACTAAAATTACCAGAGCGAGCCTGATGAGCAAACATGTCATTAGAGGGTGGTGAGGTAAGCAGAGGATGTTGGAGACGAATGGTAACAGTTGCAATACAGGGAGCAGTAGCATCAAGAGTAGGTTAATCAGCTTCACCAAGAATCTATTGTCATATCAAGTCATACGATTCTGGAAGATGAAGGAGGTAACACACAACCAGAAGCTCTTGGAAGTGTTTGTTGTGCTCAGCTAGATCAGCGGAGAATGGATGAAGTTGAAGAATTTCAGCACCAAGCACTTGCACTTCTTGATATGCAGCAGCAGGAGTCAAAGTGGGGCGAGAAAACAAATCAGCATATAATGTATAGATACGGGAGGTCTGAGCACCTATGGAAT
Organism: Platanthera guangdongensis; assembly: GCA_039583875.1. Lineage (NCBI taxonomy): Eukaryota > Viridiplantae > Streptophyta > Magnoliopsida > Asparagales > Orchidaceae > Platanthera > Platanthera guangdongensis. Next base: position 59,756,266 of record CM077165.1, read on the forward strand.
ATAGAGAAGCAAGATGATTCCAAGCAGCCTTAATAGTCTCATCATGCCAAATAACAGGTAGGCACTTATATGAGAGGCTATTTGCAATCCACGTCCTTACCAAATCCTCATGGCATCCCAGTCATCAAAAATAGCAGAGGCACGAGTTGGAGGATCATTAGTGAGATGATGATGTTTGTGTTGAGACCTTAACAAAAACACAAACGAGACACTCTAATCCAGATAATTTGGACCAACCGGATTAGAAGCAGTGCCAAGATTCCCAGACGGAGAAGAAATAGATGGAGCGATTTGAGTAGAGAATGTGGATAAGGTTGTAGAAGAGAACTCGACATCTACCTTGAGGGCGGCGGCTAGATAAAGCAACTGGGCGGACAGAAGAAGAAGCGTGGATAAAAAACTAAAAGCCGCAAATATCACAGGAGCAAGATGGGCAATTAAAAAACTGAAGCCGCAAAGAGCACATGAGCAATCCGGGCAGTTAGAAAACTGAAAACTGCAGGGACTGGGTGAGCTCTGATACCATGTGAAGAAATCTAAGTAACCAACTTTTTATTTCACATAATGTTAAATTTACATGAGTATGACCCCCTATTTATAGGTGAAAAAGAAAGAAAAAATTACAACTCCTGATGTTGGACAAAACTAAAAACAGCGGACAGGGCGGACACATAAACAGTCCGCTCCATATAGGTACTGCACGACTCCAGCTTCATTCGCTCTTCAAATCGCAGCTTCAGTTGTATCTATCCACCATGACTACAACCTAGATATCCAAGATGTCTACAATGAGATAAGAGCCAGTACGTAGCTTACTAGTCTCCTGGCCAGACTGCCAGAGATAGATTGCAATGCTGCGGGGATCAGTCTGCCAAGACTATCCTGCTAGTCTGCTAGAGTTATGATGAAAGCCCACCAAACCTTCATTCCTCCTGGAATAAACTAGCAGATAGCCAACTGTCAGTCAGCCCGACCAAACCTCCAGTCCGCCAAGCCTTTAGTCCGCCAGGAATAAACCGGCAGACTGCCAACTGTCATGCCGCCCGACCAATTCTCAAGTCCGCCAAGGACCCATAAAATCTAACACAAACCAAGTTCCATTTTGAAGAAAGTGAGCTTGGACTCATCCAGCAGCTTTGTGAAAATATCTGCAGCTTTCTTATCTGTCAGAACATAGCTGAGATTAATGTCCTTGTTCTCCACATGCTCCCGGATGAAATGATAGTGTATTTCGATGTGGTTTGTCTAGCTATGAAAGACTGGATTATTTGCAATTATTGTAACATTAGATGAGTCGCAAAACATCAGAATCTCCTTCATCTTCAAATTATAGTCTTCGAGTTGATTTCTAATCCACAGAAGTTGTGCACAACAACTGTATGTGGAGATATACTCTGATTCACCGGTTGAAATTGCTACACAATTATGCTTCTTTCTGCTCCAAGATATAAGCCTCTTTCCAAGGAATTGGCAAGTCTCGGAAGTGCTTTTCCCATCATCCCCACTTCCTACAAAATCAGCATCTGAAAATCCAATTAGCTCGCATTCATTACTTCTTGGGTACCATAAGCCAAGATTTAGTGTGCCTTTAAGGTATCTCAAAATCCTCTTTGCAATGGCATAATGAGATTCCTTAAAGTTCATCTGGACTCTAGCACATACACATGTTGAAAACATTATGTCTAGTCTACTATCAGTAAGTTGAGCAAGGATCCAATTATTCTTTTGTATTTGGTTTTGTCAAAAGGTTTCCCTTTCTCATCCTTATCTAGAGTCATAGTTGAAGCCACTGGAGTCCTCTTAGAGGTTGCATTCTCCATTCTGAATTTCTTAAGTAACTTTTTGGTGAACTTCGTCTAAGATATGAAAATGTCATCTTCATATTATATCATCTGAAGTCCTAAGAAATACTTTAGCTCACTCATACTGCTCATTTCAAACTTCTCTTGCATCAAGTTAAAAAACTTTTTGCAAAGATTGTCGTCTGTAGATCCAAAGATAATGTTATCGACAAAGATTTGCACTAGCAAAGTCTTGCCTTTTACTTTCCTAAGAAATAATATCTTATCTATCTTTTCTCTTGTAAACTTATCCTTAAGAAGAAAGCTAGAAATCGTCTCATGCCAAGCTCGAGAGCTTGCTTTAAACCATATAAAGCTTTACATAAAAAGTAAACATAGTCAGGGAAAGATGAATAAACAAAACCTGGGCGATGTTTCATGTATACTTCTTCCTTTAAATTACCATTAAGGAATGATGACTTCACGTCCATTTGATACACTTTAAAACCTTTATGAGAAGCATACTCTAGGAATAACTTGATCGTTTCGAGTCTAGCCATTGGAGCAAATGTCTGATTGAAGTCGATCTCCTCTTCTTGACGATAACCTTGAGCTACAAGTATGACTTTGTTCTTTATAATTACTCAATTTTCTTCTAGCTTGTTTCTGTAGTCTCATTTCATCCATATTACATTCTGACCTTTAGGCCTTGGTACTAGCTCCCAAACATTGCACCTTTAAAATTAATTGAGCTACTCTTGCATTGCAACGGTCCATGAAGCATCCTCATTTGCTTCTCCAAATTTCTTTGGCTCAATCTATGAAAGAAAGCTTAAGTGTATGGCTTCGTTAGATGTACCTCTTTGTTTTCTAACTCCATCACGAGGATCTCCAATGATCTAATCAACTGGATGATCTCTTGAATGTCTAATCACTAGATTTCTTCCAATACCACTAGGAGTTTCTTCTACTTCTGGTGCACCTTCTACATCTTGATGTTATTCATCTTCTTGATGTTCTTCTTCTTCAATCAAATCTGGAGTGTTGATCTTGATTGAACTATGAACATCTTCTTTTACTGCTTCTTCCAAGCTTAGCACTTTACGTTTTACACCTGCATCTTCAACAAAAACACTAAAAGAGCTGTTGAGAAGCATACTCGTCTCATCAAATACAATATTAATAGACTCTTCTACAAGTAGGGGTTTCTTATTAAAAATTCTATATGCCTTACTATGGCTACTGTATCCTACAAAAATACCTTCAAAACATTTTTTACTAAACATTATTTTGTAATACTTTCCATTATTAAGTACAAAACATTTATATCCAAAGATTCTAAAATAAGACAAGGTCAGTTTTCTGTCTTTCACAAGTTCATAAGGTGTCTTTCGATGATCCTTGTTGACTAAGGCTCTATTTTACACGTGACAAGCAGTATTGACTGCTTCAGCCCAGAAGTACTCTTATAGTGAAGAGTGACTCAACAATGTTCTGCCTGCCTTAATGAGTGTCATGTTCTTTCTCTCAGCAACTCCATTTTGTTGTGGAGTACGAGGAGAGAAAAACTCATGAAAGATACCTTGGCTTACATGGAACTCTATCATGGCAGCAGATTCAAATTTTATTCCATGGTCACCTCTGATTTTGACCACATAGTAGTTTAATTCATTCTGTATCTGCCTGACAAAGCTAGTGAAAGTGTCAAAACTGTCTGACTTGAGTTTCAGAAAGAATATCCATGCAAACTGTGAGTAGTCATCAACAATAACCAAGGAGTAAGCTTTACCTCCTAAACTACGAACAGGCAAAGGACTGAACAAGTGCATATGAAGCAGATATAAGCATATGGTAGAATCCTTATGAATAATGCCTTTAAAGGTACCCCTTATCTGCTTACCCCTCTGACATGTGTGCCAAGGTTTCTCTTTAATGCACTTAATTTTGGGTTCATATGCACTAAGTTTTGTGAAAATATCAAATTTATATGTTTGAAATTAATATGTGCTAGTCTCTTGTGGCATTGGTCACAAATAGATGCACTATCTTTTGCTAAAAACCATACTGATGTAGAAGATTCTAAACAAAGAAAATTGAGACAGAAAATATTTCTACTTCGAGTGCCTTATAAAATAGTTTCTGAATTTTCAAATAACTTTATCAAACACTTTTCCTTGTAGAACTCAACCATATAACCTTTGTCACATAGTTGACTTATGCTTATAAGATTATGTTGTAATCTTTTAACATAAGCCACATTTGTGCAAGAGACAATACTGTTGGTAATCATACAGTAGCCTTTAGTGGTTTCTTTGTCAGATCTGCTAAAAATAACTTTTGGACCATCCTTGACTGAGGTATAATTTTGTAGTAGGCTTCTTGTCCCGGTCATGTGCCGAGAATATCCACTGTCCAAATACCAGATAGAATTTTTGTTGGCCTTTGGACATCTATTAATTCACAAATCAATTACCCTTAGTAACCCAAACAGATTTGGGTCTTTGGTTCCTTGTTAGTAGAACATCACTAGAACCATTTACATTGCTAGGGGTCACTCTAGCATTGTGTACTCGTGTAGTCTTATAATTTATAGAGTTGATCCAACATCTATGGCAAAATGACCAACTTTGTCACAGCACCAACAGTCAAATCTATTGTATCTTCTCTTATTCTCTTGCTTTAACTTTTGAATGGGAGGTCTAGCAAGAGCTATTAATTTTAAAGTAAAAGCCTCATGAAATAGCAAACACTTGGCTTCTTTAGCTCACGTGGCTTTACAACAATAGGTTTTAACATTGGTTCTCTCTTTTGCTTTGGTCCATGAACGCATGGACCATAATGCCTAAGGATAATTTCTTCATGAGATTCCTTTAGATCACTCGTTCCAAAATCTCTAGGTTGGCTCCATCCTTAGCTATTCTTGTTCGAGACAACATGAGTTGATCTAGCAAGATGACTGTAGGAAGTTTCAAGGGCATACGAGTTTGTAGTAAACACTATCTTCTTGAAAGAAGGTTGACATTGAGGAGCCTTACCCTCACCCTTAGAGGTAATATACCCAATTCCACTACCCTTCTTTGAAGCAAAAAATCCATCTATAAGAGGAAGGACAATATTTGGCTTTGAGAAGCTTGTTACAGGCTTCTTCTCGGCCTACAATTTTTCTTCCAGAACATTGATGGCTTTCTCCTTCAGACTTACTAGTTCAGTAGAGGTCTTAAGTTCCTCTTTCAAGGATTTAACTTCATCTTTAAGAGGAGTTAATCACTCGATTTACACTTTCTGTTCAGAGTTCAATGCCTTATGAGAGGCAATCTCTTTAGCCTGAGATTTGAAGACCTTACGACATTTATCAAATCCTGCTAACAAGACTTTATACTTAGCCATTACGTCTGAATCCTCCTCAGAAGAATAGTCTTCATGTCCAATGGAGGAGGTCTCAGATTCAAACAAGGGAGTTTGAGAATTTACCTTCCCATTGTATTAGGAGTTGCAGTCTTCCTCATTGGTATGTGCCATGAGCCCAAAATATGCTTCTTCATCTGAGCTTGACTCACTTGATTTGCTATCGCTTAAAGTCTTTGACTTCTTCACGATGAAGCTCTTTTCTTCTTTCTTCTTTCCTTTGAAGGATCTCTTCTCTTCCTTCTTGGATCCTTCCTTCTTCTTGTAAGAATATTTCATGATCATGTGTCCTGGCTTATTACAGTAATAGCAAACATCGTCAGAAGAATTATGTTTGTTTGGTTTTGATTTATACCTGTCATTATTGTTGTAGCTTTTCTTGTGATGTTATCCATCACGATGTGATCTTCTGTACTCAAAAGAGGAGGACTGATTTCTCCTTTGTCTCCTCTTGTTCATCAGTCTCTTGAATTGCTTAGAGAGCAGGGAGAACTCTCCATCTGACATTTCAGAGCTTGAGGAGAAAGTATCTAGGTCATCATTCTCGTTCGAGGTCTGTGTCCTGACGATTGACATAGCTCTACCTTTTCTTGACCCTTCGGCCTTCAGTACTATAGACTTCTCTCTACCAGAAGTCTTGCTTCCTCGTTCTTCTACTTTTCTGATATTCAGTTTAAGCTCATGTGATAGAAGCTTACCAAACAGAATCTATGGCTCCATAGTAGCCAACTTACCTAATTCCCTAATAGCAGCTACTTTTGTGTCCCATTCTTTTGTCATGTATCTCAAAAACATATCATTCAACTCACCATTAGTGAATTCACGACCATAATTTCTAAGGCCGTTGATGATCTTGAAAACTTCTTATAACTGTCAACAATAGTATCCCTTGGGTCTTGCTTGAAAGCCCCGTACTCTCGATTGAGCAGAGATCTTTAATCATCCCTTACTTCCTCAGTTCCTTCCATGAGAATAACTAGAGAATCTCACATCTCCTTGGCAGACTTGCAGTGAAATAGATTTTGCAACATTGTGTCGTCTACTGCACTGGCAATTATTTTCTTTGCCTTCTTATCCAAGGCGACAAGAGCGATTTCATCTTTGGTTAAATCCATCAATTTCTTAGGAACCATCAGATTGTCATTGATCGTAGATGCAATCATAAAACTGTAAGGACCTTCTTCTACTATTTGAAATATCTAGGGATCAGCAGCTTCCATGTAGAACCTTACCCTTTCCTTCCATATAGGAAAATTCTCTTTGGTGCACACCGACAACTTCATCGAGGACAAATCCTTACTTCTATCCATTCCAGACATGTTGTTCTGTGACAACTAGATAGAGATCTTGTTCAAGGTGTTAACCTTTAATGAACAACCTATCTCAGAAACCAATTGAAAGTATCTAGTTGTCTACCTAAATCACATAGAGGGGGTGAATAGGTGAATTCTGCATCTTTTAGCGGATTAAAAATATAGTAATAATAAGCACACAGAATCAAAGAATACACACAGCACAGACACATAGATTTTTAGTGGTTCCCCAGAATGGTACGTCCATTGTCCCTCCTCACCTATCTAACACTTTGGGCTAGACTCGGCTACTTGACCAAACTCAGATTTCAACAAATCTTACACCTTGAAGTCTTCAACTCCTACAAGTTTGGAGACCACCTCCTACAATTCGGAGAACAAACTCTCCTACACTCAATCCTCTAAACTAGGTTCTACAAACTTGGAAGTAAAACTTCCTACAAGATGTGTAAAAAGAGTTATACAACACTATAGATTGTAAAACAATCTTCTTAGAAAACTCAAAGAGTTTAAATTTCAAATCTGAGAAAATCAGTCTTCTTTCTTGATTGAGTGAGAATCTTGAAAACAAAGTTGAAGGAGAAGAGGTGATTTGAAACTTTTAAGAACTTGATCTTAACTTGAGAATCGACTAGATCTGAAAGAAGTTTTGGAGAATTTGAGAGCAGTAGATATGGTCGAAATTTTTCTTCAAGAGGAATCGTGATTGAGATCGTCGGCATCGAGTTCCTCCGTTAGCAAATTTAGAAATTCCGAGAGGACTTCTTGCATTTTTCGGCTTAGTTCACAATTAGGGTTTTCGAAACAATAACCCTTAGGTATTTATAGAGATTCCTCTTCCAATGGCTAGAAACGGATTTCAGGACAGAACTCCATGTATACTGTACATGATCGGTACCCTAAAAAGAAAGTGGTCAACAATTTGAAATTTGAAAACTGTTAAGTCCATTCGTCGGGATCTCTCATGACATCTATAGATTACTTAACGAATTACCCTTGATTACTCGACGAATAACTTAATTCCACTCGACGAATAATACTTGGCAAAAAATTTGAACTAGAATACTTCTCTAGTAAAGTGATCATGAGACCTCTCGAGAGTACTTGATGAATTCGTCGAGTATTCACGAGAGATCATCAGATCACTCGACTAATTTTGCTTGGCCAAATCTGAAAACAGGTTTTGAGACTTCCTGAATACTCCCGAGTATATTCGACGAATTGCTCGAGTGCTCACGTAAGAACTCAACGAATGGAACGAGAGTTCACGTGAGTACTCGACGAATTTTATTGATGAGTAGTAAATTATACTCAATTTTTAGTATAGTTTGAATATCATTTTGTACTTAAATAAGGAATTATTTATGTAAATTAAGGATTAAATGGTTTGTTTTAAATTTTATTCTCTAAATAAAATTATGTAGAAATTAATACTATATTATAGAAAAAATTAATATATTGAAGTTAAAAAATGTATAAGTTATGTATAGAATTATAGGTAATATATATTTAAGTTAACTAAAATTATTTATAATGATAATTATAAATATATGTTATATAAAAATACTTACATTTTATATAAGTTAATTTCTAAAATATATTATGTATATATTTTGAATAAATAATTATAGAAAAATTAATATATTGAAGTTAAAAAATGTATAAGTTATGTATAGAATTATAGGTAATATATATTTAAGTTAACTAAAATTATTTATAATGATAATTATAAATATATGTTATATAAAAATACTTATATTTTATATAAGTTAATTTCTAAAATATATTATGTATATATTTTTAATAAATAATGTTATGTGTGTATATATAATAATAATAATTTTAGTATATATGTAATATTATTTTAAAAATTCTGTATTACAGTTTATATTTAATATTTTTTTGTATTTATGCAGAAATTTTTAATGGGTCCAGTGGAGTAGACCATGGCCAGCACACTTGCTGGATGCGGGATCGAAACTTGGCGGCTGCAATTTTGCATAGATTTAAACCGGCTACCCGCGACTTCTACCTGTCAAACCGCCACCAAACCACCTAAACTTAGAGTTGTAAGAGGAGCAAATAAATCCAGAAGTAGTAAATATAAAATTCTAGGAGAATCATTTTTACCAATTGGTTTGAATGAGGATTTTACATGTTTTCCTAGTTGATAAGATCTACATGGAAAACCTTTATATACTTACCTTTTGGCAAGCCTCTTACCAAATCACCTTTAGATAACTTTGTTATGGTCTTGTAATTGATGTGACCTAGTCTTCTATGTCATAGTACATTCCTGTCTGCTTCAAAATAGAATAGACATAGTTCATTGTTAGAGGAATTAAAATCAACAACATATACATTGCCCTTTCTGGAGCCAGTTAACACAATGTCATTTGTTCTAGAACTTACTATTTGACAATGATTATTAGTGAAAACAACTTTGTATTCACCATCACAAAGTTGAATAATGCTAATCAAATTATGTTGAAGTCTGTCAACATAGGCTACTTTAGCAAATGTGATATCTCCAGTTTTGATCATACCATAACCTTTTGTCTGGCCATAATTTGAGTTACCAAATACTACCTTGGGATTATTTTTGGTCTTGAAATTTATCAGCATATTTCTTTGTCTAGTCATATGTCTGGAATATCCACTATCCAAATATCATTGCTAACTTGTGGAAGAATAGCCTATTTCATGCACACAAAATTAAACATTAATTGGGATCCAAGTTACCTTAGACTCATTACTTCTTTTTCCATTGTAGAGAGTTATGAAGGTATAAGATGGTCAACCATAATATCCCTTGAGATAAAAGAGTGTTGGTCTATTAAACAAATAGCTTCCAGTTTTATGACCTTTAATAAAATAATCCAAACATACATCATTCTCAGGATTAATAGAAAAATCTCTATTCTGAGACATGCGTCGAGTTGAATTCGACGTAACTTCAGGAATGCGTCGACTTGTAGTCAACGTTACAAAGGCATTGCATCGACTTACATTTGACGTTACCTAGGAGTTGCATCGATCCGAAGTCAACATTTCACATGAGTTGCATCGATATGAATTTGAGCATGTTCATGATTTATAGAATTTGCTGATTTTTGTTTATTATTAATCATATATTGATTACTTGCAATACCTTTACCTCTGAGTTTATTCTTATTATTCATGTTTGTTACCTTGACTAAACCTTTATCATATTTTACTTTAGGCGATATTTGTCTTGCTTTAATTAATGGAATTGGATTTTTCCAAACAGGTATATTGTTTATTAGTATTATCATTTGAGGATTAGCTCCTAACCCTAAATGATTGAACTTTTTCTTAAGATTTTCTGTAATATTTTTGAGCTTATTACTCCTCCTATTTAATGAATCTTCAAAGATTTTTGCCTTAGAAAATTCTTCTTTTAATGATGAATTTTCCTCAGTTAACTTTTTAATTTGTTATTTTAAATCATTTATCTCAACTTCTAAAGTTTATCTTGCTCTAATTGTTTACTATGATCAGGTTGATCTTCATATATTTTCAAAGTTTCCCTTAATGATTTGATTTCCTTTTCAAGTTCAAGTTGATCTATACAAAATTCCTTAAAACAAAACATTAAATCATCAGAAGTAAAATCAATATCTCAGGGGGAGCTTTGACAATAGCAAGATCCACTAGTCTTCTCAATTGTTTTGAGAAAGAGAAGACACCATAAATTTCTCACCCCCTCACTGTACAAATGGTTCTTTAACTCCCTTCAAAAGTTATTCCTTGTTTGCAAGTCTCCTGATCAAAAGACTTGAGTTGGTTTTTGAGCACCTGATCAAAACCTCATTGGTGGCAGTCACCTGATCAAAACCTGCTAGTGGATTCTTACCATAGTGGTAGAAGAGTAGATGTACCCATTGTCCCCGCAACCAGTGATGGTAAAGGTGAAGAGGTTGTGGAGGATATAGAGATCTGAGGACATGAGGTGATTGCCGCTAGATTTCTTTAGGGTGTAGGGTGAGTTCATTACTGATTTCTAACCAAAAGTTCAGGAGGTTGAAGCCTTGGGGAAAATCAAAATGAAGATCAGCATAGGCGGGAGAAAGGTGAAGGCCTCATCATAGAAACCCATGAGGATATTGAACTAACGGATCGAGAGCTCATGCGATACGCCTCCCATCCGAAACAAGATGATGGTGTCGTTATGACCACATCGAAACTCAAAGGAGGCAAGGAACTTGATAGTGAGCTTGAGAAAGGTAGGATTGTCACTGGCGAAGAAGTCACTCTATCTGGGGTTGAAAAAAATCCCCTCACCAAATTTGGTGCGCCGAAGGAGGTGAGGACTCCCCAATCGTGGCAGGATTGAAAATGCTCCGAGTTTGTTAGGTGGAGTTGTCAAAAATGAGCTTAGCCTCTGTCGTGGCTGGATCTGCGAGGTGCTCAGAAAAGGAAGAAGAAGATCGGGGTTGGTGGCGAGGCATGGTTAGAAGAGAGAGGAAATAACTGAAAAATTTAAGGAGAGAAAAGAAGGGTTTTCAGTCAGGGAGAGAGAGAGGAGAGAAGGATGGGATTAGGGTGAGGACAAGAAGGGGAGAAATTTCCTATTTATAGGAAAATTTCTCGGGTCATGCCGCCCTGTCATGCCCATGACTAGGGGGAGTGTAACATTAATTGGGTGGAAAACGACGCACCTTGGTAAGTAGCCCGGGACAGGAAGCATTGTTGGTTTGTGGGTCACGCCCCTAGGTTACGCTCTGAAAGAGAGGGTTAGACCTTATATACTCTGAATGGGGGGGAGAATAGAGTATCTTTAAAACTTTTTGTTGTTTATAAAATTTTCAGAGTAGAGCAAATAATAGATACTAATATTTACTATAAGCAAAGGAGCAACCCAAGATAAACTAAATCTAACACAGTCACAACAAGACTAAACTAATACAGCCACAGCAAGAACAAAAAGAAAGAGGGAAACCAGACAACACAAGAACTTTTATAGTGGTTCCACTAGTTGCGGGGACAGCCATGGCATTGTAACTCAACACGACTTATTATATTTATATACTATGTTACTTCAAGTTCCACTAAACCTTGGATTAGAGCTTACACTTTTCTATTGGCATCAGACCAAAAATGCGAGGTTGGGAGTGGTCCACAGTGGAAACTTCATCACGCTTCTCACAAAAAGGATGGGGGATTGGGACACTCTTCCGTGAATATACTGTGTTCAGGGGTCTTTTCCCTTTGCATTTTCAAACCTCCAAGATCTTGGTTTAGCGTGCCATCAAGATGGTGAGTTTGAGGCTATATCTCCAGCAATGGGTGGTGGAGCTTTTGATTTAGACATTGGAGCCAATCTCGGTGATGCTCCTCACTCTCCAAAGATTCTACCACCAGCACGGCCATATTCTCCGATGCTCAGTCGTTCCACAGATTGGGATCATCAGTTTGGGCAGATTCAAACACGGCTTGATCAGATGAAGACCCATTTTGATTCTCTATTTGGGCGTTTTGACAGTCTATTTACTGCATCGGAGGAGCGCCATACTACCTCCATGAAGCATATTTCGTGGGAGTTAGCGAAACTGTGGTCCTACTATCAACGGCGTAGGGACATGAGTGATGAGGATTAGGCTTTCCTTTGGCTCTTTGTATTTGTATCTTTCCTTTATTGATATTTTTATAGCATTTTCTTGTATTTTTCTTTTTTGATAAATAAAAAAATTGTGCTTTGCTTTTGTGCATTTATTCTTGGTTAACTTGGTGTGAATTTGGACTCTCCTCGGGGAAGTTTCTTCTTTCCATGCTTGCATTTTTTTACTTAAAATATTGGGGACTTTGTTTTCTTTTAAGTATGGCGGGGGTATTACGCACAGGTTTACCTTTTATTTTCGACGCAACACCCAAAATTTGTTTTTGAAAAACACAAAAAAAAAACAATGTGGAAAAAAATCACTTTTGTCATTTTATTTTTATGTCTTCATGATTTTCTAAAAAAATAAACAAAAAAACATTTTCCAAAAAAAAACTTTTTCAAAACAATTATAAAATTGAGCATAATTTCTTAGAAAGGGATGTTTGGGATATCAACCCATAACACCTCCTAGTACCGGTGAGAGCCCTTCACAGGAAATACCTCGGGAAGTCTAAGAAATAACAAAAAAATTAGGATTAATTTTCTTTAGAGAAATTTTTTATTTATATGTTTACTCACTTTCAAAATTCTTAGTAAACTAATGTTTTATAGTGTTTAGAAATTTTTCATGCTTTATTAGATTTTGTATTTTGGAGAAAAACTGTTGGCTATGTTATGTTCCTAGTCAAGCGCAAATGTAAGTAGAATTTTATGTAGAACTAAATATTCAGCATACTATTAGATTTATATTTTTCTGAATGCGTAAAAATAGTATATTTTACTTTTAATTTGAAAACCGGTAGAATCCAAGAATAATTTAGGTGAGTACGTAGAAATTAACTAAAGAAATATTACTCGAGTCGAGAGGAAATGTTTTCTTTCTCAATGTCTAGAACTTGCCTCCTAGCGATTCTCAATACTTTGCATAAGTTACTCGTTTGCATGAATAGGATATAGACATTTTTTTGGCCTTTGCACCCGTACCTAACATTTTACCTTTGTTAAACCACTTTAAACCTTTTACCCTACCTTTTGTTTCAGCTCCACCAAAAATTTCACTATGGACTAAAAAGCATCACAATCACAAACCTAATTCCGAGATCGAAAGTGTTTGTTTATTTAAAAAAATTGTGAGTGATTTGATGTACTTTTTTGTGGTGGTTATTTTCATTGAAAATAAAATAGATGATTTTTCTCCTTTTTGTGAAATTTAAAATGATTGAAAATTTGAAAAAGGAATTGAAAAAATTCAAAAGGAAATTTAAAAAAAAGAGGAAGAAATGAAAAAATAAGTTTGGGAATTGGCTATGTTCTTATAAAGCCATGTTTAGCTGAAGAAATTGTATGCGAGCTCTTATTAGGTATAGGTATGACTAGCCGCCAAGTTTAACTTTGATTATCCACCCCGGAAACTTAGGCCTACGTTTCAACCTAGTCAAGTACTATTGATTTGTGCTTATGAATTAAACTAGTGTCGTGACGAGAGTGTGAAAGGGAAAGCCTATGACCATCAACATTGATGGATTTCATTGTAGGGTACCCCGATTTTCAATATTGTATAATGTCGATCTTAGTAAACACGCTACACTCTCCCAAAATATAACTTTAGGATTTACCGGTATTTTTTTAAAAAGTATAAATAATAAATTGAAACGCATTTTTTGAAAATTGTAAACTAATTTCTATGTTGAGTAGGTTTTTTTGCTAAGATCTCTATGTGTATAGGCGTGGGACTTCGCATTTTACTCCATAGGTTCAAATTTATTTTATTGCATTATAATTTTTCTACTCCTACGGAAGGTTGTTTGCTAGGGACTAGAAAACAGGTAAATATGAGGGTATTTGATAACTCTAATTTTTTATTTATTTTATATAGTTTTTGTTTAATAATTATTAAATTTTTATTTAGATTATGTTAAATTAGTCTTTAATTAACTTCTTTTTTGAATTTCAGGTCAATTTGGGCGATAAATATCAATTTTCGGCTCACTGAAATCACCAGGGCAATTTTTGGAGGGTTTCTACAAAAATTGAAAAATTACACGCCCTGTTCACGGGCGTGGTGAGGGGGAGTGACCATTTCCACGAGCCGTGACCTGCCTCCAACACCCAAAATGCCTTTGCCACATCAGATTAAATTTGCACTTCCCTATCACAGGCATGCCAGGTGGGCATGACCTCTAGCTTAGGGGCATGAATCATCATTTAAAGCAGTCGCACACATCGTCAAGCAGTTTCGGCAATCACGCCCTAGACACGGGCATGACCAAGGGGCATGACCCCCTTGGCAACAACCCAATTAACTATAGACGCTTCGTTTGCCACAATTTTCCAAATCTAGTCAAGACATATCCTAGGTCACACGCGTGACCTAGGGGCGTGACCTACCGAGTGATGAATTTTGGCAGTTTTTATCCCAATGTTCCTCGGCCTTCAAGACAAAACCAGGAGCACAGGAGTCGGATTTTGGAATTGGTTTTCTGTAATTTTTACTGTTTGTTTTTTTTATTTTCCATTTCAAGTTACTAGTTTAGTATTGATAATTTCTTTCCCTAGTTGCAATTTTTCTTTGTGCAAATTCAATTCAAGCAATTTACTTTTAGCAAGCATGCCTCTCTTCTCTCTTTTTTGTAATTCCCCCATCATGATAAGTTGCTAAATTTCAATTAGCACTTGATCATGATGAACTTTGGAATGAAATAAACTTTGTTTTGTCTCTTACAAATTTAGCAAGCTCTCTACTTTAATTTTCTTTGATTTATCTTTGAATTAATTTTTCGTGGAATTCATATGTCGTGAATATATTTTTTGATTTAAGATTCGCGTACTTGTTGATCGAGAGATCCAGGCATGCGAGGAGATCACTTAATGATAAAAGGAATTGCATGCACTCCTCGAGAGAGAACGACATAAATCTTCTGGATTAGAGTCGAATCAAATAGTGGGGTTCACCACTTAAAGCTAGCTTAGTGGTTTTGATTAGTTGAGCGGTCTTAATCGATCAACCTAAGGTTAGTTGTTAGCGTATTCTTGAGAGAGGCTCTTTCATAATTTGGGAACCTCCAAAGTCCAAAGTTAAATATTTTAGAAGCTTGCGGTTTGATCTTTTATGAAGTTTATTTTAGCCCAAAGGGATTCTAGATCGAGTGCTAGCTTTTCAATCATCGAATTTTCTCTCTAGTATAAATCACTTTTTTTTAGCTTTGCAACCCATGCTGAGTTTCTGTCGATAAAATAATAGCTCTTCTTTGTGAGTACAAGTACTCGACAAGTCCCGAGTGAATATACGACACTTAATCTTATACTATAAAATGATAGGTACACTTGACTTATCGATTTATTACTGGAATTACGCTCCAGCAAAAAAAATAATCAAGTTTTTGGTGTCGTTGTCGGGGATTTTCTTTTTATCAATATTTAAAAATCAAGGTTCTATTAATTTTATCATTTCCTTTTTGTTTTAAAAAAAAACAAAAACAAATTTTGTTTGTTTTTTATTAAAAATCTTATTTTAAATTTTTATAATTGAAATTTTTTGTGAAAGTGCTGTGTTGGGTTTTTATCCAACAAGACCGCCTAGTACCTTGCGAACCCAACATAGGGTAGTCCTTGGGAACTCCGAGAAATTTTACTTTATAAATTTTTTATTATAAAACTTTTTACTTTTCTTGATATATGACACGAGGGAATCCGTCAGATCTATTTGATTTGGATCCAGAAATTGAGCGAACCATTCGACAATGCTTACGAATCAGTGATCTTAATTCTCAAGATTAGGTTGACGAGATTTTTTTGACATTTTTCTCTATTTAAGCCCCCATTTTAGGTCATTTGGAGGGACAAACGAGTCCGCCATTATAGCCGCTAGAAGGAGCTTTTGCTCTATTTTTCTTCCTCCATCCACTAGGGCTTTGCCCTAAGCTTCCTCCATCATCCAAGTGCTTCCAAGGAGAGGATTCTAGCCCTACTTACATCATCGAGCAAGGAGGATGCGGTATTGACCATGGCCGGAGCGTGACACGAAGAAGACGGGTCATTGGGAGGTAGTGACAACCATCTTTACCCCGGACGTATTTGAGGACCAAGCTAGGATGTGGATTGACAACCCGATGATTCCTACCATGAATCCTTGATAAGCCATCGGATTGGGTCGATTTCTTTACTTTTTCTCTTCGTGTTTTGATGGTTGTATCTAGTTAGTCTTCTCTACATTTTGATGATGTGCACTATAAACCATGATTAGTAATGTTTATTTAATATTTATGAAATTATCTTATTTATATGTGTGTATGAGGTGCGCCATCATTTCACCGCCATCACTCATGCCCTCCAGTTTGCAAGCCTACTGGCCCATTCCGTGAGCCTACTCTTCCATCCGCCAAGCTAAACGGTGCTGATGGCCCGTGTATCCATCCTGCCATCATTAGAGTTACTGCACTAGCAATTGCTAGTGGCATGCGTTGTGAAGAGGTACTCTCAACCCTCATTCCGCTAGTGCTCACCATTCCATCCGCTTACCTACTCGTCCATCCTGCCGAGCAAAAAAGTGTATTGTGGCCTACATAAGAGTAGTTATTAGTTGTTTTTATTTTCCGCAATCCAATCCAAACCCCCCTTTTTAACCCTGACCTAAGGACTTCAATCTCAAGTCCTTCCTTAGAAGATAACTCCACCTTACTATGTTCCTCTGAGATCGATACATGGAAAAATTTGCCCATTTTATATTACTTGTGCGACTAGTACACTTGCCGTTTATTTTTGCTGCATCAAAACTCCACGTTTTGGTGTTTGGGTTGTAGTACTTTGCTTGTGTATCCTGAGCAATCAACAACCGCTCTAGAATCAAACGTATCGTCGAAGTCACATCTTCGATGTCTTTACATTTATATAACTTCGATTCACCCGTTTCTACCCAACCCAAGGGAGTACGACACTTCCTACCGTATAAGGCCTCAAAAGGTGTCATTTGAATACTTGCTTAGTAGCTATTGTTGTAGGCAAATTCTATCATATAAAGATGGTCCTCCCACCTCTTCCCAAAATCCAAGGCGCACATGCGAAGCATATCTTCCATCATTCTATTTACCTTCTCGGTCTGACCATCAGTCTGTGGATGAAAGACCGTGCTGAATTTTAGCTTGGCACCCAACAGTTAATGAATAAGCTTCCAGTCATTTGACATGAAACGCCCATCTTGGTCACTAACGATACTTCGGGGCACACCGTGCAATCGTACGATCTGTTCAACATAAAGTTTGGCCAACTTTTCCACTGAATCGTCCCTCCAATTTAGAATGAAGTGTGACACCTTTGTCAATCGGTCCACGATTACCCAAATGGCATCATTTTTGCATTGAGATCTCGGCAAACCATTCACGAAATCCATAAAAATGTCGTCAAACTTCCACTCAGGTATTGGTAACGACTTTAGGAAACCACCGGGTTTTTGACATTCAACTTTCTCGACATAATGATCTATGTCCTTCTTCAACCATGTCCACTAGAATAACTTTTTCATATTCTTAAACATATTTTTGCTCCTTGGGTGGATTGAGCACTTGGTAAAATGTGTCTCGTATATTAACTCCTCCCATAACTTGCTAACATTTGAGACGCACAATCGACTATCCTTCCACAAAAGACCGTGGTTAATTAAGAACTGGGAATTTGACACATCCACAATCCCTTCCATATAGCGCGTCATACTATTGTCAAGCTCCAATTCCTACTGAATTCTGTCCGAAGGTCGTATTGCACCTCCGTCCAGTATAAGCATGCATTCGCTCTCATCCTCCCGTCAACACAAGAGATGTCCAAAGCATCCAACACACGAATCAGACGCACATCATGCATTTGTAACCAATTTGCCTGTGATGGAGCCTTACGAGTCGGCCTATTTGCATATACATTTCCCTTCCCGGGAGTGTAATGAATCTCGAAGGTGTAGTCCCCTAGGAACTCCATCCACTTTTGTTGTTGCATATTCAAATCTTTCTGATTTAGCAAATATTTTAGGCTTTTATACTCCGTAAAGATGTCGACCCTCATGCCATATAAATAGTGCCTCCACAGCTTAAGAGCAAATATCATGGCTGCTAATTACAAGTCATGAACTGGATAGTTCTTCTCATGCACTTTTAGTTGGCGAGAGCCATAAATGATCACATGGCCGAATTGCAGAGGAATGCAGCCTAAGCCACTCCTTGAGGCATCACTATAGATTTCAAAGCCTTTTGTTCCACATGGCGAGCACAATACAGGAGTTGTGGTCAGACGACTCTTAAACTCCTCAAAAACTCATGCGCACTCTGGCATCCAAACAAACTTTTGATTCTTCCTTGTCAATATATTGAGAGGTAAAGGAATCCTCGAAAAGTTCTCTACAAGCGCCTATATAGCCGACAAGTCTAAGGAAACTCTTATCTTCTGCTATAGAACCAAGTACCATGCACTCTCATATCGTAACTATCTTCATGAAATCCACAACAATACCCTCTCTACTAACTACATGTCGAAGAAAAGCCACTGAAGATAGCCAAAACTCACACTTAGAGACTTGGCATATAGTCGATTTCTCCTCAGGGTATGTAGAATCAATCTTAAATGATTCGCATGATCCTCTTCTTACTGAAAGTATCCCAGTATGTCATCAATAAAGACGATCACAAATAGGTCCAAATACTCTTTAAAGGTCTTGTGCATCAAGTCCATAAACACTGATGACGCATTAGTGAGCCCAAAAGGCATCACAATAAATTTATAATGCCCATAGTCTACCAAATGTTGTCTTGGGAATATCACTCTCTCGAATTCTCAACTATCAATAAACGGACTTCAAATCCAATTGCAAATAGACAGTCGATCAAACCAGCTGATCACACAAATCATCGATTTGTAGAATCAGATACTTATTCTTCTCTGTCAACTTGTTCAGCTCATGATAGTCAATGTATAGACGCAAGATTCAGTCCTTATTCTTCACAAAGAGTACTGGTGCACTCCAAGGATACATACTTGGATGTATACAACCATGCTCTAGCAAACCCTATAATTGTACCTTCAATTTCGCCATCTCCTTTAGCGCTACACGATATAGTGAGCATGACATAGGTTTCACACCTGGCACTAACTCAATAGTGAAGTCAATCTCTCACTGGGATGGAGGTCCAGGGAGATCTTAGGAAATACATTTGCAAACTTCGACATAATAAGAACATCACTCAAACTAGGCTTTGAATCTATAGCCTCTAATAGTGTGAAGAGTAATTTTGCACCCTTCCGAACCTCCTTGACTACTTGGAGAGCAGACATCAATATCTTGTTTAATCCTTGCATAACAACGTACTTAGTCTCACGTTCGATGTTTTGCCCCAGTGTGACTTCCTTCGAGTTGCAATTAATGCATCTACACTGCTCCGAGTGCCAGTCCAAGCAAAAGATCACATCAAACTCAGATATCGGCAGTACAGATGCTTCCAATCCAAAATCATGACTTCCTATCCACACCATAAAAAAATAGGCTCTATCCGCGTTCACCTTTTACCCGTAATGCAGTGTTATCCCAATCTCATATTTAGTCTGAATGAAAGCATAATGATAAATAACACAAATCCATGAACAGAAAGGGATACCCAGACTTTAAAAAGCTCTGTACTTTCAACTCTGGCTTCTTCACATTCAAGTCCTTCTTACTTTGGACTCTCTTGGGATCGGGCAGTATTGACCAACGTCAAAAAGCCCTGCATCATCAGACCTGAGAGAAGCAAACTCAGATCATCTCATAGTCCTTCATAAAACCTATTTATTTTGCGCTTCTCGTCAGTAAATGTAGAGCCCGCATACCATCCCAATCTTGTAAAATCATGTAAGTAGTCATCAACACTAATCTCACCCTGAGTTAACATCTGGAACTTATTTTCCATTGCAATCTGCTATGCAGATGGAAGATATCTTGCCAAAAATAGCCTCGAAAACTCCTCCATCGAGACCTCCGTCAATAGCCGATCAGCAAAGTGGTGCAACTCCAAATCATCCCACCATAGCCTCGCCTCTCCATCTAATAAGAAGGTAGCCACTGTGACTTTCTTCCACTCCTCCATCTTTGTTGATGTCATGGTTCTCTTTATTCTTGAGAGCCAATCCTCGGCTTGCATTAGGGTTCTCGTACCGTAAACACAGGAGGTTTGAATCCCATAACATGTTTCAGTTGCTTCTCCGTCATTTGCCTTCCCATCATGGGACCTACAGCCTCTTGCTCTGCCACCAAGGGCTCAACTACATCAACCGACACCTGAGCCACTGCAGGAGTAGGAGGTGTCGCAGTCCTACTAGCTACACATTGAACATTTAAAAGATGGTTTTTGGAACTAAATGAACATTTTCAGCAGGAGGAGGTTTAGGCACCTTAGTTGATGCACTACTCTCCACCGAGCATTGGGGCCCTACACCACTTCTAATTACCTATAATTGTGAAACACACAATTAAGCAATCAACCACATTTCAAAAAGCAATCACTCTTTCATGTTGTAATGGTGACACACATAAACGTGCTCACCACCCCTTAAAAGAATTCGACCATGAATTTGAATAATAAAGACTGACACCAGAATCTGATACCAAATTGTAATACCTCCATCTTTCATAAAGAATATAATATAAGGTCTGGTCGGGGCCTCACGTCATATTCCACGGACATTCAGTGGAATTATGCATTGAAACCATAACATTCATGCATCCTAACTAAGCGTGCATTCTAGCAGAAGTATTTAAAATTTCATAGAACCCAAACATAGGAATGTCCACTAACAACACCATAGGAATGATATTTAATACACAAAGTGTTTTTGGCCTTAAGGCCTTATAAACTATTTTATCAACGAATGTGTTTTCCAAACATCGACACACAGGCCTGACACACATGAAAATAATAAATAGTTCGCCTTTTCGCCTTCAAGGAATAGCCAGAATAGAAAAGGGACTTCAGTCCGCTACTTCCCGCTCGGCTCTCCAGCACCTGCATAGGTACAGCCCACCAAAATGTTGCAAAATAATGCAATGGTCAGCATTAGCTAACCAAATTATAACGATCCATCCCCTCACTCGTGGAGGCGGTGTTCCTTCCCTGCAAACAACAGTATGTATATATTATGGCATCAGAACATGCAATTTAGGCACCATTCACCACAGACATTGGCATGCATAGCCTCACCCCTTGTGAATCAGAGCACATTTTTGGTGTTCTGGACTTTCCCAAGCCCGCCATTGTACCTAGTGACTGTTCAACATTTATTTAAGCATTACTAGTCTTTCCGGCCTGAAGTCTAAGACTCCCTCCTATGACTACGACAAAGTAAAAGATGTTATTCATGATTCACTGCAGTAACTCACTCCAAGTCGATCGGCATAGGGCGGGTACAGTTTAGCCATAGCTCGTTGCTCAAATTGTCGGGCACAACAAACTACAACGCGGGTCAGCCTTCCCTTGCACATTCATAAAATACATAACTGCATTATGTTTCAAGGCTGGCACTTACAGTCATCATAGCTGGGCAATTTAAGCTCACATCTCAATGTTACAAGGCTGGCACTCATGGACACCATAGTTAGGCAATTTAAGCTCACAGCTCAATATATTGACCCCCTAGTCTCCAAGAGACAGGCCTCACAACATAACTCTTTGGGAGCTACTGCTAGCAATAGCACTACTGTCGCACGGTAGGGGATAGAATACCATTTCTTCCCCAAATTTGGGTGTTTTCCTAGACACTGATGGTGTGAATCCCTGAGGTGTTTTATGAAAGAAAGAAGATGATGAGGAAGATGATTTTCTCTGAATCTATATTCTATAAAGGCAAGAGTACCTTATCGATTATAGTATAGGATATAATATCAAGGTCATATTAGAACCACGGCACGTCGATTACTTCTACTTCCAAGAGATTTCCATTATTTTATCAATTAGATATCTTGAGTTGGGTTGCAAATAAGAGAAAGGTTTCGATATAAAGAGGGTGATTTAACAATAATTAAAAGGCTTGTACTTGATCTCGAATCACCTTGGAATGAAAGTGACCAAAAATAGATAAAGCTCTAATACTCTTTAACAAAAATGCTTGGATCGTGGAGGTTCCTAAAGTATGAACACACCCCTTTTAAGGCTACGCCCAACTGAGTTCAGGTTGATCAACCGAACTTTCATTCTATAATCGAAACCCCTAAAACTCGCTTCATGTGGTGAACCCCTCTATTGGACTTGACTCCAATCTGGGAGATTTATGTCATCCTCTTTCAAGGATTGTATTCGACTCCCTTTACCTGTGAGTGATCGATCCATAGGCATGATCCTTTCTGCTACTAGAATATGGAAACAAAAAATAAAATCATATATCGATGATATGACCTCTCAAAATATTAATTAAGGGTAAATCCTAAACATACATTAAAAGAGAAAAAATAGATTAAGATAAGGAGATCATTTCATTCCTCGGATCATCTCGATAAAGCACTAAACAAAGTTTGGTTACTTATAATATTAGCGGAAATGAAAATCATATTAAGAGGATGCATAATAAGAGAAATAGTAAAGGAAGAACAACTAATTTATTTCTTTATTAAAGAGAAATTACAATAACAAAAAGGGTGCATAAAGAAATCACAATCAAAAGAGAGCAAGGAGATTACAAGTAGTCTAATACGAAAATACCAAGAGTTCTAAAGAAGGAAGTGCAAGAAATAAAAAAGAAAATTGCAAGAACATTAAAGAAATAAAAGCTTTAAGCTAAAGCACTCTAAAATAAACTCCCAACAGGTCTCTCGAAAGCTAAGATGAGCTAGGATGGATTGTGTTTTTAAAAGAGAGGAAATGGGCTCTATTTATAGGTCTGGGAGCTACAACGGGCGGTAGCTAACTACCGCGGGGGGGGGGGGGGGGGGGGGGGTAGCTAGAATTGGTGTGAAGGCGGCCGGAAGCGTTGACGTCGCAATTGGCCTGGCATCATGTCGACAGAGCTACCGCCGCATGGTAGCTTACTACTGCGGGGCGGTGGATTAATTCCAACAAAATGGCTGGAATTGACTTAGGAGAGGCATGGGCCTGGCATGAGGGGTATAGGCCTGGCTTGAGGGGCTTGGGCCTGACTTTGGAGAGGTTTGGGCCAACCTTGGAGGGGCTTGGACTTCAATTTCTTCAATAATTCATCTTAGCAACACGGTAGCATGCACTAAACTTGATATTTAAGTTGGCACGCCCTGATCGAGGGTGTGTTCTTTAGGATTTTTACCAAATGCTCCAAGAATCTACAAAATATTAAAATTAGCACGATTTTGATAGAATTATAAAAATGCATTGTTTAACGGACAAAATTAACAATATATATTTTTATATTAGATTATTAATATTTTTGCATTAATAATTTGGATTAAATTATGCATCATCAAATTCCCCAGACTTATTATTTTGCTTGTCCTCAAGCAAAGACATACGAGCTAGGAAAGATAAAAAAACTAACCAAACAAATTGGTCATGCCAAACACGAGTACGATGTGAAATTATGGTAGAGGAATTATGAAAAAAAACAAAACATTTTTACTTAGTCTACGCATAAAATTTTACAATTTTCACTAGTATAAAAATAAATCATTCCGTGTTTTAAAGCAAAACTAAAAATTGAGTAATGTGATAAATGAAAAGGATATTGAGTTGGTACTAAAATCTAATAGACATTTTATAATCATATCAATCTAAATCAAAGATCAATATTATTACCTAAGAACTTACTCAACTTACTTTCTCGCTATTATACTAAAAATAAATCTAGGAAGCATGAATCAAAAGAACTTTCATTAGGTGTAAATTTTTGGCTTAGGTTTTAAGGGTGTGGAGTTCAAAAGATAAACATGAAGAGTAAAGCACACTTAAAACAAAAATAAGAGCATTGTAAAGAAATTTGTTGCTAGAAAACAGAATTTTGACACCCAAGTAATTTTGCAATATAAAGTTGGGCAAAAATAACGTTCAGAATCATAAATATATATCTTCTTCTTCTTTTTTTATCAATTAACTTTTTTCCTTTTTCGTAGTAATTGAGTTATAATGCAAATTTCCACCATTTTCACAAAATATAGTACACACAAGTGGAATATAAAGCTCAAAAAGTTTTAAGTGTGCAACACGGGTAAGCTATATGGCTTTGGTGAAAAATAAGTGGGGCTTACAAAAAGAAAATGGAAAAGGCACAACGTGGCTAGCAATGATTAGGAATTTAGGATTCGGGATACAAAAGCTCAAACTAATCAAAAAGTTGCCTAGATCATCTTCATGCTCTTAAGTCTACTTAATGCAAAGTATTAAAAAATTCAAGAGATGCAAATTCCAGAAAGAAAATAAAGATAATTGACTTTTCATGAAAAATGAAGATAATAAGGGTCTAGATTGGTTCGCATCCACTATACTTAACACTAATCAATCATTTCAAAGATTTTTTTTGAAATAGAAAACAAGGGATGATAGATTTTATAAAAGTGAACATCATAAAGAAAATGGCTATGAAAAAGTTCAAATATTTAATAAAGATTTTCAAAAATAACATGTTACTTTAATTAGGGACACTATACTAGTCAACATATTATTCATGAAACATAGACAAAATGAAATTTAATTTAATTTTTTAACTAAACAAGTACAGAAATGATTAAAAATAAGAAAATGCAAAGTCATGAGATACTAAAAGATTTAGCAAAGATTAACTCAAATTATTAATTGTTTTATATAAGTTTTATCCTATTTTTGTATATATATATATATATATATATATATTTTATACTAAAGACAAAGGAAAGAAAAAAAAATTTTAATTTTTGGAATTTATAGTTTTTAAAAAAAATTAAGGAATTATACCCCCATAGTTAAAGTTAAACATTATACCCAATGTTTAAAACTAAGTATGAAGCAATAAAAATGCAATAAAAGAAGAAAAGAGGAAAGAGGACATCTCTGATGGTGAAGTCAGGGAGGCTAGAAGGAAACCTGCAAAAACATGTAAAAACAGAGAAAACAATAATAAGAAGATAAAGTTTGGGGTGCCTCCTAAAAGCATTTTATTTACCGTCGCGTAGCTTGACTAATTGGCATGGAAGATTATATGGTGAGGGTCTCAATATTGGTAGCCGAACTATAATTAGAAAAATAAAATTTTAGTTGGTGGTCGTTCACTTTAAAGGATCCAAGTTCCGGGTGGGAAATAAGAATGGTCTCATATGGCCAAACTTCTTTGATGACAAAGGGGCAGGACCATCGGGACTTTAATTTACCCGAAAAAAGACGAAGGCGTGAGTTGTAAAGAAGGACGAGATCCTACGGTGAAAAACTTTTAGAAATTCCAATATTTTTATCATAATAGAACTTTGAGCGCTCCTTATAAAACTTATTATTTTCATAGGCGTTAGCACGTCATTCATCTAGTTCATTTAGTTAAAACATTTTTTGCTCGAATGGCAAAGTCGAAGCAAGATTAAGGAATTTCAATGCCCAAAAAGCGCAGTGCTCTAACTCAATCAGAAGGTGGCATGCTTTGTTGTAGACTAATCGGTACGGTGTATAACCGATGGCGGTCTTGTACACTGTCTGATAAGCCCATAGAGCATCATTGAGCTTCAATGACCAGTCCTTCCTATTAATGGAGACAGTCTTTTCCAAAATCCTCTTTAGCTCGCGATTCACCGCCTCCACTTGGCCACTAGTTTGTGGGTGATAGGCGGTGGAGAGTTTGTGTGTAACGCCATATTTTGCTAAAATTTTAGCAAACTAGCTATTACAGAAGTGTGTGTCCCTATCACTAACTATATCGCGAGGTGTGCCAAAACGAGAGAATAATTTCTTTAAAAATTTGACTATAACTCTCGCATCATTGGTGGGGAGAGCTTGTGCTTTCGCCCACCTTAATACATAATAGATAGCAACAAGAATATATTTATTATTAAATGAGGGAAGGAGAGGACCTACGAAATTGATACCCCGTAGATCGAAAATTTCACATTCCAAAAAGGAGTTTCGGAGCATTTCATCCCGATGAGATATGTCACTTGACCTTTGGCAGCGATCGCATCCACTCACAAAAGAGTGATCATCCTTAAAGATCGAGGGCCAGTGGAAACTGAGTCCAGCA
Source organism: Platanthera guangdongensis (assembly GCA_039583875.1). Lineage (NCBI taxonomy): Eukaryota > Viridiplantae > Streptophyta > Magnoliopsida > Asparagales > Orchidaceae > Platanthera > Platanthera guangdongensis. The sequence goes on from CM077165.1 coordinate 59,782,551, forward strand.
CTTTCCTTGCGGTACGGTTTGCTTGGTAATGTCCGCCGGTTGGGCTTCATGGCAGTGCCGCAAAATTTGCAAGCCTTCCTCACTCGAAACACATCTTCTTACCACTTGATCCGCATATATACAAAATAAGAAGGGGTCCTCCCAAAAGTAGTTCTTCATGTCGGAAAAGAATTTCTTATTTTGCTGACTTGAAAAACCATTTGGTAGGACTCGGGCCACAAGATAGTTAGCCTAATCTGCAAACCAAGGGGTAGAAGAATTTATTAACATTTTGATGGTGAGGAAGCGCTCTTTAGGGAATTTGTCATCAATGTCGGCCTCCACTAGTGTATCTGCAAGGTTCTCTAAGCATGAGAGATGATCGACCTCCAAGTTTTTTGCTCCTTTCTTGTCCCAGATCTCCAAGTCAAACTCTTGTAGCAGTGGTATCCATCTCAATAATCGGGGCTTGCCGTCTGCCTTGTTCAATAGGTACCTGAGGTCAGAATGATCATTAAACACAATGACCTTAGAAAGAGTAATATAAGACCTAAACTTCTCAAACAGAAAAACAATTGCTAGAAGTTCTTTCTTTGTACTGGTGTAGTTGGCGTATACGGATGTGAGTATCTTGCTTGCATAATAAATTGTGTGAAAATACTTGTTCACTCGTTAGCCTACACTGTGCCTACAACAATGTCACTTACACCACACATTACTTCGAATGAAAAAGACCAATCTGGTGCTACTAGAATTGGCGCGTTGGTAAGCTTATCTTTGATAGTATTAAAAGCAGATAAACATTCATTATCAAAAATGAAAGAGGACCCTTTTTCGAACATGTGGGTTAATGGCTTTGTAATTTTGGAAAAAAAATGGTATAAATCGCCGATAAAAACCAGCATGACCAAGGAAACTTCTAATAGATTTTATGTTTGTGGGAGGGGGAAGTTTGTCAATCACCTTGATCATGGCCTTATCAACCTCAATCCCTTTGCTAGATATTTTATGACCGAGGACCAACCCCTCTGGGACCATAAAATGGCATTTCTCCAGGTTGAGAGCCAGATTCGTGTCTTCGCAACATTGAAGAACACGATCAAGATTAACTAAGCATGATTTAAAAGAATTTCTGAATACGGAAAAGTCATCCATGAAGACTTCCATCTCATCCTTAACCAATTCATCAAAGATGGCCATTATATATCTTTGGAATGTAGCTGGTGCATTTCAAAGAACAAACGGCATCGTTCTATAAGCGAAGGTTCCAAAGGGACAAGTAAAGGTTGTTTTCTCCTGGTCCTTGGGTGAGATTGGGATTTGAAAATAGCCCGATAAACCATCAATAAAGCAATAGTAGGAGTGACCGGAAAGACGTTCTAATATTTGACCAATGAATGGCAATGAAAAGTGTTCTTTTCGGGTGGCATCAATTAATTTTCTATAGTCGATGCACATACGCCAACTCGTAACAGTACGAGTTGGAATTAATTCATTGTTCTCATTAACCACTACCGTCATACCGCCTTTCTTTAGTATGACTTGCACAGGGATAACCCACGGGCTATCCGAAATCGGGTAGATAATTCTCGTATCTAACAGCTTTATTACTTCAAACTTAACGATGTCTTTCATGTTGGGATTAAGTCATCACTGAGGCTAGACAGTGCTGTGAGAATTATCTTCTAGTAATATTTTGTGCGTGCAGAAGGAGGAGCTTATCCCCTTAATATCAGATATTTGCCAAGCTATGGCTCGACAGTGTCTATTTAAGATTTGAATTAATTCAAAAATTTCTAAATAACTCGAAGTAGAAGAAATGATTACCAGCAATTTAGAGTCTTTTTCTAAAAGGCATATCTTTGGCGGTCTGGAAGTTGCTTAAGCTCAAGAGTGTGTGGTACTTCGTAAGAGGTCGTAATTTTAATATTCTCTAAGCCAATTGTCTCAGGAGGCGAAGAACGAGATAATTCCTTAAAACAAATAATTCGGTAAGTTCTGCATCGTAATATATGGAACCAGAATCAGAAAATGAAGAAAAATCTTCTTCAAATGATGCGTCTAGATGAAAACAAGGATCATCATTTGAAAGAGAACTGTGCATGGATGGGTTGATATTGAAAGTAACTTCATTATCTCCAACACGGAGGAGGAGCTTTCCATTACTCACATCTATTATTGCGCGGGAGGTTGCATGGAAGGGGCAGCCGAGTATGAGGGGTACTTCGGCAGCCTCTTCGATGTCAAGAATGACAAAGTCCACCGGAAAGATGAACTTGTCAACCTTGACTGGTACGTCCTCCACTACCCTTACTGGATACTTAACAGAATGATCTGCTAGTTGTATACTTATTTTTGTTGGGATTGGATCTCTGAATCCTAATTTCTTAAATAGAGAGTAGGGCATTAGATTTATGCTAGCACCTAAGTAGGCGAGAGCATGCTTTACTAATAAATTACTAAAGAGGCACATGATAGAAAATAGTCTCGGATAATTTAATTCTTGAGGTAATTTATTTAGTAAAGCAGCTGAGCATTCTGCGTTGAGGGAAACACACGAGATTTCTTCAAGTTTCTTTTTATTGGAGAGTAACTCCTTGAGATATTTTACGTATTTGGGCATTTGAGAGATTGCCTCGCAGAAGGGAACATTTATATGAATTTGCTTTAAAATTTCTAAAAAAAAAATTGTATTGTTCCTCTACTCGCTCATTTTTATTTTTAGATGGATAAGGGGGTGCTGAAGTAGAAATAAGCAAAAGATTTTGAGGCATTCGGAGAATTAGAAATTAAAATCGGATGGGTTAAAATAGAAACAATTACATCACGCTCTATCCTATTTGGATAGGTTACCTCCTTTCCGCTGCAGAGGGTGATGGAATTTGTATTCTCCCTTGGATTCGGCTCAGTGTTGCCCAACAAACCTCCATGCGGGGGCTCGACAATCATTTTGGCATGTTGGCCAATTAGATTCTCTAAGTTATTTATAGATCCGATGAGATTCCGAATGTTGGATTCATTTGAGGCAACATATTTAGAAAATACTTCTTCAAGTGAAGAGGGCTTTGGTGGTGATGGAAGAAAACCGGGTGGGAAAAATTAGGCGAGCGTTGGGCATTACCTTGGTTGCTCCATGAGAAATTCGGGTGGTTCCTATAACCCGGATTGTAAGCATTGTTATACAGAGCGTGTTCGGGTTAATGGAAGGTCGGGGAGGATTTCCCATGTAATCATCTTGTTCTTCAATAAAATTATTATTATTATAAGCCCAAGAAGGAGTGGTGGCAGAAGCAGACATCTCTGCCACTTGCTTACTTAAACGTTCAATTTGTAAGGCTAAATTAGACATCACAACAACTTTGTAAAGTCTGGCCGGCTTGTTAGGGTGCAATCGGGGCACGCTCCACTGACAGCCATTCATAGTCATTTCCTCAAAAAACTCTTTAGCAGCCTCTGGGTTTTATTATTGAGAGTACCCCCGGCGGCTGTATCAATCATTTGCCTTGTTTGGAAATTTAAGCCATTATAAAAAAATTGTACTTGTTGCCAAGTAGAGAGTGCATGGTGAGGACACCTATGCAAAAGTTCCTTGAAGCGCTCTCATGTACCGTAGAGAGACTCTGAGTCGATTTGCATAAATGAAGAGATATCAGTATATACTTGGGCGTTCTTGGTGTAACGATCCAGTTTTCCCAGAAATTCAATATCTGTGGGTTACCTTCGACGAACTTGAGGTCGTTCAATGAAAGTGCAGGTTGTTCGTCTATCTCGAGGCCATTCGTCGATCTCGAGGCCGTTTGACGAAAGTCGAAGGCCGTTCGTTGAACTCTGTCTGTCCGACATGTGTTTGGCTGCGTGGTGGAGCCATTCGACGAACGTCGAAGGCTGTTTGATGAACGTCGAAGGCCGTTCGATGAATGTGCAGGTTGTTTATCGATCTCAGTCCATTCGACAATTTCTATTAGCAGAGCTGTGAAGCCATTCGACGCAGGTCGAAGGCCATTTTCATGGAGTTCTGAAACCTGTATACTTAGTCGTCCAATTTGGCTTCAAACTGATCTAAGGGGACAGGATTTTCCGCCCAAGGGGCTTAAGAAGGGTCGAGTAGGATTTCTCCTCATTTTATCCTCATTTCTGGAGTTGACTTAGGGTTTGGGCGAGAGAGTTAGGGGAAGAAGAAGAGAGTTTCTTCTGTCATTACTGAAGCCTCAGACCTCCGATCGTCATTCTGAGGCCAGATTCGTGAAGAGGATGCAAAGGCACTCATTTTTATCCATGCAAGACAAGGGTTTCATTGTTAGAAAGAGGAGTCGAAGGATAACGACAATTCTCCTCTCTGTTATAGGAATCGTGCATGGCATCTACGCTTTTCTTATTTTCTTTCAAGCATTATAGGTATCGGATCTCTCAAGTGAGAGGGATTCGGGTTGTCATGGTTCAAGAGGAGCCACCGGGTCGATTGTGACCGTCCCCAAAATGATATTGCATTAGAGATCTGCTCCGTTAGTGCATTAGGCATTGTGGGTGAAGCCGTAGTCGCGACCGTTAGTCTGACTCAGTGATGTTGCATCGCGAGTCTTAAGGATTTTGTAGAAATCCGTTAGCTGCAAGATGCCATCTGTGATGATGTTTTTCCCCTTTCTCATGTGAGTACATGTGGCCAGAACCGGACCGAGTGGAAATTAGAGTATGCGTGGGGGCACGGGGATGGTACGATATAAGTGTTGGAATAAGGTGGGAAAGGCATGGGATTGTAATGTGACAAGGCATGGTTTGACACTGTGGTCTGCTGGCTAGCCCGTGACATTGCAATGTCATGTGTGGAGAGTGTCCCGGCGAGACAAGTCCCCTTCTGTGGAACTGACGAGAATGTCAAGCTTATGACAAGCCCGGACGTACCAGCTAGGTCCTGTTGGGTCTCCTTTAGTGGACTTGGTCCCGATTTTGGAGTCGGGCCTGGGTCGTCACGAATGGGTGTGGTCTAGCAAGGGTTCTTAGCATCGGTTTGTTTGTATGGCGGAACCCTGACGTGAGAAGTCAGAGTTTGCAGACAAGCCCGGGGTCTGAGACCCGTGAGCGGGTGGGGCCGAGGCAAGAGTTCTGTGTGGCAGATTGTGTGTTGTTGGGGGGAAATTAGAGTACCCTTTTGTTTGTAGCTTGAACGTCGGTGGGGAAATCGAAAGTACCCAATTTGATGATGATGTGTTAGAAGCATACGCTTTAGGGTGCCTTGGGTGAAACCTAGGATTGCATTTATACTGCATTGTAGTCCCCCTTTATTACATGCTCAACATAGAAACATGTTTGTTGCTTGGGACATCCAAACCTGCTTTATAGCTTTACATGTTATTATTTATTACATACGAAGTGCTGACCTGCAGGGTGATGGAATACCCCGGGGTCCGTTAGGGACGGCCGTGAGGAGATGTGTTGGTTACACAGTTGAGGTCGGCCTTTGCTGACCCACGTTACAACCAATTTTTATAGGGCAAGAATTGCAAGCAGGAGCAAGCTCGCCGGCCAAAAAGGCCTAAGCCTCATGAAGTAGACTTCCTTTTATTTTCTTATATTTTGATTGAATGATATCTCCTTGAGATGTAATCCGGCTTGCATTCCGAGGTAGCCTAGGAGTGCATGTGCACGTTACTAATGTTTATTATCATTGTAGTTTTGGACTTATGTTGTGTAAGGCCTTAAGGCCATTTTGATACTCTTGGCTTGTGGTGGATAACTTCTAGTTTTTGGTGTATGTTTCCGCTATTGATGTCTGAGTTTTGAGTTTGGGTAGTTTAAATATCATCATATAATGCTAAAACTGTGGAGTATGTATGTTGTGGGGCCCCGGCCGAACCCATATTATACGGTCATTACAGGGGAGGTGTTACACTTGGCCGGAGGAAAATATTTAGTCACGAGTTTTTCTGTCATTTCGGCCCATGTAGTGATAGAGCCTCTAAGAAGAGAGCCTAACCACTGATTGGCCTTTGACCGCAAAGAAAAAAAGAAATAATCGTAATCAAATAGCGTCATCAGTAACGCCATTGATTTTGAAGGTATCGTGTTGCAGTATAGAGGCCGGGCGGTCTGTTGTTGTTCGGAGGTCGGGTGGTCTGGCGGTTTATCCTAGCCGGCTTGTCTGCAGGGCTATTTCTATTTGGTATCACAGCGGTCCGGCGGTTTGTCTCAGACAACTTGGAGACCGGGCGGTCTAGCAGTCTCCTGTGGAGGCTTGTGCTCTATGGCGCTTGTTCTCTCCTTCTGTCGGTTATCGGGCGGTGAGCCGGCTTGTCTAACCGCACAACTTGTCCGGTTTGTCTATTTGTAAAACCGCATATATTTGTAAATTTTTAGTCTCACATTGCTTATTTGTAATCTCTCTCATCTCTTCCATTCTATAAAAGGGAGGTTATACCTTTGTAATAGATACCTTTTTGGATAATAAAAGTTTTGTTACTCCAAATTTCCGGTCTACTTTTTTTCTGTTCACACATGGTATCCGAGCACTCGATCTTTTCCTCCTGATTTTTTGAGACCTCTCTTGTATAGCCCTGTTCGCATGGTTTCTTCTTCTCTCGCGACCTGTTTTCTCTCTTGTCGTGACCTGTCCGCATGGCTTTTTCCTCTTCTCTCGCGACCTATTCTCGGGATCTGTTTCCTCTCTTGTGTGGGCATCCTCTCTACCCTCCTTTTCTAGCCGCTTCTGCTCTCTAGTAATCGCGACATGTTCCTAAGTCGGTGTGACCTGTTATCCTTTGTGCGGCCTCCTTTTCTAGTCGCTCCTGCTTGCTAGTCGTCGCTTCCTCCTCTTTAGTCGTACGGCTTGTTCTTCTTGCTGCTCTCCTCTATGGCCAACTCCGATATCTCTACCACCACTACTCCCATTGCCGCTCATCCTCCTACACCTCCCACTCCTTCTAGTAACCTTGCACCGCTTCCAAACTCATCGGTCCCAACTACCCGGGTTGGAGTGTCTCCTTCACCTTCCTTCTCCGCTCTCAACGCAAACATCATCATCTCACTGATGACCCTCCTCCGCATGATTCCCCTCTCTTTGACGATTGGGATACCAGCGATGCTCTTGTCCGCACATGGCTGGCTAACAGCCTCTCTAACGAATGCCTCCCTGTCATCAGTCATGATGAAACGGTCAAGGCCACTTGGCTCCATCTTGCCGCTCTCTACTCCAAGGGGGCTCAGACGTCTCACATCTATACTATGTATACGGACCTCTTTGCCCGTCCCTCCATGTCTCCAGCTGCTACTTACCAACAAGTTTAGGCTGATCTCGATGAGCAACACAAACACTTCCAGGAGCTTCTGGTTGTGAGTTATCTTCTACGACTTCCTGAGTCGTGTGACATGATACGTCAGCAAATCCTTGGCGAGGAAGAGTCTCCCATCCTAGATGCCACTGCTGCCCACATCGCCGCTATAATATCTCTGCTCTAACGTCCGCTGGTATCCTCCCCTCTTCAACCGGACAACTCCGCTCATCACACTCAGCGAAGTGGCTCTGGTGGCCGCCACCTCTCATCAAGCGACCATGGTGCTTCTCGCTTTCTCTGCTCTCACTATGGCCGCATTGGCCATATGGTTGATCTCTGCTGGAAGAAGCATCCTCATCTTCGACCATCTGGGGATGCTTCCACTTCTTCTTCGAAGCCGTCCGCCTTCATGGTCATGTCTTCAGGTAGTGCCCACATCGCTACTCAAGCTAAATGGTTGATCGACTCTGGTGCTACCAATCATATGACTGCCAATCCACAATGTCTTTTTCTCCTAGAACAGCATGATCGATTGCTCTCGGTCCTTGTTGCGGACGTCTCTCCCTCACCGGTTAATGGAACGGGTGTAGTTCAAGTCACTCCATCTCTTTGCCTTGCGGACACCCTCTATGTGCCCAAGTTCCCTTGCAACTTGTTATATGTTACTTCGCTTTGCAAACAACTACAGTGCTCTGTCACATTCACTTCTACTACTTGTTCTTTTCAAGATCCGGACACCAAGTGGATGATTGCTAGTGGGACTGAGAGTGGCGGCCTCTACTTCCTCGACAACATTTCCGCACTCTCCGCCTTCTCCACATCTTCTACTAATATTCTCCAGTGGCATCTTCGCCTTGATCATGCTCCTCCACGTCTCTCTGTCAGCTTCTACCACATCTTCCTTCATAGAGTCCACCTCTCAACTGTGAAGCATGTAAGCTTGGCAAGCATCATCGCTCCTCCTTCCCACCGAAGCAAGGTCGTGGCTCTTCTCGACCGTTTGAACTTGTTCACTCCGACATCTGGGGTCCTGCTCCTACCCTCACCATAGGTTGGGGTAATTCCTATTTTGTAACATTTTTTGATGATTTCTCTAGATGTACTTGGGTGTATCTTTAAAAGGATCGCTCTGAACTCTTTTCTGTATACTAAGAATCAGTTTTATATGTCTATTAAAATATTATGTTCTGGCAATGTTAAGGAATATCTTAGCACTACTTTCTCTTCTTTTTGTATGCAACATGGTATTATTCATGAAACCACTTTGTCTATACATCCCAACAAAATGGGGTGGCGGAACGCAAAAACCGTCATCTTCTCGATGTTGCTCGCACTCTGATGACACAGATGCACGTACCTCGCTCCTATTGGGGATACGCTGTCCTCATCTCTTGTTACCTCATTAATCTCATTTTGTCCACGGTTCTCCATGGCCAAACCCCATTCTCTATTCTTTATCCCAGCAAGGATTCGTTTCCTCTCCCTCTGCGAATTTTTGGGTGCACGGCCTTTGTGCACACTCCTTTCGCCACTCATGACAAACTCGACTCACGTGCCACCAAATGTGTCTTTTTGGGTTACTCAAACACTCGAAAAGGATACTGTTGCTTTGATCCCTTTCTTCGTAAACAATACGTATCCTTGGATGTAACCTTCTTCGAAAATGTGTCCTATTTCTCTTCTGACCCCTCTCCCTCTATAGTTCTATCTCCTTCTCCCACCATCCCCTCCACCCCGTCTACTCCCATCGAGAATTTCCCACCAACCCCTCTACCGTCTCCTCCTTCCCTCTCTTCCTCATCACCACCGCTCTCTCCCTCCTCTCTGCGGTCATCTCTCTCCTCTCCCTGGCCAGCTCTCTCCGTCACGGATGCTCCGGTTACTGAGGAACAAGCTGACCTGGATCTTCCCATTGCTCTTCGCAAAGGGGTGCAGACATGCACCTAGCATCTGTCGGTCGCTGTTGTTTCATATAATCATCTCACTCCTTCTTGCAAGTCATCTACAATGGCTATCTCTGCGACTGCCACTCCCCGCACCTACTAGGAAGCTCTTGTTGTTCCTCATTGGAAGGCCATCATGGATGAGGAAATTGCTACCCTCACTGAACGGGGTACCTGGACCCTAGTTCCCCCCTTTGGGCACTGATGTGGTTGGGTGTCACTGGGTCTTTGTTGTAAAGTTCCGTCCAGATGGCAGTGTGGATCACTACAAGGCCCTCCTGGTTGCCAAAGGCATCACTCAGACCTATAGTGTTGATTACTTTGACACCTTATCTCCCATTGCTCGTCTCAGCACCATTCGGGTCCTTCTTTCTGTCGCTATCAATAGGGTTGGCTCATTTCCCAGCTGGATGTTTAGAATGCTTTTCTCTACGGTGATCTTCAGGAAGATGTTTATATGGAGCAACCTCCTGGGTATGTTGCTCAGTGGGAGACACGAGTATGCCGCCTAAAGAAGGCTATCTATGGCCTAAAGCAAAGCCCTCGTGCTTGGTTTGACAAGTTCAGCGGCATTGTTACGACCATTGGTTTTGCAAGAAGTTCAGGCGATCACTCCTTGTTCGTTCGGAAAACCAACTCGGGTCTGGTAGTTCTTGTGGTATATGTGGATGATATCCTTCTTACTGGCGATGACCAGGATGGGGTCACTTTGACAAAGAAACACATTCATCAACACTTGTTCACAATGGATATGGGATCCCCAAAATACTTTTTGGGGATTGAAATCTCTAGAAAGCCCAACTCCATGGTCCTTTCCCAACGGAAGTATACTATTGATCTTCTAAAGGAGACAGGGTTGATTGGTGCTAAACCTGCCCGATGTCCCATGGCTGCTGGAGAAGACAAAACTTGTGCAGATGACTCGACCCTTCTATCTGATCTTGCGAGGTACCGGTGTCTGGTTGGCAAACTCATTTATCTCACTGTAACCAGACCCGACATTTCTTATGTTGTGGGCAAGGTGAGCCAGTTCATGCAAGCTCTTATGGAGCGTCATCTACAATCTGCCCTGGGGATATTAGAGTATATTAAAGCAGCGCTAGGAAAAGGACTCCTGTTTCAGAAGAATGGTCACTTAAGGGTTGAAGCGTACTCAGATTCGAGCTATGCTGATGACAAAGGTGACCGCAAGTCAACATCAAGTTTCTGCACATTTGTTGGAGGAAATCTTGTCAGTTGGAAGAGCAAGAAACTGTTTGTGGTCTCCAGGTCTAGTGCAGAAGCAGAATATCGCAGTATGGCATCGACGACGTGTGAGTTGAAATGGTTACGAGCTCTCATGATTGACTTAGGAGAGGTTTACAACTATGATCTTTCTATGTTCTGTGACAATAAGGCCGTGATATACATCTCCAAAAATCCTGTCTTCCATGAGAGGACAAAACATATAGAAGTCGACTGTCACTTTATTCGGGAAGAGATCTTGAAGAAATAGATTTGTACTCCATTCGTCACTTCCGACAACGAGTTGGCAGACGTCTTCACCAAGCCAGTGTCTTCTTTTTTCTTCCACATTTGCGACAAGCTGGGCATGATTGATATATATGCACCAGCTAGAGGGGGAGTGTTGTAGTATGGAGGTCGGGTGGTCTGTTACTGTTCGGAGGTCGGGCGGTTTGGCGGTTTATCCTAGTCGGCTTGTCTGCCGGGTTGTTTCTGTTTGGTATCCTAGCGGTCTGGAGGTTTGTCTCAGACGACTTGGAGACTGGGCGGTCTAGTGGTCTCCTGTGGCGGCTTGTGCTCTATGGCGCTTGTTCTCTCCTTCTGTCAGTTGTCGGGCGGTTAGCAGGCTTGTCTAACCGCACGACTTGTCCGGTTTGTCTATTTGTAAATCCGCATATACTTGTAACTTTTTAGTCCCACGTTGCTTATTTGTAATCTCTTTCATCTCCTCTATTCTATAAAAGGGAGGTTATACCTTTGTAATAGATACCTTTTTGGATAATAAAAGTTTTGTTACTCCAAATTTCCAGTCTACTTTTTTCTGTTTGCACATATCGCAAATTTTAAAAAAAAATTGAAAGATGTTAATTTGGATCTTTGTCTGACAGACCATCAAAGGTTACTGATTGTTGCACCATTTGGATGATGCTATACTTGATCTCAAAATTATTATTAGCTACTGTAGGGTGAACAATACTAGATTGTGTCCCTTCTAAGTTCGACTGCCCATAATAGGACATGGTCTGTTGCGTGTCTTCATTAGGATTGGGGTCACCCATAGTTACTATATTAGTGTCTCTAATAGATTCTTGGAGAATAATTTGTAAATCTTGTTCACGAAATTGAAGGAGTCACCTAAAGGTGCTCTCAATTTCTGGATCAAAATGGAATTCAGGATTATTTGAAGAACTTGCTTGGGTCATGCACTAGAAGAGAAAAAAAGAGAGAGACAAATGATTAAATAGAAAAGATGAGTTAAAAATTATTAATGGAAAAAAAGTCTTTTAGGCGGTTTAGGTATCTTATCGAGATATATAAATATATATTTAGAAAACAAAATGAAAATCAATAAAATTAACAGTTATTCTTTTTTAAAAAAAAATATCGACGCAAGTCCCCGACAACGGCGCCAAAAACTTGAGGGTGTGAATCCCGAAGGTGTTTTATGAAAATGCTTGGATCGTGGAGGTTCCCAAAATATGAACGCACTTATTTTAAGGCTACACTCAACTGAGTTTAGGTTGATCAACTGAACTTTTGTTCTATAATCAAAACCCCTAAAACTCGCTATATGTCGTGAACCCTCTATTGGATGTGACTCCAATCCGAGAGATTTACGTAGTCCTCGTTCTATGATTGCATTCAACTCCCTTTACTCATGAGTGATCGATCCATATGCATGATCCTTTCAGTTACTAGGATATGGAAACAAAAGAGAAAATTATATATTGATGATATGACCTCTCTAAATATTAATCAAGGGTAAATCCTAAACATCGATTAAAAGAGAAAAAATAGACTAAGATAAGGAGATCATTTCATTACTCGGATCATCTCGATCAAAGACTAAACAAAGTTTAGTTACTCATAATATTGGAGGAAATGAAAATCATATTAAGAGGATGCAAAATAAGAAAGAGAGTAAAGGAAGAACAACTTATTTATTTCTTTATTAGAGAGAAATTACAAGAACAAAAAGGGTGTGGTGTGATTATATTCGCAAAGAGAAAATAAACTGAACTAGCAATTCAACGAGGCAAGTATACCTATCGAAATGCAGCTAGGGGACACCAGTGTCGTATTAAAATCCAGGAACCGTCGAGTAATCTTACTCACACGAAAACTATTATCTTATCGAAGATTGTTTTAGGGTTTAAGAGAATGCTAAAATTTGATTAAGAAGAGAAGTATTGCGCTAAAAAGATAAATGCTTGCGGTTAAATAGAGAGTTATTAAAGCTATTACAATGAGGGGTTAAGACAATGATAAAGAAGAGCTCTCGATCGAGAATCACCTCGGCTAAAGTTGATTAAAACAATGCGATAATAAACCCTAACTTAATAAGGCGAAAAACCATGATCGTGGAGGTTCCATAAGCATGAACACGCTTCTCTCGAAGTCGTGCCTAACTGAGTTTAGGAAGGTCCGACCGAACTCTTGTCCAAATCGGAGACCTAAAGCTCGCTTTACGCTATGAACCCCTCTATTAGATTTCACTCCAATCCGGGAGATTTAACGTCTGCCACTCTCGAGAGGTGCATGCAACTCTCTTTACTCTTGAGTGTTCACTTCAAACTACGAGCCTTTCGGCTAGCAAAGAATGAAAACAAATATGGAAATTATATATCGATGATATAACTCCAAACATGATTTTTCCAAGAGTAAATCAACAGTCTAAGCCTTATGAAGAAAGGGCGAACTAGAACATCATAACTTAATCAACTCGAATCTCGGATCATCAAGATTGATTACAAGGAGGATTAGTTACTCATGGTGAAATGGAGGAAGAGAGAGGAGTAGAAAAGCATTTAGAAAATAAAGAAAAGAGTACACTTTTTATTAACACTGAAAGAGTGCTACAACTTGAAATAGAAGATTATAAGTGCTGGAATTGAAAACTTATGCTAGTATTAACATTTAGCTACTAAGCAATTACAACAACTAATACAAAAAAGTAAACTAAGCTAGATTAAAATGCTAAAAATGAGGAGGGAGAGAAGAAGCATGGAAAAATACAAGAAAACTACAAGAAAACTAAAGAGCAGAACCTCTCCTCTCAATCCAAAGATGGTGTTGAACCTTTGGAGATGGGCTCAATTTATAGAATTTTTTCGGATAGGTTCACGCCCCCCTTACACGCTCGGGTCGGGCATCTACCTGGCGCGTGACATATTCGATGCGACTTTTTGGGATGAAATTGAATGCTGGAGGTGACCGGCGTCGTAGTTGAATTACACGCCCATATGTCACGCCCGATCAGGGCGTGTAAAGGGGGCGTGACACATTCGGCATGGCGGTGGAGCGGGAAAAAACGTGTTGCGGCAATTCCTCGGAACTCGGGGACACGCCTCTTGAACACGCCTGTGTAGGTGTTACACGGGCGTGACAGAGGCGTGTACACTGAATTTTAAAAGAATGCAATCTCGGACCGATAGCTTCATTCCTCTGGGTTACACGCCCTGGTAGGGCGTGACCTAGGGGCGTGTAACAGTAAAATTTGGCTGAAAGCCGTGAAAACCTGCAAAAAGCAGAAAACGCATTAATGACAATAATATTTACAAAAAGGGGGTCAATATAAGCACTTACAAGACATGATTTGTGCTTTAAAACCCTGAAAATACCCTAATATTTTTAACTGCAAAATGTACTATCAAATTCTCCCAAGCTTAAGTTTTACTTGTCCCCAAGTAAAGATATAAAACTAGCTAATCATAAAAGGTGACTAATTCGGAAAGTTTTAATCATGCTTATACGAGTACTATGCGAAATTCCAGGTAGGGTGAATGTGAAACGTAAACCTAAAGCAGTTACTTAGAAAATGGTTTAACAATTTATAAACTTTACTTAATGAAAATAAATCATCCAAAATTTTAAGAAAATTTTTTAAATAAATTTAAGTAATGCAACAAAATGAAAAAGAGCATTGAGTTGTTACTAGATCCAAGAGACATATTATAACTATATCAATCAAATAACAAAAATCTAAATTCAAATGCAAAACTTTATTAATCTATTTTTCTTCTTTACTTAGCTAATAAATATTTTTATTTTTCTTTTCCATTTTTCTTCCCCCCTTTTTTTCAAAACAAAGGCCATAAATAATTTTGCTTTTAATTTTTAAATTGGCCAAACAAAAGTAAATACTTATTTTGAGCATACATTTTCAGGAAGTTCTCCGAATAAATCACAACAAGACCTTATCAAAATCATGAAAAAAATTTTAATGAAACTCAGAAGATTAGTGTGATTAGATAGGTTGGAATATTTAAGTTTTGGTAAAAATGAAATGATAAGTGGAGCTAATCAATTGAAAAAGAAAAATAAAATGGCTCAAAAGCGGCTAACTAGGGGTAAAAAAAATTTTAAGTTGGCAAGAAGGATCAAATGAAAACAAAAATGGCCTAAATCATTTTCATATTTCTAAATTTATTTAAAGCATTAGCTTTGAAGAATTTCAAAAAAAAAGTCCTAGATAATGGATAAAGACTAATGAAATTCGCTTGAAAATAGAAAAACTAAGCGACTTGGATCGTTCACATCTACTACGCTAATCAAAAGTAGTTAACATTACAAAAATTAATCAAAAACAAAAAGTAAAATAGTGGATGATAAATTTTCGAGAAAGTAAAGAAAATAAAAAAAAACGAAAACCGTAATAAAAATGCGAGGTTTAGAAAAACATTTCAAGTTAACATGCTACCGTGAATTAGAAACACAGCAAGACCAACATTTTACTTGTGAAACATAATTAAAAAGAACGATTAGAAAGATTATAATTGGCTAAGTTATTTATATGGAATTTTGAGAAAAACAAAATAAAAGGAGGGGGTACTATTGAAATACCAAAATCAGTTAAAAAAAATTTTGAAGGAAACAAAAATAAAGACAAGAGAAGGAGGAAATCCTCACCCAGTCTTAAAATAGACATTGTCCTCAATGGAGAAAGGAGGGGTATGAGAGAGAGAAAAAAAATTAAAACATAAATAAAAGTACAGAAATGAAAAACAGGTACTTCCCCGGATTTATGCGTCGCGAATGTTGAGAGATGTTGCTCCCCCATGCTTGCGCTTTGGAACTTATTGACATGTCTTCTTTGGACTTTGTGATGGATTTAGCAGCATTGGAGGTGGCGATCGTAGAAGCTTCAACTTGCGGAGCCGTCCGGGGCAAAAAGTGTAAAATAAAGAAAACAGAAAAATAATTTGGGTTGTCTCCCAAGAGCGCCCTTTGTTTATAAAGGTCATTTGAGCTCGACCAAAAAAGAATATTGTCCAAAAGATTATTGTCCAAAATAATATTTAAAGTTTTAAACAAAAATAAAACAAAGTCTGAAGTTAGTTAAAGTTCATGTAGAAGAAACTTAACATTGTTTGGACTGACATCATCATCGCCAGAAAAATAGAGTTTAAGACGCTTCTCATTCACTTTGAAATCACCCTTATCATGGTGTGAACTTAAAATTGTACCATACGAAAAAACTTCTTTAACGGTAAACGGCCCAGACCATCGTGATTTTAACTTCCCCGGAAATAAACGTAATCGTGAGTTATATAAAAGAACTTGGTCGTCCGGCTTGAATTTTTTTGGGTGCCTTAAGTGTTTGTCGTGTAAATGTTTCGTCCGCTCTTTATAAAATTTGTTATTTGCGTACGCGTAAGAGCGCCACTCGTCGAGCTCGTTGAGTTGAAATTTTCTAAGGTCGCCGACGGAGTGGGGATCGAAATTTAAAAACCTTAAGGCCCAAAAAGCGCGATGTTCTAATTCTACGGGTAAATGGCATGATTTTCCATAGACCAACCGATATGGCGTACAACCGATGGCAGTTTTGTATACTGTACGGTAGGCCCATAGAGCATCGTCTAATTTGGTTGACCAGTCTTTTCTACAGGTGGAAACAGTCTTTTCTAAAATTCTTTTGAGCTCTCTATTTACTACTTCGACTTGCCCGTTAGTTTGGGGGTGGTAGCCAGTTGAAAGCTTATGCGTAACACCGTATTTAATAAGAATTTTTGAAAACTGCGCATTATAAAAGTGTGTACCCCTATCGCTAATGATGGCTCGTGGCGTACCGAATCGAGAAAATAATTTTTTTCAAAAACTTAATTACGACTCGAGCGTCGTTAATAGGAAGAGCTTGGGCTTCAGCCCATCGTGAAACGTAATCTACAGCGACTAAAACAAATTTATTTCTGAAGCTAGAAGGAAGAGGGCCAACAAAATCGATTCCCCAGAGGTCGAAAACTTCGCACTCAAGGAAATAATTTTGCGGCATTTCATTTTTATTGGAAATATTTCCCGACCGTTGGCAACTATAACACCTACTCACAAAGTCTTGCGCATCTTTAAACAGGCTAAGCCAGTAAAAACCCGCGCAATGCACTTTGTGGGCGGTGCGAGCAGCGTGATAGTGCCCACCCGTCGGTCCTTCATGCAAATATTTTAAAATATCTAATCCTTCTTCAAAAGGGACACATCTCCTTATCACTTGGTCTGCACTGACTCGGAAAAGGTGAGGGTCCTCCAAAAAATAGTTCTTCAACTCGGAAAATAATTTCTTCTTTTGCTGAGAGGAGAACTCTTTCGGGAGGATACGGGACACTAAATAGTTGGTTATGTGTGCAAACCAAGGAGAAGGAGATGTGCTAATTAAAAGCACCTTCTCATTGGGGAAAAATCATTAAAAGATTGTTCATTTAATTTTTTTCATATACGGATTATCTAATCGTGAGAGATGGTCGATAGCCAAATTCTCGGCTCCTCGCTTATCACGGATTTCTAAGTCAAACTCCGGGAGGAGTAAGACCCAGCGAATCAGGCGCGGCTTAGCATCCGTCATAGCAAGAAGATACTTGAGGGCTGAGTGATCCGTAAAAATAATAATTTTGGAAAGTGTGATATATGAACGGAATTTATCAAAAGCGAAAACAACAACTAGGAGCTCCTTTTCAGTTGTGGTATAATTCTCTTATACAGATGTAAGTGTTTTACTTGCATAATAGATGGGGTGGAAGTTTTTAGATATTCGTTGTCCTAGTACGGCTCCCACAGTGAAACTACTCGCATCGCACATAATTTCAAAGGGAAGGTCCCACACAGGAGCTATCATAATAGGGGCATTAATCAACTTTTCTTTTATTAACTCAAAAGCAGATAGACAAAGGTCATCAAAAATAAACGGGGCGTCTTTTTCTAGAAGATGGGTAAGGGGTTTGGTGATTTTGGAGAAGTCTTTTATGAAGAGGCGGTAGAAGCTCGCGTATCCTAGAAAACTTCTTATGGCTTTGACATTCGTAGGCGGCGGTAGATTCTCGATAACTTCTATCTTAGCTATGTCTACCTCAATTCCTCTTGCAGAAATCTTATGACCCAAAACTAACCCTTCCCTCACCATAAAATGACATTTTTCTCAATTTAGGGCAAGGTTAGTTTCTTCGCATTTTTCTAAAACTTTTTCGAGGTTTTCTAAACAACTATCAAAAGCATCGCCGAAGATGGAGAAATCATCCATAAATACCTCCATAATGCTTTCTACGTACTTGTCAAAGATAGCGATCATACATCACTGGAATGTAGCTGGCGTATTGCATAATCCAAATGGCATTCTTCGGTAAGCGAAGGTGTCGAAGGGACAAGCAAATGTAATTTTCTCCTGCTCCTCGGGAGAGATGGGGATTTGAAAGTACCCCGAAAGACCATCTAGAAAACAGTAAAAGCTATGGCCAGATAATCGTTCTAAAATCTGATCGATGAACGGCAAGGGAAAGTGGTCCTTACGGGTGGCGTCATTTAACTTATGATAGTCAATACACATTCGCCACCCCGTCACCGTCCGCGTCGGGATTAAGTCATTATTCTCATTACTAACTACAGTTATCCCTCCCCTTTTCGGCACTACCTGGACAGGGCTAACCCACTTACTATCAGATATATGATAGATAATTCCTGCGCCTAAAAGTTTCATAACCTCGCCCTTTACGACTTCTTTCATATTTGGATTTATACGGCGCTGAGGTTGGATTGAATTACGTGAATTATCTTCCATTAGGATTTTGTGGGTGCAGAAAGATGGGCTTATGCCCTTGATATCAGCTATTTGTCAGGCAATAGGTCGGCGATGTTTACGTAAAACTAGTAGGAGCTTATCATTTTGTACTTCAGTTAGGTAGGCCGACACTATTACTGGTAGCTTGGAGTCTTTTTCTAAGAAGGCATACCTAAGATTTTCGGGTAGTTCCTTTAATTCTAGGGTAGGGGGGTCTTCATATGATGTTTTGGAAACTCTTCTTTTTTCAAAAACAATGTCTTCGTAGACTTTTTCTTTATACAGAAAATTAAAAGGAGTGGAGCTAATGGCCTTGGCCACTTCTTGCAGAGATTCATTTGGAAGAGTTGAAGCAAAACAAAAATCAGAAAATTTATTTTCACATTCAGAAAGGTAGTAGGAAGATTCTTCAACTAAGGCATCTAAGAAAAAACAGGAGTCGTCATTCTCTAGGGTGTTCTTCATCGAAGGTGTTATAAAGAAGGTCACTTCGTCGTCACCTACTCGAAGGAAGTGCTTATCATTACTTACGTCAATGATAGCTCGGGAGGTGGCAAGGAAGGGTCGGCCAAGTATCAAGGGAACCTCGATGTCTTCTTCAATGTCCAAAATGACGAAATCCACCGGGAAGATGAATTTGTCGACTTTAACTAAGACATCGTCCACGATTCCTAACAGGTATTTAACGGATCTATCAGCGAGCTGGATACTCATACGTGTGGGGTTGAGGCTACCAATTCCTAACTTCTTGAATAATCAGAGGGGCATCAGGTTGATACTCGCACTTAAGTCAGCCAATGCGTGCTTGACAAAAAGATTACCAAAGACACACGGAATAGAAAAACTACCCAGATCACTGATCTTCTTTGGTAAACTGTTTGTTAAGAGCGCAGAGCACTCAGCATTTAGTGTGACCTGCGATACGTTTTCTAACTTCTTTTTATTAGTCAGGAGGTCCTTAAGATACTTGGCGTACTTTGGCATTTGGGAGATTGCTTCGTGGAAGGGTAGATGATGAGTCCATTTTTTACACCTATTTTTGGTCTCATCTGGGCTTGTTTTCCTTCGCTTGCACTTCACTTTTAGTTCGTTATCGTATATGTTTCATCTTACCTTTATTTCCATAGGAAGTGCACACTTAGCCCCGTGGTTGTGTATTTTTGTACTTTTAATATTTGTACTCCCTTTTGTGCTCCTCTGGAATGTCTGCACATATCAGTGCTGGGTTCAGGGGTCATGTGCGTGTTCCGGGGATGTTTAGAAGCAGGAATACTGCACACGATCATCGGATATAGTGTGCACGACCACTGGTTGTGCGCCGATGATCGTGCGTAATGTACCCTGATTTCCAAAATCTGCCTGGGGTAATCGCACGACCACTGGACATAGTGTGCACGACCAATGGTCGTGCGACACTGATCGTGTGCATTGATTCCTGTTTTCTTGGAGTCATGTCTGGGGTAATCGCACGACCATTGAACTTAGTGTGCACGACCACTGGTCGTGCGCCACTGCTCGTGCGCGTTATCCCAGTTCTTCTTCCTAATCTGCCATGCCAGTGCGCACAATCACTAGACATAATGCGCACGACCACTGGTCGTGCGCCCGTGATCATGCGCATTATTCAATTCAGCTTTCTATAAATATCGCAGGTCTCGCCCTAATTCGAAATCTTTGAGAGATCGCTCGACATTTCTCCGCCGTTTTCATCTCCGAGGAAGGGTTTCGTCGTTTCCCTTCATCTTCCATCATGGGGAGGTGCTCCGGGCAAGCTTTCACCGCCAAATCCAAGCCGGAGCTTCCTCTCGGCCTCCTCCTTCATCTTTGAGCTTCAAGAAGAGCTTGACCTAGCTTTCTCCATCAAGCTAGAAGTTGTGCCATCCTCCACCGGATCGTGACACGAAGAAGACGGGCCAATGGAAGGTGGTGACAGCCCTTCTTTACCCCGGACGCAGTTGAGGACCGAGCTTGGACGTGGATTGACAACCCGACAATTCCAACCGTGAATCCTCAGAAGGACTTCGGATTCGGTCGATTTCGCACACTTTTCTTCTCTTGTTGTTGATGGTTTAGTTGAACTCTTTATATTTGATGAAGTTATGCTTAGTGTAATATACGTTTATGTGTAATCATGTCTATGTGATTGTATGTTTTCGTTATTTACTTGAGGTGCGCCTATTTCTCCATCCAGCATCCAACCGCCCTTGCCGCACTAGCAATTGCTAGTGGCGTGCATAGTGAAGAGGTGCTCACGACCCTCATTCTGTCATTCTCATCACCTCATCCGCAAACCTACTCGTCCATCCGCCTAGTGATTCGGTGCATAGCGGACCGACTAGTCTTCCATTCCGCCTGGCGAAGCATCGCATAGCGGCGTTGCATAGGAGTAGTTGTTAGATTTTTACTTTCTTTTTCCGCAACTATCAAAACCGCCCTTAGTTAACTCCGACCTAAGGACTTCAATCTCAAGTCCTCCTCGAAATTAACTCCACCTTATTGTGTTCCTTTAGAGATCGATACTTGGGAAAACTCGCCCATTTTATATTACTTGTGCGACCGGTTCACTGCCGTGATCTTTAGCATCAAGTTTTTGGCATCGTTGCCGAGGAACACAGTCGTGTGAGTTTTTGGAGAGGGAGATAGGAGATAGAAGCCCTTTTCCATTTGTATATTTCATGTTTCTTCTTTGCTTTAGTTTTTAGAATCTATTTCTTGTTTTTATTTGTTCCTCTTCTAGTTTTAATTTTTCTATAACAGGTTTTCCTATTCTTTTATCTGTGTTGTGTAGTTAATTGTTGCTTAGAAACTATCTGTTGGTGAATTCTTCTTGTTGCACCATGTATTCTTATATGAATATCTGTTGCCGATGGTGCGGGGATTATAGGCATGGTAGTGATGAGTGCCCCACTGATGATTGTGAGCATAATTCTCGTGGTTCTGTTTATGGAGCACCGTCTTCCTATGGTACTTCATACACCCAACCCAGGTCTTATGGTCACTCCTCTTCTACGCATTCATCTTTTTCTTATTCCTCTCTGTTTACACCTAGACCGATGAGTAATGGAAAACGGTGTTTGTGTTGTTGTAGCACCGAGCACGTGTTGAAAGATTGCCCAGAATTTTAGCGCCAGTTGGAGGAGGATGATGAACCGGGTATCCGATTCACTCTATCACCCTCTCAAATGGCTGCCCCTTCTGATTCTGATGATATATTCGCAGCACCACCTTGTCTATGGGGGACTGCTGCAGATATGCCCATCAGACTTTCTGCTGATCGGTGTGACGACATTGTGGCACCGTCTCTCCCCATGCACTCTTCCCCTTTTGTTGATTCACCCCCGGAGGAACCCGCACATATTTTCTCTGATGTTGTTGTTCCTCCGCCTTCTTTGCAAGAATTATCTATCCCTATTTTTAGTGAGTCGGTTGATGATGTTCGGCCAGATTGTGATTCTGAGCCTGAGGATGTGCCCATGTTTGACGAGGATATTATTTTCATTAATGGACAGTATTACGTCTTGGAACATGTGGACGCACCGAGGTGTGTTGATGAGGAGATCCTCTTTGTTGAGGAAGTTTCCACTTCCTTGATGGATGAGGAGGTCCAAACCACCACCGAGGACCTCAAGCTTGAGGATTCCCCTC
Organism: Platanthera guangdongensis; assembly: GCA_039583875.1. NCBI lineage: Eukaryota > Viridiplantae > Streptophyta > Magnoliopsida > Asparagales > Orchidaceae > Platanthera > Platanthera guangdongensis. Next base: position 59,804,648 of record CM077165.1, read on the forward strand.
GCCATGACTCATATGACTCCATCGATGATCTATGTCGGGATCCTGCTGGGAGTGAGACTGGGACCACTCCCCCTATTTCTGATTATTTTAGTTCTTCTTCTCCTTTATTTCTTGATCCTTCTTCTTTATCTGAGCATGGGCGGGTTGAGTGTCCGCAGGAGCTTCAGGAGGACTTGGAGCTTTCAGCTCGAGTCATCGATGGTAGCATCCTCTCTCGCGAGGAGGTTGATTCCTCCTCTGTTGAGAAAGCTCCATTGATTGCTTTCTCCTCCTACCTTCTCCCTGTAGTAGATGATACCTTGCTGGGCAAGGATTCATTTTGTGGTGAGAAGAGTGAGGACCAGCGCTCCTTCTCTTCTTACTTCCTATTTCCTCTACCTGTGTTGGGCAGGTATTACTATTTAGGTAGAGGGGTAACTGTTCTATCGTCGTATTGGTACCCGATACCGAAACAGATATTGGGACAGTTACCTGTGCATTTTTCTTTTCATAGGCCCATTAGTTAGAACCTTTTTGTAGTCGAATAAGTCGTGTTGGGATGACAATAACCCCAGTACTTATCTTTCATTTTCTGTATTTATTTTTCATGTCTATTTAGTTGTAGTATTTCTTTGTAGTTTGTATATTTTTGTTTTGTTTTTGCGGAGCTCACCCTTGCAGGTATTCTTGACAACTTCGTGTTGGCGGGGTTTTGATTCTTCGTATGGCGGGCCTGCTTCAGGTTTCCACGCGTCTTTTGGTATGCTCACTGGCTGAGCATTGGGTAACCTCTTCCCTTAGCTCTTTATGATTTTAATTTCTCTATCATATGCAGTGTAGTTTAGTTTAAGTCTGGGAGAGAGCCGGTTTTGTTACCTTTTGCACGCGCACATTTCATGTGCATACTAGAAGCTTTTATAGATTTATTATGATTAGTTCATTGCATCACACACCACTGCACCCACATGAGCGCGTGCTTAGCTTTTTGCATGCTGCGAGTTAAACTCATTTCTTTTGTATGATTTGGGAAAATTATTGTGCTGGCTTAGGATTGTGAGACAGAGTAAAATATTGACCTTGTTGTGTTTCTAGTCAATTGCTCTCGTCTCGTGTAGAAATTCGAGTAGATTTAATTTTTCTGTATGCTTATGGTTTTATACTTTCTTATTTGCACAAAGATCTTTTTATTCTACTCAAAAATTGGTGAATCTGGTGTGAATCTGACGGTAGCTTAGGGATGTGTGTAGACGGCCGTTAGGTTCGTATTGCTCGAGTCGGGAGGATGGATAGTCTTTCTCGTTGGCTAAGAACTTGCCCCAAGCTATTCTTTAAGCATGGGTATAGGTTAGTTCACTCGCATGAGCGTGATGTAGGCCATCATTTTAGCCCGGTTGAGCTTTGTATCATTCCTAACGTCTTATCCTTGCTAGCCCCATTGTGTCTACCCCTCCTTTTGATTCAGCTCCACCATGATTTCACCAAAGCCTCATAGCCAATCCTAGTCGCACACCCAAGTTGAGCTTTAGAGTTTTACATTTTCATTCTGGGATGTGATGTGGTGATATTACATGTGAATATATGGATGTGCACCAAAGTTTTATTTGCTGAAATTATTTAAACAAAATAGGATTCAAAAAAATATATATATATAAAAAATTTTGATTGTGAAAAAGAAAAGTGAAAAGAAGAAAAGTTTGATTGAAAATTCTTTTTAAGATGAAATTGTATTTGGAGTAGGCGGTACACACACCCATATTTGAAAAATTAAGTCCGGGGTTGTGGTGTACCCGCGTGTATTTTGCTTAGCAGAGGGATTCTTTTTATGATAGCTCATTTGGGTTAGGTGTTTAGCCTTCCTGTTTATCTTTGTTTACCTCACCGAAACTCAAGCCCCATCTCTTCGCCTAAAGTCCTACTGATTCGTGTGTGAACCAAACCAGTGTCGTGGAGAGAATGCGAAAGGGCGAGAATATGGTCACCGACATTGGTGGATTCCTTTGGAGGTTATCCCGAGCCCCGATCTTTGGCAATGCTCGCCTAGCGATTAGTCTACTTTCTCCCTACGCGTGACCGGATGATTCACCGTGATTCTATTTTTGAGTAATAAAAAAATGTTGATACGCATTGTGAAAAGTATAAACTATTTTGTATACTTAGAAATTTCTTCTATTATATTTTTACGCGTGCGAGCATGCGACTTCGCATGGTACTCTGTATCGCAATTTCCTTGTTAGCTAAATCATTTTCCCTATCTGCTTAGATTTTGTTTGCTCGGGACGCGCAAACAGTTAAGTGTGGGGGTGTGATGAGTCCATTTTTTATACTTATTTTCGGTCTCATATGTGCTTGTTTTCCTTCGCTTGCACTTCACTTTTAGTTCGTTATCGTATATATTTCATCTTATCTTTATTTCCATAGGAAGTGCACACTTAGGCCCGTGGTTGTGTATTTTTGTACTTTTAATATTTGTACTCCCTTTTTGTGCTCTTCTGGAATGTCTGCACATATCAGTGCTGGGTTCAGGGGTCGTGTGTGTGTTCCGGGGATGTTTAGAAGCAGGAATATTGCGCACGATCATCGGATATAGTGCGCATGACCACTGGTCGTGCGTCGATGATCGTGCGCAATGTACCCTGATTTACAAAATCTATCTGGGGTAATCGCACGACCACTGGACATAGTGCGCACGACCAACGGCCGTGCGACACTGATCGTATGCTTTGATTCCTCTTTTCCTGGAGTCATGTCTGGGGTAATTGCACGACCATTGAACTTAGTGTGCACGACCATTGAACTTAGTGCGCACGACCACTGGTCGTGTGCCACTGCTCGTGCGCGTTATCCTAATTCTTCTTCCTAATCTGCCATGCCAGTGCGCACGATCACTGGACATAGTGCGCACGACCAATGGTCGTGCGCCCGTGATCGTGCACATTGTTCAATTATGCTTTCTATAAATATCGCAGAACTCGCCCTAATTCGAAATCTTTGAGAGATCGCTCGACATTTCTCCACCGTTTTCATCTCTGAGGAAAGGTTTCGTCGTTCCCCTTCATCTTCCATCATAGGGAGGTGCTCCGGGAAAACTTTCACCGCCAAATCCAAGCCGGAGCTTCCTCTCGGCCTCCTCCTTCATCTTTGAGCTTCAAGAAGAGCTTGACCTAGCTTTCTCCATCAAGCTAGGAGAAGTTGTGTCATCCTCCACCGGATCGTGACACGAAGAAGACGGGCCATTAGAAGGTGGTGACAGCCCTTTTCTACCCCGGACGCAGTTGAGGACCGAGCTTGGACGCGGATTGATAACCTGACAATTCCAACCGTGAATCATCAGCAAGACTTCGGATTCGGTCGATTTCGCACACTTTTCTTCTCTTGTTGTTGATGGTTTAGTTGAACTCTTTGTATTTGATGAAGTTATGCTTAGTGTAATATACGTTAATGTATAATCATGTCTATGTGATTTTATGTTCTTGTTATTTACTTGAGGTGCGCCTATTTGTCCATCCACCATCCATCCGCCCTTGCCGCACTAGCAATTGCTAGTGGCGTGCGTAGTAAAGAGGTGCTCACGACACTCATTCTGTCATTCTCATCACCTCATCTGCAAGCCTACTCGCTCATCCGCCTAGTGATTCGGTGCATAGCGGCCCGACTAGTCTTCCATCCTGCCTGGCGAAGCATCGCATAGCGGCGTTGCATAGAAGTAGTTGTTAGATTTTTACTTTCTTTTTCCGCAACTATCAAAACCCCCATTAGTTAACTCCTACCTAAGGACTTCAATCTCAAGTCCTCCTCAAAATTAACTCCACCTTAATGTGTTTCTTGAGAGATCGATACTTGGGAAAACTCGCCCATTATATATTACTTGTGCGACTGGTTCACTGCCGTGATCTTTAGCATCAGTAGATTTATGTGGATTTCCTTAAATATTTCTAGGAAGCAGGAGTATTGATCATCCTGATGTTGCTTGCTAAGTTCGGGAGTGGAGTTGTAATATTTTTAAAGATGGGTGGTGGAGTGAGATCTTTTTCTTTAACAGGGAGAGGGGTGATAACTTCTTCTTCAGCAAAGGGTGGAATGACATAATTTTTCTTGGCGGAGGGTTGATTTTTTAAAATGGGGGCGGAGCTTTGATTTTTTTAAAATGGAGGCGGAGCTTGCTTCGGGCTCTTCGCTATCCGTACCAGAAACTTGCTTCCCAATCCGAAGAGTTATAGCTTTCGCTTGCTCTCTCGGGTTGGGCTCGGTGTTGGCAGGAAGAGACCCGGCGGGTCCCTCGGAAATAATTTTTGCGAGTTGACCTACTTGATTCTCTAAACTTTTAACAGTCCCCGTTAGGGTTCTTATCATAGCGTCATTAACATTCATGTATTTTGAAAACATCTCCTCCAAACTTGGAGGTTTTGTAAACTTTTGAGGAGGTGGTGGTGGTGCAGAAAAATCATTTTGTGGTGGCGGGCGCATTGCATTCGAGGGATTACTCCATGAAAAATTCGGGTGGTTCCGTAAAGCGGGATTATAACTATTCGAAAAAGCGAAACCCGGAGCAGGAAAATTAGCAGCAGAAAAATTTTGAAAAGCATTTCTAGGCATATTATTAACATAATCTAATTGTTCGGTAGTAGGAGTTGCAGATTCCTCATACCTAAGGGGCGGAGGCAACAGTCATCTCTGTTATCTTTTTATTTAAAATTTCTACTTGCAGAGCTAGCTGGGAGACGTTTTCCACTTCAAATATACCTGCAGGTTTGTTTGGACGGGACCTAGGCACATTCCATTGATATGTGTTCATGGTCATGTCCTCGAAAAGCTCAAGAGCTGCTTCTGGGGTTTTGTGGTTTAACGTACCACCAGAAGATGTGTTTATCATTTACTTTGTGCTTTGATTTAGCCCATTATAAAACGCCTACACCTACAAACATACAGGCGGGGCATGGTGTGGGCATCGTCTTTAGAGTTCTTTAAATTTTTCCCAGGTTTCATATAAGGTTTCAGAATTTATTTCTCCAAAGGCAGAAATATCGTTCCTAAGTTTTGTTGTTTTAGCTGGCGGAAAATACTTTACCAGAAATTTTTCAGTTAGTTGATTTCAGGTGGTGATGTTGTTTTTTGGTAGAGTGTTCAGCCATTGCTTAGCCTTAGTTCTTAGGGAGAAAGGAAAGAGTCTTAGCCTAATAGCATCATTTGTAACACCATTGATTTTAAAGGTGTCACAAATCTCAATAAAGTTTGCTATATGCGCGTTCGGATCTTCATCTTGAAGTCTGTCAAATTGCACATATTGCTGCACCATTTGAATTATGATAGGTTTAAGTTCAAAATTATTATTAACTATAGCAGGGCGAACTATGCTTGATTATGTACCCTCTAGATTTGGTCGTGCATAATAGGACATAGGCCTATGCACGGCTTCTTCTACGGCAGGTTCTTCCATTCTTAGGGTAGAAATGACTCGGAATGCTCAACCGGTATTTGGTTAGTATGGCGTTGAAATCACGATCTTCTCCGAATAGTACGCTCAATTTCGTGGACCAAGTCCAAAATATCCGACGGATTCCCTCGTGTCATGCACTAGAAGAAGAGAAGGAAAAGAAAACGAAGTAAATAAACTAGAAAAAAATTTGAAATAGATTTTTTTCATGTTTTAACTCCCGAACTTCCCAAGGGCTACCCGATGAAGGGTTCGCCAGGTACTAGACAAGATAGTGGCATTTAAAGCCACATTGCCCTTTTCGAGAGAGTTAGATGGCGTTGAAAAATTATGATATGGGTTTCTATTAGGAGCGTTAATATTTTTTTGGATTTTTTTAATTTGTGAAAGAGGGTGAGAAGGAGAAATGATAAAAGTAATAGGTTCGTGTTTTCGAATTATCAACAAAAGTTGCCTCCCCGGCAACGGCGCCAAAAACTTGGTGTGATTATATTCGCAAAGAGAAAATAAATCGAACTAGTAATTCAACGAGGCAAGTATCCCTATCGAAATACAACTAGGGGACACAAGTGTCATATTATAATCCGGAAACCGTCGAGTAATCTTACTCACACGAAAACTATTATCTTATCGAAGATTGTTTTAGGGTTTAATAGAATGCTAAAATGTGATTAAGAAGAGAAGTATTGCACGAAAAAGAGAAATGCTTGCGATTAAATAGAGAGCTATTAAAGCTATTACAACGAGGGGTTAAGACGATGATAAAGAAGAGCACTCGATCGAGAATCACCTCGACTAAAGTTGATTAAAAAAATACGATAATGAACCCTAACTTAATAAGGTGAAAAACCTTGACCGTGGAGGTTCCATAAGCATGAACACGCTTCTCTCGAAGTCGTGCCTACCTGAGTTTAGGAAGGTCCGACCGAACTCACATCCAAATCGGAGACCTAAAGCTCGCTTTACGCTGTGAACCCCTCTATTGGATTTCACTCAAATCCGGGAGATTTAACGTCTGCCTCTCTCGAAGGGTGCGTGCAACTCTCTTTACTCTTGAGTGTTCACTTCAAACTACGAGCCTTTCGGCTAGCTAAGAATGAAAACAAATATGGAAATTATATATCGATGATATAACTCCAAACATGATTTTTCCAAGAGTAAATCAACAATCTAAGGCTTACAAAGAAAGGGCGAACTAGAGCATCATAACTTAACCAACCCGAACCTCGGATCATCAAGATCGAGTGCAAGGAGGATTAGTTACTTATGGTGAAATGGATGAAGAGAGAGGAGTAGAAAAGCATTTAGAAAACAAAGAAAAGAGCACACTTTTTATTAACACTGAAAGAGAGCTACAACTTGAAAATAGAAGATTACAAGTGCTGGAATTGAAAACCTATGCTAGCATTAACATTTAGCTACTATGCAATTACAACAACTAATACAAAAAAAGTAAACTAAGCTAGATTAAAAAGCTTAAAATGAGGAGGGAGAGAAGAAGTATGGGAAAATACAAGAAAACTACAAGAAAACTAAAGGGCAGAACCTCTCCTCTCAATCCAAAGATGGTGCTGAACCCTTGTAGATGAGCTCAATTTATAGAATTTTTTCGGGTGGGGTCACGCCCCCTTACACGCCCGGTTCGGGCGTGTACCTGGGGCGTGACACATTCGATGCGACTTTTGGGCTGAAATTGAATACTGGAGGTGACCGGCCTCATAGTTGAATTACATGCCCATATGTCACGCCCGACCAGGGCGTGTAAAGGGGGCGTGACACATTCGGTGCGACGGTGGAGCGGGAAAAAGATCGTGTTGCGGCGATTCCTCGGAACTCGGGGACATGCCTCTGGAACACGCCCGTGTAGGTGTTACACGGGCGTGACAGAGGGCGTGTACACTGAATTTTCAAGGAATGCAATCGCGGACCGATAGCTTCATTCCTCTAGGTTACACGTCCTGGTAGGGTGTGACCTTGGGGCGTGTAACAGCAAAATTTGGCTGAAAGCCTTGAAAACCTGCAAAAAGCAGAAAACACATTAGTGACAATAATATTTATAAAAATGGGGTCAATATAAGCACTTACAAGACATGATTTGTGCTTTAAAAACTTGAAATGCCCTAATATTTTTAACTGCAAAATGTACTATCAGGGTGCATAAAGAAATCACAATCAAAAGAGTGCAAGGAGATTACAAGTACTGTAATAAGAAAATAACAAGAGTTCTAAAGAAGGAAGTGCAAGAAATAAAAAGAAAATTGCAAGAACATTAAAGCAATAAAAGCATTAAGCTAAAGCACTCTAAAATAAACTCCCAACAGGTCTCTCAAAAGCTAAGATGAGCTAAGATGGATTATGTTTTTAAAAGAGAGGAAATGGGCTCTATTTATAGGTCTGTGAGCTACCGCGGGCGGTAGCTAACTACCGCGGGGAGGTAGCTAGAATTGGTGTGAAGGCGGTCAGATGCGTTGACGCCGCAATTGGCCCTACGGCATGTCGGCAGAGCTACCGCTACACGAAAGCTTACTTCGTGGGGCGGTAGCTCAATTCCAGCAAAATTGCTAGAATTGACTTGGGAGAGGCATGGGCCTTGCTTGAGAGGCTTGGCCCTGATTTTGGAGAAGCTTGGGCCGACCTTAGAGGGGCTTGGACCTCAATTTCTTCATGTATTCATCTCAGTAACACGATAGCATGCACTAAACTTGATATTAAAGTTGGCACCCCCTGATCGAGGGTTTGTTCTTTAGGATTTTTGCCAAAATGCTCCAAGAATCTGCAAAATAGTAAAACAAGCATGATTATGATAGAATTATAAAGATACATTGTTTAACAGACAAAATTAACATATATATATATATATATATATATATATATATATATATATATATATATATATATATATATATATATATATTATTAATATTTCTGTATTAATAATTTGGATTAAAGTATGCATCATCAGAGACCAACTCTAGTACTCTTATAGCAACAACCTGCACACCCCGTGACTCTGTAAACTACACGTTTAACCACGGAGTATTCTCTGGCACGCAAAGCAATACATCACCAATTAAGACCAACTTGTCTGAATGGACTTCACACATCATACATATTCCTTACTTCGATTCCGGATTGTATATGCAAGTTCTACCGGGGATACTTTGTATGACCCGTCGGAAATCCCTTTGCTCTCCACCAAATAGTGGGGGACTTCATACAATTATGTCAAATTAAGGACTTCGCATGTCCAAGAAGAAAGATCGTTATCCTTGTCGATTCTTTTGGAGCTATGAACACCAAATTGTTCCGGATGGAAATGACTGATGTGCTTTTCTCTCCACGGATCTAGCTTCGGCTTGCTATTCCAATCACAAGAATGCCTCCACATTCTTCTCAAGGGCTGGGCTAGACTTCTCCTTCTCCTTCTTCTTTATCTTCTCCTCTTTCCTTCTTTCTTTCTCAAAGAACAAGAGAGAGTGTGTGTGTGAGTGAGAATGAGTAAGTCTTGCCGCCCCTCAAGTACTTAGAAATCGAGGCTGCTCTCTCAGCCACAAGATCTCAACCTCCTAAGGAGTGGATGACCAAGATTTAATAGAGATTTCATTTTAAACTAGCTATCGTCGTGCGCAGTAGTTTAGGTGACATCGGTGGTCTCATCCAGCACTACTTTGTCACTCAACGACCGCCTCAACAGGTCATGCCACGTGGCATACTACCGCCAGTGGTACCTCTACCGTCGAGCGGTACTTCCCGAGATACTGGTTGGATTAATTCAGCTGGATACCGCCAGCGCTATCTCTAGCGCCTATCGGTAGCTTCCAGTGACTAACTTCCTATTGTTTTTAGGAAATTTGGGGCATAACAAAAGGCCTACATCACACTCGAAAGCTTGACTAACTGTATACTCATGATTCGAGAATAGCTTGGGACAATTTTTTAGCTACCGAGAAAGAATATCCTTCCTCCTGACTCGAGAAATATGAGGCTAATGACCGTCTACACACATTCTTACACTATCATTTGATTCACATTGAATTGGCCAATTTTTGTGTAGTATAAAAAAATATATATGTTAATATAAAAGTATAAACTAAATGTATAAAAAGAAATTAAATCTACACAAATTTCTACGAGACATTAGCACTCGACTAGGAGTACTACATGAGTCCATATTTTACTCTGTCTCATAATCCTAAGCTAGCACAACAATTCACCAAATCACACAAAAGAAATAAATTTAGATTGTAACTTGCTAGTAATTAAGCACGCACTAATGCGGGTGCTATGGTGTGCGGAGAAAATGACCTAATAACAATTATAAAACTAAAATATAAGGTACTTCTAGTATGTTACAGAATGTGTACGTGCAGTGGGTAACGAACACGCAAATCTCCCTCCCCCAAACTTAGGCTGCATTTGTTTAAGCTTTTGGGTCCGGTGCGTTTTTCATAAACGAAACGCCATCGATGAATCATGTTTGTTTTTTCGCCTTCCGTTGGAATCGCACGTAAAAGCTGGAGGCGTAAAAAGTCGTCGTCCCGAAACCCGCAGCCACAGCTCCATTTCCTCGCATTTTGCCCGATATTCTCCCGTGCGATCTGGCACGATGGCACCGCCTTCTGTTGGAAAGGGCTACTGTGCGATCTGTGCAGCGCGCGACCGACTCCGGCGACATCCACGACGGTGTGTCCGCTCCGGTGCTAGCTTCCAGATTCGCTACTGCAACAGCAAATCTTTTCCAGATCGGGCCCTTTTTCTCTCTCGCAGGTGAGGGTTTTAGGTCAAGGGCTACTGCAACATCCCTGCAGTGCATCTTCTTCCCTGTGCAGTAGCTTATCTTCTTCCATGTGCATCTTCTTCCCTGTGCAGTGCAACATCCCTGCAGTGTTCTTCTCCCGCATATTAGCGATAAGCTACCTGGTTCCCGTTGTGTCTTCTCCGGCAACATCCAGAGCGCGAGCCATTTCTGGAACATCCCTCGGGTAATAATCTGGATTTCTCTTCAATTATTCCAGATTTGGAAAGCCAAATTGTGGTCTTTTTCTCACTGCAGTTGCACTGCCTTTTCTATTCAGATCTACAGCAATTAGGTGTATTGTCGCTTGGGCACTTCCAACCGCAGCAGCCTCTGATCCCTGAAACAGCAGGTATACTCTCCAAAATTTTGATTAGGGCAATGGATATGTTGTTTGTATGTGCTTTTTTTTATTTTTACAGTTATTTCTACTGTGAGTGTGTAATGTGTGAGTGTATTGTGTGAGTGTAATGTGAGAATGTGATTGTGTGAGTGTATTGTGTGAGAATTTGTTGGCTGTATTGTGCATGTGAATGTGTGAAGTATGTCTTATGTGTGTGCGTGTGTGTGTGTGTGTTGTGTGCGAATTTATCTGTTTGTGTGCTCTTATGTATATGGTTGTTTTAAAATTTGTGAGTGTATTGTGTGTGTGAATGTTTGTGAAGTGTGTGTGTTTATTTTTGGTGTGAATATGTGTTGTGTGTATGTGGTCATTTTTTGGGGAATGTGTTGATTGTATGTGTGAATATGTGTGTGTGTGTGTGTGTGTGTGTGTGTGTGTGTGTGTGTGTGTGTGTGTGTGTGTGTGTGTGTGTGTGTGTGTGTGTGTGTGTGTGTGTGTGTGTGTGTGTGTGTGTGTGTGTGTGTGTGTGTGTGTGTGTGTGTGTGTGTGTGTGTGTGTGTGTGTGTGTGTGTGATGTGATAGCAAGCTTGCTCTCTGCTTAGCAAGCTTTTTTGGTGAATGTGTTGATTGTATGTGTGAATATGTGAGTGTGTGTGTGTGTGCATGTTTGTGATGGATGTGTGTGTGTGTGCATGTTTGTGATGTGTGTTGTTTGTTGAGTGTATTGTGTTGTGTGTAATGTGTATGTGATTATTTTGTCTTGTGTATGTGATTGTGTGTAATTTGTGAGTGTATTGTGTGTGTGATGTGTAATATGTTTTTGTTGGAGTGACTGTAAGGGTGTGCCCAGGCTAATTTGTGTAGATTTTATTATAGGTAAATGGGTAAACATAAAGATGGTGGTGTAAGTGCTAATTGGGAGGCCAATGATGTATTAATTTTTTGTGATCTGTGTTTGAAAGAAATTGAGTTGGGTAATCGCACAACTACACACTTTAGTCGGGATGGTTGGATTAACCTGACAACAAATTTCCATGCTCGCACGGGAAAGGCATATGATCGAACTCAAATGAAGAACAAGTGGGATCAGCTGAAAAAAGATTGGAAGTTATGGCGGGAGCTTAAGGGTCGTGAGACCGGGGTATCTATTCGCAAAACAATTCTTGCTTTACAAGATTGGTGGAAAGAACGTCTCAAGGTATGATTTTTTAAAAAAAAAATTATAATTTTTTGTAATATATGAAACTGTGTGGTATCACATTGTGTGTTTCATTGCAGGTTATTCCGACTGCAAGGAAATTTCAGTTTGCTGGTATTTCACCTGAGTTGGAGGATAAGTTGCATATGATGTTCAGCCAGGTTGTTGCAAAAGGTGATCTTGCTTGGGCTCCAAATTCAAGAATCTTTGAGCATGAGTCAATCGACGAACATGATGGGTCTCCTGAACATGGCACACAGGACATCAACGAAACTGAGGATACTGCAGCTAAACAAAAAAGGTCAGCTAAGGGGAAAAGTACTAAGATTTCAGCAAAGAAGACAAGGAGTTCAGAAATGGATGAGTTAGTCGAGACATTGCACATTATTGGTCGTTGCATGCAGGAGCCGCCTCGCCTACAGATATCTTCATCACTGTACACCATTCCTGAGGCTATTTCAGAGCTGGAAAGTATGACAGAGGTTATGGCTGAGTCTAATGTGGACTTCTACCACTATTGCATCAACTTTCTGAGACAGAAACAGAATCGAGAGACATTTATGAGCATGCGGAAAGATCTGCGTCTCACATGGCTGCAGGCTTGTTATGCAAAAAACGTGGAGTAGTTGCATTTCTGTGATGTGATATGTCTGTTTGTTTATTTCCCTCAGTTTCAGTATGCTTTCTTTTTTTGCTGCACTTATTGCTGGACATAAACTATTTCTGTGATGTGATGTGTGTATTTGTTTAATTATTATGTTTGTTTATTATACTGTCTCACAAGGTGTAAAAAATAACATACAATGTATTTACCACAGATTTTCAATGACGAGCCCGGATCACAGTGACAGTTCGAATGAGGAGACTCAGCAGCAGGCGGCTGATTTGTTTTATCATAATAGAACGATCGGTGCACGACAGTTTTTAGTGTCAATGATGGTACCCTCGGTAGGTGGACCATCTAGTACACCTTGTATGACATCAAGCCAAACCGGATCTAGATGGATTAGTGAACTTTTGGATGGACATCCTCACAGATTTTTCAGTGCCTTTAGGATGTCGAATGTAATATTTATTGATTTGCTGACACTCCTCACACAACAGTATGGTTTGCAAGGATCCAGGAGGACTCTCCCACGTGAGGTGCTTGCAATTACTTTGCAGATTTTGGGCCACAATTTATCGATGCAAATAGCGAGTGAACGATTTCAACACTCTACGGAAACTATTAGCAAATTCTTCGCAAGGGGTATAAATGCAATTAAAAGACTATCTTCTGATGTTATTAGGCCTGTAGATCCACATTTCAATGAAATTCCCCCGCAAATTTCAAATGACGCTCGGTACATGCCATTTTTTAAAGACTGCATAGGAGCTATTGATGGAACACATGTGGATGCTCGAGTTCCTGCAGATCAACAAGTTGCTTACATTGGTCGTCATGGCACAACAACGCAGAATGTCATGGCGGTTTGTGATTTCAACATGTGCTACACTTTTGCATTAGCTGGTTGGGAGGGTTCTACTCATGACAGTCGTATTTTTCAGCATGTTCTTATGAACCCCAGTTATAATTTCCCGTACCCGCCACCTGGTGAGTCATTTGTAGCATAAATCTCTTTTTAATAGAAAGTATTGAACAACATTTTACTCATACTTACCTTGAAATATATAATTTTGCAGGCAAATATTATGTAGTAGATACCGGATATCCACTACAACGTGGTTTTCTAAAACCATATTCAGGCACGCGATACCATTTGCCAGATTTTAGAAGGGGCAATAGACTCATACAAGGGTGCCGGGAAATTTTCAATCAGGCTCACTCGTCGTTGCGCAGTGTTATAGAACGTTCATTCGGCGTATGGAAAAAAAAGTGGAAGATACTAAGGGATATGCCGCCATACAATTTGGCAAAGCAACGAGACGTTGTGATTGCAACAATGACATTGCATAACTACATTCGCAGACATCAATCACGCTCAGACATTCATTTTCGTGCTTGTGATGTAGACGAAGATTTCATTTATCCAGCGGGTTTTCAGAACAGAACTGCTCAAAATAATGTTGGCTCAAGTGGAGACAATGTTAGAGGGATTTGGGTATGAGTGGATGAGATGGTGGCATTGCGTGACTCAATTGCCGAACAATTATTGCACCAAGCTTGAAAGCAATTTTCATATTTGGAAAATGTTTACATGTAATGTGGAAAACCTATAAATGTTTGAACTGCACCTTATGGTAACAACCATCGTCAGAGGTTAATAAAAATAATTTGTTTGTTTACATTTCATTAGTTTTGAACTGCGCTTTAATATGCATATTTATATATAATGTTTATAAAAAAAAATTCAGTCGCGGATCTCCATTTCCAAACACAATAATGTCAAACAGTTCTCTATTTCGAACAGCTCTGCAAACGCAGAGTAGACAAACAGAACTCCGTTTCCAGCATTCAGTTTCCAACAGCTCTCTTTACAAGCCTGCATTTACAACAGCTCCTTTTACAACCGTCACCGCTAAAACAAATGAAGTCTTAATCTAAACAATCTACACAAAAGATATAACCATGAAATTAAATAAAGAGCTTGGAAAAGAGAATTACCCATGTTCAGAAATGAGCATACCAAACGATTATAATGAATCTAAATCATTCGCCACCACATCACAAAAATTTCTATTTAAAATTATCCACGACACTTGTGTAAATAAGCTTCAAGCAAAATAAAATATGATATCTATAAAGAAAACAATAGGGCAAAACTACACTATACTACCAATTACTAACATAGAGTATCAGCCACAACGCAGAATTAACAAGAAGTTCTATATAGATAAAAATAGCAAAGTCTACAAACTACCCTGGGGTCAAAGCCCCAGCAGAGTAAAGTTAGTACACAGCCAAATACAACAACAACAAAAAAAAAACCTAAAAGAAAACTGAAATCCAAAATCGAGCGATCCCCGAGGAAGAGAGTAGAGCGATCCTATTGCGAGTGAGGAGGAAACTGCGGGGAGGAGGAGCGTGGAGGGACCGACGAGCACGAGAGGTCAACACACAGGGCAGTTCGTAAGGGTCCCCACCCAGCTGCTCGTCAAAGCGCACCATCTCGTCAAGCATTAGCATGAAGGTGTCCTCCAACCGAACATACCGCGCAAAGAAGTCGGGGAATTTTTCCTCGAAACGCCTATGCAAAGTGTTCAGCGGAGGGGAAAACGATGCCCTCAGGTACGATGCCCTCAGGTACGATGCCCATAGGCACTCCGGGAGAAGATGACAGCATTACGCCCATCAGCCCCGGGAGAAGAACTGTCATCAGCCGTGCCTGCCAAGCAATCCCCCCCCCCCCCCCCCCCCCCCCCACCCCCCGACTCAACAGAATCCACCGGCAACGAAGAGTTCACCATAAGAGGAAGGATGAAGGCAAAAGGGGGACGAAATGGCAGAGAAACGAGGGGGAGGCACCGGAAAATCGCGCCTGGATGGAGCCGCACTTCGAACCATCGAAGGGCAAATTAGGGCCAGCACGCGAATGAAGGAGACGACCGACAATTGTATATAAAAAAAAAATTGCATGATCGTGTGATTTAATTGCCCACGGGAAGTCCAACCGTGCGATTCGCAAATATCGCCCAAGCAGCAGAATTCTAAGGGGAGGAACCGCACACGAAAAACACAAACATAGGGGGAAGAAAAATGGCAAGACTTGGGAATTGATCAAGCGAAACTAACAAAGAGTGCGAGATGCGCGCACAAATTTCTACCAAAAATTTAAACTTAACAACGGGCATGAAATAAATAGAATGAAATTTAATGAACTCTCATTAACACTACTCGTACTCTTATATAAGTACTGAGGTAACTGTCGTCCCAGCACAATTATTTAGCAGCTGAAATATGCTAACTGATTGGTCTATGGAAACTAAAATATATAGTTAACTGTTCCATTACCCGTTTTGGTAGCGGGTACCGATATAGTGATAGAACATGTACCCCCATACCTAAATATAAATACCTGTGGAGTGTCAGATAGGGGAAGGTAGTGTGATTAAGAAGTCCTACGCCCGCCTCCTCATGAAGTAGGTCCAAACCCGTGTCAATTAGCAAAATAGGCTCGACCACATCTTAAACCAGCTCCAAAGTGGAACCCTATAAAGGAAAATATAAGAGACTAGGATCAAGGAATAAATTAGACGAACAACTTAAAAGGATCTTATCAGTGGGGGTGGTCCCAGTATCACTCCTAGTAGTCTGTAACAAGAGTGACACGTCGATATCATTAAAGACATCACAAGGATCAGTAAGAACTGCGTTGTCCACCTCCATAATTTGGACTTCCTCAAATGGTGCTGAGGTAACCACCTCAACGTGAAGAACTTCCTCCTTAATAGGAGTGGGCAACACTGTAGATACCCTGCTTCAACATGCACACTGTCGTCAACAATTCTGTCAAAATAGCTATAGTACTATGCACAGAAGCAGAAGAAGTAGTGCTCTGAAAAAAACCGAGCACTGTCTCCTCACAAAGAATCGGCACCATACTTGGTGATATATGCACGGGGGAGATAATTGCAACCATGTCGGGGCTCAAATCAGCCACAGCGCTATCATTCACATCCACATCATTCCCATCGAAACACGAAGGTGACACAGATACGTAAGCGGAGATAAAAGGTGTGCTGGCAGAGGTAGGAGATGGGGTGATCTGAATATCCGGCATGTCATGCTTGTCCAACCGACAAAGCTATTCAGTATAATCCTTCAGAGCATGATCAGTGCTCCGACAAAACAAGCACTGTTTTGAATTCTTCTTCGATCCAAATAGGGTCGGAGACGAATTCAAAAATGACACATATGGTGCTGAAGAGTAGCCATAGGACTTGGGCACGGTGTATGAGGTACTGTACGATGTCGGTGCCCGATACATTGAGCCTTGAGAACTAGAACAACTATCTCCCGATGGGCATCTATCACTAGCATGAGAGGTATCCCCGCACCAACGACAGTGGATATTAAATCTAGCCCACATTGCATAGAGATAGCCAGAAATTCACGAAAAACTCTACTATGTATGGTACAATATCCAACAAAATACAACTCAAGCAACCTATGATTAAAACAATGAGAAAATGAGAAACAAATACACAAAAGAAACTAGAAATCTTTACAATTAATTTTCCGAATAAGAGAGTCACGACGCCAACTGCATTCTCTGACAACGTCGCCAAAAACTTGATGCCCTAATGACAAGTGCAGTGATCGCTCAAGTAATATAATATGAAGGAGTAAATCCTCAAGTATCGATCTCAGAGGAACGCGGGTTAGGGCACACGATTCTAATATTTATAAAACCAATTATAAAGATTTAAACTAAAACAAGAGATTGGATTTAGTTTCGAAAATCAAAAGAAAATCTAACTAAACTAATGCGGGTCACAATCACCGCTTCGCAAGGTGGATGGAGGCTACGCAGGCCGCAATACACTGCTTCAGTAGGCGGTTGAGCGAGAAGGCTAGTGAAGGAAATCGTTTGCACCGACGGAATTTAAGGGTCGAGAGCACCTCTTCACAATGCATGCCACTAGCAAATGATAGAGCGGCCACACTCACGATGGGGATGGTGCTCCTCACTTGCATTAGCCACAAGACGATTTCACATAGACATGAACTAAACTAATAATCATGATACGGTTTAGCAACAATCGTTCACACACCCAAAGCATTCAAAGAAATTATACTATAATATAGAGGGGGTAAGATTACAACCAAAGGTCGAGCTTGGGCTCCAACTGCCGTCCGGGACCAAAAGAGTTGTCACCTTCTTCTAATGTACCTCTCTTCTCCGTCAATCATTTTCGTCCATGACCTCGCCAGAGAACTTCACACGTGTCGTGAGGAATCCCTCAAAATCACCATTGGAGGTAAGCGAATGATGGAGGAGGCCAAGAGGATCTCCTAGCCTTTGATTTACAAGAAGAATATGGTTGGAGGACCTCGTGAAGGTGGGTGGCAATGGAGCAGCGAAATGGGGCGAAACTGGAGCTCTGGCGCGAAAATGTAAGATTGGATTTGGATAGGGCTGTAACGCCTCCGATTTTTCGATGGTTTTATTTGAATGGGTATCGTCATATTTATAACGTCATGGCGTTACTTTTAACGTCGAGTTGACGGCACAATGCCGTTCAGGCATTTTCGCATCCGTGCGCTCAAGTCAGCCAAATTCTTGTTGTAATTGGAAAATTTTTCATTTAAAAATTTAGTTAAATAATTTTGGACTTGCTCGTCAAGTTTCGTCGCGATCCGAGTGATATTTGAGTATCGGCGATTTTGCGAAGTTTTGTGAAATTTATGTTTGTCGTAGACTTTGAAAACTTATATCTCAAGAATGACTCGTCGGATTCTGTTTTTGACTTCGCCATTGAGTTTGTAGCATCAGTGTTCGCCTACGATGCGAATTTCGTTTGATTTGGCACTCGTTCGGGCCTCTGTTTTGAACTCGTGTTTTCTTATTCAAAATATATAAATATGATTATTTTAATATTAAAGCACTATTCAAAAATGTCTTTTACTATTCATTCATATACCTGTAAAAAAGATTGTTTATGCAATTTCTGTTCTCGAGTACTTTGGCATCTTCTCCGGTGGCTGTAGGTAGTACTCGAGTAATTTGGTTTTTTGTTCTCGAGTACTAAGTTTTAGTACTCGAGTAGTTTTTTTCTACTTCTCGAGTACTATTTCCTTGTTCTCGAGCACTAAGTTTTAGTACTCGAGTAGTTTTTTTTACTTCTCGAGTACATGTAATTTTGTTCTCGAGTACTGTAGATTCTTCTCGAATGGTCCGTTACAGTTTGCGTTCGGGCACATTTTTGAGGGTCAAAACGGCGTTGTACAAAAAAATAGTTAGCATGAAATTTGTTCGTCTCGACGATATATACAACTTTTATGTTGGGCACTTTTTGATTTGAAGCCATCCTAAATCTCTATTTTTGTTTTCCGCGGACCCGCTCGTAAATAGTCCGTTTCTTTCCCTGCTTAAACAAAACTTTTTATAAATACATATATATATTTTTTGATACTTAAGATAATTAAGAAAGAAAAACTTCATCTTCTCCGGATTTTCTCCCAAACCAGAGCGGCGTGAGCGAAGAGAGAAAGTCTTTCGTGAATCTTACGGTGGCCGCCGACGGTGCTCCAAATCTTCAACCGAATATAGATCTGGAAAGCTCTCATCGAGAGCTACGCCATCGTGGTAAAATTTTCCCCGTTTCTTGAGTTTTTCGTTAGTGTTTTCGGCCCTAGCCTCTATTTCGGCCATTTTTGTTCAGATTTCGTCTCCTCCCGTCTTCTTTTGCCCCGATCTGCGACGTGGAGTGATTCTGAGGATTTTTTTTCCGGTAAAACCAAGGCAAGTGGGGGTTTATCTTCCCCTCCTTTCTTTTTCCCGATTTGCTAGCATTTATAGCTTCCTCTCGAGTAGTTATCATAAACAACCTTCTGATACTTATGATGTTTAATCCTAGTTTAAATACACTTGTTATGTCATGTTCTTGATTTGCTAATCGAACCTTGTAAAGTAGTATTTATTTGATGATGTGATTGAATCGTGTTCTTTTAACTGTCCCCTATCTATTGTTTAGGACGTGTTAGAGATTATCTAGGATTGTAGGTCCTTCCTAAAGGTTGATCAACTCTTCAATTCTAGAATTGTTTAGTAGAGTCAGACGTGTCGTTGTTGACTTGAGATGTCTATCATAGTTTTTCTTCATAGCGATGTCGTGGGGCGAGACAAGCCATCAGGCCCCGATTGGGTTGTGGTGTGCCTGAGCTCTAAACCCGGATCGTTACGGGATTTTTCTTCGGGGTTTTTCTTCGTAGCGGGTGTTATTAGTGGGTGAATCCACTGCCGCAACGTTTGACCTCCCTATTAGCACTTTGTGGGGCTCTACCGGGTTTTGGGGGCATTTGCGGTGTTTGGTGGAGTGTTAGTGTCCCACGCATTTAGACAGATAATTATCTTTGGGGTTGTGTCCAGCTGAGTTGACCACCCTGCTCGTTTTGGATTATTTTGTGGAGTTGACCACAGGTGGCTAATGGGGGTTTGTTTCTCTTCATGATTCTTTAATCTTGATTTTTTTCCCCTTATAACCTTGTGCGTATGGGGTATTCTTGTTGTACGGGACGTTTCACATAAGTTTTTCTCTCTTTACTTTTATACCTTACGGTTGTACTTGTTTATGTACTTTTCTTTGGTTTTGTATTGGTACCCCTTGACTTTTGTACTCGTGGCTTATTTCTTTTGTCATCACTTGCACTTTCTTGCTGAGGTGTTCTGTCTTTGGAATGCCTCAGGTCCAGAGCTATAGCTGATTCTTCGGTGCTGGTTTTGGAGTCCTTGTGCGGTAGTGTTGGCCGTTGTTGTTGCCTCGACATAGCGAGGTAGTTTGTTGTTTATCTTGTTTCACTAGTTCAGACATACTTTTCTTTGTGG
Organism: Platanthera guangdongensis; assembly: GCA_039583875.1. Lineage (NCBI taxonomy): Eukaryota > Viridiplantae > Streptophyta > Magnoliopsida > Asparagales > Orchidaceae > Platanthera > Platanthera guangdongensis. The sequence goes on from CM077165.1 coordinate 59,824,883, forward strand.
GTTCATGTCAGTTTGTTGACGCCCACAGGATTGTTATTTTTGGATACTTGTTAGCTGCTTCGTTTTCTTTCAGTGGATGTACGTGGATTACTTGCTATCTGGGATGTTTTATGTTATGATTGCATGACAGTTATTTTCAAGTATAAAAGAAAAATTATTATTATTACCTCATGCATTGCATAATTTAAAATGTTAAATCACTATATTTAACGACCGCACAAATCCACTTTTATTACTATTATAAATTTAGAACTTGCATATCTTGAGGTGTCCTTTTGGAACCTCTAAGCTCTTGTAGGATGCTTAATCTGATAAAAGAAGTATTTTCCGCCGCACATAATTACTTTTCTTGTGCACTAGATGAGGCACTCAGCCGAGAGATACGGCTAACTAGTATACTTAAATTGACTTTCACTCTAAATAACTTAAAGAATCTTTATTCATGGTTAAGTAGGAGTTTTGCCTGAGCGTCCGCAGCTATCCCCTGCTGACGTGGCATCATGATGTGCATTTTTCCCTTACTCTGATATACCTGTATTGACGGTGAAAAATGTGGGTTGTGACAGTTGGTATCAGAGGGAGGTTGGTTTGATAAGTTGGTCGAACCAGCCAATCTCGTTTAGTTTGTTTCCTTCTTTCATTTGCATACACACACTGATGTGTCATCAGTACGCCTTAACCGAAGCATAGTCGCTACACTCATAGCATGATAAGAAGTATACAGAGCATATTATGTAATATGAGATGCATAATATGTGTTTGTATATGGATCCACCATAGGAGGCAACATGTGACGGTTATGTAGTATGGGATGCATAACCATAATCACATGGGTGTCCATTAGCATGTTTTTATTTTCTCGTTCCATGTGATATTATGTAGTATGGGATGCATAACATTTCATGTGTACGCCGCTCATGCATGCATTAAGGCCTTTTTAGAATACATAACACTACATACATATCATATCATCGCATAAGCACACGTGCTAAGTTAAGGTTTACATGATGACACATGTACACACATGATTTTAAAGAAGAATGAAGAATTCATGCATCCATATCATAGGCACATGAGTAAATAGGATGAGAGGATGTCATCCTTAGTAGGACATAACATCATTATAAAATATCAGAGCAAGTTGCAGCGCAAGCAAGTGTCTTTAAGTATGGTCTGAACTAGTTGAGTGGCTTAGTTATAAGTTGGGATTTTGATAAGTTGTTTGTTGCCTTTTAGAATGCTGCCAAAGCGTCCTGCGATGAGGTCGACTCCTCAGTCAGAGGGTGAGTCGTCGGGTGCGCAGAGTGAGGCATTGATAGAGAGTATGCGTCAAAGCAATGAGCCTCTATCGAGATAATTAGTTGTGATGCAATCGCAAATTCAGTCTTTGTTGTATGCCGCTCCCACGCAACAACCTTTAGTGCAAGATCCTGCCTTGGGCCAAGCCGTGCCTGATACCCTTGCTCCTCTGGTGCCCCCGATGGCGATACCAACAGAAATGAATTTCACATCGCACTTCTAACGGTTGGGACCTCCCACCTACGACGGGAGTGCCGACTTTATGATTTTAGATGATTGGATCATCTCCATCGAGGAGATTTTTCGTATTCAGGGATTCTAGAAGCCCAGAAGGTAATGATTGTAGCCTATCAACTAAAAGGTCTGGCAAAGAGTTGGTGTATTCAGGAAAGGGAGTGTCAAGTAAAGTTGTTCTTGGGAATCTTTTAAGAAGATGCTGCTGAAAAAGTTTCTACCCTCGGTCAAGCAGGACCGTCTGATGAATAACTTCCTGCATCTGAAGTAGAGACAACTCACAGTGAGTGAATATGAGATTGAGTTTAGTTAATTGAGCAGGTTTGATCCTGATTTAATAGCTTCTGAGGAGGGTAGAGTGAAACGTTTCCTGGGAGGACTAAGAAGCGATGTCCAGTACTAGGCATGCGATTATAAAGCTGACAGTTATGCTGTGGCAGTGGAAGCCGCACTGAAAGTGGAGGCAATTGAAAATGCCAAGAACCGCGGTGATGCGACAATGAAAGAGAAGAGGAAAGGTGTTGAGGATGGTAGCTCTAGGGCATCCGGCCCTCCATCGAAAAAGAAAGGTGGTGAAATTTGTAGCTTCTGTGGTCGATCCGACCATCCTTACGAAAGGTGTTTTAAGAGGACCGCCACCCTGAAGCAACAGCAGGTGCTCGCCATCCAAGGCACACCCAAGGTGCTCAGACCTCTACCTAAGTGATATCAGGTTAGATTCTAGCTTGACTTTTACTCTTCATTGATTGTTATAGTTTTCATTCGTTTAGTTATGTATGCTACGGTTTTAGGGGAGTTTAAGGTGCGGAATAGGTGAGCGCGTGTTATTTTCGATTCAGGTGCCACCCATTCCTTTGTGTCCCCGAGGTTTGTAGATAAACATTGTCTGGATGTGGATCAATTAGGAGACTCTTTCAACGTCAAACTTCCCTCTGGTGATTCGGTGATATCTAATCAAGGAGTTCTTAGATGCCTTATTTATCTTGGCGATTTCCTGGCCTTTGCGGATCTGATGATTTTAGATCTGGCGGATTTTGATGTGATTTTGGGCATGGACTGGCTGTCCAAGTATGATGCGGTCATCCAGTACAAGGCTAAGCGACTGGATTTCAAGATGGACAACGACCAACCTATGAGCGTCTATGGATTTCAGGACAGGTTTTCCCTATCATTTCTGTGGTATGTGCTTGTCGTGCTATAGAGTCTGGTTGCGAGGCATTTTTGGTTTCTATTTCTGCTCTGGAAACAACTTTTGTTACGCCACGTCTTGAGGATATCTCAGTGGTACGGGGAGTTTCCAGATGTTTTTCTAACTTTCTTCCAGGACTTCCTCCTGAGAGAGAGGTGGAGTTTGTGATAGACCTCGAGCCAGGTACTCGTCTGATTTTTAAGGCACCATATTGTATGGCTCCGCGTGAGTTAGAGGAGTTGCGCACTCAGCTGGATGATTTGCTGCAATGTGGTTTTATTAGGCCAAGCTCTTCTCTATGGGGTGCCCCTGTTCTGTTTGTTAAGAAGAAAGACGGTTCTATGAGGCTCTACATAGATTATCGAGAGTTAAACAAGGTAACCATCAATAACTGATATCTGTTGCCTCGAATTGATGATCTATTTGATCAGTTGTGTGGATGCATTGTGTTTTCGAAGACTGATCTTCGTTTAGGCTACCACTAGTTGAGAGTCCGTGAGGCTGATATACCACAGACGGCTTTTCGTTCCCAACACGGGCATTTTGAGTTCTTAGTGATGTCCTTTGGTTTGACAAATGCACCCTCTGCGTTCATGGACTTAATGAATAGAGTGTTCAAAGATTTCTTGGACCATTTTGTAATTGTGTTCATAGATGACGTCCTTGTGTATTCCCGCAGTGTTGAGGAGCATACTCAACACTTGTGTTTAGTTTTGTCAACCCTGATGGAGCACGAGCTCTATGTTAAGTTGTGTAAGTGTGAATTCTGGCTACCCCAGGTGCCCTTTTTGGGCCATGTTGTGAGCAAGGACGGTATTTTCGTAGACCTGACCAATATTTCTGCTGTGATGGAATGGAAGAGAGCTTTTACTCCTAAGGAGATTCGGAGCTTCTTAGGTCTGGTAGATTATTATAGAAGGTTCGTCGAAGGGTTCTATGCATTGTCTGCTCAGCTAACTAGACTTACGCAGAAGAACACCGCATTCATTTTGGAGCGATAAGTGTGAAGAAGCCTTCCAAGAGTTGAAGAAGAGATTGTGTACTGCTCTAGTTTTAACCTTGCCTACTGAAGGACTTGAGTATGCGGTATATGTGGATGCATCACACAATGGACTTGGTTGTGTTTTGATGCAAGAGGGAAAGGTGATCGCGTACGGATCAAGACAATTAAAGATTTATGAAAGAAATTATCCAACACATGATTTAGAGTTTGCTGCTGTTATTTATGCACTGAAGCTTTGGAGACATTTACTGTATGACGCACTGTGCAAGATCTACACAGACCATAAGAGTTTGAAGTACGTCTTCACTCAAAAGGAGCTAAATCTGTGCCAGCGTAGGTGGTTAGAGTATGTGGCTGATTATGATGTAGAGATCCTGTATCACCCGGGAAAGGCTAACGTAGTAGCCGATGCTTTGAGTGGGAAGACCGCCGAAATCTTTAATCTGTCGGTGCAGTCTCTGGTGGAAGAATTCTTGTTGATGTACATTGAAGTTGGGAGTATCACTATGCCTGCTAGTTTGGAAGCAGAAGATCCCTCTTGGATTTCCCTCACCAGAGTGCAGCAGAAGGATGATCCTGATTTATTGCATCTCCGGAATAGAACTGAGAAGGGAGAGTTACCTGATTTCTCTTTGGGCGAGTTAGATACTCTGAAATATCGAGGTGGATTTTGTATCCCCGCCTATGGTGACATTCAGGCTAAGATCTGTGCTGAAGCTCATAGTTCTAGTGTAGCCTACCATCCTGGTTCCACTAAAATGTATAAGGATCTAAAGCAAATTATTTGGTGGTCAAGAATGAAGAATGACATCGCGAACTTTGTGTTAGAATGTCTTACGTGTCAGCGTGTTAAGGCTGACCATAGAAGGCCTGGAGGTAAATTGACACCGCTTGATATTCCCAGTTGGAAGTGGGAGAGTATTTTGATGGATTTTATTACCGGTGTACTGAAATCTCCCTGTGGGCACGACTCCATTTGGGTGATAGTCAATAGATTGATTAAATGTGCTCACTTTGTCCCTTTTAAGATTGGATATTCTATGAAGAAGATAGCTGAATTATACCTGAAAGAGGTTATCAGATTGCATGGAGCTCCTGTCAGTATCGTATCGGACTGAGACTCTAGATTTACGTCTCGTTTTTGGAAGAGCTTACAGTAGGGGTTGGGTACCGATTTAAGGTATTCCACCGCCTATCATCTACAGACGAACGATCAGACAGAAAGAGTAAATTAGATAGTGGAAGATATGATCAGATATTATATTTTGGATCACGGTGGCGCTTGGGATGTGTGTCTCAGACACATGGAGTTTGCGTACAATAATAGTTATCAAGAGAGTCTGCAGATGGCCCACTTTGAGGCCTTATATTGGAGGCGTTGTAGAACTCCTTTGTTTTGGGCTGAAGTTGGTGAGAGATCGTTGTTAGGTCCGGAAGCCCTTAAAGAGATGAATTATGCCGTGACTCATATTCGAGAAAAGCTCCGTGTAGCATAAGAACGCTATGAGAAATATGCTAATCAACGAAGGGTTGATCTGGAGTTCGTTGTTGGTGAATTTGTTTTTCTGAAAGTTCCTCCGATGTCTGGTGTTAAAAAGTTTGGAAGGAACCACAAGTTAGACCCTCGGTATGTGAGACCTTTCAAGATTCTTGAGTGCATCAGAGTGTCAGATTATAGGCTGGTATTGTCAACTACCTTCCCTGGCATCCATGATGTGTTTCATGTGAGCTAGTTGCGGAAGTGTATTCGTTATGATTGTCAAGTCCTCGACTCGGTGCCCCAGATTCAGCCCAACCTTACGTATGTGGAAGAGCCTGTCCGTGTTTTGGAAACTCAAGAGCGTGTGTTGCGGAGAAAGACCATCCCCATGGTCAAGATTCTTTGGAGAAATCAAGATGTCGAGAGCGCGACGTGGGAATTGGAATCGGCGATGAGGGAATCTCATCCGCATCTCTTCTCTTAGTCCTTGTATGTCTCTATGTTTTTGGTGGTGTTGGATTTTCTCATTTTTGGTTTGGTTTTGTAGTTGTGTTAAGTTTCGGGACAAAACTTCTTTTAGGAGGAGTGTGTAAGACCCCCCCTCCCCGGATCCCAAAACACGGCACGAAGAGGGAGTCTTATGCCCGGAACAGCCGCCTTGCGGTAGCATTAGCACACGGGCTAACCTGTACCACAAGACGCCTATTCCGCCGGCTGAAACCATATCAATATATCATGCCAACCCAACCAAATAAATAAGCAAGAGAAGTCAAAATCCACACTAAGTATATATAAGTCCAAATACATCAATAAAGAGAAGCTAAACATGCTTCTACAAAATATCAGAGTACAGCTAATCATTGCCCAAACAGGCTACATCAGAGTAAGCAAAACACTAACATCAATAACAGACGGTATCGACGGCACCGTCACATCAGGCCCTGTCTCCCTGGCCTGGCTGCCCTGCTGCGTAGTTCTCCTTGGCGGCATCTTCTCTCTCGCGGCGATGGCGGATCTCCTTCGGTAAAACTTGCTCCTGCAGTTTCCCTCCCACCAGGAGCTCTCACAGGAAATAGGGAAAGAAAATGAGAGTGAAAAACGGCTAGGGTTTCTCTGCCCCTTATAAGCAAAATGTGACACGGGTAGGGACACGGCCGTGTCCGTACCCGTGTCCTGCTTCTGCGAAACGGCCGTGGCGGTTTCCATGTCGGTTCAATGTTTGACACGGTCGGGACACGCCCGTGTCCCAACACGTGTTCACATGACACGGCCGTGTGCCTGGCCGTGTCATCGGCCGTGTGCATCTTCAGTTACATCTCGACACTTCTCGTCGAGCTCAACTCGACGCACACGGGTAGGGACACGCCCGTGTCACTACCCGTGTCACGCACACGGGTAGGGACACGGCCGTGTCACTACCCGTGTCACCATCTCGACGACTCTCGACGATTCAACACGGCTCGTCGAGATCATCTCGACGCACACGGGTAGGGACACGGCCGTGTCACTACCCGTGTCATGATCTCGACGACTCTCAACGATTCTCGACGATCTCGACACGCCTCGTCGAGATCGTCTCGACGCACACGGGTAGGGACACGGCCGTGTCACTACCCGTGTCACTTCTCTCTACACTGATTTCTCCACTTCTCCACAAGTGCAGCCCAACTCCCTGCACTTCTCAGGACTTGAGTCAACCCTCCTGACTCAAAAACTCACACACTAGGGGCCTAGAGTGATTCGGGTCGTTACAAATCCTATAAACAAAATAAAAGATTTCGTCCCCGAAATCAGGCTTAAGCTGTGTGGAGAAAACTTAACAGGAAGTTTATCATATGTTTTTAAATAAGGTTACCTTGGGCAAACAGCTCCGGGTAGCGTTGCTGCATCAAATCCATTGGCTCCCAAGTGTACTCCTCCTTCCCATGATTCAACCATAGCACCTTTACTAAGGGAACACTTTTGCGGCGCAAAGTCCTTGTCTCGCTGTCAACAATCCGTACCGGCTCTAGTCGCACAGACCTATCTGACGCCACCGCACCATCAGTAGTGGGAATATACTGGTCGGGCCGCAACAATGCTTTTCGAAGCGACGACACATGGAACACGTCGTGGAGATTTTCTAGTTCTGGTGGTAACTCCAACCGATAGGCCAACGGGCCGATCCTTTCTAGTATAGTATAAGGCCCAACATACCTTGGGCTGAGCTTTTTCACTCCACGCACCCGCGACACTCCATGCATCGGCCGAATCTTAAGGAACACTTTTTCGCCCACCTGGAACTCCACCATCCGGTGCTTTTTATTATAATATTTCGCCTGTCGACTTTGAGCCTCCAACATGCGATCTCGTATCAATCTGACCGCCGCATCAGTATCATCTATGTATTCGTTTCCCAATGCCTTCGGATCTTCATCTTGCACCCAAGACAAGGGAGTCCTGCACCTTCTTCCATAAAGGGCTTCATGGGGCGCCATACCGATGCTTGCTTGATGACTATTGTTGTAGGAGAATTCCACCAGGGGCAAGAGTCTTTCCCATGGCTCTCCTCTGTCCAACACACATAGCCTCAACAAATCCTCCAGCGTTCTGATTGTCCGCTCTGACTGTCCGTCAGTCTGAGGATGAAAAGCGGTACTAAAGGTTAGGCGTGAGCCCAAATACGCCTGCACCGCCTTCCACTCATTTGATGTAAACCGACCATCCCTATCCGAAACAATCGTCTTGGGCACGCCATGATACCGTACAAATTGCTCCACAAAAAGGCGTACCAAAACATCCACGTGTGCTTCCTTCTTCATTGGAATGAACCGGGCCACCTTTGTTAGTCGATCCACAATAACCCACACCGAATCATTCCCGGAGCGGGAACGAGGTAACCCATGAACAAAGTCCATGGAGATATCCTCGAACTTCCATTCGGGGATGGGCAGCGACTGCAACAAACCACCGGGACTCCTGCATTCAGCCTTCACTCTTTGGCAAGCTTCGCAATGTGTAACATAGTAGCGAACATCCTTCTTCATTCCCGGCCAACACATGGTCTTCCGCAGTCCGGCATACATCTTAGCAATACCCGGATGCACTGAATATTGAGAGGAATGCGCCTCTCTCAATATATCTTCCCGAATTTTGCCGCCCTTGGGAATATAAAGTCGGCCACGAAAATAAACGAGGCCGTCTTTGAGTGTGTACTCATCGGTGGTCCTATCTTCAATTGCCTTGATTGCCGGGGCCAAGGACGCATCCATTCCTTGCCCCACCCGTATCCGGTCTCGGATATCACAAACTATGCTCATGTTGGCCAAATACTCCGCATACTCTGTCGAAGGATCCTTGAATACTAGAGTAATTTCCATCTCCTCGATCATCCGAGCCAACTCCATGCTCATCAGCCGAGACTCTGGGCTAGAGCCTGGCACTTTTCTACTCAAGGCATCGGCTACCGAGTTCGCTTTCCCGGGGTGGTAGTTCATGGTGAACTCATAGTCGCATAGAAATTCCAACCACCGCCGTTGTCTCAGGTTCAACTCCTTCTGAGTGTGAACATACTTCAAGTTTTTGTGATCGGAAAAGATCTCGCAGTGGACGCCATATAAATAATGCCTCCAGACCTTCAAAGCGAACACCACTGCTCCTAACTCCAAATCATGAACCGGGTAATTGATTTCATGTTTCTTTAACTGCCTTGAAGCATAAGCGATCACATGCCCGTGCTGCATCAGCACCGCTCCCATCCCTTGATATGATGCGTCTGTGTAAACCTGAAATCCTTCCTTCCCAGACGGAAGTGCAAGGATGGGGGCGGAGGTAAGCCTATCCTTCAACTCTTGAAATGCTGCTTCACATTTAGGAGTCCACTCAAATGGCACACCCTTCTTCGTCAAGGAGGTAAGAGGAAGGGCAATCTTGGAGAATCCTTTCACGAACTTGCGGTAGTAGCCAGCAAGTCCAAGAAAGCTTCGTACATCGGCCGCCGACTTCAAGGGCGACCACTCCTTCACGGCCCGCACCTTAGCTGGGTCCACAGCTAATCCTGCTCCACTGATCACATGCCCTAAGAAGGCAACCTCCTTAAGCCAGAATTCACACTTGCTAAACATGGCATACAAGGCGTGCTCCTTCAATTTCTTCAAAACTAAGGTCAGGTGCTCGACATGCTCCTCCTCCGTCTTTGAATAGACTAAGATATCGTCGATGAAAACGATGACGAAGATGTCCAAGTATGGTTCAAACACCTTGTTCATCAGGCTCATGAAGGCCGAAGGTGCATTCGTGAGCCCAAACGGCATTACTGTGAACTCATACAAACCATATCTCGAACTGAAGGCTGTTTTCTGAATGTCCCCCTCTTGTATCCTCAACTGATAGTATCCAGAGCGCAAGTCTAATTTAGAGAACCAATGCGCTCCCACTAATTGATCGAACAACTCGTCGATCCGAGGTAGCAGATAAGTGTTCCGCACCGTCAATCGATTGAGTTCCCGATAATCTATGCACAATCGCAGGGTTCCATCCTTCTTCTTTACGAACAATACGGGGGCACCCCACGGTGACGAATTGGGGCGAACGAACCCTGAATCTACTAGTTCTTGCAGTTGAACTCTAAACTCAGCGAGTTCTTTCGGGGCCATTCTGTACGGAGCCTTAGATACAGGCTTGGCACCTGGTACTAAATTAATCTGGAAATCGACCTCCCTATGCGGCGGTAATCCTGGTAGCTTCTCAGGAAATACCTCGGGAAAGTCCCGCACAACCCGTACATCCTTTAATTCCAACGCTTCCTCCTTCAACTCGAACCAGATCATGAAGACCTCGTCCCCCTTCATATGAGCTTTTACAACCTGGATAGAAGATAATATCATACGTGGCGCGAAGCCAATACCTTGGAAGATGACGTCAGAGTCTCCATGCCTCAAATAGATCCGCTTCTCCGCGCAGTCGATCCTCGCGAAGTGCCAGTCCAGCCATGCCATGCCCAAAATGATGTCAAACTCCGGCATTCTCAGAACCGTGGCCGGTGTATCAAAGGCCTTCCCATCAATAAATAACTCCAACTCGCACTTGGCGGTCGCGATCATCTCCGAGCCGTCCGGAAGGCGTACACGTCGGGCTATTCCCGTGAAGTAATGAACATCACCCACGTCTTTTATGAAATCTTCGGATACAAAAGAGTGTGAGGCACCGGTATCGAACAGCGCATAGGCCGTCTTCCCGCCAATAATCACGGTGCCTAAGTGTCAACGACCAAAACTTATTGCTAGTGTCTAATAAGTTCTATTCAATTCGTGTTAAACCATGCAGATATGTAAATTAATTAAATCATACCTGCAATCACATCTTGTGGGTTCCTTTCCTGCGCCATGTCAAGCGCGTACACCTGATCCCGGACCGGTCCGGGGTTTCCTCTTGGCGGTCCTCGTCCTCGACCACGCATATATCCCCGTCCTCGTGGAGCTGGTGGAGGGAGAGCAGGAGGGAGAGCAGGAGGGACGTTCCCATATAGCTGTGGGCAAAAACGTCGGATGTGGCCCGGCTGGTTGCATTCGAAGCACACCAGACCACGACGCCCTTCAGGTTGTTGAAATCGCTGAGGCTGTGGGGGTGGGGGCAACGCAGGCGGCTGCGGAACTGGATGCTCCACCCTATAGTTTCGGTGGACACGCCCTCCACCTCTTTGATAACCTCTTCCTCCTCTGAAGTCCCGTCTCCTTCTATTACTTGGGCCGGCTTCCATCACGTCCTCCGCAGGCCTCTTACTACATCCCATGTGGTCCGCCTCCAATCTTTTCGCCATATCAATGATCTCCGCCAAGCTACCATCCGCTATAAACAAAAGGGACTGCCTTAGGGGATCTCGCAGCCCTTTATAGAAGCGCTTGGCATAACCTCTGTCATCCAACTCATAAGAGTCCGCAAACCTTGCGAGATGCTGGAATTCCCGCTGGTATTCTGTAACCGACTTTGATCCCTGCTTTAGTAGAAGGAACCTCTGCTCAAGCTCATCTCGGGCCGATGTAGGGATAAAGTGCTCCAAGAAAACCTCCGAGAATTCACTCCAACTTATCTCTGTGTAGATCCGGCCTTGGAAGGTAGAGCCCATGAGGGACTTCCACCACCTCTTCGCATGTAAGTCCAAGACAGACACTGCCAATGTTACTGCCATGTTGGCCGGGCAACGGATTCCAGCCAACAACTCTTGTATCGTGTCTAGCCATTCCTCTGTACGTACGGCTGACTCCGTCCCAAGGTAGACGGGAGGGGAGAGAGCCCGAAAGGTGCTCAGCCAGTTGGAGCTCGGGGCCTGTTGTTGCACCGGAGCCTGCTGTACCTTAAAAGCATCAAGAATGGCGGTGAGTGTTTGCCCTAACTCAGACTGTTGGAACTGAGTGGGTATGGGAGGGGTAGGAGTACCCCTCATCGGCTCAACATGCAGTGGAACCTACACGTACACGACAAATTTGTGGTCAGGTTGGCTAATCGTAGGGTCAAAGTTGGACAAACTTAATGTGAATTACATATGGGCACACCACTGCTTCCGCTAAGTCAGTTTGTCCCCAAACTGACTAACCAAACGGGGGTGGCACCATTGTTGAATGACTTCGTAGTTGAGGATCGTGGCACTAACCAAACTGATACCATTTGTAAGACCCCCCCTCCCCGGATCCCAAAACACGGCACGAAGAGGGAGTCTTATGCCCGGAACAGCCGCCTTGCGGTAGCATTAGCACACGGGCTAACCTGTACCACAAGACGCCTATTCCGCCGGCTGAAACCATATCAATATATCATGCCAACCCAACCAAATAAATAAGCAAGAGAAGTCAAAATCCACACTAAGTATATATAAGTCCAAATACATCAATAAAGAGAAGCTAAACATGCTTCTACAAAATATCAGAGTACAGCTAATCATTGCCCAAACGGGTTACATCAGAGTAAGCAAAACACTAACATCAGTAACAGACGGTATCGACGGCACCGTCACATCAGGCCCTATCTCCCTGGCCTGGCTGCCCTGCTGCGTAGTTCTCCTTGGCGGCATCTTCTCTCTCGCGGCGATGGCGGATCTCCTTCGGTAAAACTTGCTCCTGCAGTTTCCCTCCCACCAGGAGCTCTCACAGGAAATAGGGAAAGAAAATGAGAGTGAAAAACGACTAGGGTTTCTCTGCCCCTTATAAGCAAAATGTGACACGGGTAGGGACACGGCCGTGTCCGTACCCGTGTCCTGCTTCTGCGAAACGGCCGTGGCGGTTTTCATGTCGGTTCAATGTTTGACACGGGTCGGGACACGCCCGTGTCCCAACACGTGTTCACATGACACGGCCGTGTGCCTGGCCGTGTCATCGGCCGTGTGCATCTTCAGTTACATCTCGACACTTCTCGTCGAGCTCAACTCGACGCACACGGGTAGGGACACGCCCGTGTCACTACCCATGTCACGCACATGGGTAGGGACACGGCCGTGTCACTACCCGTGTCACCATCTCGACGACTCTCGACGATTCAACACGGCTCGTCGAGATCATCTCGACGCACACGGGTAGGGACACGGCCGTGTCACTACCCGTGTCATGATCTCGACGACTCTCGACGATTCTCGACGATCTCGACACGCCTCGTCGAGATCGTCTCGACGCACACGGGTAGGGACACGGCCGTGTCACTACCCGTGTCACTTCTCTCTACACTGATTTCTCCACTTCTCCACAAGTGCAGCCCAACTCCCTGCACTTCTCAGGACTTGAGTCAACCCTCCTGACTCAAAAACTCACACACTAGGGGCCTAGAGCGATTCGGGTCGTTACAGAGTGACTGTAACGCCTCCAATTTTTCGATGATTTTATTTGAATGTGTATCGTCATATTTATGACGTCGTGGTGTTACTTTTAACGTCGAGTTGACAACACAATGCCATCTATTGAAACGGATAAATCGGTATATGTGGAGTTTGGGGTCCCTAAAAAGGGGTGACCTCACACTTACTGCACTCAGGCGAATGTCACGGACCAAAGGCTCAGGAAACTAGGAACAGACCCTCGGCTCTAGCGTGGAGGTCCCACCTCACACCCGGAAGACCTTGTAGATCTCCCCCTCCCTAGCCAATGCTGAGCTCGGTGCCTTGGAGGATGAAAGCAGAGGGATTTAAGTGGCTAAGAAGCAATCCCCTCCAAAGCACCATCAAGGGTCTATTTATAGTTTTCTGGGAATGACCTGCAAATAACCAATCTCCGTTGCCCCCAAAATTACTGAAATGCCCCCAGTTTGGACTTCCAACAGCCAAATCCCGTTGTTCTAAGCAGCTAATCACAGCCCACCAGGGGCAAACCCTCAAGCCGGACGAGAAGTCCAAGCCGGGCGAGAAGTCCAAGCCGAGCGAGAAGTCCAAGCCGGGCGAGTAGGCGGCCTAGCGAGCTGGGGCTAGGCGAGACGACAGCCTGGCGAGCTACGGCCTAGCGAGCTGGTAGCCTGGAGAGCTGACGGCCTGGCGAGCTGGTGGCCTGGCGAGTGGGCAGCCTGGCGAGCTACGGCCTGGGCGAGACGGCGTCCTGGCGAGCTGCGACCTAACGAGCTGGCGGCCTGGCCAGCTGGCGGCCTGGCCAGCTGGCGGCCTGGCGAGCTGGCGGCCTGGCGAGCTGCGGCATGGGTGAGACGGCGGCCTAGCGAGCTGCGGCATGGGCGAGACGACGACTTGGCGAGCTGCGCCCTAGCGAGCTGGCGGCCTGGCGAGCTGTGGCCTGATGAGCCAGCGGCCTGGCGAGCTGCGGCATGGGCGAGACGGCGGCCTGGCGAGGTGCGGTATGGGCGAGACGGCGGCCTGACGAGCTGCGGCCTGGCGAGCTGCAGCTTGGCGAGCTAGCGGCCTAGGGCCTGGCGAGTTGCGACATGGGCGAGACGGCAGCCTTGCGAGCTGGCGGCCTAGGCGACTCCTCAAATGGGCCGGGGGGGGGGGGGGGGGGGGGGTTGACAAATATTTCATCCTCCTACTAGTATATTATGCAGGTTGAGCCTAAATTGGCCACCAAGAGTGTCAAACCTCTCAAAAAGCTTAAAAATGCGCAGCAAGTCTCATGCCTTGTTTGGGGCCCTCTCTTCGCGAATATGGTGTTGTACACAATCCCCGCTCTTTTCGAGCGATTTTTAATGCTAAAGATCACGGCAGTGAACCGGTCGCACAAGTAATATAAAATGGGCGAGTTTTCCCAAGTATCGATCTCTCAAGGAACACAGTAAGGTGGAGTTAATGTCAAGGAGGACATGAGATTGAAGTCCTCAAGGTTGGCGGAAACGATGGGGTTTTGATATTTGCGGAAAAAGAAAATAAAAGGCTAACAACTACTCCTATGCAACGCCGCTATGCGATGCTTCGCCAGGCGAGATGGAAGACAAGTCGGGCCGCTATGCACCGAATCGCTGGGCAGATGGACGAGTAGGCTTACGGATAAGATGGTTAGAATGGTGGAATGAGGGTCGAAAACACCTCTTCGCTACGCACGCCACTAGCAATTGCTAGTGCGGCAAGGGTGTATGGTGGTGGATGGAATATGGCGCACCTCAAGAAAATATAACGAAAATACAAATCACAAAGACATGATTTAATATAAGTGTTTTACAACTAAGCGCACATCATCTATAAATAAAGTTTTCATCAACACATAAACAACAATAAAGGAAGAACAAGGCAAAAGATCGACCGAATCCGAAGTCTTGCTGAGGATTCACGGTTGTAATCGTCGGGTTGTCAATCTGCGTCCAAGCTCGGTCCTCAACTGCGTCCGGGGTAGAGAACTGCTGTCACCACCTTCTAATGGCCCGTCTTCTTCGTGTCACGATAGCAGATGAAAGTTGCAAGCTTCCCTTTGCTTGATGGCTATGGCGTTGAAGCTTGAAATGAGCCCAAGAGATGATGGAGGAGGCCGAGAGGAAGCTCGGGCTTAGATTTGGTGGTGAAAGCTTGCCCGGAGCACCTCCCTAGGGTGGAGATTGAAGGAGGACGGCGGAATCCCTCCTCGGAGACGAAAATGGCGGAGGAAAAATGAGCTCTCGAATTAGGGCGGAACCTGCATATTTATAGAAATCAGAATTGAACAATGCGCACGATCACGGGTGCACGACCAGTGGTCGTGCGCACTATGTCCAGTGATCGTGCGCACTGGCATGGCAGATTAGGAAGAAGAACTGGGGTAATACACACGAGCAATGGCGCATGACCGGTGGTCGTGCGCACTATGTCCAATGGTCGTGCGATTACCCCAGATGGAACTCCAGGAAAAGAGGAATCAATGCACACGATCAGTGGCGCACGACCGGTGGTTGTGCGCACTATGTCCAGTGGTCGTGCGATTACCCCAGGCAGATTCTGGAAATCAGGGTATATTGCGCACGATCATCGGCGCACAAACAGTGGTCGTGCGCACTATATCCGATGATCGTGTGGAGTATTCCTGCTTCCAAACGTCCCCGGAACACGCGCACGACCCCTAAACCCAGCACTGATATGTGCAGACATTCTAGACGAGCACAATAAGGAGTACAAATAATAAAAGTACAAAAATACACAACCACGGGCCAAAGTGTGCACTTCCTATGGAAATATAGACAAGATGAAATATGAACAATACAGAACTAAAAGTGAAGTGCAAACGCGTGAAAACTAGCCCAGATGAGTCCGAAAAACCCTATATAAATCAGACTCATCACACCCCCAAACTTAACTATTTGCGCGTCTCGTGCAAACAAAATCTATACAGATATGGGAAAATGATTTAGCTAACAAGGAAATTGCGATACAGAGTACCATGCGAAGTCGCATGCTCGCACGCGTAAAAATATAATAGAAGAAATTTATAAGTATACAAAATAGTTTGTACTTTTCACAATGCGTATCAACATTTTATTATTACTCAAAAATGAAATCACGGTGAATCATCCAGTCGCGTGTAGGGAGAAGGTAGACTAATCGCTAGGCATGCATTGCTAAAGATCGGGGCTCGAGATAACCTCCAAAGGAATCCACCAATGTCGGTGACCATATGCTTGCCCTTTCGCACTCTCTCCATGACACTGTTTGGTTCACACACGAATCAGTAGAACTTTAGGTGAAGAGATGGGCTTGGGTTTCGGTGAGGTAAACAAAGATAAACAGGAAGGCTACACACCTAACCCAAATGAGCTATCATAAAAAGAATCCCTCTGCTAAGAAAAATACACGCGGGCACACCACACCCCCAGACTTAATTTTTCAAATATGGGTGTGTGTACCGCCTACTCCAAATACAATCTCATCTCAAAAAGAATTTTCAATCAAACTTTTTCTTCTTTTCACTTTTCTTTTTCACAATTAATTTTTCTTGTATATATATTTTTTCGAATCCTATGTTATTTTAACAATTTCAGCAAATAAAACTTTGGAGCACATCCACATATTCACATGTAATATCATCACATCACATCCCAAAATGAAAATGTAAAACTCTAAAGCTCAACTTGGGTGTTCGACTAGGATTGACTATGAGGCTTTGGTGAAATCATGGTAGAGTTGAATCAAAAGGAGGGGTAGGCACAACGGGGCTAGCGAGAATAAGACGTTAGGAATGGTACAAAGCTCAACCAGGCCAAAATGATGGCCTACATCACGCTCATGCGAGTGAACTAACCTATACACATGCTTCAAGAATAGCTTGGGGCAAGTTCTTAGCCAACGAGAAAGACTATCCATCCTCCTGACTCGAGCAATATGAACCTAACGGTCGTCTACACACATCCCTAAGCTACCGTCGGATTCACACTGGATTCACCAATTTTTTAGTAGAATAAAAAGTATTTACGCAATTAGAAAAATATAAAATTAAAAGCGTACAGAAAAAATTAAATCTACTCTAATTTCTACACGAGACAAGAGCACTCGACTAGGAGCACAGCAGGGTCAACATTTTACTCTGTCTCACAATCCTATGTCAGCACCATAATTTTCCCAAATCATACAAAAGAAACGAGTTTAACTCGCAGCACACAAAAAGCTAAGCACGCGCTCATGTGGGTGTAGTGGTGTGTGATGCAATGAACTAATCATAATAAATCTATAAAAGCTTCTAGTATGCACAAGAAATGCGCGCGTGCAATAGGTAACAAATCTCTCCCCCAGACTTAAAATAAGCTACATAACATATGATATAGGAATTTAAAACAAATAGAGCTAAGGGAAGAGGTTACCCAATGCTCAGCTAGTGAGCATACCAGAAGACGCGTGGAAACCTGAAGAAGGTCCGCCATACGAAGAATCACAACCCCGCCAATACGAATTTGTCATGAATACCTGCAGGGGTGAGCTCCACAAAAACAAAAGGAAAATATACAAAAAACAAAGAAATACTAAAACTAAGCTAGTAATGAAAAATAAAACTACAGGAAATGAAAGATAAGTACTTGGGTTATTGTCATCCCAGCACAACTTATTAAATTTTATACAGTTCTAGCCAATGGGCCTATGAAAAGAAAAATGCACTGGTAACTGTTTCATTATCCGTTGCGGTAACAGGTATCGATATAGTGATAAAACAGTTACCCCTCTGCCTAAATAATCATACCTGCTCCTCGCAGGCAGAGCAAATAGGAAGTAGGATGAGGAGGAGGTCTGGTCCTCACTCATCTCACCACAAAACAAATCCTTGCCTAGCAAGGTTTCGTCCACCACAAGTTCGCTGGGGGCGAAGGTGACGGCAGGGGCTTCCACTGTGAAGGAGGTAGGAATCTCCTCACACAAGAGGATGCACTCGTCGACGGCCTGAGCGCGGGGCTCAACGTCAACCCAACTTACCTGTGGAGATTCAATATGCACAGGCTCAGATAAGGAAGGGGGGTCAAGAAATAAAAGAGACGAAGAACATGAAGAAATAATCGGGGGAGTGATCCCGGTTTCACTCCCCAAAGGCTGAGGTAGAAAAATATCGTCAGCAATGTCGACAATGCTACAAGGCTCGACCGGATCCATATAGGCCTCCACCAAGACTTGGACTTCCTCCTTTGGTATCGAGGGAGAATCCTCGACACCAGGAAGGTTGTCCTCCTCCATGGGAGTGGAAACAATCCATGTATCACAAGACTCAACTTGTGTTGCGTCATCGAAAATATCGTCAGAGATGACTGAATTAGAATGCACAAAAGGCAGAAGAACTTTGCTTGGATAAAAGTCAAGCACAGGTTCCTCACAAAGAATCGGCTCCACGCTTGGAGATGTATGCATAGGAGAGATGGGCTCAGCCACGTCGAAGACTAGATCAGCCACACATCTGGTGGTTGTGTCCACATCATTCCCTTCAATAAATGAAGGTGACGGGGACAAATAACCAGATGATGAAGGTATGCCACAGAGGGTAGGAGTCCGGATGATCCGGATGTCCGGCTCATCATCCTCTTCCATAACACGGAGGTACTTGGCACAATCATTCAGGACATGATCTGTTCTACAACAATACAAACACTTTCTCCCATTACTCTGCGGTCCTTGTGGGGCCGGAGATGTTGAATTCTGTGACGTGAAAGTGGGTGAATGGAAGGCTTGGGAAACCTATCCGCGCGGACTACGCGGACTGGGTTGGCGGACTGCTAGGTCGGCAGGGATGTTGCAGGCGGTTTGCTCTGTGGCGGCCTGGGCGGTCTGTTCGCGCGGACTGCGCGGACAGCAGCGGCGGTCTGACAGGCCAGTGTATGCTCAGCAGGCGGTCTACTCCCAGGAAGTAACCGGGCGGATAGGAATGTTATCCGCGGAGTCCGGCTTGAAGCGGACTGACGAACTGGAGCTCGGCAGACCGGTTTGGCAGATGCCTTGGTCTTGCTCTAGTGAAGCGGCAAGTGGAAGCCGTGGAGACCGCCGGTCAGCGCGGACAGGAACTGGAGGTCGCCCGGTATGGCGGGCTAGATCCAGTGTCCGCCAGTAAGTGCGGACTGGCCCTTACGGCCAGTGGGCTGGACTTGGTGGGAACTGAACCAAGTCCAGGTGGCTCAGTCCGGGGGAGATCGCGCAGTGGAGCGCGGGCTGGTTTCTCAGTCCGCCAAGCATAGTAGAAGTGCAGTTGCCTTGTTTGCTAGCTTGGGGAAATGCGGACTGGAGAATTGCTTGTGCAGGAGCGTGCGGACTGGAGCCGGAGTCCGCTGAGTCCGGTTGAGCCTTGTGATGAGGTTGTGGACTCAGGGAAGCGGATTGGAGTTCGCTGTATACGCGGACTGGGGTCTGCTGTTAGCGGACTGGAGTGGCGTGTCCGCTAAGTCCGGAGGTGCCTTGGTGTTGAGGTAATGGACTTGGGAGATGCGGACGGAAGCCGGGTGTCCGCTGAGTCCGGCAGGTGCCTTGATGGCGCGGTTGCGGGCTCGGGTTTTGCGGGCTGATGCCTTGTCCGCAGAATGGCGGATACGGTTGTTGTGGAGTCCGGCTGTGGTAGTCCTGGCTTGGTCTCTGGCGGCAAGGCGGGCTGGATATTGGAGTCCGGCCTTGGAGAAGCTGGGGCGGACTGGCTATCTGCACAGGGCGGCGAACTGGCATGTGTGTCCGCGGGCTGGCGGACACATAAGTTCTTGCTGCGGGTTGTGGCGGTGATCCTATCGGGAAGGGCGGTGACCATACTCATCGTCGTTCCTATAAATAGGACCCATGTCACATCAGAACCAATAAAATAGACCTAACCCGACGTAAGTGAACAGTTTTTGAGCTCGCGTAAGTTGCTGCGGTCTGGACTTTGTGTCCGCGCGGATAGAGTTGACCCGGTTGTGCTGTGCAGGTTGTGCGGATAGCGCTGGAAAGCCAGGACTTGGCTCTGATTGCGGTCAGGGACAGTGCGGACTCTGCGGTTAAGCAACAGGCGGTAAACAGCAGGTCGCGGATAGCGGCCAGGCGGTCTTCTCTTTGGCGACTTGGTTCGGGGTTCAGGAAGTCGCCGGTTTCTGGCGGACTGTTCCATTCGGTGGCGCAGCTTGTGCGGTCTGGCGGCGTGCAGACCGGCGGTGAAGAGCTAAGCATTGGAGTAAGGGTGAGTCCGCGCGGCTTGGGTTGCGGTCTGGCGACCTGGCGGACTGAGCGGACTCCACAGCAGTAGGTCGGCGGCTTGATTGTTTGAGTCCGCGCGGCTTGTTTTTGTTCTTGTCTTTGTAACTGTCTCTGCTCTCCCGGTGTTGGATTTTGGTGAAGCATGTCTCGTCATGTATGTCTCGCCTTGTAAAGAAGTTTGCTCTTGATCAATAAAGAAGCTTGTGTTGCATGTGTTGCTGGTTGTTACTGCTTTGTTGAGATAACCACTGTTAACTCCACGATCCGGGAAAACTTTCAACATATAAGTGGGCGTATTCTCCTTCGGTTTGTTGAATTTTCAGCAGGGTATCCAAGGGGGCGTCTGCGGTTTGTTGAATTTTAACATGGTATCAGAGCGAGGTTGTTGGAGTGGTCAAGCAGTGCTCAATGGAAGTAGTTGCTCGTCTGTCGAGGAAACCAGTGGTAGAACCGTGGCAGTGGAGGATGCAAGTTGTCTTGGTATTGATCTTCTTACAGAGGCGAACTGTGAACGGTGGAAGTCCTGTATGAAGAGCTTTCTTCTTGGCGAGGACCTTTGGGAGGTTGTATGCGGAACAGGAAGACAAGAGGATACTGCTGGCAATGCTGAGGCGATGAGAGCTTGGAAGGAGGCAAATGCGAAAGCGGCGTCTATTCTCAAGCAGGTGATCTCATCGGAGCTCTTGGACCACATCAGTGGATGTCGGTCAGCTGCGGAGGTTTGGACTTCCCTTGATGGGTTGTTCAGGAAGAAGGTGAAGGAGGTTGCTGCGGATGATGGTCCCTCTACTTCATATCAGGAAGAAAGGAGTGTTTCTCCTAGGCGTGATAGGAAGAGGAAGGAAGGACCACGGTGCTATAAATGCAAGCAGCAAGGTCATCTTCAGAAGGAGTGCAAGGTTGTCTTGCTCTCGGCGAACGTTGCTCAGGTAGGGAGGAAGGAGAAGAACGTAGTTGGGACTTCAACTAGTTCTGGATCTGATCGGCTGGATGCCAATGATAGTGCAGCTATCTGGCATGAAAGACTGGGGCATGTAGGGATGGACAAGCTGAAAGCAATGGCGGAAAGAAGACTCGTAAGAGGCTTGCCTAGATTGTCATCCTATGGCGATGGTCGGGGGTGTGCGGGATGTCAGGAAAGTGGAGCCTATCGCTTCATGGTCGACAAAGCACAATCCAGAAGTAATGCACCATTGGCGGTTGTCCATTGTGCTCTGGTGGGACCGACCGTCACGGCCAGTCTTGGAGGCAGCAGGTTCATGCTGATATTGGTTGATGACTATTCTGGGTATACTTGGGTATACTTTATGAAGACGAAGTCCAGCATGGTACGCTTGTTTGTGGAGTTCAAGAAGCTTGTCGAAGGCCAGCTTGGCCGGAGGATCAAGGTGTTGAGGACAAGTTTCGGTGGTGAGTTTGCCTCAACCGAGTTCTCACGCTTTTGCAGGAAGCAAGGGATCCGGATGGAGCCTTCTTGTAGACATACTTCACAACAGGGTAGTGTTGCAGCTCGGATGATCCGTTGGTTAACGGAGACCTGCAAGTGTTGGCTTCAGAGTAAAGGCATTCTGAAGGCTCTTTGGGCGGAGGGAATAGCCTGTGCTACTCATGTCATCAACCGGATGCCTCTTAGTCCGATCATAATGAAGACTCCTTATGAGCTAATGTTCGGAGTGAAGCCCTCAGTGAAGCACCTTCGGGTGTTTGGATCTACCTGCTATATACATTCTCCGGGTGCTCTCAAAACAAAGCTAGTCTTTGTAGGGTATGATGAGCAGAAAAGAAGATGGAGGTGTATGGATCCTGCGACGAAGAAACTCATAGTGTCGAGAGACATTGTTTTTGATGAGTTGACGCCGTATTGGGGTAGCTCTTATGTGGAGCTAGAAATAAGCAGGTCAGATGATGGGCTGAAGGAGGCTGCTGCTAAGGAAGTGGAGTTGCCTGAGTCACCAGGTGCTCCAGGTTGTTCTAGCTCCGGGGCAAAGGCGTCAGAGTCGGGAAGAAGGGGGAGCGATGCTCCAGGACCTTCTGGCTCAAAGGCGGAGGCTTCCTGTTCAGGAAGCAAGGGGAGCGATGTTCCAGGCAGTTCATGTTCAAGAGGGGAGTCTTCTGGTTCAGGTAGCAGGGGGAGCGTTGCTCCAGGTGCTCTTGGTTCCAGTAAGGAGGCGTCTTGTTCAGGGAACAAAGGGAGCATTGTTCCGGGTTTGCCCGGGAACGGAGCTGGTTCAAAAGCAGCGGAGGTGGTTAGCCATGATCAGGTTCTTCGGAGATCGAAGAGGATCAGTAAGCCACCAGCTCGATATAGTGAAGGGAACACGGCGGACTTGGTCCCGTGTTTCCTTGTTAGCCCTCAGGTCGAGCAAGGGACTTCTGGCTGTGATGACCCCACTAGAATCAAGGAGGTGGTTGACATCAAGTCTGATGAGGTGACTTCTCTCAGAGGCAACGAGGCTTGGGCTTCTGGGTCCAAGGAAGTTGGTGATTCTCCTATGATGCATGAATGGAGGTTGAAGCTAAAGAAGGCAGAGGGAAGCATGGCTCCTTTTGGGAGATGCTGGAGGGCTCCCTCATGGTCCATGATATGCGGGGCGAGGACTATGTCTTGGACATCTCTTCGTAGATGCTATCGGAAGGACCAGGTGCAAAGTTACGGGAGCTGCTGGAGTTATTCACCACTTCTCACTTCAAGGGGGAGTGTTGAATTCTGTGACGTGAAAGTGGGTGAATGGAAGGCTTGGGAAACCTATCCGCGCGGACTACGCGGACTGGGTTGGCGGACTGCTAGGTCGGCAAGGATGTTGCAGGCGGTTTGCTCTGTGGCGGCCTGGGCGGTCTGTTCGCGCGGACTGCGCGGACAGCAGCGGCGGTCTGACAGGCCAGTGTATGCTCAGCAGGCGGTCTACTCCCAGGAAGTAACCGGGCGGATAGGAATGTTATCCGCGGAGTCCGGCTTGAAGCGGACTGACGAACTGGAGCTCGGCAGACCGGTTTGGCAGATGCCTTGGTCTTGCTCTAGTGAAGCGGCAAGTGGAAGCCGTGGAGACCGCCGGTCAGCGCGGACAGGAACTGGAGGTCGCCCGGTATGGCGGGCTAGATCCAGTGTCCGCCAGTAAGTGCGGACTGGCCCTTACGGCCAGTGGGCTGGACTTGGTGGGAACTGAACCAAGTCCAGGTGGCTCAGTCCGGGGGAGATCGCGCAGTGGAGCGCGGGCTGGTTTCTCAGTCCGCCAAGCATAGTAGAAGTGCAGTTGCCTTGTTTGCTAGCTTGGGGAAATGCGGACTGGAGAATTGCTTGTGCAGGAGCGTGCGGACTGGAGCCGGAGTCCGCTGAGTCCGGTTGAGCCTTGTGATGAGGTTGTGGACTCAGGGAAGCGGATTGGAGTTCGCTGTATACGCGGACTGGGGTCTGCTGTTAGCGGACTGGAGTGGCGTGTCCGCTAAGTCCGGAGGTGCCTTGGTGTTGAGGTAATGGACTTGGGAGATGCGGACGGAAGCCGGGTGTCCGCTGAGTCCGGCAGGTGCCTTGATGGCGCGGTTGCGGGCTCGGGTTTTGCGGGCTGATGCCTTGTCCGCAAAATGGCGGATACGGCTGTTGTGGAGTCCGGCTGTGGTAGTCCTGGCTTGGTCTCTGGCGGCAAGGCGGGCTGGATATTGGAGTCCGGCCTTGGAGAAGCTGGGGCGGACTGGCTATCTGCACAGGGCGGCGAACTGGCATGTGTGTCCGCGGGCTGGCGGACACATAAGTTCTTGCTGCGGGTTGTGGCGGTGATCCTATCGGGAAGGGCGGTGACCATACTCATCGTCGTGCCTATAAATAGGACCCATGTCACATCAGAACCAATAAAATAGACCTAACCCGACGTAAGTGAACAGTTTTTGAGCTCGCGTAAGTTACTGCGGTCTGGACTTTGTGTCCGCGCGGATAGAGTTGACCCGGTTGTGCTGTGCAGGTTGTGCGGATAGCGCTGGAAAGCCAGGACTTGGCTCTGATTGCGGTCAGGGACAGTGCGGACTCTGCGGTTAAGCAACAGGCGGTAAACAGCAGGTCGCGGATAGCGGCCAGGCGGTCTTCTCTTTGGCGACTTGGTTCGGGGTTCAGGAAGTCGCCGGTTTCTGGCGGACTGTTCCATTCGGTGGCGCAGCTTGTGCGGTCTGGCGGCGTGCAGACCGGCGGTGAAGAGCTAAGCATTGGAGTAAGGGTGAGTCCGCGCGGCTTGGGTTGCGGTCTGGCGACCTGGCGGACTGAGCGGACTCCACAGCAGTAGGTCGGCGGCTTGATTGTTTGAGTCCGCGCGGCTTGTTTTTGTTCTTGTCTTTGTAACTGTCTCTGCTCTCCCGGTGTTGGGTTTTGGTGAAGCATGTCTCGCCATGTATGTCTCGCCTTGTAAAGAAGTTTGCTCTTGATCAATAAAGAAGCTTGTGCTGCATGTGTTGCTGGTTGTTACTGCTTTGTTGAGATAACCACTGTTAACTCCACGATCCGGGAAAACTTTCAACATATAAGTGGGCGTATTCTCCTTCGGTTTGTTGAATTTTCAGCAGGGTATCCAAGGGGGCGTCTGCGGTTTGTTGAATTTTAACAGGAGAGGAATAAGAGAACGGTGTATGTGGCGAGGACGATTGACCATAAGCTCGGGACACAGTGTTTGAAGGGTTGTACGAATACAGCATCTCATGCATTGTGCGCTGAGGCTTATGCTCAATATCTCTCGTAGGGCATTCATGACTAGCATGGGAAGGCTTTCCATACCAACGACATTGGGCATACGAATATCCCCACATGGTGTCGAAATAGCAGATTCAAAATAAATCTTGAAAATTACCAAATCCAACAATATATTACTACAATTGTCTAAACAAAAAAAGGCAGACAAAACAGAAATAGAACAAAACAAAAGCGATTTACAAAGGAAAAGGAAAGCAATCTCACATCTCCCTCTCCAGAAATTCACACGACTGTATTCCCCGACAACGGCGCCAAAAACTTGATGCTAAAGATCACGACAGTGAACCGGCTGCACAAGTAATATAAAATGGGTGAGTTTTCCCAAGTATCGATATCTCAAGGAACATAGTAAGGTGGAGTTAATGTCAAGGAGGACTTGAGATTGAAGTACTCAAGGTCGGCAGAAACGATGGGGTTTTGATATTTGTGGAAAAAGAAAATAAAAGGCTAACAACTACTTCTATGCAACGCCGCTATGTGATGCTTCACCAGGAGGCATGGAAGACTAGTCGGTCTGCTATGCACCGAATCGCTGGGCGGATGGACGAGTAGGCTTGTGGATGAGGTGGTTAGAACGGTAGAATGAGGGTCAAAAGCACCTCTTCGCTACGCACGCCACTAGCAATTGCTAGTGCGGCAAGGGTGGATGGTGGTGGATGGAATATGGTGCACCTCAAGCAAATATAACGAAAATACAAATCACAAAGACATGATTTAATATAAGCGTTTTACAACTAAGCGCACATCATCTATAAATAAAGTTTACATCAACACATAAAAAAAATAAAGGAAGAAAAATGCAAGAGATCGACCGAATCTGAAGTCTTGCTAAGGATTCACGGTTGGAATCGTCGGGTTATCAATCCGCGTCCAAGCTCGGTCCTCAACTGCGTCCGGGGTAGAGAAGGGCTGTCACCACCTTCCAATGGCCCGTCTTCTTCATGTCACGATAGCGGACGAAAGTTGCAAGCTTCCCTTTGCTTGATAGCTATGGCATTGAAGCTTAAAATGAGCCCAAGAGATGATGGAGGAGGTCGATAGGAAGCTCCGGCTTAGATTTGGTGATGAAAGCTTGCCCGGAGCACCTCCTTAGGGTGGATATTAAAGGAGGACGGCAGAATCCCTCCTCGGAGATGAAAATGGCGGAGGAAAAATGAGCTCTCGAATTAGGTCGGAACCTGCATATTTATAGAAAGCAAAATTGAAGAATGCGCACGATCACGGGCGCACGACCAGTGGTCGTGCGCACTATGTCCAGTGATCGTGCGCACTATGTCCAGTGATCGTGCACACTGGCATGGCAGATTAGGAAGAAGAACGAGGGTACTGCGCATGAGCAATGGCACACGACCGGTGGTCGTGCGCACTATGTCCAATGGTTATGCGATTACCCCAGATGGAACTCCAGGAAAAGAGGAATCAATACACACAGGGCAGTTCTATATAGATAAAAATAGGGCAAAACTACACTATACTTGTACAACCCCGTGTCCGGCGAGTGGGTCCCACCAGGGAGGCGAGCAGACCTTGCCCCGCGGCCCACATCCGAGCGGAAAACAGACATACGGCAGAAGGGCTGGCCCGCTCCCGCCCATTTCAGGCGAGCGAGCCGACGAGGCAAGCGAGCGGGTCGCGCGAAGAGTCCTTGGCCAAAGCAGATGAGTTTGGCGACCCGCGACTGGCGAGCCGATCGAGAGTCGCAGTGGCCTCCGGTCCGCCTCGTCACGCGACCTGACCGCCGGTCTGCCCCGGCAGAAGCAAGGCGGGTCGCGACCCCCGGCTCGCGCTCGCCCAGGGAGCATGGGCGGGCAGCTGAAGTCAGGTCGCGCCCGCCTCCCGCGAAGAAGGAGTGGAGGCGAGTTGACTCCCCAGGACTGCGGATAGCCCCTCAGGACAGCGGAGTCTCGCTGTTGGCAGACCAGGTTAGACTGCACATAGCCCATCAGAACAGCGGAATTTGGCTGTTGGCAGACCCAGCTAAGGGCCTTTTGGTATTTTCAGGTCAGGTATTTTGGTTATTGGCAGTTCGGGTTCCAAAAAGCTATAAATAAGACCCAAGGGGTATCTCAGAGGACACGGTTTTTCGGTGCCTCCTTACTCTCATTCTCCAGTATTCTCTGAGAGTAGCTTAGCTCGGCTTCTGGCTAAGGAGGGGAAGCGCTCAGAGATCTTCCGGGTTTGTGGTGGGACCTCCCTGCCGAGCCCTTGGGTCTGTTCTTTCTTGTCTCTTTCGTTGTTTTTCTTGCAGGAGCAAAGTAGGCGCGAGACCACCCCTTCCCCAAGGGTCGAACTCCACAAGAGGCCGGTTTCCGGTTTCAACATCTTGGTGCGGTGAGCGTGGAGAGTGGTCAGTGCAGAAAAGCTTCGGCGAGCTCAATGACGGGAGGACAAGGATCCGACAGGCAGAACTCGCCGCCCCCTCCGCCTCTCGCAACAGTGGGAATGTTTGAAGACTTCAGGAACGAGGTGCTGGACCTCGTCAAGATCGCACTCGGCGTGCGGGCCGAGTGCTCGAATCCGGCAGCCCAGATCGCGGCCGCCCCCTCTCTGGGCGAGGATGCCCCTGGCCGGCGAGCTGGAAAGGAAGTGGCCGAGGAAGGCCAAGGGGGCGAGCTCTCGGGACGCGAGCTTTTCCCCGGCTCGGCAAGCCGGGGGAGGTTCGGCGAGCTGGGATCGCGAGATTCGCCGGCCCGCCCAGTGGGGGGAGGCAGTCCATTCAGCGAGCTGGTCTCCTCAGCACCAGTGCCAGAAGGGTTCAGGGAGCCCGAGATGTCCTACTACACCGGGAAGGGAGACCCGGTCCAGCACGTCCAATGGTTCGAAGACGTGGTCTCCATCCGTCAGATTTCAGACGGATTCAAGTGTCGTCTCTTCGCCATCACCCTCCGAGAGAAGGCAAGGGAGTGGTTCCACCAGCTCCCGGCCAGCTCCATCTACTGTTTCGAGGACCTGCGCCGAGGATTCATGCTGAGGTTCACTACTTCGAAGAAGAGGAAGAAGGAGTCTGAGTCCCTGTTCCACATTAAGCAAGGAGTGAACGAGACGCTGGGGAGCTATGTGGATCGATTCCAGGAGGAGGTTACCCAGGTCCAGGAGATGTCGGGCCATAGTCTGATGATGGCCTTCACCCTGGGTCTGTAGCAGGGGTTCTTCCGAATGGAGCTGAAGAGAGTTCCCCCTCTCTCCTACGAGGAGTTGATGGAGAGGGCGGCTAGAGAAGTCGACGGGGAGGCGTCGAATCCGGAGTTTGCAAGGAAGCTAGCCAGATGGGCCACCGAGGAAGAGAAGGAGTCGAAGGGAGGAAGAGCGCAGGAGGAGAGAAGAGGGGAGCCCAGGCAGAGGGAGCAGAGGCAGCTCCAAGGACAGCAGCCGGGGTGGGGGCGTTCAGGAGCCCGACCGTCGGCTGGGTTGGAGACTAGAGTGGCAGGGGCAGGGGCCACAGAGAGGGTACTTCGGAAGGGGTCACTATCAGGGGAGGCAGGACCAGTTCCACCCACTGGGCTGGAGGCAGGGTCACCGGCCCCGGCTCCCCAATCAGGAGGAGGCCATGGCCATAGCTTTGGGAGCAAGGATGGGGATCATGAGAAGGAGGAGAAGGGAGTTCAGGGTGGAACTGCCCTATTGTGACTTCCATCAGGAAGAGGGGCACGCAACAGCCACATGCCCGGAATTCTTGGAGATGAGAGGGAATAGGGGACGGCAGCAGCAGCAGGAGGAGGCACGACAAGAAGTGAGAATCGAGGAGGTCCTGCCTCGGGCGGAGGAGGATCGCTGTGAAGACCGGGTTGATGTCGGGACCCGAGGAGGGATCGGAGTGATCCACGGGGGAGTGGGGATCGAGGCTTCCCGCAAGGCAAGCCTCCACACCATGTATCGGCGGAGCGTCGCCTCTACATCCCAAACCCCGCCCCCGGAGGAGAGGATCACCTTCTCCAGAAGCGATATGCCGGACCACGAGGACCCGTTCTGTGATGCGCTGGTCATCAAGGCCGCCATCGAGAACTTCACTGTCTCTCGGATCCTCGTGGACAATGGGAGCTCCGTGAACGTCGTCTTCAAAAAGGCGTTTGACGCGATGCAGGTGGAGACTAAGAGGGTGCTGGCCTCGGACGGGCCCTTGTTCGGGTTCTCGGGAGAAAGGAAGGAAGTAGAGGGAGGAGTCGGCCTCCATGTCACCTTGGGGGGGCAGTCCCGAAACTGCAAGTTCGTCATTATGGACGCCCCCAGCAGCTACAGCGCAATCTTCGGGAGGCCCCTGATCAGCGCCTTCCGCTGCGTCCCCTCATCTTTCCACCAGTGCTTGAAGTTCAACATTGAGGGGGTGCAGGTCAGGGTTAGGGGGACCCAAAGGTGGCACGGGAGTGCTATGTCACTGCGGTGAACACCATCTCTTGGCAGGAGGGAGCCGAGGAGATGGGGCGGAGGATGGAGGAGGTCGAGCAGGGAGCAGGAGGGGAAGAGCAGGGAGTGAAGGACTGCGCAGAGAAGGCGGCAGGAGGAGACCTGGAAGAGGTGGCTGAAGTAAGGGCCGTGGGAGGAGAAATGGAGGTAGAGGCCCCTGTTCCGGAGGAAGGGGACGCCGAAGGATGGGGGGAGCGGTCCAGGCTGGAGGCAGCGGAAGAAATGGTGGAGCTGGAGGTGCTCACCCGGGGAGGAAGGATGGAGAAGATCCGCGTCAGCGGAGGGCTGACCCCGGAGGACCAAGGCAGGATGCTGGAGTGCATCCGGAAGAATATGGACATCTTCGCCTGGAGCGCCACGGAGATGCCGGGGGTTGACGCGGATGTGGCCTGCCACCGCCTCAACTTGGACCCGGGGACACGCCACGTTCAGCAGAAAAAGAGATCCACGGCAGACAAGCTGGCGGAACCCATCAGGGAGGAGGTGGCGAAGCTTCTCAAGGCTGGCTTCGTGTCCGAAATTCAGTACCCCGGCTGGGTCTCCAACGTTGTGATGGTCAAAAAAGGAGACGGCCGCTGGCGATTGTGTATCGATT
This sequence comes from Platanthera guangdongensis, assembly GCA_039583875.1. NCBI lineage: Eukaryota > Viridiplantae > Streptophyta > Magnoliopsida > Asparagales > Orchidaceae > Platanthera > Platanthera guangdongensis. The sequence continues at coordinate 59,854,853 of CM077165.1, forward strand.
TTTCCCTTCTTAATAAAGCTTGTCCTAAGGACTGTTATCCTTTGCCTCGGATCGACGCGCTGGTTGACTCAGTCGTCGGCTTTTCTGTAATGAGTTTTTTAGATGCCTTTTCAGGTTACCATCAGATTAGGATGCACCCCCCGGACATCAAGGATGTCTCATTCATCACAGGGGGCGGCTGCTATTGCTACAAGATGATGTCATTCGAGCTGAAGAACGCCGGGGCCACCTACAAAAAAATGATGGACAAGGTCTTCAAGGAGCAGAGGGGAAGGAACTTGGAGGTGTACGTGGACGACCTCATGGTCAAAAGCCGGGACATGGACTCCCACCTCCGGGACTTGGAAGATACCTTCGCCACCCTACGCAGATACAAGATGCGACTGAATCCCCTCAAGTGTGTCTTTGGGGCCGGCCGGGGGAAGTTCCTGGGGCATCTCCTCACCCCCGCGGGGGTCGAGCCGAATCCAGACAAGGTCAAGGCCATATTGGAGCTAGGATCCCCGCGAAATGCGAAGGAGGTCCAACGGTTGACAGGGAAGCTGGCAGGGCTGAGTCGCTTCCTTTCTCGGGCAGGGGAGAAGTGCTCCCCCTTCTTCAAAACGCTGAGGGGAGGCCAGAGGTTCGAATGGACCAGGGAATGCGAAGAGGCCTTCCAGGCCCTCAAGGCGCAGTTGACGCAGGCTCCGCTGCTTCAAGGGCCGAAGGAGGGTGAGGATTTGTTCTTATATCTCGGGGTCGGGGCAGAGGCCTTGAGCTCCGTCTTGGTGCGTGAAGAAGGGAAGAGGCAGCTCCCTATTTATTACGTCAGTCGGGTCCTGAGGAAGGCCGAGCTCCGGTATCCGATCTTGGAGAAGCTTGCATTCGCACTAATCGTCTCGGCTCGGAGGCTACGACCTTACTTCCAGGCACACTCAATCCGAGTGGTGACCGACCATCCTCTCCGCAACATCTTCGAGGGGGTGGAGCATTCAGGCCGGCTAGCCAAATGGTCGGTGGAGCTGAGCGAGTTCGATGTCTCCTTCGTTCCGCGGCTCTCGATCAAAGCTCAGGCGATGGCCGACTTCCTGGCCGACTACGTGGTAGAAGTAGCGGAGGAGGAGCTCACCCGCCCGACTCCTTGGAAGGTGAGGGTGGATGGAGCCTCAGGAAGGCATTCTCTTGGAGTAGGAGTGGTTCTGGAAAGCCCTCAAGGGACTCAAATTGAGCAGACGGTGGTGGTGCATTTTCCCATTACAAACAACCAGGCCGAGTACGAAGCAGTGATAGCGGGGCTGCGCCTGGCCAGGGAGTTGGGGGTGCTGGATGTGGAGGTTCTAACCGACTCCATGGTGGTGGCTTCCCAGATCAACGGGGAGTTCGAAGCAAGGGAGCCCGCTCTGAAGTTATACTTGGCCAAAGTGAAGGTGGTCATAGGGACCTTCCAGACCTTCTCCATCCGACACGTGCCAAGAGGAGAGAATGACCAGGCCGACCAGCTGGCAAAGCATGGCCCCCGGGTGGGGGGCACCATCACCGACCTGTTCCGCCCCTCCATCGAAGAGGGGGAGCTCATGGAGATCGATCAGCAGCCTTCGTGGATGGATCCAGTAGTAGTTTTCCTCTCCACGGGAGAGTATCCGGAGGGAGCAGACAGGAAGAAGCTGAGGCACAAGTCCGCTTATTACCTCCTTAAAGACGGGCAGCTATACAGGAAGACCCTCTCCGGGATGCTGGCTCGCTGCGTAGCCGAGGGTGAGGCGCAGAGGATCTTAGAAGAAGTCCACTCCGGGGAGTGCGGGAGTCATTCCGGGAGTCGGACCCTGGAGGGGAGGGTAATCAGGCAAGGATATTTCTGGCCCACCCTGGGCCGAGACGCTGCGGAGTTCGCGAGGAGATGTCATAAGTGCCAGCTGTTTGCCCCCCTCCAGCTACAGCCGGCCCAACAGCTCAAGAGTATCACGGCCCCCTGGCCCTTTGCAATCTGGGGAATGGATTTGGTTGGGCCGTTTCCCCAGGCCAGCGGTCAGAGAAGGTTCCTCCTGGTGATGATCGACTACTTCTCGAAGTGGATGGAGGTGAAGGCGTTGGCCAAGGTGACCTCCCAGGTGATCAGGAACTTTGTCTGGGGGTAGATCATCTGTCGCCACGGGCTGCCCCAGGCCATCGTCACCGACAACGGACCCCAATTCGCCAGTGCCGAGTTCACCAGCTTCTGCGAGCGGCTTGGAATCGACCTCAGGTTTGCCTCGGTCCATCACCCCAGGAGTAACGGGCAGGTGGAAGCCGCGAACAAGATCATCGTCAATCTCCTCAAGAAAAAGGTGGAAAACTTGAGGGGAAGCTGGGTGGAGCAGCTCCCCGCAGTTCTTTGGGCCCTCAGAACCACCCCTAACACGGCCACGGGGGAGACCCCCTTCAAGCTCTCCCATGGGTGCGAGGCGGTGCTCCCCATAGAATTTGAAGTCCAAACGCCGCGAGTCGAGGCGGCCAGGGAGGGCCGAGAGGAATGGCGAGCCGAGAACGAGGGGGAGCTGAGACTCTCCCTTGACATGGTGGAAGAGTTGAGGGACCTTTCGGCCATCCGAAAGGAGGAGGTCAAAAGGAGGATGGCGAAATACTTTGACAAGCACGTCAGGGTCAAGCAGTTCGCGGAAGGAGACCTGGTGCTGAAGAAGGTGGAGGCGGCAGGAAGGTCAGCATCAGTTGGAAAGCTCAACCCCAGCTGGGAGGGGCCATTCATTGTGAAGGAAGCTTTGAAGTCAGGGGCTATCGGCTCCAAAATGTAGAGGGCGAGACCCTGAGTCTTACCTGGAGTGGAGACGACCTGAAGAGGTTTTTTCCTTAAGCACCTGTAAGCAACATGATTTGGTATAATGAACTTCTTTTTCTCCCCCCCCCCCCCCCAGAATTGCCATAGCCAGCTTACACAGAGGATTGGAATGAGTTTGGACCCCGAGGAGATCCCGCTGCCAGGCTCCCACCTAGCTGGCAGGGCCGGAAGTCACTCGGTGTCATCCCTAGCCTCGAGAAGATCCCGCTGCCAGGCTCCCACCTAGCTGGCAGGGCCGGAAGTCACTCGATGGAATGAGTTTGGACCCCGAGGAGATCCCGCTGCCAGGCTCCCACCTAGCTGGCAGGGCCGGAAGTCACTCGGTGTCATCCCTAGCCTCGAGAAGATCCCGCTGCCAGGCTCCCACCTAGCTGGCAGGGCCGGAAGTCACTCGATGGAATGAGTTTGGACCCCGAGGAGATCCCGCTGCCAGGCTCCCACCTAGCTGGCAGGGCCGGAAGTCACTCGGTGTCATCCCTAGCCTCGAGAAGATCCCGCTGCCAGGCTCCCACCTAGCTGGCAGGGCCGGAAGTCACTCGATGGAATGAGTTTGGACCCCGAGGAGATCCCGCTACCAGGCTCCCACCTAGCTGGCAGGGCCGGAAGTCACTCGGTGTCATCCCTAGCCTCGAGAAGATCCCGCTGCCAGGCTCCCACCTAGCTGGCAGGGCCGGAAGCCACTCGATGGAATGAGTTTGGACCCCGAGGAGATCCCGCTGCCAGGCTCCCACCTAGCTGGCAGGGCCGGAAGTCACTCGGTGTCATCCCTAGCCTCGAGAAGATCCCGCTGCCAGGCTCCCACCTAGCTGGCAGGGCCGGAAGTCACTCGATGGAATGAGTTTGGACCCCGAGGAGATCCCGTTGCCAGGCTCCCACCTAGCTGGCAGGGCCGGAAGTCACTCGGTGTCATCACTAGCCTCGAGAAGATCCCGCTGCCAGGCTCCCACCTAGCTGGCAGGGCCGGAAGTCACTCGATGGAATGAGTTTGGACCCCGAGGAGATCCCGCTGCCAGGCTCTCACCTAGCTGGCAGGGCCGGAAGTCACTCGGTGTCATCCCTAGCCTCGAGAAGATCCCGCTGCCAGGCTCCCACCTAGCTGGCAGGGCCGGAAGTCACTCGATGGAATGAGTTTGGACCCCGAGGAGATCCCGCTGCCAGGCTCCCACCTAGCTGGCAGGGCCGGAAGTCACTCGGTGTCATCCCTAGCCTCGAGAAGATCCCGCTGCCAGGCTCCCACCTAGCTGGCAGGGCCGGAAGTCACTCGATGGAATGAGTTTGGACCCCGAGGAGATCCCGTTGCCAGGCTCCCAACTAGCTGGCAGGGCCGGAAGTCACTCGGTGTCATCCCTAGCCTTGAGAAGATCCCGCTGCCAGGCTCCCACCTAGTTGGCAGGGCCGGAAGTCACTCCATGGCAGTGACTTACAACCCAGAACAAATCATGCTGCCGGACTCCCACCTAGCCGGCGAGGCCAGGAACTACTCAAACGGTGTCAACAACAGGTCGGAATCACAAGAGTTAATCAAAAAGGGGAGGGGTCTAACATAACCCCCCCAGCCCCGGGAAAGGCGGTCGAGTGGAGGCGAGAACCTGGGCGAGGGTCCGCAGGAAATCAGGCAACATAGACAAGGGCCAAGCCGGCTCGCCTCGCTCGGCGGGCGAGCGGCCGCCTCATCAGGGCCGGGTCGCAGGGGCAGGTCGCGTCGCACGGCAATAGCAAATGTATAAATAAGGCGGGCGAGAGAGCATTTATAAAAACAACAATAGCTGAAAAAGACGAAGTATAGGCGCAGCCCGCGCGTACATCTCAAAACAGGTAAGCGTGGATAATAATATACATCTAAAAAGTAATAAATGTCAAAAGGCAGGGGGAGATGCGAGATCCGGGGCGAGAAGTCCTAAAGGGGCTGGAAGGCCTTGTCCCCAGGGTCCGGCACGGGGAGAAATAGCGCCGGCACCACGTCTTCCGCCGAGAGTCCCGCCGCCTCGCTCGTAAGGAGATCCGCGCGTCGCAGCATTTCATCGTATACTACGCGGCGCTGGCGGCGTTCTTCTGCATCAGCACTTCCAAGTCATAGTCGGAGTGGTGCTCGAGCGGACAGACCCTGCTGTCTGGAGGAGGGACAGCGGCGGCGGCCTCCAGCTCGCGTACCCGCGCCTCCAACGCCGCCTTGTCTTGACCAAGGGTGGCGATCTCGGCACCCATCCGGCTCGCCGTCGCCGCATCCTGAGGAAAGGAAGGAGGAGAATCGTGAGCTGTATTCGCAAAAAGGGGCGGTAGTTCAGGGTGAGCACGTACCACCCCGCCCAGGTACTGCGCGAGGGTCTCCTCTGCCGCGTCGGCCCGCCTCCTCTGAAGGTTTGCGTCCTCCTGAGCGAGCTTCTGGGCCTCCTCCCTCTCGTCCGCCAGCTTCTTCAGGGAGGTGGCGTTCCGCTCCAGCTGAGTGCAGCGCCGCCCTACCATGTGAGCTAGCTCCAGGCCGCGTAGCTGGGCCCGCGCGCTTTCGTGAACCAATACTCGCGTCGCCTCTTTGTCGTAGATGGCGGCGTCTTCTCGCGAATACAGGCCGAACGAGAAGTTGTAGGCCTCCCCGCCGATGGTGTCCTGCTCCATCCAGCTCGGCAGTAATGTCGAGATCGCGGCGCGATTCGACTCCTTGTCCCTCGAAAGGAGCGGCGCGCCGAGCTCATCCAGATACCTCTCGCCGTAGCCGAAGTTGCGGTGGCCCCTCGGCACCGGCTTGACGGCAGCTTGAGACCCGCCCGGCGGCGCGGAGGTGCCCGCCGTCCTGACCGGGGATTCGCTGGTCGAAGCGACCAGCGGGGGCGAAGGGCCCTCGGCCGGAGGGTCCGCAGGGGCCTTGCCCTTCCTTTGGCTCGCGGTGGGTTGCTGATCCGCGGTCTTCGCCACCTTCGGCGGAGGGGCGGGCTGTCCGCCACCCGACCGCTTCTTGGCCGGGACTGACGGGATGTCGCGCTGAGCGGCATCCGCAGCTTGAGCTCGGGCAAGAACCCCGGAGGGGATCCTAGCGCTCTCATAAGGGGGGTGAAGAGGGATGTCGCGTTCACCTGCAAAGAAGGGGGGGTGAGATGAAGGAAAAATGGGAAGGTAAGGCATAACAACGTCAAGTGGCAAACCTCCCCCTGGCGGGACGACGGCGAGGTCGTCAAGATGGCGGCGCAGGTACGCGACCTCAAAATTCTTCCCGGCGAAGAACGCGCACAAGTCGGCTTCATGACCGCCGAGGCTGGGCGGCCGGTAGCTCGCCTCGCTAAGCTGCACCGGCGAGAAGGGGACGTTGCCGAAGTCCCCTTTGACGAACAGAAACTTCTTGAGCCAATTGTGGCTCTTATTGACTGTCTCCCGCACCTTGAGGTGGGCGCTGGAGAAGTAGGCGGTCCCGTCCCGATTCGCCCGGAAGGAGAACAGCTTCCGGAAAACGGCGAGGCTAAACTCCACTCGCTCCTCTCGCAGGAAGCAGACGAACCATGACGGCTACGGAGTTCGGGGTCATCTGACCCAGGACGACCCCGAAGTATTTCAGCACCTGGCGCACCTCGGGCCACAGGGGGAGTCGCAGGCCCACCTCAAAGTGAGCTAGCGGGATGGCGAGCTCATCCCTGGACAAGTCGTTGATCTTTTCCCCATCCCCGGGCCGTCTCGCAGAAAAGCTCGGCGGCACGTGGTCGCTAAGAGCATCCAAGTACTCGCGCTCAGAGATGACAGCGTGAGGGAAGTCGTGCTCTGAGAAAGTCCAGGCACACTTACTTCGTCCGTCCACGTCGCCGCCGCCTCCGCCCATTCCCATCGAGTCGCCGCCGAACGTGCGAGACAGATCCCGAAGGCGAGCACGAATCGTACTTCGCGGGAAAAAGGAAGCGAGAGGATGTTTGGAATCGGTGAGGAAGTAAGAGCCGGCATGGCCTATTTATAGGGAAAGAGAAAGGGCGGGAAACTTCCCGCCGAAAGAGGGGGTGCAGATAGCAAAAATCTGTCCGACGGTTCGACTTCCCCGCGCGCAACCGCACCCCAAAGACCGATCCGGCGCGGGTTTTGCCCGGCCGCGTCCGCGGAAGACCTGAGCGGGCGAGTCTCGACTCGCACCCGCACGGGGTTCCGCGCGAGACGGGAGACTCCCGTCTGGCGAGCGCCTCGGCTCGCCCTCGCCCCGATCAGCGCGAGGGGAAGAACAGACCTTTCCCTTAACCCGCCCACAGAAAGCAATAGAAACAGCATGATATTTTCAATGAGCCTCAGCAGTAACAAGTTAGGCTCATAGGCGGGCAAAAAGAGTCGCAAGTGGTTACAAACGAAAGATAACTTGGAAATAACAGCAACCCCGCGGTATCCCGCGAGCGGGGGCAGAAGGCTGGATCAGTACTCGACCTACTTCCACCTGTGCCGCCGCTTCGTTCCCGATCGCGGCGGCACGCGAGGGTCGTGGTAATCGCGAACCGCCACCAGCTCCCGCTCAGCCAGGCCGATCTGCTCCGTAGCGCTCCTGAGATGCCCCTCGGCTCGCGCAATATGCACGCCCGGTGAAGTAACATCGTCGTCTTCCGCTGCGCGCGGAGGTCCCTCCAAGGCCGCGAGCCGGGCCGCGGTCTCGGCCTTGTCTTCGTCAACCCTCTTCGCGAGCTCCTGGATCAACAACGTGTGTTTCTGGAACAGCCGCGTCACCTGCCTCTTCATCCCCGCCGCATCGGTCGGGTCGCCCAGGTAATCAGAGACACTGTCCACGTCGGGCGGGGGCGAATACCCTTCGCTCGTCTCAGTTTCGGAGGAGGCCCTGTTATAGCCTACAAACGGGCGAGTCAGAAGGAGCGAACAAGGACAAAGCCAACGGTAAATATCAGCTCACCAGGGGTCGGCACGTCGCCCGCACCGACGGATGGGCGAGAGGAGCCCGGCCGACCCTGAAAGGTTTCTCCCTCGAGGGTCTCAAGAGATTTTCCCAGTCCGTGGGAAGCCGGCGGGCGGGGGATTTCCGGAGGTGGGCGGTCCGGACTTGGGGAACTAGCGACCTTCTCAGGCGACAAGCGAGGGGGGCGATCCTCTCCCCCGTTCCCCACCTCTTCACGAGGGATCGCCTGCAAAACAAAAGGTCAGAGGTACAGCGATAATCCGCGGAAGGTCACGTACCCCAGGGACGACCTCAACAGCCGCCGCCGAGCTGGAGCCCGGACATTCGCCCGCCAGAGACCGCCTAACGATCTTTCCCTTCGCCGGCCTAAAGAGAGGGCCAGGAGACCCACGCGCTAGCCAAGGGGCGGCCTCGAGTGCCTCCTCCTGAGTCTTCAGGCCCGCTGCCGCCAGGCGAGCTCGCACCTCTTCGCTGACCGACATCAAGAGACCAGTCTGTTCAAGAAAAATGAGGGGATCTGGGGAGCCCCCCTCCTGGGCTCAGCGGTATATTTATAGTCGGACAGTGGGGGCCCACCAGAAGATTCCCTGCCAGCTCAGCACAAGCACTCGCCGAACACGCGGGTTGGATGATTCTTTCCGAGCTTGAATCAAGCTCAAAAAGAGCGGGGATTGTGTACAACCCCGTGTCCGGCGAGTGGGTCCCACCAGGGAGGCGAGCAGACCTTGCCCCGCGGCCCGCATCCGAGCGGCAAACAGACATACGGCAGAAGGGCTGGTCCGCTCCCGCCCATTTCAGGCGAGCGAGCCGACGAGGCAAGCGAGCGGGTCGCGCGAAGAGTCCTTGGCCAAAGCAGATGAGTTTGGCGACCCGCGACTGGCGAGCCGATCGAGAGTCGCAGTGGCCGTCGGTCCGCCTCGTCACGCGACCTGACCGTCGGTCCGCCCCGGCAGAAGCAAGGCGGGTCGCGACCCCCGGCTCGCGCTCGCCCAGGGAGCATGGGCGGGCAGCTGAAGTCAGGTCGCGCCCGCCTCCCGCGAAGAAGGAGTGGAGGCGAGTTGACTCCCCAGGACTGCGGATAGCCCCTCAGGACAGCGGAGTCTCGCTGTTGGCAGACCAGGTTGGACTGCACATAGCCCATCAGAACAGCGGAGTTTGGCTGTTGGCAGACCCAGCTAAGGGCCTTTTGGTATTTTCAGGTCAGGTATTTTGGTTATTGGCAGTTCGGGTTCCAAAAAGCTATAAATAAGACACAAGGGGTACCTCAAAGGACACGGTTTTTCGGTGCCTCCTTACTCTCATTCTCCAGTATTCTCTGAGAGTACCTTAGCTCGGCTTCTGGCTAAGGAGGGGAAGCGCTCAGAGATCTTCCGGGTTTGTGATGGGACCTCTCTGCCGAGCCCTTGGGTCTGTTCTTTCTTGTCTCTTTCGTTGTTTTTCTTGCAGGAGCAAAGTAGGCGCGAGACCACCCCTTCCCCAATGGTCGAACTCCACAAGAGGCCGGTTTCCGGTTTCAACAATACTACCAATTACTAACATAGAGTATTAGCCACAACTCAGAATTAACAACAAGTTCTATATAGATAAAAATAGCAAAGTCTACAAACTACCCTGGGGTCAAAGCCCCAGCAGAGTAAAGTTAGTACACAGCCAAATACAACAACAACAAAAAAAAACCTAAAAGAAAACTGAAATCCAAAATCGAGCGATCCCCGAGGAAGAGAGTAGAGCGATCCTATTGCGAGTGAGGAGGAAACTGCGGGGAGGAGGAGCGTGGAGGGACCGACGAGCACGAGAGGTCAACACACAGGGCAGTTCGTAAGGGTCCCCACCCAGCTGCTCGTCAAAGCGCACCATCTCGTCAAGCATTAGCATGAAGGTGTCCTCCAACCGAACATACCGCGCAAAGAAGTCGGGGAATTTTTCCTCGAAACGCCTATGCAAAGTGTTCAGCGGAGGGGAAATGACGATGCCCTCAGGTACGATGCCCATAGGCACTCCGGGAGAAGATGACAGCATTACGCCCATCAGCCCCGGGAGAAGAACTGTCATCAGCCGTGCCTGCCAAGCAATCCCCGCCCCCCCCACCCCCCGACTCAACAGAATCCACCGGCAACGAAGAGTTCACCATAAGAGGAAGGATGAAGGCAAAAGGGGACGAAATGGCAGAGAAACGAGGGGGAGGCACCGGAAAATCGCGTCTGGATGGAGCCGCACTTCGAACCATCGAAGGGCAAATTAGGGCCAGCACGCGAATGAAGGAGACGACCGACAATTTTATATAAAAAAATTTGCATGATCGTGTGATTTAATTGCCCACGGGAAGTCCAACCGTGCGATTCGCAAATATCGCCCAAGCAGCAGAATTCTAAGGGGAGGAACTGCACACGAAAAACACAAACATAGGGGGAAGAAAAATGGCAAGACTTAGGAATTGATCAAGCGAAACTAACAAAGAGTGCGAGATGCGCGCACAAATTTCTACCAAAAATTTAAACTTAACAACGGGCATGAAATAAATAGAATGAAATTTAATGAACTCCCATTAACACCACTCGTACTCTTATATAAGTACTGAGGTAACTGTCGTCCCAGCACAATTTATTTAGCAGCTGAAATATGCTAATTGATTGGTCTATGGAAACTAAAATATATAGTTAGCTGTTCCATTACCCGTTTTGGTAGCGGGTACCGATATAGTGATAGAACATGTACCCCCATACCTAAATATAAATACCTGTGGAGTGTCAGATAGGGGAAGGTAGTATGATTAAGAAGTCTCTACGCCCGCCTCCTCATGAAGTAGGTCCAAACCCGTGTCAATTAGCAAAATAGGCTCGACCACATCCTAAACCAGCTCCAAAGTGGAACCCTATAAAGGAAAATATAAGAGACTAGGATCAAGGAATAAATTAGACGAACAACTTAAAAGGATCTTATCAGTGGGGGTGGTCCCAGTATCACTCCTAGTAGTCTGTAACAAGAGTGACACGTCGATATCATTAAAGACATCACAAGGATCAGTAAGAACTGCGTTGTCCACCTCCATAATTTGGACTTCCTCAAATGGTGCTGAGGTAACCACCTCCTCAACGTGAAGAACTTCCTCCTTAATAGGAGTGGGCAACACTGTAGATACCCTGCTTCAACATGCACACTATCGTCAACAATTCTGTCAAAATAGCTATAGTACTATGCACAGAAGCAGAAGAAGTAGTGCTCTGAAAAAAACCGAGCACTGTCTCCTCACAAAGAATCGGCACCATACTTGGTGATATATGCACGGGGGAGATAATTGCAACCATGTCGGGGCTCAAATCAGCCACAGCGCTATCATTCACATCCACATCATTCCCATCGAAACACGAAGGTGACACAGATACGTAAGCGGAGATAAAAGGTGTGCTGACAGAGGTAGGAGATGGGGTGATCTGAATATCCGGCATGTCATGCTTGTCCAACCGACAAAGCTATTCAGCATAATCCTTCAGAGCATGATCAGTGCTCCGACAAAACAAGCACTGTTTTGAATTCTTCTTCGATCCAAATAGGGTCGGAGACGAATTCAAAAATGACACATATGGTGCTGAAGAGTAGCCATAGGACTTGGGCACGGTGTAAGAGGTACTGTACGATGTCGGTGCCCGATACATTGAGCCTTGAGAACTAGAACAACTATCTCTCGATGGGCATCTATCACTAGCATGAGAGGTATCCCCGCACCAACGACAGTGGATATTAAAACTAGCCCACATTGCATAGAGATAGCCAGAAATTCACGAAAAACTCTACTATGTACGGTACAATATCCAACAAAATACAACTCAAGCAACCTATGATTAAAACAATGAGAAAATGAGAAACAAATACACAAAAGAAACTAGAAATCTTTACAATTAATTTTCCGAATAAGAGAGTCACGACGCCAACTGCATTCTCTGACAACGTCGCCAAAAACTTGATGCCCTAATGACAAGTGCAGTGATCGCTCAAGTAATATAATATGAAGGAGTAAATCCTCAAGTATCGATCTCAGAGGAACGCGGGTTAGGGCACACGATTCTAATATTTATAAAACCAATTATAAAGATTTAAACTAAAACAAGAGATTGGATTTAGTTTCGAAAATCAAAAGAAAATCTAACTAAACTAATGCGGGTCACAATCACCGCTTCGCAAGGTGGATGGAGGCTACGCAGGCCGCAATACACTGCTTCGGTAGGCGGTTGAGCGAGAAGGCTAGTGAAGGAAATCGTTTGCACCGACGGAATTTGAGGGTCGAGAGCACCTCTTCACAATGCATGCCACTAGCAAATGATAGAGCGGCCACACTCACGATGGGGATGGTGCTCCTCACTTGCATTAGCCACAAGACGATTTCACATAGACATGAACTAAACTAATAATCATGATACGGTTTAGCAACAATCGTTCATACACCCAAAGCATTCAAAGAAAATATACTATAATATAGAGGGGGTAAGATTACAACCAAAGGTCGAGCTTGGGCTCCAACTGCCGTCCGGGGACCAAAAGAGTTGTCACCTTCTTCTAATGTACCCCTCTTCTCCGTCAATCATTTTCGTCCATGACCTCGCCAGAGAACTTCACACGTGTCGTGAGGAATCCCTCAAAATCACCATTGGAGGTAAGCGAATGATGGAGGAGGCCAAGAGGATCTCCTAGCCTTTGATTTACAAGAAGAATATGGTTGGAGGACCTCGTGAAGGTGGGTGGCAATGGAGCAGCGAAATGGAGCGAAACTGGAGCTCTGGCGCGAAAATGTAAGATTGGATTTGGATAGGGCTGTAACGCCTCCGATTTTTCGATGGTTTTATTTGAATGGGTATCGTCATATTTATAACGTCATGACGTTACTTTTAACGTCGAGTTGACGACACAATGTCGTTCAGGCATTTTCACATCCGTGCGCTCGAGTCGGCCAAATTCTTGTTGTAATTGGAAAATTTTTCATTTAAAAATTTAGTTAAATAATTTTGGACTTGCTCGTCAAGTTTCGTCGCGATCCGAGTGATATTTGAGTATCGGCGATTTTGCGAAGTTTTGTGAAATTTATGTTTGTCGTAGACTTTGAAAACTTATATCTCAAGAATGACTCGTCGGATTCTGTTTTTGACTTCGCCATTGAGTTTGTAGCATCAGTGTTCGCCTACGATGCGAATTTCGTTTGATTTGGCACTCGTTCGGGCCTCTGTTTTGAACTCGTGTTTTCTTATTCAAAATATATAAATATGATTATTTTAATATTAAAACACTATTCAAAAATGTCTTTTACTATTCATTCATATAGTTTAATTTTAGGATATACCTGTAAAAAAAGATTGTTTATGCAATTTCTGTTCTCGAGTACTTTGGCATCTTCTCCGGTGGATGTAGGTAGTACTCGAGTAATTTGGTTTTTTGTTCTCGAGTACTAAGTTTTAGTACTCGAGTAGTTTTTTTCTACTTCTCGAGTACTATTTCCTTGTTCTCGAGCACTAAGTTTTAGTACTCGAGTAGTTTTTTTCTACTTCTCGAGTACATGTAATTTTGTTCTCGAGTACTGTAGATTCTTCTCGAATGGTCCGTTACAGTTTGCGTTCGGGCACATTTTTGAGGGTCAAAACGGCGTTGTACAAAAAAATAGTTAGCATGAAATTTGTTCGTCTCGACGATATATACAACTTTTATGTTGGGCACTTTTTGATTTGAAGCTATCCTAAATCTCTATTTTTGTTTTCCGCGGACCCGCTCGTAAATAGTCCGTTTCTTTCCATGCTTAAACAAAACTTTTTATAAATACATATATATATTTTTTGATACTTAAGATAATTAAGAAAGAAAAACTTCATCTTCTCCGGATTTTCTCCCAAACCAGAGCGGCGTGAGCGAAGAGAGAAAGTCTTTCGTGAATCTTACGGTGGCCGCCGACGGTGCTCCAAATCTTCAACCGAATATAGATCTGGAAAGCTCTCATCGAGAGCTACGCCATCGTGGTAAAATTTTCCTCGTTTCTTGAGTTTTCTCGTTAGTGTTTTCGGCTCTAGCCTCTATTTCGGCCATTTTTGTTCAGATTTCGTCTCCTCCCGTCTTCTTTTGCCCCGATCTGCGACGTGGAGTGATTCCGAGGATTTTTTTTCCGGTAAAACCAAGGCAAGTGGGGGTTTATCTTCCCCTCCTTTCTTTTTCCCGATTTGCTAGCATTTATAGCTTTCCTCTCGAGTAGTTATCATAAACAACCTTCTCATACTTATGATGTTTAATCCTAGTTTAAATACACTTGTTATATCATGTTCTTGATTTGCTAATCGAACCTTGTAAAGTAGTATTTATTTTGTACAACCCCATATTCGCTGAGCCAGACCAAGAGGCACAATGGTCACAGGAGGGTTAGCCGAAGTGGTCCCGCCCTAAGGAGGATCTCGCCCACAGAAGGCGGAAGCGCTCTCGCCGAATGTTATAAGGGAGAAATCGTGGGCCGAGAACGCCAAGCGCAAGCCGCGCGGAAGCACTCCCGCCCAAACCAAGCTCCTTTCTCAAAGAAGTTCTCGCCTAAGCGGCGAGAACGTTCGCGCCATGCCCTGGGCCGAAAGGTCTCGGCACTAGCTCCCGCCGAATGGGGCCCAGGGCCTTTGGAAGAATGTCTTTATTGCCCTCAGGGGAAATTACTTCAGTACCCTCAGGAAAACAGCGGGATTTGGCTATTGGCAGACCAACTAAGGGCTTTTCAGTAAATTCAGGACAGCAAAATGCTATAAATAGACCCATAAGGGCTCCTTAGAAAGCAAGCGATCATTGTCTCCGGAATTCTAGCGCTTTCTGAGGAGCTCCTAGCCCAGCTTTGGCTTTGGAGGGGAAGCTCTCAGAGATCTTCCGGGTGTGAGGTGGGACCTCCCTGCTGAGGCTTTTGGGTCAGTCTTAGGTCCTTAGAATCCAGTCAAGGGGTGAGACTTGAGAGAAGTAGGTTTCGGCTGCACCCCTTTTTCTTCGAACTTCAGTTGAGGTCAAATTTGGCTTCAACAGTTCTGGTGCGGTGAGCGTGGATAGGCAGCCGATTCAAGAAAGCCTTAAGTTTTGTCCCATGGCTGGAGGTGAAGGTGAAGGGTCGGGATCTGGAGGCTCCCCCACCCGGGGAGAGGAAGCGACAAGAAGGATGCTGGATGAGTTCAGGCGAGAGGTTCTGCAAACGATCAGCTTGGCCTTCTCGGCGAGAGGCGAGTGGGCCACCCCTCAGGTCCCGATAGAAGAGGTTCCGCTCTTGGGCGAGAACGCCCCAGGACAGCGCCCAGGAAAGGAGGTCCCGGGCGAGGCTGGCGAGAGAGACGTGGCCGCGCGGGAGCTATTCCCGGGCCAGAGCCAGCGCCCGGGCAAGGAGGCGCTAACAGAGCCAGGCGAGAAGGAGGCGGCGGTGCGGGAACTCTTCCCAGGGCACGGTCTCGCGGATCGGGCGAGCCAGCCGAGGCCGCGAGACGTGCCTTCTCGCCAGGCAGGAGGCGAGAGCCCATTTAGCGAGCTCATCATCTCGGCTCCGGTACCGGAAGGGTTCCGGGAGCCCGACATGTCCTACTACTCAGGGAAGGATGACCCGGTGCAACACGTACAGTGGTTTGAAGACGTCGTATCAATAAGGCAGATGACAGACGCCTTCAAGTGCCGACTGTTCGCCATCACGTTGAAGGAGAAGGCAAGAGACTGGTTCCACCAGTTGCCAGCAAGGTCGATCTACTGTTTTGAAGATTTGCGGAGAAGCTTTCTGTTGAGATTCTCCACCTCAAAGAAGCGGAAGAAGGAAGCGGAGTGTCTGTTTGCAGTGAGGCAGAGGCCGGATGAGACGTTGGGTCACTATGTCGACCGGTTCCAGGAAGAGATCCTTCTGGTCCAGGAGGTTCCAGGGTACGCGCTGATGTTGGCCTTCACCCTGGGGCTGAGACCGGGATTTTTTAGCATGGAGTTGAAGAGGATGCCCCCCCTCTCCTTTGAGGAGCTCATGGAGAGGGCGGCAAAGGAGATCGATTTCGAGAGAGCAAACCCAGCGTTCGCCAGGAAGTTGGCCAAGCTAGCAGAAGAGGACGGGAAGGAACCAGCGGCAGGAAGACAGAAGGAATCAAAAGAGCAGAGGGAGCAGAGAGAAGATAGGAGAAGGGAGGAGCCCCGAAGGTTTGGGCAGCAGCAGGGGTGGGGGGCCCGGGAGCCAGTCAACCGGTTGGGTTGGAGGCCCCAGGAGGGTCGCCCCCAAGGTCCAGGAGAAGGCTATCGGGGGAGAGATGACCTACGGGAGCCCCGGAGGTTCGATCGACCGGCATGGAGGCAGGAGCCGAGGGATCGTCCCCCACCACCGCAGGAGGCAATGGAAGTAGGAAGAGGGAGAGGAGCAGCCAGAGGAGCTCGAGGAGGAAGAAGAGGAAGGGGAGACGGGAGAAGGGGCGGGGAGGCGTTGCTCTTTTGTGACTTCCACCAGGAGGAAGGGCACGCAACGGCCACCTGCCCGGAGTTCTTAGAGTTGAGGGCGGCCAGAGGAGCAGGGAGGCAAGATCCACCGATGAGGATAGTGGAGGTACAGCAGGGCGAAGCGGAGGACAGGTGTGAAGACCGGGTGGACGTAGGGACCCGGGGAGGAATCGGGGTGATTCATGGAGGAGTGGGGATTGAGGCAACCCGCAAGGGGAGCCTGCAAACCATGTATCGGAGGGGGGTGGCATCCACCTCCCAGGTTCCCCCACCGGAAGAAAAGATTACTTTTTCATCAGCGGACATGCCAGACTATGAAGACCCATTCTGCGACGCCCTGGTGATCCAGACGGCAGTGGAGAACTATACCGTTTCTAGGATACTGGTAGATAACGGGAGCTCGGTTAATGTCATCTTCAAGAAAGCTTTCGATGAGATGAGGGTTGAAGGGAAGAGGGTCTTGGCATCGGATGGACCTCTGTTCGGGTTCTCCGGCGAGAGGAAGGAGGTAGAAGGAGGAGTAGGGTTACACGTAAGGTTGGGGGGCGTATCGCGGAACTGCAGGTTCGTGATCGTGGACGCCCCGAGCAGCTACAACGCCATCTTTGGGCGTCCCCTCATCAGCGCCTTTCGCTGCGTCCCCTCCTCGTTCCATCAATGCCTCAAGTTCAACAATGGGGGGGTGCAGGTCAGGGTTAGAGGGGACCCGAAGGTGGCAAGACAATGTTACGTTACGGCAGTCAACACTATTTCGTGGATGGCAGAGGCGGAAGAGTTGGAAATTGAGATGGCGGCCCTAGAAGAGGTGGGGGAGGAAGAGGAGATGGTCCATGAGGAGGTAAGGGAGGAAGCTGGAGAGGAAGAGACAGAGAAGATGCGAGGGGATGTGCAGGTGATACGGAGGAGCGATGGGCAGGAGAGCCCGGAAAGGGCAGTGGAAGTAGGAGAGCAGGCGGCGGGAGAAGTCGTGGGAGAGGTCCCAGGAGGCGTGAGAGCCGAGCAGCAGCAGCAGAGGGGGATAGAAGCGATGGAGATTGAGGAGGAAAGGGGAGAGCTGGAGCTGGAGGAAGAGGCAAGGACTGGTTGGGAGCAGTCGCGGCTGGAACCGGCTGAAGAAGTGGTGGAGATGGAGGTCTTCACCAAAGCAGGAGAGGTGCAAAGGGTGCGGATCAGCGGGGGGTTGAGTCTTGAGACCCGGGAGCAGGTGCGGACCTGCATTCAAAGCAACGTTGACGTCTTCGCTTGGAGCGCGGCGGACATGCCAGGCATCGACGCCGACGTAGCCTGCCATCGCCTGAACCTGGATCCCCGCGCCCGCCCCATCCGTCAGAAGATGAGAGCCATCGCCACCAAGCTGGAGGAGCCCATTCGCGAGGAGGTCAAGAGGCTCTTGGAGGCGGGCTTCATCTCAGAGATCCAGTATCCAGGCTGGATCTCCAATGTGGTAATGGTGAAAAAGGGATGTGGTAAATGGAGGATGTGTGTAGACTTTTCTTTGTTGAATAAATCATGCCCTAAGGATTGCTATCCCCTGCCTCGGATCGACGCGCTGGTTGATTCAGCCGTCGGTTTTTCTGTCATGAGTTTTTTAGATGCTTTTTCAGGATATCACCAAATCCGGATGCATCCTCCTGACACCAAGGATGTGTCCTTCATCACAAGGGAGGGGTGCTTCAGTTACAAGATGATGCCCTTTGGGTTAAAGAACGCAGGGGCTACCTATCAACGCATGATGGATAGGGTCTTCCGGGATCAGAGGGGGAGGAACTTGGAGGTCTACGTCGACGACCTAATGATCAAAAGCAAATGCATAGTTTCGCACCTGCAAGACCTCGAGGAAACATTCGCCACCCTGAGAAGGTTTAAAATGAGGCTGAATCCCTTGAAGTGTGTCTTCGGGGCAAGCCGCGGGAAGTTCCTCGGGCATCTCCTGACTCCGGAAGGAGTGGAGCCCAACCCGGACAAAGTCAAGGCCATCCTGGATTTGGAGTCACCTCGCGACGTCAAGGAGGTCCAGCGCTTGACAGGCAAGCTGGCTGGGCTAAGCAGGTTCCTCTCCCGGGCAGGAGACAGATGTTCGTCATTCTTTAAAGTGCTGCGGGGGAATCAAAGGTTCGAATGGACGGCCGAATGCGAAGAAGCTTTCCAGGGGCTGAAAAGACAACTCTCTCAGGCTCCCCTCCTTCAGAGCCCAAAAGATGGGAGGATTTGACCTTATATCTCGGAGTAGGGGCGGAGGCGGTAAGCTCCGTCCTAGTAAGAGAAGAAGGAAAGAAGCAGCTTCTCATCTATTACGTCAGCCGGATATTGAAAAAAGCAGAGCTTCGCTACCCTATCCTGGAAAAGCTTGCTTATGCCTTGGTCATCTCGGCCAGAAAGCTCCGTCCGTACTTTCAAGCCCACTCGATTAGGGTGGTGACCGACCACCCTCTTCGCAAGATCTTCGATGGAGTGGAGCACTCGGGAAGGCTGGCTAAGTGGTCCATTGAGCTAAGCGAATTCGACATCTCCTTTGTACCAAGGCTCTCCATCAAGGCGCAGGCAGTGGCGGACTTTCTAGCAGACTACGTTGTTGAGGTCGAGGGGAAGAGCAGCAACCGCGAGAAGCATGGAGGTTAACGGTTGATGGGGCCTCAGGAAGGCACTCCCTAGGGGCAGGGGTGGTGTTGACAAGTCCCCAGGGGGTAACTATAGAGCAAGCAGTCATTTTACATTTCTCAGTGACCAACAATCAAGCGGAGTATGAGGCCGTCATTGCTGGCCTTCGCCTGGCAAAGGAACTGGGGATTCAGGAGGTAGAAGTTTTCACTGATTCAAAGGTAGTGACATCGCAAATCCGGGGAGAGTTTGAAACTCGGGAGCCAACCCTCATCAGATACCTCTCCAAGGTAAGGGTGATCATCGGAGGATTCCGGTCTTTCTCAATTCAACATATTCCAAGGGAAGAAAGTGTAACCGCCGATCGACTGGCCAAGTTCGGACCGCAGGTAGGAGGGACCTTGACGGAGCTATTCCGACCGGCTATAGATGAGGGAGAATTGATGATGGTGGATCGACAGCCCTCGTGGGTGGATCCATTTGTGGCCTTCCTAACCACCGGAGAACTGCCTGAGGGGACCAAGGTGGGGAGAAGCTTTAAGCGCAAGGCGGCTCACTACTTGATGATGGAGGGGGGTCTGCATCGCAAGATGTTGTCAGGGCTCCTAGCCAGATGTGCGACCGAAGAGGAAATCCCGAAGATTTTAGGGGAGGTGCATTCGGGCGAGTGCGGCAGTCACTCTGGAGGAAGGACACTGGAGGCTAGGGTGGTCAGACAGGGGTACTTCTGGCCCACCCTAAGGAAGGATGCCATGGAGTTTGCAAGGAGGTGTCAAAAATGTCAACTCTACGCCCCCCTTCAACTCTTGGCAGCCCAAAGACTCCGGAGTATCACGGCGCCATGGCCATTTGCTATCTGGGGAATGGACTTAGTTGGGCCCTTTCCTCCGGCTAGTGGACAGAGAAGGTTCCTCCTGGTCATGATAGATTACTTCTCGAAGTGGCTGGAGGTTAAGGCACTAGCAAAGGTGACCTCCCAAGTCATCAGGAACTTCGTCTGGGGGGAGATCATCTGCAGGCACGGGCTGCCTCAGGCCATCGTCACGGATAATGGCCCCCAGTTTGCCAGCGAAGAGTTCATCAGTTTCTGCACTCAGCTGGGCATTGACCTCAGGTTTGCCTCCGTCCACCACCCCAGGAGCAACGGTCAGGTGGAGGCGGCAAACAAGATTATCGTTAACTTGTTAAAGAAGAAGGTAGAGAATCTGAGAGGGAATTGGGTGGAGCAGCTCCCCTCGGTCCTGTGGGCTCTGAGAACAACTCCGAACATGGCTACCGGTGAGACCCCCTTCAAGCTCTCTCATGGATGTGAAGCTGTCCTACCGGTGGAGTTTGAGGTCCGGTCCCCGCGAGTCACAGCCGCGGGCGAAGGTGACGAGACTTGGAGGGTGGAAAATGAAGAGGGGCAGCGCCTCTCGTTAGATATGGTAGAGGAACTGCGAGACGTGGCGGCTATCAGGCAAGAAGAAATCAAGCGACGAATGGCAAAGCATTTTGATAAGCACGTCAGGGTCAAGCAGTTCACAGAAGGGGATCTGGTGCTGAAAAAGGTCGACGCGACGGGAAGATCGGCTCCCGTGGGTAAGCTCCATCCGAACTGGGAAGGTCCATACATTGTGAAGGAAGTCCTCGGAACAGGGGGATACTACCTCCAGGACGTGGAGGGAAGAGCCTTAAGCCACACGTGGAGTGGTGATGATCTAAAACGCTTCTACCCCTGAGGGGGAAGGATGTAACCATGTATCCCAAAATTAAACTTGTTATATTATACCGATTGTTTCTCTTTTAATTAGTGTCGAATTTTTCATGGCATAACGTAGTTGAATGTTTATTGATGCCCCGAGCTCGGCTCGGCCCCAGGTAGACCCGCTGCGCAGGCTCTCATCTAGCTGGCAGGCCCGAAGGCTCGCCTGTGGGGGATAGGTTGGTTTGGTTTGAAATCTTCATCGGCACCCCGAGCTCGGCTCGGCCCCAGGTAGACCCGCTGCGCAGGCTCTCATCTAGCTGGCAGGTCCGAAGGCTCGCCTGTGGGGGATAGGTTGGTTTGGTTTGAAATCTTCATCGGCACCCCGAGCTCGGCTCGGCCCCAGGTAGACCCGCTGCGCAGGCTCTCATCTAGCTGGCAGGTCCGAAGGCTCGCCTGTGGGGGATAGGTTGGTTTGGTTTGAAATCTTCATCGGCACCCCGAGCTCGGCTCGGCCCCAGGTAGACCCGCTGCGCAGGCTCTCATCTAGCTGGCAGGCCCGAAGGCTCGCCTGTGGGGGATAGGTTGGTTTGGTTTGAAATCTTCATCGGCACCCCGAGCTCGGCTCGGCCCCAGGTAGACCCGCTGCGCAGGCTCTCATCTAGCTGGCAGGTCCGAAGGCTCGCCTGTGGGGGATAGGTTGGTTTGGTTTGAAATCTTCATCGGCACCCCGAGCTCGGCTCGGCCCCAGGTAGACCCGCTGCGCAGGCTCTCATCTATCTGGCAGGTCCGAAGGCTCGCCTGTGGGGGATAGGTTGGTTTGGTTTGAAATCTTCATCGGCACCCCGAGCTCGGCTCGGCCCCAGGTAGACCCGCTGCGCAGGCTCTCATCTAGCTGGCAGGCCCGAAGGCTCGCCTGTGGGGGATAGGTTGGTTTGGTTTGAAATCTTCATCGGCACCCCGAGCTCGGCTCGGCCCCAGGTAGACCCGCTGCGCAGGCTCTCATCTAGCTGGCAGGTCCGAAGGCTCGCCTGTGGGGGATAGGTTGGTTTGGTTTGAAATCTTCATCGGCACCCCGAGCTCGGCTCGGCCCCAGGTAGACCCGCTGCGCAGGCTCTCATCTAGCTGGCAGGTCCGAAGGCTCGCCTGTGGGGGATAGGTTGGTTTGGTTTGAAATCTTCATCGGCACCCCGAGCTCGGCTCGGCCCCAGGTAGACCCGCTGCGCAGGCTCTCATCTAGCTGGCAGGTCCGAAGGCTCGCCTGTGGGGGATAGGTTGGTTTGGTTTGAAATCTTCATCGGCACCCCGAGCTCGGCTCGGCCCCAGGTAGACCCGCTGCGCAGGCTCTCATCTAGCTGGCAGGTCCGAAGGCTCGCCTGTGGGGGATAGGTTTTGGTGTGGGATCTTCATCGGCACCCCGAGCTCGGCTCGGCCCCAGGTAGACCCGCTGCGCAGGCTCTCATCTAGCTGGCAGGACTGAAGGCTCGCCTGTGGGGAACAGGTTTTGTCTGGTTGGCTTGGTTAATGAAAGGCAGGAAGCACGTTGGGAACACCAAATGACAAGTGAAAAAGAGGAGAGAGATCTCGGCAGAGATAGATCTCGGCAGGGATAGGTCTCGGCAGAGATAGATCTCGGCAGGGATAGGTCTCGACAGAGGATAGGTCTCGACAGAAGATTCACTATTGAAGGGAGCTCGAGGTGGGGAGGCTTCCGCCAAAAGGGTTCCTCTCAGTGTTCTCGAACAAATAGGCGAGATCGTCATACGATGGGCTAGTAGGGACTCGCGCAGTCTAAAGGGGACGGTCCCGTCTTAAGGATTCGAGAGTCACGCTTCCGGCTGGCCGGTTACCGCGGGTTCTTGCTGATTCATCGCTACGAATTTCCTAAGAAGGCCAAGGGTCTTGGCGGAAGCCTACGCCGAAAGCATTCGACTACGACAACCACATCAAGCACATTCGCAAATAACAAAAAAGGTTCGCAAGAACAAATATTTGCATTAACTGTATACAGGTACAACGTGTTAGCGTCTCGCGCTTTTACATAAAAATGAACAAAAATAAGAAGAGGACCCTCAAGGGTCTCGGCTGTACCCTTCTGAAGTCTCGCTGGAGCTTCCGCTGTAGCTTCCGCTGGAGCTTCCGCCAGAGCTCTCCCCGGAGGTCTCGCCATCCGCTGCGGGGGACTTTGAGACATCCGAGGGAGGGGTATCAGGGGCGCCAGGAGGCTTTGGGATGGGCTCGAAGAGCCACGGGACAAGTTGTGGAGCAGTAATGTCTTTGCCCCTTTCATCCCAACAGTTGATGTCGCGCAGCGTCTCCAGCGTCAGCCTTACGGTGGCTTGCGCGTTCCCCTGAAGGAGCTTGTCGATGTCATAAGCCGAGTAATACTGGCTCTTCAATCTCTCGTCCAGCGGAGGGGGTGCACTCGCCTCGAGGCGCGCGATCTGTTCTCGCAGGAGAACGTTGTCATAGCGGGCCTGAGACAGCTCCTCACGAAGCGCGGCTTGAGCGGAATCCTGAACAGCGGGAGGTTAGCATAAGAAAAAGGTTAGGATTGCGAGAACAACTGATTATGAAAAGTCTCGCTTACCCCTTCCGCTTGGCGCGAGGATAGTAGTTGCTGGGTCTCGGCCAGCTCCTTGGCCAGAGAGGCCGCCCGGGCCACCGCATCCTCCCTGGCCTTCAACATATCTTGAAAGTTACGGTCTATCGTAATGCTCCGCCGGGCGCACATGTGCGTGAGCTCCAACCCACGCATTAAAGCGCGAGTGGAGTCATATGCCAACATCCGGGTCGACGTCCTGTCGAAGACGCTAGCATCCTCCCGGCTGTAGAGGCCGTACCCTAAGGCGAAAGCTTCGCCGGTGACCTCGTCTCGCTCTGCCCAGCTCGGCAAGAGGGACGAGACCGTGACCTTGTTGGCGTCAGGGTCCCATTGCAGCAGCGGCTTGTTCTCCGCGTCCAGGTACCTCACGCCGAGGCCATAGTTACGATGACCCCGCGGCACCTCTTCAGACGGAGGCTGGCCGGAGGTCCCGGCGGCGACACCCTCGCTCTCGGCGGCGCCAGGGGTCCGAGGGTTCTCGGCGGGAGTCCCCGAGCCGCCCCTGGTGGCCGCAACCCTGCTTGCTGCCTCCAAGACCTCCTCGAAGGAGCGGCCGGGGGGGAGAGGTTGGACGGGCTGGACAACCGCAGCCTTGCCCTTCTCGGTATCCATGGTCTTGGGCCTCTTGATTGCCTGAGGTGCGGAAGCAACCGGTTTTCGCTTCACAACACCGCTCGAGGGTGGGAGGCCCGGCTCCTTTCGGCAGGCTTGCACGGCGGCTTTCGCAAGAGCCAGCGGGTCCTTCGGAGGCTGACTCCCTCCGGCGCGAGCCTCGTCAAAAGGCTGGCGGAGAGGGATTTCGCGCTCTCCTGCAAAAAACAACATTGATAAGTTCTAATCTCGGAAAAGGCAAGAAAAAGACAAATGAAGGCGAGACCCTACCTTCTCCCGGAAGCACAGGGGAAAGAGAATCGACGTCTCGCCGGAGGTGGAGGACGTCGAAGTCCTTGGTTCCGAAGAACTCAAGGAGGGCGCTCTCGCGGGAGCCCAAGGACGGAGGCTTGTAGGCGGCATCTTCATATTGGATGGGGGCCAAGGGTACGTTCCCGAAGTCGCCGGAGACGTAGATGAACTTCTCGCCCCAATGATGATGCTTGTTGGCGAGACCGATCGTCTTCAGAAGCTGCCCGGAGAAGAACACCACGCCTCCTTTCGCGCGGAAGGTAAACAGCTTACGGAAGATCGGCAGGCTGAACTCGATCCTCTCGGAGCGCATATAGCATATGAATGCCACGAGAATGGCAACTGAATTAGGATTCAGCTGCGCGGGAACCACCCCGTAGTACCGGAGAGCCTGTCGCATCTCAGGCCACAGCGGAAGGCGGAAGCCCACCTCGAAGTGTTCTATGGGGATGGCGAGCTCCCCCTCCCCTGCAGTGTTGACCTTGTCATGACTGCCCGGGGGCCGCGCGACGAAGCCAGCGGGAACGTGCTGGGCCTTGGTCAGATTGAACTCCTCCAGAGTGAGGGTGCAGGAAGGAAAGAGATGCTTTTGGAAGGCTTCCGCGCAGTTGGATCTTCCTTCACCACCACCCGGCATCGCAATAGGGATCGAAGGCGAGATCTACGGGGGAAAGGCGAGAGCGAGAATGGGGCGAGAACGGAAGTGGAAGACAGAAAAGGGCGAGAGCTTCGCGAAGACCACGAGAGCAACAGCAAAGAGGAGAGAGACGGGAGTCAGAGGAATGAATGTGGTAGGTGAGCCTCCTATTTATAGAAAATCGTGGTAATGATGGTAGTTTTCAGAAAGGCGGCGAGGGTACAGCCGCCGCGTCCTAGGTCAACGGCGCTTCGTTTTTCCCGCCCGAATCTGACAGCGACCGATTAAACAGCTGGCGCTAACATTGCGAAGTGTCAGACGGCAGGAAAAGTAGGCGGAAGCAAGATGGCTCTCGCCACCCCAAAGAGCTGGGAAGATAACTCATACGAATGCAAGAATATTAAAGACAGAGCCATCGCTCTCGCTGAGCGGGAACACGATAAAAAATAATAATAATACAATAAGCGAATAAAGAGCGGGAACAACAGTCACAACTACAAGCGAAAAAGTAAGGGTACATTAGAGAAGGGAAGGCCAGAGGAAGAGGAGGGGACGTCTCGCGCTTCAGTACGGTTCCCAGCGCCATTTGCCTCGGTCCCGCAACTTGGTCCGGGGGGGCGCCTGCGGGTTGAAGTAGGATGACAGAATGCTGCATCCCAGGTCAACCCGGCGAGACAGATCCTGGATCCTCTCGATGCATCTCTCAGGTGAAGATCCCGCGGTAGCTCCTCCGGGCCGGTCCATCTCGCCTAGAAGGAAGTCTCGCTCCAAGGATTCCAGCCTCTTCTCCACTGACTGGCGGAACTCTCGGGCCGCAAGGTCGCGGGCCCGTTCTCGCCGGATGAGTTTCGACAGAATGGCGGCAACCTTCTTCGCTCGTCTTTTTGCGCTCCCGGCACCGGTCAGGATCTCCTCCATCTCATCAGATGAAGGGAAGGGAGAGCTCTCGCCATCCTCTCCTTCTCTTTCTTCTTCTTCTTCTTCTTCTTCTTCTTCTTCTTCCTCTACCTCAGCGCCAGGCCGCGAGTCCTTGTCCCCTATCGAAAGAAGCCCCATTTTAGCGGAAACTAAAGGGTAGCAGCGATAAAACGGCTGTATACCTTCGGAGTGACGAGGCCCCCCGGTCGACGGCAGGCAAGAAGGCCCAGCCCCCCCCCTCAGCTCCAAAGAGGAGGTGGATTGGCTTTCCTTTGCCGGGGGGGTAAACTTTGCGGAGGGTGATCCCGGCCTGATCGAGAGCGGGGGAGCGGGTCTCCTCAGCCGCTGAAGGACTAACGTCTAGCGGCGGCACGGGGATCTCGGCACTTTTTCCTCTCGCCGATAGGAAGGAGTCAACCACACGGGCAGGCTGATCAATAGTTCTCGCCCCACCATCCTGGGTGGCGAGATCCGAAGGTACAGAAACCAACGCTGCGAGAAATCAAGTCAGCATTTGGAAAATACCAGGCGAAGCCAAGAAGGGAACCTTTACCGGCGGTGTTCGGGTCTGGCGGAGGAGGAGCCTCAGGAACCTGTGGTTGATCGTCGTGATGGCTAGAGGGCGGATTCGAACGTTCTCGCGGGGACGCGGCAGCGTCAGGAACCGTCTCCTGCAAGAGGTATCAAGTTAGACAATTGAGCAACTGGTTGTTAATGGGTATATCAAGCTTACCTTCCGCGGCGAGGCGCCGTCCGCGCAACTAGGGGTCGGGGTGGGCGGGCTCCTGTTCTCGCGGGATAGGTCCCGCTGAACCACCTTCGCTTTCTTCTTCTTCTTCTTAGGCAAAGAAGGCTCAGCAACTGGCGGCTGTCTCGCTAGCCATGGGGCGACAAGGGCACTGTTAGCCCTAGCTCGCGCCTGCGCCGCGTTGATGCGGTCCTGCAGATCCTGCGGAAGAGGTTTATCGGCACGCTTGGAAGGCATCGCAAGAGAGGGCGAGAGCTCAGAAGGAGAATGACGGCTCGAGGAAAGTGTCATGACCGTCTATCGGCACTCATATTTATAGACACCGTACGGACCCACCAAAAGATTCCCTGATGTTGACACGTACTCAGCGAATATTTTTGGGGTTGGACATGTCTTTTCGAGCGCGGTGCTAGCTCAAAAAGAGCGGGGATTGTGTACAACCCCATATTCGCTGAGCCAGACCAAGAGGCACAATGGTCACAGGAGGGTTAGCCGAAGTGGTCCCGCCCTAAGGAGGATCTCGCCCACAGAAGGCGGAAGCGCTCTCGCCGAATGTTATAAGGGAGAAATCGTGGGCCGAGAACGCCAAGCGCAAGCCGCGCGGAAGCACTCCCGCCCAAACCAAGCTCCTTTCTCAAAGAAGTTCTCGCCTAAGCGGCGAGAACGTTCGCGCCATGCCCTGGGCCGAAAGGTCTCGGCACTAGCTCCCGCCGAATGGGGCCCAGGGCCTTTGGAAGAATGTCTTTATTGCCCTCAGGGGAAATTACTTCAGTACCCTCAGGAAAACAGCGGGATTTGGCTATTGGCAGACCAACTAAGGGCTTTTCAGTAAATTCAGGACAGCAAAATGCTATAAATAGACCCATAAGGGCTCCTTAGAAAGCAAGCGATCATTGTCTCCGGAATTCTAGCGCTTTCTGAGGAGCTCCTAGCCCAGCTTTGGCTTTGGAGGGGAAGCTCTCAGAGATCTTCCGGGTGTGAGGTGGGACCTCCCTGCTGAGGCTTTTGGGTCAGTCTTAGGTCCTTAGAATCCAGTCAAGGGGTGAGACTTGAGAGAAGTAGGTTTCGGTTGCACCCCTTTTTCTTCGAACTTCAGTTGAGGTCAAATTTGGCTTCAACATATTTGATGATGTGATTGAATCGTGTTCTTTTAACTGTCCCCTATCTATTGTTTAGGACGTGTTAGAGATTATCTAGGATTGTAGGCCCTTCCTAAAGGTTGATCAACTCTTCAATTCTAGAATTGTTTAGTAGAGTCAGACGTGTCGTTGTTGACTTGAGATGTCTATCATAGTTTTTCCTCATAGCGATGTCGTGGGGCGAGACAAGCCATCAGGCCCCGATTAGGTTGTGGTGTGCCTGAGCTCTAAACCCGGATCATTACGGGATTTTTCTTCGGGGTTTTTCTTCGTAGCGGGTGTTATTAGTGGGTGAATCCACTGCCGCAACGTTTGACCTCCCTATTAGCACTTTGTGGGGCTCTACCGGGTTTTGGGGGCATTTGAGGTGTTTGGTGGAGTGTTAGTGTCCCCCGCATTTAGACAGATAATTATCTTTGGGGTTGTGTCCAACTGAGTTGACCACCCTGCTCATTTTGGATTGTTTGGTGGAGTTGACCACGGGTGGCTAATGGGGGTTTGTTTCTCTTCATGATTCTTTAATCTTGATTTTTTTCCCTTATAACCATGTGCGTATGGGGTATTCTTGTTGTACGGGACGTTTCACATAAGTTTTTCTCTCTTTACTTTTATACCTTACTGTTGTACTTGTTTATGTACTTTTCTTTGGTTTTGTATTGGTACCCCTTGACTTTTGTACTCGTGGTTTATTTCTTTTGTCATCACTTGCACTTTCTTGCTGAGGTGTTCTGTCTTTGGAATGCCTCAGGTCCAGAGCTATAGCTGATTCTTCGGTGCTGGTTTTGGAGTCCTTGTGCGGTAGTGTTGGCCGTTGTTGTTGCCTCGACATAGCGAGGTAGTTTGTTGTTTATCTTGTTTCACTAGTTCAGACATACTTTTCTTTGTGGGTTCATGTCAGTTTGTTGACGCCCACGGGATTGTTATTTTTGGATACTTGTTAGCTGCTTCGTTTTCTTTCTGTGGATGTACATGGATTACTTGTTATCTGGGATGTTTTATGTTATGATTGCATGACAGTTATTTTCAAATATAAAAGAAAAATTACTATTATTACCTCATGCATTTCATAATTTAAAATGTTAAATCACTATATTTAACGACCGCACAAATCCACTTTTATTACTATTATAAATTTAGAACTTGCATATCTTGAGGTGTCCTTTTGGAACCTCTAAGCTCTTGTAGGATGCTTAATCTGATAAAAGAAGTATTTTCCGCCGCACATAATTACTTTTCTTGTGCACTAGATGAGGCACTCAGCCGAGAGATATGGCTAACTAGTATACTTAAATTGACTTTCACTCTAAATAACTTAAAGAATCTTTCTTCATGGTTAAGTAGGAGTTTTGCCTGAGCGTCCGCAGCTATCCCCTGCTGACGTGGCATCATGATGTGCATTTTTCCCTTACTCTGATATACCTGTATTGACGGTGAAAATGTGGGTTGTGACAGTTGGTATCAGAGGGAGATTGGTTTGATAAGTTGGTCGAACCAGCCAATCTCGTTTAGTTTGTTTCCTTCTTTCATTTGCATACACACACTGATGTGTCATCAGTACGCCTTAACCGAAGCATAGTCGCTACACTCATAGCATGATAAGAAGTATACTGGTCATATTATGTAATATGAGATGCATAATATGTGTTTGTATATGGATCCACCATAGGAGACAACATGTGACGGTTATGTAGTATGGGATGCATAACCATAATCACATGGGTGTCCATTAGCATGTTTTTATTTTCTCGTTCCATGTGATATTATGTAGTATGGGATGCATAACATTTCATGTGTACGCCGCTCATGCATGCATTAAGGCCTTTTTAGAATACATAACACTACATACATATCATATCATCGCATAAGCACACGTGCTAAGTTAAGGTTTACATGATGACACATGTACACACATGATTTTAAAGAAGAATGAAGAATTCATGCATCCATATCATAGGCACATGAGTAAATAGGATGAGAGGATGTCATCCTTAGTAGGACATAACATTATTATAAAATATCAGAGTAAGTTGCAGCGCAAGCAAGTGTCTTTAAGTATGGTCTGAACTAGTTGAGTGGCTTAGTTATAAGCTGGGATTTTGATAAGTTGTTTGTTGCCTTTTAGAATGCCGCCAAAGCGTCCTGCGATGAGGTCGACTCCCCAGTCAGAGGGTGAGTCGTCGGGTGCGCAGAGTGAGGCGTTGATAGAGAGTATGCGTCAAAGCAATGAGCCTCTGTCGAGATAATTAGTTGTGATGCAATCGCAAATTCAGTCTTTGTTGTCTGCCGCTCCCACGCAACATCCTTTAGTGCAAGATCCTGCCTTGGGCCAAGCCGTGCCTGATACCCTTGCTCCTCTGGTGCCCCCGATGGCGATACCAACAGAAATTAATTTCACATCGCACTTCTAACGGTTGGGACCTCCCACCTACGACGGGAGTGCCGACTTTATGATTTTAGATGATTGGATCATCTCCATCGAGGAGATTTTTCGTATTCAGGGATTCTAGAAGCCCAGAAGGTAATGATTGTAGTCTATCAACTAAAAGGTCTGGCAAAGAGTTGGTGTATTCGGGAAAGGGAGTGTCAAGTAAAGTTGTTCGTGGGAATCTTTTAAGAATATGCTGCTGAAAAAGTTTCTACCCTCGGTCAAGCAGGACCGTCTGATGAATAACTTCCTGCATCTGAAGTAGAGACAACTCACAGTGAGTGAATATGAGATTGAGTTTAGTTAATTGAGCAGGTTTGATCCTGATTTAATAGCTTCTGAGGAGGGTAGAGTGAAACGTTTCCTGGGAGGACTAAGAAGCGATGTCCAGTACTAGGCATGCGCTTATAAAGCTGACAGTTATGCTGTGGCAGTGGAAGCCGCACTGAAAGTGGAGGCAATTGAAAATGCCAAGAACCGCGGTGCTGCGACAAGGAAAGATAAGAGGAAAGGTGTTGAGGATGGTAGCTCTAGGGCATCCGGCACTCCATCGAAAAAGAAAGGTGGTGAAATTTGTAGCTTCTGTGGTCGATCCGGCCATCCTTACGAAAGGTGTTTTAAGAGGACCGCCACCCTGAAGCAGCAGCAGGTGCTCGCCATCCAAGGCACACCCAAGGGAGAGTTGGTGTGCTCATTCTGTTCAAAGAAGGGGCATGATGTGAGTCGTTGCTGGATAAAAGAAAGAACTTGCTTCCAGTGCAGGTAGAAGGGACACCAGAAGTCTTCATGCGCCCAGGCTCAGTCCCCACTGCAACCTGCCCCGCTTTGAGCTCTGCCGCCGCCACCAAATCAGGATAAAGGAAAAGGAAAGCTAAATGTGGTGACTAGAGAGGATGTTCAGACCTCTACCTAAGTGATATCAGGTTAGATTCTAGCTTGACTTTTACTCTTCATTAATTGTTATAGTTTTCATTCGTTTAGTTATGTATGCTACGGTTTTAGGGGAGTTTAAGGTGCGGAATAGGTGAGCGCGTGTTCTTTTCGATTCAGGTGCCACCCATTCCTTTGTGTCCCCGAGGTTTGTAGATAAACATTGTCTGGATGTGGATCAATTAGGAGACTCTTTCAACGTCAAACTTCCCTCTGGTGATTCGCTGATATCTAATCAAGGAGTTCTTAGATGCCTTATTTATCTTGGCGATTTCCTGGCCTTTGCGGATCTGATGATTTTAGATCTGGCGGATTTTGATGTGATTTTGGGCATGGACTGGCTGTCCAAGTATGATGCGGCCATCCAATACAAGGCTAAGCGACTGGATTTCACGATGGACAACGACCAACCTATGAGCGTCTATGGATTTCAGGACAGGTTTTCCCTATCATTTCTGTGGTATGTGCTTGTCGTGCTATAGAGTCTGGTTGCGAGGCATTTTTGGTTTCTATTTCTGCTCTGGAAACAACTTTTGTTATGTCACGTCTTGAGGATATCTCAGTGGTACGGGGAGTTTCCAGATGTTTTTCTAATTTTCTTCCAGGACTTCCTCCTGAGAGAGAGGTGGAGTTTGTGATAGACCTCGAGCCAGGTACTCGTCTAATTTTTAAGGCACCATATTGTATGGCTCCGCGTGAGTTAGAGGAGTTGCGCACTCAGCTGGATGATTTGCTGCAATGTGGTTTTATTAGGCCAAGCTCTTCTTTATGGGGTGCCCCTGTTCTATTTGTTAAGAAGAAAGACGGTTCTATGAGGCTCTACATAGATTATCGAGAGTTAAACAAGGTAACCATCAAGAACTGATATCTGTTGCCTCGGATTGATGATCTATTTGATCAGTTGTGTGGATGCATTGTGTTTTCGAAGACTGACCTTCGTTTAGGCTACCACTAGTTGAGAGTCCGTGAGGCTGATATACCACAGACGGCTTTTCGTTCCCAACACGGGCATTTTGAGTTCTTAGTGATGTCCTTTGGTTTGACAAATGCACCCTCTGCGTTCATGGACTTAATGAATAGAGTGTTCAAAGATTTCTTGGACCATTTTGTAATTGTGTTCATAGATGACGTCCTTGTGTATTCCCGCAGTGTTGAGGAGCATACTCAACACTTGTGTTTAGTTTTGTCAACCCTGATGGAGCACGAGCTCTATGCTAAGTTGTGTAAGTGTGAATTCTGGCTACCCCAGGTGCCCTTTTTGGGCCATGTTGTGAGCAAGGACGGTATTTTCGTAGACCTGACCAATATTTCTGCTGTGATGGAATGGAAGAGAGCTTTTACTCCTAATGAGATTCGGAGCTTCTTAGGTCTGGTAGATTATTATAGAAGGTTCGTGGAAGGGTTCTATGCATTGTCTGCTCAGCTAACTAGACTTACGCAGAAGAACACCGCATTCATTTTGGAGCGATAAGTGTGAAGAAGCCTTCCAAGAGTTGAAGAAGAGATTGTGTATTGCTCTAGTTTTAACCTTGCCTACTGAAGGACTTGAGTATGCGGTATATGTGGATGCATCACACAATGGACTTGGTTGTGTTTTGATGCAAGAGGGAAAGGTGATCGCGTACGGATCAAGACAATTAAAGATCCTGTATCACAGACCATAAGAGTTTGAAGTACGTCTTCACTCAAAAGGAGCTAAATCTGTGCCAGCGTAGGTGGTTAGAGTATGTGGCTGATTATGATGTAGAGATCCTGTATCACCCGGGAAAGGCTAACGTAGTAGCCGATGCTTTGAGTAGGAAGACCGCCGAAATCTTTAATCTGTCGGTGCAGTCTCTGGTGGAAGAATTCTTGTTGATGGACATTGAAGTTGGGAGTATCACTATGCCTGCTAGTTTGGAAGCAGAAGATCCCTCTTGGATTTCCCTCACCAGAGTGCAGCAGAAGGATGATCCTGATTTATTGCATCTCCGGAATAGAACTGAGAAGGGAGAGTTACCTGATTTCTCTTTGGACGAGTTATATACTCTGAAATATCGAGGTAGATTTTGTATCCCTGCCTATGGTGACATTCAGGCTAAGATCTGTGCTGAAGCTCATAGTTCTAGTGTAGCCTACCATCCTGGTTCCACTAAAATGTATAAGGATCTAAAGCAAATTATTTGGTGGTCAAGAATGAAGAATGATATCGCGAACTTTGTGTTAGAATGTCTTACGTGTCAGCGTGTTAAGGCTGACCATAGAAGGCCTGGAGGTAAATTGACACCGCTTGATATTCCCAGTTGGAAGTGGGAGAGTATTTTGATGGATTTTATTACCGGTGTACTGAAATCTCCCCGTGGGCACGACTCCATTTGGGTGATAGTCAATAGATTGACTAAATGTGCTCACTTTGTCCCTTTTAAGATTGGATATTCTATGAAGAAGATAGCTGAATTATACCTGAAAGAGGTTATCAGATTGCATGGAGCTCCTGTCAGTATCGTATCGGACTGAGACTCTAGATTTACGTCTCGTTTTTGGAAGAGCTTACAGTAGGGGTTGGGTACCGATTTAAGGTATTCCACCGCCTATCATCCGCATACGAACGATCAGACGGAAAGAGTAAATTAGATAGTGGAAGATATGATCAGATATTATATTTTGGATCACGGTGGCGCTTGGGATGTGCGTCTCAGACACATGGAGTTTGCGTACAATAATAGTTATCAAGAGAGTCTGCATATGGCCCACTTTGAGGCCTTATATTGGAGGCGTTGTAGAACTCCTTTGTTTTGAGCTGAAGTTGGTGAGAGATCGTTGCTAGGTCCGGAAGCCCTTAAAGAGATGAATTATGTCGTGACTCATATTCGAGAAAAGCTCCGTGTAGCATAAGAACGCTATGAGAAATATGCTAATCAACGAAGGGTTGATCTGGAGTTCGTTGTTGGTGAATTTGTTTTTCTGAAAGTTCCTCCGATGTTTGGTGTTAAAAAGTTTGGAAGGAACCACAAGTTAGACCCTCGGTATGTGAGACCTTTCAAGATTTTTGAGTGCATCAGAGTGTCAGATTATAGGCTGGTATTGTCAACTACCTTCCCTGGCATCCATGATGTGTTCCATGTGAGCTAGTTGCGGAAGTGTATTCGTTATGATTGTCAAGTCCTCGACTCGGTGCCCCAGATTCAGCCCAACCTTACGTATGTGGAAGAGCCTGTCCGTGTTTTGGAAACTCAAGAGCGTGTGTTGCGGAGAAAGACCATCCCCATGGTCAAGATTCTTTGGAGAAATCAAGATGTCGAGAGCGCGACGTGGGAATTGGAATCGGCGATGAGGGAATCTCATCCGCATCTCTTCTCTTAGTCCCGGTATGTCTCTATGTTTTTGGTGGTGTTGGATTTTCTCATTTTTGGTTTGGTTTTGTAGTTGTGTTAAGTTTCGGGACGAAACTTCTTTTAGGAGGAGTGACTGTAACGCCTCCGATTTTTCGATGATTTTATTTGAATGTGTATCGTCATATTTATGACGTCGTGGTGTTACTTTTAACGTCGAGTTGACAACACAATGCCATCTATACAGACCATAAGAGTTTGTGGTCCCTAAAAAGGGGTGACCTCACACTTACTGCACTCAGGCGAATGTCACGGACCAAAGGCTCAGGAAACTAGGAACAGACCCTCGGCTCTAGCGTGGAGGTCCCACCTCACACCCGGAAGACCTTGTAGATCTCCCCCTCCCTAGCCAATGCTGAGCTAGGTGCCTTGGAGGATGAAAGCAGAGGGATTTAAGTGGCTAAGAAGCAATCCACTCCAAAGCACCATCAAGGGTCTATTTATAGTTTTCTGGGAATGACCTGCAAATAACCAATCTCCGTTGCCCCCAAAATTACTGAAATGCCCCTAGTTTGGACTTCAACAGCCAAATCCCGCTGTTCTAAGCAGCTAATCACAGCCCACCAGGGGCAAACCCTCAAGCCGGACGAGAAGTCCAAGCCGGGCGAGAAGTCCAAGCCGAGCGAGAAGTCCAAGCCGGGCGAGTAGGCGGCCTAGCGAGCTGGGGCTAGGCGAGACGACAGCCTGGCGAGCTACGGCCTAGCGAGCTGGCAGCCTGGAGAGCTGACGGCCTGGCGAGCTGGTGGTCTGGCGAGTGGGAAGCTTGGCGAGCTGCGGCCTGGGCGAGACGGCGTCCTGGCGAGCTGCGACCTAACGAGCTGGCGGCCTAGCGAGCTGGCGGCCTGGCCAGCTGGCGGCCTGGCGAGCTCGCGGCCTGGCGAGCTGCGGCATGGGTGAGATGGCGGCCTAGCGAGCTGCGGCATGGGCGAGACGACGGCTTGGCGAGCTGCGGCCTAGCGAGCCGGCGGTCTGGCGAGCTGTGGCCTGATGAGCCGGCGGCCTGGCGAGCTGCGGCATGGGCGAGACGGCGGCCTGGCGAGGTGCGGCATGGGCGAGACGGCGGCTGACGAGCTGCGGCCTGGCGAGCTGCAGCTTGGCGAGCTAGTGGCCTGGGGCCTGGCGAGCTGCGACATGGGCGAGACGGCAGCCTTGCGAGCTGGCGGCCTAGGCGACTCCTCAAATGGGCCGGGGGGGTTCACAAATATTTCATCCTCCTACTAGTATATTATGCAGGTTGAGCCTAAATTGGCCACCAAGAGTGTCAAACCTCTCAAAAAGCTTAAAAATGCGCAGCAAGTCTCACGCCTTGTTTGGGGCCCTATCTTCGCGAATATGGTGTTGTACACAATCCCCGCTCTTTTCGAGCGATTTTTAATGCTAAAGATCACGACAGTGAACCGGTCGCACAAGTAATATAAAATGGATGAGTTTTCCCAAGTATCGATCTCTCAAGGAACACAGTAAGGTGGAGTTAATGTCGAGGAGGACATGAGATTGAAGTCCTCAAGGTTGGCGGAAACGATGGGGTTTTGATATTTGCGGAAAAAGAAAATAAAAGGCTAACAACTACTCCTATGCAACGCCGCTATGCCATGCTTCGCCAGGCGAGTTGGAAGACAAGTCGGGCCGCTATGCACCGAATCGCTGGGCAGATAGACGAGTAGGCTTACGGATAAGGTGGTTAGAATGGTGGAATGAGGGTCGAAAGCACCTCTTCGCTACGCACGCCACTAGCAATTGCTAGTGCGGCAAGGGTGTATGGTGGTGGATGGAATATGGCACACCTCAAGAAAATATAATGAAAATACAAATCACAAAGACATGATTTAATATAAGTGTTTTACAACTAAGCGCATATCATCTATAAATAAAGTTTTCATCAACACATAAACAACAATAAAGGAAGAACAAGGCAAAAGATCGACTGAATCCGAAGTCTTGCTGAGGATTCACGGTTGTAATTGTCGGGTTGTCAATCTGCGTCCAAGCTCGGTCCTCAACTGCGTCCGGGGTAGAGAAGTGCTGTCACCACCTTCCAATGGCCCGTCTTCTTCGTGTCACGATAGCGGATGAAAGTTGCAAGCTTCCCTTTGCTTGATGGCTATGGCGTTGAAGCTTGAAATGAGCCCAAGAGATGATGGAGGAGGCCGAGAGGAAGCTCGGGCTTAGATTTGGTGGTGAAAGCTTGCCCGGAGCACCTCCCTAGGGTGGAGATTGAAGGAGGACGGCGGAATCCCTCCTCGGAGACGAAAACGGCGGAGGAAAAATGAGCTCTCGAATTAGGGCGGAACCTGCATATTTATAGAAATCAGAATTGAACAATGCGCACGATCACGGGTGCACGACCAGTGGTCGTGCGCACTATGTCCAGTGATCGTGCGCACTGGCATGGCAGATTAGGAAGAAGAACTGGGGTACTATACACGAGCAATGGCGCATGACCGGTGGTCGTGCGCACTATGTGCAATGGTCGTGCGATTACCCAGATGGAACTCCAGGAAAAGAGGAATCAATGCACACGATCAGTGGCGCACGACCGGTGGTTGTGCGCACTATGTCCAGTGGTCGTGCGATTACCCCAGGCAGATTCTGGAAATCAGGGTATATTGCGCACGATCATCGGCGCACAAACAGTGGTCATGCGCACTATATCCGATGATCGTGTGGAGTATTCCTGCTTCCAAACGTCCCCGGAACACGCACACGACCCCTAAACCCAGCACTGATATGTGCAGACATTCCAGACGAGCACAATAAGGAGTACAAATAATAAAAGTACAAAAATACACAACCACGGGCCAAAGTGTGCACTTCCTATGGAAATATAGACAAGATGAAATATGAACAATACAGAACTAAAAGTGAAGTGCAAACGCGTGAAAACTAGCCCAGATGAGTCCGAAAAACCCTATATAAATAAGACTCATCACACCCTCAAACTTAACTATTTGCGCGTCTCGAGCAAACAAAATCTATACAGATATGGGAAAATGATTTAGCTAACAAGGAAATTGCGATACAGAGTACCATGCGAAGTCGCATGCTCGCACGCGTAAAAATATAATAGAAGAAATTTATAAGTATACAAAATAGTTTGTACTTTTCACAATGTGTATCAACATTTTATTATTACTCAAAAATGAAATCACGGTGAATCATCCAGTCACGTGTAGGGAGAAGGTAGACTAATCGCTAGGCATGCATTGCTAAAGATCGGGGCTCGAGATAACCTCCAAAGGAATCCACCAATGTCGGTGACCATATGCTTGCCCTTTCGCACTCTCTCCATGACACTGTTTGGTTCACACACGAATCAGTAGGACTTTAGGTGAAGAGATGGGCTTGGGTTTCGGTGAGGTAAACAAAGATAAACAGGAAGGCTACACACCTAACCCAAATGAGCTATCATAAAAAGAATCCCTCCGCTAAGAAAAATACACGCGGGCACACCACACCCCCAGACTTAATTTTTCAAATATGGGTGTGTGTACCGCCTACTACAAATACAATCTCATCTCAAAAAGAATTTTCAATCAAACTTTTTCTTCTTTTCACTTTTCTTTTTCACAATTAATTTTTTTGTATATATATTTTTTCGAATCCTATGTTATTTTAACAATTTCAGTAAATAAAACTTTGGAGCACATCCACATATTCACATGTAATATCACCACATCACATCCCAAAATGAAAATGTAAAACTCTAAAGCTCAACTTGGGTGTTCGACTAGGATTGACTATGAGGCTTTGGTGAAATCATGGTAGAGTTGAATCAAAAGGAGGGGTAGGCACAACGGGGCTAGCGAGAATAAGACGTTAGGAATGGTACAAAGCTCAACCATGCCAAAATGATGGCCTACATCGCGCTCATGCGAGTGAACTAACCTATACACATGCTTTAATAATAGCTTGGGGCAAGTTCTTAGCCAACGAGAAAGACTATCCATCCTCCTGACTCGAGCAATATAAACCTAACGGTCGTCTACACACATCCCTAAGCTACCGTCGGATTCACACTGGATTCACCAATTTTTGAGTAGAATAAAAAGTATTTACGCAATTAGAAAAATATAAAATTAAAAGCATATAGAAAAAATTAAATCTACTCTAATTTCTACACGAGACAAGAGCACTCGACTAGGAGCACAGCAGGGTCAACATTTTACTCTGTCTCACAATCCTATGTCAGCACCATAATTTTCCCAAATCATACAAAAGAAACGAGTTTAACTCGCAGCACACAAAAAGCTAAGCACGCGCTCATGTGGGTGCAGTGGTGTGTGATGCAATGAACTAATCATAATAAATCTATAAAAGCTTCTAGTATGCATAAGAAATGCGCGCGTGCAATAGGTAATAAATCTCTCCCCCAGACTTAAAATAAGCTACATAACATATGATATAGGAATTTAAATCAAATAGAGCTAAGGGAAGAGGTTATCCAATGCTCAGCTAGTGAGCATACCAGAAGACGCGTGGAAACCTGAAGCAGGTCCGCCATACGAAGAATCACAACCCCGCCAATACGAATTTGCCATGAATACCTGCAGGGGTGAGCTCCACAAAAACAAAAGAAAAATATACAAAATACAAAGAAATACTAAAACTAAGCTAGTAATGAAAAATAAAACTACAGGAAATGAAAGATAAGTACTTGGGTTATTGTCATCCCAGCACAACTTATTAAATTTTATACAGTTCTAGCTAATGGGCCTATAAAAAGAAAAATGCACTGGTAACTGTTTCATTATCCGTTGCAGTAACAGGTATCGATATAGTGATAAAACAGTTACCCCTCTGCCTAAATAATCATGCATGCTCCTCGCAGGCAGAGGAAATAGGAAGTAGGATGAGGAGGAGGCCTGGTCCTCACTCATCTCACCACAAAACAAATCCTTGCCTAGCAAGGTTTCGTCCACCACAAGTTCGCTGGGGGCGAAGGTGACGGCAAGGGCTTCCACTGTGAAGGAGGTAGGAATCTCCTCACACAAGAGGATGCACTCGTCGACGGCCTGAGCGCAGGGCTCAACGTCAACCCAACTTACCCGTGGAGATTCA
The DNA here is from genome assembly GCA_039583875.1 of Platanthera guangdongensis. Lineage (NCBI taxonomy): Eukaryota > Viridiplantae > Streptophyta > Magnoliopsida > Asparagales > Orchidaceae > Platanthera > Platanthera guangdongensis. The sequence goes on from CM077165.1 coordinate 59,893,993, forward strand.
ACATGCACAGGCTCAGATAAGGAAGGGGGGGTCAAGAAATAAAAGAGACGAAGAACATGAAGAAATAATCGGGGGAGTGATCCCGGTTTCACTCCACAAAGGCTGAGGTAGAAAAATATCGTCAGCAATGTCGACAATGCTACAAGGCTCGACCGGATCCATAGAGGCCTCCACCAAGACTTGGACTTCCTCCTTTGGTATCGAGGGAGAATCCTCAACACCAGGAAGGTTGTCCTCCTCCATGGGAGTGGAAACAATCCATGTATCACAAGACTCAACTTGTGTTGCGTCATCGAAAATATCGTCAGAGATGACTGAATTAGAATGCACAAAAGGCAGAAGAACTTTGCTTGGATAAAAGTCAAGCACAGGCTCCTCACAAAGAATCAGCTCCACGCTTGGAGATGTATGCATAGGAGAGATGGGCTCAGCCACGTCGAAGACTAGATCAGCCACACATCTGGTGGTTGTGTCCACATCATTCCCTTCAATAAATGAAGATGACAGGGACAAATAACCAGATGATAAAGGTATGCCACAGAGGGTAGGAGTCGGGATGATCCGGATGTCCGGCTCATCATCCTCTTCCATAACACGGAGGTACTTGGCACAATCATTCAAGACATGATCTGTTCTACAACAATACAAACACTTTCTCCCATTACTCTGCGGTTCTTGTAGGGCCGGAGAGGAATAAGAGAACAGTGTATGTGGCGAGGACGATTGACCATAAGCTCGGGGCACAGTGTTTGAAGGGTTGTACGAATACAACATCTCATGCATTGTGCGCTGAGGCTTATGCTCAATATCTCTCGTAGGGCATTCATGACTAGCATGGGAAGGCTTTCCATACCAACGACATTGGGCATACGAATATCCCCACATGGTGTCGAAATAGCAGATTCAAAATAAATCTTGAAAATTACCAAATCCAACAATATATTACTACAATTGTCTAAACAAAAAAAGGCAGACAAAACAGAATTAGAACAAAACAAAAGCGATTTACAAAGGAAAATGAAAGCAACCTCACATCTCCCTCTCCAGAAATTCACACGACTGTATTCCCCGGCAACGGCGCCAAAAACTTGATGCTAAAGATCACGACAGTGAACCGGCCGCACAAGTAATATAAAATGGGTGAGTTTTCCCAAGTATCGATATCTCAAGGAACACAGTAAGGTGGAGTTAATGTCGAGGAGGACTTGAGATTGAAGTCCTCAAGGTCGGCAGAAACGATGGGGGTTTTGATATTTGCGGAAAAAGAAAATAAAAGGCTAACAACTACTTCTATGCAACGCCGCTATGTGATGCTTCACCAGGAGGGATGGAAGGCTAGTCGGTCCGCTATGCACCGAATCGCTGGGCGGATGGACGAGTAGGCTTGCGGATGATGTGGTTAGAACGGTAGAATGAGGGTCAAAAGCACCTCTTCGCTACGCACGCCACTAGCAATTGCTAGTGCGGCAAGGGTGGATGGTGGTGGATGGAATATGGTGCACCTCAAGCAAATATAACGAAAATACAAATCACAAAGACATGATTTAATATAAGCGTTTTACAACTAAGCGCACATCATCTATAAATAAAGTTTACATCAACACATAAAAAAAATAAAGGAAGAAAAATGCAAGAGATCGACCGAATCTGAAGTCTTGCTGAGGATTCACGGTTGGAATCGTCGGGTTGTCAATCCGCGTCCAAGCTCGGTCCTCAACTGCGTACGGGGTAGAGAAGGGCTGTCACCACCTTCCAATGGCCCGTCTTCTTCATGTCACGATAGCGGACGAAAGTTGCAAGCTTCCCTTTGCTTAATAGCTATGGCATTGAAGCTTAAAATGAGCCCAAGAGATGATGGAGGAGGCCGATAGGAAGCTCCGGCTTAGATTTGGTGATGAAAGCTTGCCCAGAGCACCTCCTTAGGGTGGATATTAAAGGAGGACGGCAGAATCCCTCCTCGGAGACGAAAATGGCGGAGGAAAAATGAGCTCTCGAATTAGGGCGGAACCTGCATATTTATAGAAAGCAGAATTGAAGAATGCGCATGATCACGGGCGCACGACCAGTGGTCGTGCGCACTATGTCCAGTGATCGTGCGCACTGGCATGGCAGATTAGGAAGAAGAACGAGGGTACTGCGCACGAGCAATGGCACACGACTGGTGGTCATGCGCACTATGTCCAATGGTTATGCGATTACCCCAGACGGAACTCCAGCAAAAGAGGAATCAATACACACGATCAGTGGCGCACGACCGGTGGTCGTGCGCACTATGTCCAGTGGTCGTGCGATTACCCCACGCAGATTATGGAAATCAGGGTATATGGCGCACGATCATTGGCGCACAAACAGTGGTCGTGCGCACTATATCCGATGATCGTGCGCAGTATTCCTGCTTCCAAACATCCCCGGAACATGCACACGACCCCTAAACCTAGCACTGATATGTGCATGCATTCCACACGAGCACAATAAGGAGTACAAACAATAAAAGTACAAAAATACACAACAACGGGCCAAAGTGTGCACTTCCTATGGAAATATAGATAAGATGAAATATGAATGATATAGAACTAAAAGTGAAGTGCAAACGCGTGAACACTAGCCCAGATGAGTCTGAAAAATCCTATATAAATCGGACTCATCAAGTTCCACGCTCGGAAAGAAAAAACCAACATAACGTATTCGCTGCGTAGCGGGAGTCATACAGGAAGACCCTCTCCTTAAAGACGGGCAGCTATACAGGAAGACCCTCTCCGGGATGCTGGCTCGCTGCGTAGCCGAGGGTGAGGCGCAGAGGATCTTAGAAGAAGTCCACTCCGGGGAGTGCGGGAGTCATTTCGGGAGTCGGACCCTGGAGGGGAGGGTAATCAGGCAAGAATATTTCTGGCCCACCCTGGGCCGAGACGCTGCGGAGTTCGCGAGTAGATGTCATAAGTGCCAGTTGTTTGACCCCCTCCAGCTACAGCCGGCCCAACAGCTCAAGAGTATCACGGCCCCCTGGCCCTTTGCAATCTGGGGAATGGATTTGGTTTGGCCGTTTCCCCAGGCCAGCGGTCAGAGAAGGTTCCTCCTGGTGATGATCGACTACTTCTCGAAGTGGATGGAGGTGAAGGCATTGGCCAAGGTGACCTCCCAGGTGATCAGGAACTTTGTCTGGGGGGAGATCATCTGTCGCCACGGGCTGCCCCAGGCCATCGTCACCGATAACGGACCCCAATTCGCCAGTGCCGAGTTCACCAGCTTCTGCGAGCGGCTTGGAATCGACCTCAGGTTTGCCTCGGTCCATCACCCCAGGAGTAACGGGAAGGTGGAAGCCGCGAACAAGATCATCGTCAATCTCCTCAAGAAAAAGGTGGAAAACTTGAGGGGAAGCTGGGTGGAGCAGCTCCCCGCAGTTCTTTGGGCCCTCAGAACCACCCCTAACACGGCCACGGGGGAGACCCCCTTCAAGCTCTCCCATGGGTGTGAGGCGGTGCTCCCCATAGAATTTGAAGTCCAAACGCCGCGAGTCGAGGCGGCCCGGGAGGGCCGAGAGGAATGGCGAGCCGAGAACGAGGGGGAGCTGAGACTCTCCCTTGACATGGTGGAAGAGTTGAGGGACCTTTCGGCCGTCCGACAGGAGGAGGTCAAAAGGAGGATGGCGAAATACTTTGACAAGCACGTCAGGGTCAAGCAGTTCGCGGAAGGAGACCTGGTGCTGAAGAAGGTGGAGGCGGCAGGAAGGTCAGCATCCGTTGGAAAGCTCAACCCCAGCTGGGAGGGGCCATTCATTGTGAAGGAAGCTTTGAAGTCAAGGGCTATCGGCTCCAAAATGTAGAGGGCGAGACCCTGAGTCTTACCTGGAGTGGAGACGACCTGAAGAGGTTTTTTCCTTAAGCACCTGTAAGCAACATGATTTGGTATAATGAACTTCTTTTTCTCCCCCCCCCCCCCCAGAATTGCCATAGCCAGCTTACACAGAGGATTGGAATGAGTTTGGACCCCGAGGAGATCCTGCTGCCAGGCTCCCACCTAGCTGGCAGGGCCGGAAGTCACTCGGTGTCATCCCTAGCCTCGAGAAGATCCCGCTGCCAGGCTCCCACCTAGCTGGCAGGGCCGGAAGTCACTCGATGGAATGAGTTTGGACCCCGAGGAGATCCCGCTGCCAGGCTCTCACCTAGCTGGCAGGGCCGGAAGTCACTCGGTGTCATCCCTAGCCTCGAGAAGATCCCGCTGCCAGGCTCCCACCTAGCTGGCAGGGCCGGAAGTCACTCGATGGAATGAGTTTGGACCCCGAGGAGATCCCGCTGTCAGGCTCCCACCTAGCTGGCAGGGCCGGAAGTCACTCGGTGTCATCCCTAGCCTCGAGAAGATCCCGCTGCCAGGCTCCCACCTAGCTGGCAGGGCCGGAAGTCACTCGATGGAATGAGTTTGGACCCTGAGGAGATCCCGCTACCAGGCTCCCACCTAGCTGGCAGGGCCGGAAGTCACTCGGTGTCATCCCTAGCCTCGAGAAGATCCCGCTGCCAGGCTCCCGCATGCTGGCAGGGCCGGAAGCCACTCGATGGAATGAGTTTGGACCCCGAGGAGATCCCGCTGCCAGGCTCCCACCTAGCTGGCAGGGCCGGAAGTCACTCGGTGTCATCCCTAGCCTCGAGAAGATCCCGCTGCCAGGCTCCCACCTAGCTGGCAGGGCCGGAAGTCACTCGATGGAATGAGTTTGGACCCCGAGGAGATCCCGCTGCCAGGCTCCCACCTAGCTGGCAGGGCCGGAAGTCACTCGGTGTCATCACTAGCCTCGAGAAGATCCCGCTGTCAGGCTCCCACCTAGCTGGCAGGGCCGGAAGTCACTTGATGGAATGAGTTTGGACCCCGAGGAGATCCTGCTGCCAGGCTCTCACCTAGCTGGCAGGGCCGGAAGTCACTCGGTGTCATCCCTAGCCTCGAGAAGATCCCGCTGCCAGGCTCCCACCTAGCTGGCAGGGCCGGAAGTCACTGGATAGAATGAGTTTGGACCCCGAGGAGATCCCGCTGCCAGGCTCCCACCTATCTGGCAGGGCCGGAAGTCACTCGGTGTCATCCCTAGCCTCGAGAAGATCCCGTTGCCAGGCTCCCACCTAGCTGGCAGGGCCGGAATTCACTCGATGGAATGAGTTTGGACCCCGAGGAGATCCCGCTGCCAGGCTCCCAACTAGCTGGCAGGGCCGGAAGTCACTCGGTGTCATCCCTAGCCTTGAGAAGATCCCGCTGCCAGGCTCCCACCTAGCTGGCAGGGCCGGAAGTCACTCCATGGCAGTGACTTACAACCCAGAACAAATCATGCTGCCGGACTCCCACCTAGCCGGCGAGGCCGGGAACTACTCAAACGGTGTCAACAACAGGTCGGAATCACAAGAGTTAATCAAAAAGGGGAGGGGTCTAACATAACCCCCCCAGCCCCGGGAAAGGCGGTCGAGTGGAGGCGAGAACCTGGGCGAGGGTCCGCAGGAAATCAGGCAACATAGACAAGGGCCAAGCCGGCTCGCCTCGCTCGGCGGGCGAGCGGCCGCCTCATCAGGGCCGGGTCGCAGGGGCAGGTCGCGTCGCACGGCAATAGCAAATGTATAAATAAGGCGGGCGAGAGAGCATTTATAAAAACAACAATAGCTGAAAAAGGCGAAGTATAGGCGCAGCCCGCGCGTACATCTCAAAACAGGTAAGCGTGGATAATAATATACATCTAAAAAGTAATAAATGTCAAAAGGCAGGGGGAGATGCGAGATCCGGGGCGAGAAGTCCTAAAGGGGCTGGAAGGCCTTGTCCCCAGGGTCCGGCACGGGGAGAAATAGCGCCGGCACCACGTCTTCCGCCGAGAGTCCCGCCGCCTCGCTCGTAAGGAGATCCGCGCGTCGCAGCATTTGCATCGTATACTACGCGGCGCTGGCGGCGTTCTTCTGCATCAGCACTTCCAAGTCATAGTCGGAGTGGTGCTCGAGCGGACAGACCCTGCTGTCTGGAGGAGGGACAGCGGCGGCGGCCTCCAGCTCGCGTACCCGCGCCTCCAACGCCGCCTTGTCTTGACCAAGGGTGGCGATCTCGGCACCCATCCGGCTCGCCGTCGCCGCATCCTGAGGAAAGGAAGGAGGAGAATCGTGAGCTGTATTCGCAAAAAGGGGCGGTAGTTCAGGGTGAGCACGTACCACCCCGCCCAGGTACTGCGCGAGGGTCTCCTCTGCCGCGTCGGCCCGCCTCCTCTGAAGGTTTGCGTCCTCCTGAGCGAGCTTCTGGGCCTCCTCCCTCTCGTCCGCCAGCTTCTTCATGGAGGTGGCGTTCCGCTCCAGCTGAGTGCAGCGCCGCCCTACCATGTGAGCTAGCTCCAGGCCGCGTAGCTGAGGCCCACGCGCTTTCGTGAACCAATACTCGCGTCGCCTCTTTGTCGTAGATGGCGGCGTCTTCTCGCGAATACAGGCCGAACGAGAAGTTGTAGGCCTCCCCGCCGATGGTGTCCTGCTCTATCCAGCTCGGCAGTAATGTCGAGATCGCGGCGCGATTCGACTCCTTGTCCCACGAAAGGAGCGGCGCGCCGAGCTCATCCAGATACCTCTCGCCGTAGCTGAAGTTGCGGTGGCCCCTCGGCACCGGCTTCACGGCAGCTTGAGACCCGCCCGGCGGCGCGGAGGTGCCCGCCGTCCTGACCGGGGAGTCGCTGGTCGAAGCGACCAGCGGGGGCGAAGGGCCCTCGGTCGGAGGGTCCGCAGGGGCCTTGCCCTTCCTTTGGCTCGCGGTGGGTTGCTGATCCGCGGTCTTCGCCACCTTCGGCGGAGGGGCGGGCTGTCCGCCACCCGGCCGCTTCTTGGCCGGGACTGACGGGATGTTGCGCTGAGCGGCATCCGCAGCTTGAGCTCGGGCAAGAACCCCGGAGGGGATCCTAGCGCTCTCATAAGGGGGGTGAAGAGTGATGTCGCGTTCACCTGCAAAGAAGGGGGGGTGAGATGAAGGAAAAATGGGAAGGTAAGGCATAACAACGTCAAGTGGCAAACCTCCCCCTGGCGGGACGACGGCGAGGTCGTCAAGATGGCGGCGCAGGTACGCGACCTCAAAATTCTTCCCGGCGAAGAACGCGCACAAGTCGGCTTCATGACCGCCGAGGCTGGGCGGCCGGAAGCTCGCCTCGCTAAGCTGCACCGGCGAGAAGGGGACGTTGCCGAAGTCCCCTTTGACGAACAGAAACTTCTTGAGCCAATTGTGGCTCTTATTGACTGTCTCCCGCACCTTGAGGTGGGCGCTGGAGAAGTAGACGGTCCCGTCCCGATTCGCCCGGAAGGAGAATAGCTTCTGGAAAACGGCGAGGCTAAACTCCACTCGCTCCTCTCGCAGGAAGCAGGCGAACCCCACCATGACGGCTACGGAGTGCGGGGTCATCTGACCCAGGACGACCCCGAAGTATTTCAGCACCTGGCGCACCTCGGGCCACAGGGGGAGTCGCAGGCCCACCTCAAAGTGAGCTAGCGGGATGGCGAGCTCATCCCTGGACAAGTCGTTGATCTTTTCCCCATCCCCGGGCCGTCTCGCAGAAAAGCTCGGCGGCATGTGGTCGCTAAGAGCATCCAAGTACTCGCGCTCAGAGATGACAGCGTGAGGGAAGTCGTGCTCTGAGAAAGTCCAGGCACACTTACTTCGTCCGTCCACGTCGTCGCCGCCTCCGCCCATTCCCATCGAGTCGCCGCCGAACGTGCGAGACAGATCCCGAAGGCGAGCACGAATCGTACTTCGCGGGAAAAAGGAAGCGAGAGGATGTTTGGAATCGGTGAGGAAGTAAGAGCCGGCATGGCCTATTTATAGGGAAAGAGAAAGGGCGGGAAACTTCCCGCCGAAAGAGGGGGTGCAGATAGCAAAAATCTATCCGACGGTTCGACTTCCCCGCGCGCAACCGCACCCCAAAGACCGATCCGGCGCGGGTTTTGCCCGGCCGCGTCCGCGGAAGACCTGAGCGGGCGAGTCTCGACCCGCACCCGCACGGGGTTCCGCGCGAGACGGGAGACTCCCGTCTGGCGAGCGCCTCGGCTCGCCCTCGCCCCGATCAGCGCGAGGGGAAGAACGGACCTTTCCCTTAACCCGCCCACAGAAAGCAATAGAAACAGCATGATATTTTCAATGAGCCTCAGCAGTAACAAGTTAGGCCCATAGGCGGGCAAAAAGAGTCGCAAGTGGTTACAAACGAAAGATAACTTGGAAATAACAGCAACCCCGCGGTATCCCGCGAGCGGGGGGCAGAAGGCTGGATCAGTACTCGACCTACTTCCACCTGTGCCGCCGCTTCGTTCCCGATCGCGGCGGCACGCGAGGGTCGTGGTAATCGCGAACCGCCACCAGCTCCCGCTCAGCCAGGCCGATCTGCTCCGTAGCGCTCCTGAGATGCCCCTCGGCTCGCGCAATATGCACGCCCGGTGAAGTAACATCGTCGTCTTCCGCTGCGCGCGGAGGTCCCTCCAAGGACGCGAGCCGGGCCGCGGTCTCGGTCTTGTCTTCGTCAACCCTCTTCGCGAGCTCCTGGATCAACAACGTGTGTTTCTGGAACAGCCGCGTCACCTGCCTCTTCATCCCCGCCGCATCGGTCGGGTCGCCCAGGTAATCAGAGACACTGTCCACGTCGGGCGGGGGCGAATACCCTTCGCTCGTCTCAGTTTCGGAGGAGGCCCTGTTATAGCCTACAAACGGGCGAGTCAGAAGGAGCGAACAAGGACAAAGCCAACGGTAAATATCAGCTCACCAGGGGTCGGCACGTCGCCCGCACCGACGGATGGGCGAGAGGAGCCCGGTCGACCCTGAAAGGTTTCTCCCTCGAGGGTCTCAAGAGATTTTCCCAGTCCGTGGGAAGCCGGCGGGCGGGGGGTTTCCGGAGGTGGGCGGTCCGGACCTGGGGAACTAGCGACCTTCTCAGGCGGCAAGCGAGGGGGGCGATCCTCTCCCCCGTTCCCCACCTCTTCACGAGGGATCGCCTGCAAAACAAAAGATCAGAGGTACAGCGATAATCCGCGGAAGGTCACGTACCCCAGGGACGACCTCAACAGCCGCCGCCGAGCTGGAGCCCGGACATTCGCCCGCCAGAGACCGCCTAACGATCTTTCCCTTCGCCGGCCTAAAGAGAGGGCCAGGAGACCCACGCGCTAGCCAAGGGGCGGCCTCGAGTGCCTCCTCCTGAGTCTTCAGGCCCGCTGCCGCCAGGCGAGCTCGCACCTCTTCGCTGACCGACATCAAGAGACCAGTCTGTTCAAGAAAAATGAGGGGATCTGGGGAGCCCCCCTCCTGGGCTCAGCGGTATATTTATAGTCGGACAGTGGGGGCCCACCAGAAGATTCCCTGCCAGCTCAGCACAAGCACTCGCCGAACACGCGGGTTGGATGATTCTTTCCGAGCTTGAATAAAGCTCAAAAAGAGCGGGGATTGTGTACAACCCCGTGTCCGGCGAGTGGGTCCCACCAGGGAGGCGAGCAGACCTTGCCCCGCGGCCCGCATCCGAGCGGCAAACAGACATACGGCAGAAGGGCTGGCCCGCTCCCGCCCATTTCAGGCGAGCGAGCCGACGAGGCAAGCAAGCGGGTCGCGCGAAGAGTCCTTGGCCAAAGCAGATGAGTTTGGCGACCCGCGACTGGCGAGCCGATCGAGAGTCGCAGTGGCCGCCGGTCCGCCTCGTCACGCGACCTGACCGTCGGTCCGCCCCGGCAGAAGCAAGGCGGGTCGCGACCCCCGGCTCGCGCTCGCCCAGGGAGCATGGGCGGGCAGCTGAAGTCAGGTCGCGCCCGCCTCCCGCGAAGAAGGAGTGGAGGCGAGTTGACTCCCCAGGACTGCGGATAGCCCCTCAGGACAGCGGAGTCTCGCTGTTGGCAGACCAGGTTGGACTGCACATAGCCCATCAGAACAGCGGAGTTTGGCTGTTGGCAGACCCAGCTAAGGGCCTTTTGGTATTTTCAGGTCAGGTATTTTGGTTATTGGCAGTTCGGGTTCCAAAAAGCTATAAATAAGACCCAAGGGGTACCTCAGAGGACACGGTTTTTCGGTGCCTTCTTACTCTCATTCTCCAGTATTCTCTGAGAGTACCTTAGCTCGGCTTCTGGCTAAGGAGGGGAAGCGCTCAGAGATCTTCCGGGTTTGTGGTGGGACCTCTCTGCCGAGCCCTTGGGTCTGTTCTTTCTTGTCTCTTTCGTTGTTTTTCTTGCATGAGCAAAGTAGGCGCGAGACCACCCCTTCCCCAATGGTCGAACTCCACAAGAGTCACATCCAATTCAGCCGATTTTTTTCTACGGTTTCAACAATACTACCAATTACTAACATAGAGTATTAGCCACAACTCAGAATTAACAACAAGTTCTATATAGATAAAAATAGCAAAGTCTACAAACTACCCTGGGGTCAAAGCCCCAGCAGAGTAAAGTTAGTACACAGTCAAATACAACAACAACAAAAAAAAAACCAAAAAGAAAACTGAAATCCAAAATCGAGCGATCCCCGAGGAAGAGAGTAGAGCGATCCTATTGCGAGTGAGGAGGAAACTGCGGGGAGGAGGAGCGTGGAGGGACCGACGAGCACGAGAGGTCAACACACAGGGCAGTTCGTAAGGGTCCCCACCCAGCTGCTCGTCAAAGCGCACCATCTCGTCAAGCATTAGCATGAAGGTGTCCTCCAACCGAACATACCGCGCAAAGAAGTCGGGGAATTTTTCCTCGAAACGCCTATGCAAAGTGTTCAGCGGAGGGGAAATGACGATGCCCTCAGGTACGATGCCCATAGGCACTCCGGGAGAAGATGACAGCATTACGCCCATCAGCCCCGGGAGAAGAACTGTCATCAGCCGTGCCTGCCAAGCAATCCCCGCCCCCCCCCGCCCCCCGACTCAACAGAATCCACCGGCAACGAAGAGTTCACCATAAGAGGAAGGATGAAGGCAAAAGGGGGACGAAATGGCAGAGAAACGAGGGGGAGGCACCGGAAAATCGCGCCTGGATGGAGCCGCACTTCGAACCATCGAAGGGCAAATTAGGGCCAGCACGCGAATGAAGGAGACGACCGACAATTTTATATAAAAAAAATTTGCATGATCGTGTGATTTAATTGCCCACGGGAAGTCCAACCGTGCGATTCGCAAATATCGCCCAAGCAGCAGAATTCTAAGGGGAGGAACTGCACACGAAAAACACAAACATAGGGGGAAGAAAAATGGCAAGACTTAGGAATTGATCAAGCGAAACTAACAAAGAGTGCGAGATGCGCGCACAAATTTCTACCAAAAATTTAAACTTAACAACGGGCATGAAATAAATAGAATGAAATTTAATGAACTCCCATTAACACTACTCGTACTCTTATATAAGTACTGAGATAACTGTCGTCCCAGCACAATTTATTTAGCAGCTGAAATATGCTAACTGATTGGTCTATGGAAACTAAAATATATAGTTAACTGTTCCATTACCCGTTTTGGTAGCGGGTACCGATATAGTGATAGAACATGTACCCCCATACCTAAATATAAATACCTGTGGAGTGTCAGATAGGGGAAGGTAGTATGATTAAGAAGTCTCTACGCCCGCCTCCTCATGAAGTAGGTCCAAACCCGTGTCAATTAGCAAAATAGGCTCGACCACATCCTAAACCAGCTCCAAAGTGGAACCCTATAAAGGAAAATATAAGAGACTAGGATCAAGGAATAAATTAGACGAACAACTTAAAAGGATCTTATCAGTGGGGGTGGTCCCAGTATCACTCCTAGTAGTCTGTAACAAGAGTGACACGTCGATATCATTAAAGACATCACAAGGATCAGTAAGAACTGCGTTGTCCACCTCCATAATTTGGACTTCCTCAAATGGTGCTGAGGTAACCACCTCCTCAACGTGAAGAACTTCCTCCTTAATAGGAGTGGGCAACACTGTAGATACCCTGCTTCAACATGCACACTATCGTCAACAATTCTGTCAAAATAGCTATAGTACTATGCACAGAAGCAGAAGAAGTAGTGCTCTGAAAAAAACCGAGCACTGTCTCCTCACAAAGAATCGGCACCATACTTGGTGATATATGCACGGGGGAGATAATTGCAACCATGTCGGGGCTCAAATCAGCCACAGCGCTATCATTCACATCCACATCATTCCCATCGAAACACGAAGGTGACACAGATACGTAAGCGGAGATAAAAGGTGTGCTGACAGAGGTAGGAGATGGGGTGATCTGAATATCCGGCATGTCATGCTTGTCCAACCGACAAAGCTATTCAGCATAATCCTTCAGAGCATGATCAGTGCTCCGACAAAACAAGCACTGTTTTGAATTCTTCTTCGATCCAAATAGGGTCGGAGACGAATTCAAAAATGACACATATGGTGCTGAAGAGTAGCCATAGGACTTGGGCACGGTGTATGAGGTACTGTACGATGTCGGTGCCCGATACATTGAGCCTTGAGAACTACAACAACTATCTCTCGATGGGCATCTATCACTAGCATGAGAGGTATCCCCGCACCAACGACAGTGGATATTAAAACTAGCCCACATTGCATAGAGATAGCCAGAAATTCACGAAAAACTCTACTATGTATGGTACAATATCCAACAAAATACAACTCAAGCAACCTATGATTAAAACAATGAGAAAATGAGAAACAAATACACAAAAGAAACTAGAAATCTTTACAATTAATTTTCCGAATAAGAGAGTCACGACGCCAACTGCATTCTCTGACAACGTCGCCAAAAACTTGATGCCCTAATGACAAGTGCAGTGATCGCTCAAGTAATATAATATGAAGGAGTAAATCCTCAAGTATCGATCTCAGAGGAACGCGGGTTAGGGCACACGATTCTAATATTTATAAAACCAATTATAAAGATTTAAACTAAAACAAGAGATTGGATTTAGTTTCGAAAATCAAAAGAAAATCTAACTAAACTAATGCGGGTCACAATCACCGCTTCGCAAGGTGGATGGAGGCTACGCAGGCCGCAATACACTGCTTCGGTAGGCGGTTGAGCGAGAAGGCTAGTGAAGGAAATCGTTTGCACCGACGGAATTTGAGGGTCGAGAGCACCTCTTCACAATGCATGCCACTAGCAAATGATAGAGCGGCCACACTCACGATGGGGATGGTGCTCCTCACTTGCATTAGCCACAAGACGATTTCACATAGACATGAACTAAACTAATAATCATGATACGGTTTAGCAACAATCGTTCATACACCCAAAGCATTCAAAGAAAATATACTATAATATAGAGGGGGTAAGATTACAACCAAAGGTCGAGCTTGGGCTCCAACTGCCGTCCGGGGACCAAAAGAGTTGTCACCTTCTTCTAATGTACCCCTCTTCTCCGTCAATCATTTTCGTCCATGACCTCGCCAGAGAACTTCACACGTGTCGTGAGGAATCCCTCAAAATCACCATTGGAGGTAAGCGAATGATGGAGGAGGCCAAGAGGATCTCCTAGCCTTTGATTTACAAGAAGAATATGGTTGGAGGACCTCGTGAAGGTGGGTGGCAATGGAGCAGCGAAATGGAGCGAAACTGGAGCTCTGGCGCGAAAATGTAAGATTGGATTTGGATAGGGCTGTAACGCCTCCGATTTTTCGATGGTTTTATTTGAATGGGTATCGTCATATTTATAACGTCATGACGTTACTTTTAACGTCGAGTTGACGACACAATGTCGTTCAGGCATTTTCACATCCGTGCGCTCGAGTCGGCCAAATTCTTGTTGTAATTGGAAAATTTTTCATTTAAAAATTTAGTTAAATAATTTTGGACTTGCTCGTCAAGTTTCGTCGCGATCCGAGTGATATTTGAGTATCGGCGATTTTGCGAAGTTTTGTGAAATTTATGTTTGTCGTAGACTTTGAAAACTTATATCTCAAGAATGACTCGTCGGATTCTGTTTTTGACTTCGCCATTGAGTTTGTAGCATCAGTGTTCGCCTACGATGCGAATTTCGTTTGATTTGGCACTCGTTCGGGCCTGTGTTTTGAACTCGTGTTTTCTTATTCAAAATATATAAATATGATTATTTTAATATTAAAACACTATTCAAAAATGTCTTTTACTATTCATTCATATAGTTTAGTTTTAGGATATACCTGTAAAAAAAGATTGTTTATGCAATTTCTGTTCTCGAGTACTTTGGCATCTTCTCCGGTGGATGTAGGTAGTACTCGAGTAATTTGGTTTTTTGTTCTCGAGTACTAAGTTTTAGTACTCGAGTAGTTTTTTTCTACTTCTCGAGCACTAAGTTTTAGTACTCGAGTAGTTTTTTTCTACTTCTCGAGTACATGTAATTTTGTTCTCGAGTACTGTAGATTCTTCTCGAATGGTCCGTTACAGTTTGCGTTCGGGCACATTTTTGAGGGTCAAAACGGCGTTGTACAAAAAAATAGTTAGCATGAAATTTGTTCGTCTCGACGATATATACAACTTTTATGTTGGGCACTTTTTGATTTGAAGCTATCCTAAATCTCTATTTTTGTTTTCCGCGGACCCGCTCGTAAATAGTCCGTTTCTTTCCATGCTTAAACAAAACTTTTTATAAATACATATATATATTTTTTGATACTTAAGATAATTAAGAAAGAAAAACTTCATCTTCTCCGGATTTTCTCCCAAACCAGAGCGGCGTGAGCGAAGAAAGAAAGTCTTTCGTGAATCTTACGGTGGCCGCCGACGGTGCTCCAAATCTTCAACCGAATATAGATCTGGAAAGCTCTCATCGAGAGCTACGCCATCGTGGTAAAATTTTCCTCGTTTCTTGAGTTTTCTCGTTAGTGTTTTCGGCTCTAGCCTCTATTTCGGCCATTTTTGTTCAGATTTCGTCTCCTCCCGTCTTCTTTTGCCCCGATCTGCGACGTGGAGTGATTCCGAGGATTTTTTTTCCGGTAAAACCAAGGCAAGTGGGGGTTTATCTTCCCCTCCTTTCTTTTTCCCGATTTGCTAGCATTTATAGCTTTCCTCTCGAGTAGTTATCATAAACAACCTTCTCATACTTATGATGTTTAATCCTAGTTTAAATACACTTGTTATATCATGTTCTTGATTTGCTAATCGAACCTTGTAAAGTAGTATTTATTTGATGATGTGATTGAATCGTGTTCTTTTAACTGTCCCCTATCTATTGTTTAGGACGGGTTAGAGATTATCTAGGATTGTAGGCCCTTCCTAAAGGTTGATCAACTCTTCAATTCTAGAATTGTTTAGTAGAGTCAGACGTGTCGTTGTTGACTTGAGATGTGTATCATAGTTTTTCTTCATAGCGATGTCGTGGGGCGAGACAAGCCATCAGGCCCCGATTGGGTTGTGGTGTGCCTGAGCTCTAAACCCGGATCATTACGGGATTTTTCTTCGGGGTTTTTCTTCGTAGCGGGTGTTATTAGTGGGTGAATCCACTGCCGCAACGTTTGACCTCCCTATTAGCACTTTGTGGAGCTCTACCGGGTTTTGGGGGCATTTGCGGTGTTTGGTGGAGTGTTAGTGTCCCCCGCATTTAGACAGATAATTATCTTTGGGGTTGTGTCCAACTGAGTTGACCACCCTGCTCGTTTTGGATTGTTTGGTGGAGTTGACCACGGGTGGCTAATGGGGGTTTGTTTCTCTTCATGATTCTTTAATCTTGATTTTTTTCCCTTATAACCTTGTGCGTATGGGGTATTCTTGTTGTACGGGACGTTTCACATAAGTTTTTCTCTCTTTACTTTTATACCTTACTGTTGTACTTGTTTATGTACTTTTCTTTTGTTTTGTATTGGTACCCCTTGACTTTTGTACTCGTGGCTTATTTCTTTTGTCATCACTTGCACTTTCTTGCTGAGGTGTTCTGTCTTTGGAATGCCTCAGGTCCAGAGCTATAGCTGATTCTTCGGTGCTGGTTTTGGAGTCCTTGTGCGGTAGTGTTGCCCGTTGTTGTTGCCTCGACATAGCGAGGTAGTTTGTTGTTTATCTTGTTTCACTAGTTCAGACATACTTTTCTTTGTGGGTTCATGTCAGTTTGTTGACGCCCACGGGATTGTTATTTTTGGATACTTGTTAGCTGCTTTGTTTTCTTTCTGTGGATGTACGTGGATTACTTGCTATCTGGGATGTTTTATGTTATGATTGCATGACAGTTATTTTCAAGTATAAAAGAAAAATTACTATTATTATCTCATGCATTGCATAATTTAAAATGTTAAATCACTATATTTAACGACCGCACAAATCCACTTTTATTACTATTATAAATTTAGAACTTGCATATCTTGAGGTGTCCTTTTGGAACCTCTAAGCTCTTGTAGGATGCTTAATCTGATAAAAGAAGTATTTTCCGCCGCACATAATTACTTTTCTTGTGCACTAGATGAGGCACTCAGCCGAGAGATACGGCTAACTAGTATACTTAAATTGACTTTCACTCTAAATAACTTAAAGAATCTTTCTTCGTGGTTAAGTAGGAGTTTTGCATGAGCGTCCGCAGCTATCCCTTGCTGACGTGGCATCATGATGTGCATTTTTCCCTTACTCTGATATACCTGTATTGACGGTGAAAATATGGGTTGTGACAGTTGGTATCAGAGGGAGATTGGTTTGATAAGTTGGTCGAACCAGCCAATCTCGTTTAGTTTGTTTCCTTCTTTCATTTGCATACACACACTGATGTGTCATCAGTACGCCTTAACCGAAGCATAGTCGCTACACTCATAGCATGATAAGAAGTATACTGGGCATATTATGTAATATGAGATGCATAATATGTGTTTGTATATGGATCCACCATAGGAGACAACATGTGACGGTTATGTAGTATGGGATGCATAACCATAATCACATGGGTGTCCATTAGCATGTTTTTATTTTCTCGTTCCATGTGATATTATGTAGTATGGGATGCATAACATTTCATGTGTACGCCGCTCATGCATGCATTAAGGCCTTTTTAGAATACATAACACTACATACATATCATATCATCGCATAAGCACACGTGCTAAGTTAAGGTTTACATGATGACACATGTACACACATGATTTTAAAGAAGAATGAAGAATTCATGCATCCATATCATAGGCACATGAGTAAATAGGATGAGAGGATGTCATCCTTAGTAGGACATAACATCATTATAAAATATCAGAGCAAGTTGCAGCGCAAGCAAGTGTCTTTAAGTATGGTCTGAACTAGTTGAGTGGCTTAGTTATAAGCTGGGATTTTGATAAGTTGTTTGTTGCCTTTTAGAATGCCGCCAAAGCGTCCTGCGATGAGGTCGACTCCCCAGTCAGAGGGTGAGTCGTCGGGTGCGCAGAGTGAGGCGTTGATAGAGAGTATGCGTCAAAGCAATGAGCCTCTGTCGAGATAATTAGTTGTGATGCAATCGCAAATTCAGTCTTTGTTGTCTGCCGCTCCCACGCAACATCCTTTAGTGCAAGATCCTGCCTTGGGCCAAGCCGTGCCTGATACCCTTGCTCCTCTGGTGCCCCCGATGGCGATACCAACAGAAATGAATTTCACATCGCACTTCTAACGGTTGGGACCTCCCACCTACGACGGGAGTGCCGACTTTATGATTTTAGATGATTGGATCATCTCCATCGAGGAGATTTTTCATATTCATGGATTCTAGAAGCCCAGAAGGTAATGATTGTAGCCTATCAACTAAAAGGTCTGGCAAAGAGTTGGTGTATTCGGGAAAGGGAGTGTCAAGTAAAGTTGTTATTGGGAATCTTTTAAGAAGATGCTGCTGAAAAAGTTTCTACCCTCGGTCAAGCAGGACCGTCTGATGAATAACTTCCTGCATCTGAAGTAGAGACAACTCACAGTGAGTGAATATGAGATTGAGTTTAGTTAATTGAGCAGGTTTGATCCTGATTTAATAGCTTCTGAGGAGGGTAGAGTGAAACGTTTCCTGGGAGGACTAAGAAGCGATGTCCAGTACTAGGCATGCGCTTATAAAGCTGACAGTTATGTTGTGGCAGTGGAAGCCGCACTGAAAGTGGAGGCAATTGAAAATGCCAAGAACCGCGGTGCTGCGACAAGGAAAGATAAGAGGAAAGGTGTTGAGGATGGTAGCTCTAGGGCATCCGGCCCTCCATCGAAAAAGAAAGGTGGTGAAATTTGTAGCTTCTGTGGTCGATCCGGCCATCCTTACGAAAGGTGTTTTAAGAGGACCGCCACCCTGAAGCAGCAGCAGGTGCTCGCCATCCAAGGCACACCCAAGGGAGAGTTGGTGTGCTCATTCTGTTCAAAGAAGGGGCATGATGTGAGTCGTTGCTGGATAAAAGAAAGGACTTGCTTCCAGTGCAGGTAGAAGGGACACCAGAAGTCTTCATGCGCCCAGGCTCAGTCCCCACTGTAACCTGCCCCGCTTTGAGCTCTGCCGCCGCCACCAAATCAGGATAAAGGAAAAGGAAAGCTAAATGTGGTGACTAGAGAGGATGCTCAGACCTCTACCTAAGTGATATCAGGTTAGATTCTAGCTTGACTTTTACTCTTCATTGATTGTTATAGTTTTCATTCGTTTAGTTATGTATGCTACAGTTTTAGGGGAGTTTAAGGTGCGGAATAGGTGAGCGCGTGTTCTTTTCGATTCAGGTGCCACCCATTCCTTTGTGTCCCCGAGGTTTGTAGATAAACATTGTCTGGATGTGGATCAATTAGGAGACTCTTTCAACGTCAAACTTCCCTCTGGTGATTCGGTGATATCTAATCAAGGAGTTCTTAGATGCCTTATTTATCTTGGCGATTTCCTGGCCTTTGCGGATCTGATGATTTTAGATCTGGCGGATTTTGATGTGATTTTGGGCATGGACTGACTGTCCAAGTATGATGCGGCCATCCAGTACAAGGCTAAGCGACTGGATTTCAAGATGGACAACGACCAACCTATGAGCGTCTATGGATTTCAGGACAGGTTTTCCCTATCATTTCTGTGGTATGTGCTTGTCGTGTTATAGAGTCTGGTTGCGAGGCATTTTTGGTTTCTATTTCTGCTCTGGAAACAACTTTTGTTATGCCACGTCTTGAGGATATCTCAGTGGTACGGGGAGTTTCCAGATGTTTTTCTAACTTTCTTCCAGGACTTCCTCATGAGAGAGAGGTGGAGTTTGTGATAGACCTCGAGCCAGGTACTCGTCTGGTTTTTAAGGCACCATATTGTATGGCTCCGCATGAGTTAGAGGAGTTGCGCACTCAGCTGGATGATTTGCTGCAATGTGGTTTTATTAGGCCAAGCTCTTCTTTATGGGGTGCCCCTGTTCTGTTTGTTAAGAAGAAAGACGGTTCTATGAGGCTCTACATAGATTATCGAGAGTTAAACAAGGTAACCATCAAGAACTGATATCTGTTGCCTCGGATTGATGATCTATTTGATCAGTTGTGTGGATGCATTGTGTTTTCGAAGACTGACCTTCGTTTAGGCTACCACTAGTTGAGAGTCCGTGAGGTTGATATACCACAGACGGCTTTTCGTTCCCAACACGGGCATTTTGAGTTCTTAGTGATGTCCTTTGGTTTGACAAATGCACCCTCTGCGTTCATGGACTTAATGAATAGAGTGTTCAAAGATTTCTTGGACCATTTTGTAATTGTGTTCATAGATGACGTTCTTGTGTATTCCCGCAGTGTTGAGGAGCATACTCAACACTTGTGTTTAGTTTTGTCAACCCTGATGGAGCACGAGCTCTATGCTAAGTTGTGTAAGTGTGAATTCTGGCTACCCCAGGTGCCCTTTTTGGGCCATGTTGTGAGCAAGGACGGTATTTTTGTAGACCTGACCAATATTTCTGCTGTGATGGAATGGAAGAGAGCTTTTACTCCTAATGAGATTCAGAGCTTCTTAGGTCTGGTAGATTATTATAGAAGGTTCGTGGAAGGGTTCTATGCATTGTCTGCTCAGCTAACTAGACTTACGCAGAAGAACACCGCATTCATTTTGGAGCGATAAGTGTGAAGAAGCCTTCCAAGAGTTGAAGAAGAGATTGTGTATTGCTCTAGTTTTAACCTTGCCTACTGAAGGACTTGAGTATGCGGTATATGTGGATGCATCACACAATGGACTTGGTTGTGTTTTGATGCAAGAGGGAAAGGTGATCGCGTACGGATCAAGACAATTAAAGATCCTGTATCACAGACCATAAGAGTTTGAAGTACGTCTTCACTCAAAAGGAGCTAAATCTATGCCAGCGTAGGTGGTTAGAGTATGTGGCTGATTATGATGTAGAGATTCTGTATCACCCGGGAAAGGCTAACGTAGTAGCCGATGCTTTGAGTAGGAAGACCGCCGAAATCTTTAATCTGTCGGTGCAGTCTCTGGTGGAAGAATTCTTGTTGATGGACATTGAAGTTGGGAGTATCACTATGCCTGCTAGTTTGGAAGCAGAAGATCCCTCTTGGATTTCCCTCACCAGAGTGCAGCAGAAGGATGATCCTGATTTATTGCATCTCCGGAATAGAACTGAGAAGGGAGAGTTACCTGATTTCTCTTTGGACGAGTTAGATACTCTGAAATATCGAGGTAGATTTTGTATCCCCGCCTATGGTGACATTCAGGCTAAGATCTGTGCTGAAGCTCATAGTTCTAGTGTAGCCTACCATCCTGGTTCCACTAAAATGTATAAGGATCTAAAACAAATTATTTGGTGGTCAAGAATGAAGAATGATATCGCGAACTTTGTGTTAGAATTTCTTACGTGTCAGCGTGTTAAGGCTGACCATAGAAGGCCTGGAGGTAAATTGACACCGCTTGATATTCCTAGTTGGAAGTGGGAGAGTATTTTGATGGATTTTATTACCGGTGTACTGAAATCTCCCCGTGGGCACGACTCCATTTGGGTGATAGTCAATAGATTGACTAAATGTGCTCACTTTGTCCCTTTTAAGATTGGATATTCTATGAAGAAGATAGCTGAATTATACCTGAAAGAGGTTATCAGATTGCATGGAGCTCCTGTCAGTATCGTATCGGACTGAGACTCTAGATTTACGTCTCGTTTTTGGAAGAGCTTACAGTAGGGGTTGGGTACCGATTTAAGGTATTCCACCGTCTATCATCCGCATACGAACGATCAGACGGAAAGAGTAAATTAGATAGTGGAAGATATGATCAGATATTATATTTTGGATCACGGTGGCGCTTGGGATGTGCGTCTCAGACACATGGAGTTTGCGTACAATAATAGTTATCAAGAGAGTCTGCATATGGCCCACTTTGAGGCCTTATATTGGAGGCGTTGTAGAACTCCTTTGTTTTGAGCTGAAGTTGGTGAGAGATCGTTGCTAGGTCCGGAAGCCCTTAAAGAGATGAATTATGTCGTGACTCATATTCGAGAAAAGCTCCGTGTAGCATAAGAACGCTATGAGAAATATGCTAATCAACGAAGGGTTGATCTGGAGTTCGTTGTTGGTGAATTTGTTTTTCTGAAAGTTCCTCCGATGTCTGGTGTTAAAAAGTTTGGAAGGAACCACAAGTTAGACCCTCGGTATGTGAGACCTTTCAAGATTTTTGAGTGCATCAGAGTGTCAGATTATAGGCTGGTATTGTCAACTACCTTCCCTGGCATCCATGATGTGTTCCATGTGAGCTAGTTGCGGAAGTGTATTCGTTATGATTGTCAAGTCCTCGACTCGGTGCCCCAGATTCAGCCCAACCTTACGTATGTGGAAGAGCCTGTCCGTGTTTTGGAAACTCAAGAGCGTGTGTTGCGGAGAAAGACCATCCCCATGGTCAAGATTCTTTGGAGAAATCAAGATGTCGAGAGCGCGACGTGAGAATTGGAATCGGTGATGAGGGAATCTCATCCGCATCTCTTCTCTTAGTCCTGGTATGTCTCTATGTTTTTGGTGGTGTTGGATTTTCTCATTTTTGGTTTGGTTTTGTAGTTGTGTTAAGTTTCGGGACGAAACTTCTTTTAGGAGGAGTGACTGTAACGCCTCCGATTTTTCGATGATTTTATTTGAATGTGTATCGTCATATTTATGACGTCGTGGTGTTACTTTTAACGTCGAGTTGACAACACAATGCCATCTATACAGACCATAAGAGTTTGTGGTCCCTAAAAAGGGGTGACCTCACACTTACTGCACTCAGGCGAATGTCACGGACCAAAGGCTCAGGAAACTAGGAACAAACCCTCGGCTCTAGCGTGGAGGTCCCACCTCACACCCGGAAGACCTTGTAGATCTCCCCCTCCCTAGCCAATGCTGAGCTAGGTGCCTTGGAGGATGAAAGCAGAGGGATTTAAGTGGCTAAGAAGCAATCCACTCCAAAGCACCATCAAGGGTCTATTTATAGTTTTCTGGGAATGACCTGCAAATAACCAATCTCCGTTGCCCCCAAAATTACTGAAATGCCCCTAGTTTGGACTTCCAACAGCCAAATCCCGCTGTTCTAAGCAGCTAATCACAGCCCACCAGGGGCAAACCCTCAAGCCGGACGAGAAGTCCAAGCCGGGCGAGAAGTCCAAGCCGAGCGAGAAGTCCAAGCCGGGCGAGTAGGCGGCCTAGCGAGCTGGGGCTAGGCGAGACGACAGCCTGGCGAGCTACGACCTAGCGAGCTGGCAGCCTGGAGAGCTGACGGCCTGGCGAGCTGGTGGTCTGGCGAGTGGGAAGCCTGGCGAGCTGCGGCCTGGGCGAGACGACGTCCTGGCGAGCTGCGACCTAACGAGCTGGCGGCCTAGCGAGCTGGCGGCCTGGCCAGCTGGCGGCCTGGCGAGCTGGCGGCCTGGCGAGCTGCGGCATGGGTGAGACGGCGGCCTAGCTAGCTGCGGCATGGGCGAGACGACGGCTTGGCGAGTTGCGGCCTAGCGAGCCGGCGGCCTGGCGAGCTGTGGCCTGATGAGCCGGCGGCCTGGCGAGCTGCGGCATGGGCGAGACGGCGGCCTGGCGAGGTGCGGCATGGGCGAGACGGCGGCCTGACGAGCTGCGGCCTGGCGAGCTGCAGCTTGGCGAGCTAGCGGCCTGGGGCCTGGCGAGCTGCGACATGGGCGAGACGGTAGCCTTGCGAGCTGGCGGCCTAGGCGACTCCTCAAATGGGCCGGGGGGGTTGACAAATATTTCATCCTCCTACTAGTATATTATGCAGGTTGAGCCTAAATTGGCCACCAAGAGTGTCAAACCTCTCAAGAAGCTTAAAAATGCGCAGCAAGTCTCACGCCTTGTTTGGGGCCCTCTCTTCGCGAATATGGTGTTGTACACAATCCCCGCTCTTTTCGAGCGATTTTTAATGCTAAAGATCACGACAGTGAACCGGGCGCACAAGTAATATAAAATGGGCGAGTTTTCCCAAGTATCGATCTCTCAAGGAACACAGTAAGGTGGAGTTAATGTCGAGGAGGACATGAGATTGAAGTCCTCAAGGTTGGCGGAAATGATGGGGTTTTGATATTTGCGGAAAAAGAAAATAAAAGGCTAACAACTACTCCTATGCAACGCCGCTATGCCATGCTTCGCCAGGCGAGATGGAAGACAAGTCGGGCCGCTATGCACCGAATCGCTGGGCAGATAGACGAGTAGGCTTACGGATAAGGTGGTTAGAATGGTGGAATGAGGGTCGAAAGCACCTCTTCGCTACGCACGCCACTAGCAATTGCTAGTGCGGCAAGGGTGTATGGTGGTGGATGGAATATGGCGCACCTCAAGAAAATATAACGAAAATACAAATCACAAAGACATGATTTAATATAAGTGTTTTACAACTAAGCGCACATCATCTATAAATAAAGTTTTCATCAACACATAAACAACAATAAAGGAAGAACAAGGCAAAAGATCGACCGAATCCGAAGTCTTGCTGAGGATTCACGGTTGTAATTGTCGGGTTGTCAATCTGCGTCCAAGCTCGGTCCTCAACTGCGTCCGGGGTAGAGAAGTGCTGTCACCACCTTCCAATGGCCCGTCTTCTTCGTGTCACGATAGCGGATGAAAGTTGCAAGCTTCCCTTTGCTTGATGGCTATGGCGTTGAAGCTTGAAATGAGCCCAAGAGATGATGGAGGAGGCCGAGAGGAAGCTCGGGCTTAGATTTGGTGGTGAAAGCTTGCCCGGAGCACCTCCCTAGGGTGGAGATTGAAGGAGGACGCCGGAATCCCTCCTCGGAGACGAAAACGGCGGAGGAAAAATGAGCTCTCAAATTAGGGCGGAACCTGCATATTTATAGAAATCAGAATTGAACAATGCGCACGATCACGGGTGCACGACCAGTGGTCGTGCGCACTATGTCCAGTGATCGTGTGCACTGGCATGGCAGATTAGGAAGAAGAACTGGGGTACTACACATGAGCAATGGCGCATGACCGGTGGTCGTGCGCACTATGTCTAATGGTCGTGCGATTACCCCAGATGGAACTCCAGGAAAAGAGGAATCAATGCACACGATCAGTGGCGCACGACCGGTGGTTGTGCGCACTATGTCCAGTGGTCGTGCGATTACCCCAGGCAGATTCTGGAAATCAGGGTATATTGCGCACGATCATCGGCGCACAAACAGTGGTCGTGCGCACTATATCCGATGATCGTGTGGAGTATTCCTGCTTCCAAACGTCCCCGGAACACGCACACGACCCCTAAACCCAGCACTGATATGTGCAGACATTCCAGACGAGCACAATAAGGAGTACAAATAATAAAAGTACAAAAATACACAACCACGGGCCAAAGTGTGCACTTCCTATGGAAATATAGACAAGATGAAATATGAACAATACAGAACTAAAAGTGAAGTGCAAACGCGTGAAAACTAGCCCAGATGAGTCCGAAAAACCCTATATAAATCAGACTCATCACACCCTCAAACTTAACTATTTGCGCGTCTCGAGCAAACAAAATCTATACAGATATGGGAAAATGATTTAGCTAACAAGGAAATTGCGATACAGAGTACCATGCGAAGTCGCATGCTCGCACGCGTAAAAATATAATAGAAGAAATTTATAAGTATACAAAATAGTTTGTACTTTTCACAATGCGTATCAACATTTTATTATTACTCAAAAATGAAATCACGGTGAATCATCCAGTCACGTGTAGGGAGAAGGTAGACTAATCGCTAGGCATGCATTGCTAAAGATCGGGGCTCGAGATAACCTCCAAAGGAATCCACCAATGTCGGTGACCATATGTTTGCCCTTTCGCACTCTCTCCATGACACTGTTTGGTTCACACACGAATCAGTAGGACTTTAGGTGAAGAGATGGGCTTGGGTTTCGGTGAGGTAAACAAAGATAAACAGGAAGGCTACACACCTAACCCAAATGAGCTATCATAAAAAGAATCCCTCTGCTAAGAAAAATACACGCGGGCACACCACACCCCCAGACTTAATTTTTCAAATATGGGTGTGTGTACCGCCTACTCCAAATACAATCTCATCTCAAAAAGAATTTTCAATCAAACTTTTTCTTCTTTTCACTTTTCTTTTTCACAATTAATTTTTTTGTATATATATTTTTTCGAATCCTATGTTATTTTAACAATTTCAGCAAATAAAACTTTGGAGCACATCCACATATTCACATGTAATATCACCACATCACATCCCAAAATGAAAATGTAAAACTCTAAAGCTCAACTTGGGTGTTCGACTAGGATTGACTATGAGGCTTTGGTGAAATCATGGTAGAGTTGAATCAAAAGGAGGGGTAGGCACAACGGGGCTAGCGAGAATAAGACGTTAGAAATGGTACAAAGCTCAACCAGGCCAAAATGATGGCCTACATCACGCTCATGCGAGTGAACTAACCTATACACATGCTTTAATAATAGCTTGGGGCAAGTTCTTAGCCAACGAGAAAGACTATCCATCCTCCTGACTCGAGCAATATGAACCTAACGGTCGTCTACACACATCCCTAAGCTACCGTCGGATTCACACTGGATTCACCAATTTTTGAGTCGAATAAAAAGTATTTACGCAATTAGAAAAATATAAAATTAAAAGCATATAGAAAAAATTAAATCTACTCTAATTTCTACACGAGACAAGAGCACTCGACTAGGAGCACAACAGGGTCAACATTTTACTCTGTCTCACAATCCTATGTCAGCACCATAATTTTCCCAAATCATACAAAAGAAACGAGTTTAACTCGCAGCACACAAAAAGCTAAGCACGCGCTCATGTGGGTGCAGTGGTGTGTGATGCAATGAACTAATCATAATAAATCTATAAAAGCTTCTAGTATGCATAAGAAATGCGCTCGTGCAATAGGTAATAAATCTCTCCCCCAGACTTAAAATAAGCTACATAACATATGATATAGGAATTTAAATCAAATAGAGCTAAGGGAAGAGGTTATCCAATGCTCAGCTAGTGAGCATACCAGAAGACGCGTGGAAACCTGAAGCAGGTCCGCCATACGAAGAATCACAACCCCGCCAATACGAATTTGCCATGAATACTTGCAGGGGTGAGCTCCACAAAAACAAAAGGAAAATATACAAAATACAAAGAAATACTAAAACTAAGCTAGTAATGAAAAATAAAACTACAGGAAATGAAAGATAAGTACTTGGGTTATTGTCATCCCAGCACAACTTATTAAATTTTATACAGTTCTAGCTAATGGGCCTATGAAAAGAAAAATGCACTGGTAACTGTTTCATTATCCGTTGCGGTAACAGGTATCGATATAGTGATAAAACAGTTACCCCTCTGCCTAAATAATCATGCATGCTCCTCGCAGGCAGAGGAAATAGGAAGTAGGATGAGGAGGAGGCCTGGTCCTCACTCATCTCACCATAAAACAAATCCTTGCCTAGCAAGGTTTCGTCCACCACAAGTTCGTTGGGGGCGAAGGTGACGGCAAGGGCTTCCACTGTGAAGGAGGTAGGAATCTCCTCACACAAGAGGATGCACTCGTCGACGGCCTGAGCGCAGGGCTCAACGTCAACCCAACTTACCCGTGGAGATTCAACATGCACAGGCTCAGATAAGGAAGGGGGGGTCAAGAAATAAAAGAGACGAAGAACATGAAGAAATAATCGGGGGAGTGATCCCGGTTTCACTCCACAAAGGCTGAGGTAGAAAAATATCGTCAGCAATGTCGACAATGCTACAAGGCTCGACCGGATCCATAGAGGCCTCCACCAAGACTTGGACTTCCTCCTTTGGTATCGAGGGAGAATCCTCAACACCAGGAAGGTTGTCCTCCTCCATGGGAGTGGAAACAATCCATGTATCACAAGACTCAACTTGTGTTGCGTCATCGAAAATATCGTCAGAGATGACTGAATTAGAATGCACAAAAGGCAGAAGAACTTTGCTTGGATAAAAGTCAAGCACAGGCTCCTCACAAAGAATCGGCTCCACGCTTGGAGATGTATGCATAGGAGAGATGGGCTCACCCACGTCGAAGACTAGATCAGCCACACATCTGGTGGTTGTGTCCACATCATTCCCTTCAATAAATGAAGGTGACAGGGACAAATAACCAGATGATGAAGGTATGCCACAGAGGGTAGGAGTCGGGATGATCCGGATGTCCGGCTCATCATCCTCTTCCATAACACGGAGGTACTTGGCACAATCATTCAAGACATGATCTGTTCTACAACAATACAAACACTTTCTCCCATTACTCTGCGGTTCTTGTAGGGCCGGAGAGGAATAAGAGAACAGTGTATGTGGCGAGGACGATTGACCATAAGCTCGGGGCACAGTGTTTGAAGGGTTGTACGAATACAGCATCTCATGCATTGTGCGCTGAGGCTTATGCTCAATATCTCTCGTAGGGCATTCATGACTAGCATGGGAAGGCTTTCCATACCAACGACATTGGGCATACGAATATCCCCACATGGTGTCGAAATAGCAGATTCAAAATAAATCTTGAAAATTACCAAATCCAACAATATATTACTACAATTGTCTAAACAAAAAAAGGCAGACAAAACAGAAATAGAACAAAATAAAAGCGATTTACAAAGGAAAATGAAAGCAATCTCACATCTCCCTCTCTAGAAATTCACACGACTGTATTCCCCGGCAACGGCGCCAAAAACTTGATGCTAAAGATCACGACAGTGAACCGGCCGCACAAGTAATATAAAATGGGTGAGTTTTCCCAAGTATCGATATCTCAAGGAACACAGTAAGGTGGAGTTAATGTCGAGGAAGACTTGAGATTGAAGTCCTCAAGGTCGGCAGAAACGATGGGGGTTTTGATATTTGCGGAAAAAGAAAATAAAAGGCTAACAACTACTTCTATGCAACGCCGCTATGTGATGCTTCACCAGGAGGGATGGAAGGCTAGTCGGTCCGCTATGCACCGAATCGCTGGGCGGATGGACGAGTAGGCTTGCGGATGATGTGGTTAGAACGGTAGAATGAGGGTCAAAAGCACCTCTTCGCTACGCACGCCACTAGCAATTGCTAGTGCGGCAAGGGTGGATGGTGGTGGATGGAATATGGTGCACCTCAAGCAAATATAACAAAAATACAAATCACAAAGACATGATTTAATATAAGCGTTTTACAACTAAGCGCACATCATCTATAAATAAAGTTTACATCAACACATAAAAAAAAATAAAGGAAGAAAAATGCAAGAGATCGACCGAATCTGAAGTCTTGCTGAGGATTCACGGTTGGAATCGTCGGGTTGTCAATCCGCGTCCAAGCTCGGTCCTCAACTGCGTCCGGGGTAGAGAAGGGCTGTCACCACCTTCCAATGGCCCGTCTTCTTCATGTCACGATAGCGGACGAAAGTTGCAAGCTTCCCTTTGCTTGATAGCTATGGCATTGAAGCTTAAAATGAGCCCAAGAGATGATGGAGGAGGCCGATAGGAAGCTCCGGCTTAGATTTGGTGATGAAAGCTTGCCCAGAGCACCTCCTTAGGGTGGATATTAAAGGAGGACGGCAGAATCCCTCCTCGGAGACGAAAATGGCGGAGGAAAAATGAGCTCTCGAATTTGGGCGGAACCTGCATATTTATAGAAAGCAGAATTGAAGAATGCCCATGATCACGGGCGCACGACCAGTGGTCGTGCGCACTATGTCCAGTGATCGTGCGCACTGGCATGGCAGATTAGGAAGAAGAACGAGGGTACTGCGCACGAGCAATGGCACACGACTGGTGGTCATGCGCACTATGTCCAATGGTTATGCGATTACCCCAGACGGAACTCCAGCAAAAGAGGAATCAATACACACGATCAGTGGCGCACGACCGGTGGTCGTGCGCACTATGTCCAGTGGTCGTGCGATTACCCCACGCAGATTATGGAAATCAGGGTATATGGCGCACGATCATTGGCGCACAAATAGTGGTCGTGCGCACTATATCCGATGATCGTGCGCAGTATTCCTGCTTCCAAACATCCCCGGAACATGCACACGACCCCTAAACCTAGCACTGATATGTCCATGCATTCCACACGAGCACAATAAGGAGTACAAACAATAAAAGTACAAAAATACACAACCACGGGCCAAAGTGTGCACTTCCTATGGAAATATAGATAAGATGAAATATAAATGATATAGAACTAAAAGTGAAGTGCAAACGCGTGAACACTAGCCCAGATGAGTTTGAAAAATCCTATATAAATCGGACTCATCAAGTTCCACGCTCGGAAAGAAAAAACCAACATAACGTATTCGCTGCGTAGCCTTCTTGGAGTCAAAAAATACGGCCTCCGGGGGGGGGGGGGGCAACCTGTCATGCCAGCTAATGAGAGCGTGGGCGACAAGACAGCCTCGGGGTAAAAAAACACTTGGCCTCCCCGAGTGGTCAACCTGTCATGCCAGCTAATGGGAGCCTGGGTGACGAGACGGCCTCGGGGTAAAAAAAACACTTGGCCTCCCCGAGGGGTCAACCTGTCATGTCAGCTAATGGGATCCTGGGTGACGAGACGGCCTCGGGGTAAAAACATTTGGCCTCCCTAAGGGGTCAACATGTCATGCTAGCTAATGGGAGCCTGGGTGACGAGACGACCTCGGGGTAAAAAACACTTGGCCTCACCGAGGGGTCAACATGTCATGCCAGCTAATGGGAGGCTAGGTGACGAGACGGCCTCGGGGTAAAAAAACACTTGGCCTCCTCGAGAGGTCAACCTGTCATGCCAGCTAATGGGAGCCTGGGTGACGAGACGACCTCGGGGTAAAAAACACTTGGCCTCCTCGAGGGTTCAACCTATCATGCCAGCTAATGAGAGCTTGTGTGATGAGACAGCCTCAGGGTAAAAAGCACTTGGCCTCCCCGAGAGGTCAACCTGTCATGCCATCTAATGGGAGCCTGGGTGACGAGACGACCTCGGGGTAAAAAACATTTGGCCTCCCTGAGGGGTCAACCTGTCATGTCAGCTAATGAGAGCCTGTGTGACGAGACGACCTCGGGGTAAAAAACACTTGGCCTCCCCGAGGGGTCAACTTGTCCTGCCAGCTAGTAGGAGCCTGGTTAGCAGAATCATCTCAGGGTAAGGCCTACTCACCCCTCTGAGAGATCAACCTGCCCTTCCAGCTAGTGGGAGCCTGGTCAGCGGAATCATCTCGGGGTAAGGTCTACTCACCCCTCAGAGAGATCAACCTACCCTGCCAGCTAGTGGAAGCCTGGTCAGCGGAATCATCTCGGGGTAAGGTCTACTCACCCCTCCGAGAGATCAACCTGCACTGTCAGCTAGTGGGAGCCTGGTCTACGAAATCATCTCGGGGTAAGTCCTACCCACCCCTCCGAGAGATCAACCTGCCCTGCCATCTAGTTGGAGCCTGGTCAGCAGAATCATCTCGGGGTAAGGCCTACTCACCCCTCTGAGAGATCAACCTGCCCTGCCAGCTAGTGGGAGCTTGGTCAGCGGAATCATCTCGGGGTAAGGCCTACTCACCCCTCCGAGAGATCAACCTGTCATGCCAGCTAGTGGGAGCCTGGTTAGCAGAATCATCTCGGGGTAATGCCTACTCATCCTTTCGAGAGATCAACCTGCCCTGCCAGCTAGTGGGAGCCTGGTCAGCAGAATCTTCTTGGGGTAAGGCCTACTCACCCCTCCGAGAGATCAACCTGCCCTGCCAGCTAGTGGGAGCATGGTCAGTGGAATCATCCTGGGGTAAGGCCTACTCACCCATCCGAGAGATAAACCTGCCCTGCCAGCTAGTGGGAGCCTAGTCAGCGGAATCATCTCTGGGTAAGGCTCACACACCCCTCCGAGAGATCAACTTGCCTTGTCAGCTAGTGGGATCTTGGTCAGCGGAATCATCTCGGGGTAAGGTCAACTCACCCCTCCGAGAGATCAACCTGCCCTGCTAGCTAGTGGGAGCCTAGTCAGTGGAATCATCTCGGGGTAAGGCCTACTCAATCCTTCGAGAGATCAACCTGTCATACCATCTAGTGGGAGCCTGGTCAACGGAATCATGTCGGGGTAAGGCCTACCTACCCCTCTGAGAGATCAACCTGCCCTGCCAGCTAGTGGGAGCCTGGTCAGCGGAATCATCTCAGGGTCAGGCCTACTCACCCCTCCGAGAGATCAACCTGCCCTGCCAGCTAGTTGGAGCCTGGTCAGCAGAATCATCTCGAGGTAAGGCCTACTCACCCCTCTGAGAGATCAACCTGTCATGCTAGCTAGTGGGAGCCTGGTCAGCGGAATCATCTCGGGGTAAGGGCTTTCATGGATAATAAATATTTTCCAGCGGTCCCTCTCATTAATCATAGTTGATACAATGTAAGCAAAGTTCATTACAAGAGATGATCCACTTCTTCCCTACCTCCTTCTTCCCTCGTGCATCATTGGATCCCTCCCCGGGTGCCCACATCAACCCTGTCCTCACATCTCTCCCCTGCCGCCTCGGGTTGGACTTCTTCAATCCGCGCTGGATCTTGCGCTTGTTGAGGCTGTGGTGTCGTAGCTCTTGTCCTTCTCAACTCCAGGAATTCGGGGCAAGTAGCTGTTACATGGCCTTCCTCCTGGTGGAACTCACAATAGGGTAACTCTACTCTGACTCTTCTCCTTCCCGCGTGGTTCCTCCTCTCACTTCGACCAATCTCCATCGCTTGTTGCGGTGGGGGTAGGAGCTGCCTAGGGGCTTGCCTTTAGAAGTTGAACCTCCATTGGCCTTCATGAAAATCCCCACACCTTGGATGAGAACTCTTCCTGGATCCTGAACGGGTCCTCCCTGTTGCCTCCAACCTGGCTCCGGACCTTCTTGAGGTCCCTGGAGCCCCTGAGCTCTCTGCTCCTCTCTCCTACTCCCGTCCTGATGCCTCGAGCCACCTTGCTCATTCGACTCTTCCTCTGTTAACCTTGCCAACTTTTTGACAAATGCCGGGTTGGCCACCTCAGTTGATATCTCCTCTGCCGCCCTTTCCATCAGCTCCTCAAAGGATAAGGGGGCCTTTCGGGTCAAACTCATCTTGAAGAACCCCTCACACAGCCCACTGTAAATGCCATCTGAAGGGCATACCCCAGCATTTCTTGGATGTCCAGGATCTCTTCTTGGAACCTGTCCACATATTGGGCCAGCGACTCCTCGGCCACCTGCCTTATCAGGAAGATGGACTCAGGACTCTTCTTCCTCTTCTTGGAGGTGGAGAAGCAGAGCTGAAAGTTCCGGCTCAAGTCCTCGAACCCATAGATCGACCTCGGTAGGAGTTGGTGGAACCAGTCCCTTGCTTTGTCCTTCAATGTGATCGCGAAGAGGCGACACTTAAAGGCATCTGTCATCGGCCCGATGGAGACGACATCCTCAAACCACTGCAGGTGCTGGATGGGGTCATCCTTCCCGGTATAGTAAGCCATGTTAGGCTCTCTGAACCCCTCGGGAACGAGAGCTGAGATGATCAGCTCGCTGAAGGGTGACCCCTTGAGTGGTGGTCTTGCAACCTCTACTCGCGCAACCTGCTCGCATAGGAGGCTGGCACTCGCCGGGCTGGAGAACAACTCCCGGCCGGTGAGGACTCGCTCGACCCCATCTCCCAGAAAAATAGGAACGCACGGTCAAACGCACGACTGTGCGTGCATTGTGCGATAATAACCACATAGGAATTGCCCAGCCTGGCACAAAAACTAACTGTACAATTTTGATCACGCACGGGCGAAACAGCCCGTGCACGAACAAAACCCACGCTTAGCAACAGAATACTGAAAAACTAGGCAAAACTACATGGATCGTACGTTTTTTTCGCACACGGTTGAATCCAACCATGCGTGAAGAAAACACACGTGCGATAATTTCATAAAATATTTGGACATAAACACGAGGTCGTGCTATTTGTATCACGCACGGGCAAAACAGCCCGTGCGAGAAAAAATCTCACGACCTGGGGAAGATCACCGTATCTAGGCGTTGTAGGCATCGCAAGATCGTGCACGAAGAAAACGCACGACCGTGCGATTCTTACAGGAAAGAACTTCTCAGCAACGAGGAATTACCCACTGCACAGCAATAACATAGCCTGGAGCACACCTCCAGCACAAAGTAACAATAGATAAACAATACAAAACAAGCTAGGGAGCACCATATGCTTACCCCCAACAACTAGTGCGCAATTGGACACCATAACGGGTCTAAAATATGGACTTCATGCGAGAATTGTGAACTAATGAAATAGAAGCATTTATGGACTAAATGTGAAGTGCAAATGAGTGAAACCTAGCCCAGTTGAGTTTGAAATCATTATAAATATCGGACTCATCAACGGTCACCCAATCCCTCGACATCAACAAACGATGGCCACCCAATCCGTTAGTATTAACAAACGGTTGATTCTCCATGAGAACATCTTCAGCCATCACAGAGTACAAATAATTATTTGGCGGAATCTAGGTCGCAATCATCTGGAATCCTTTTTCCACCACCATCGCTAGAAGAGGGCGGGTCACCGACCTTGAAGGTCACTGGAGTGCTCGCCGAAGATTTTTCAGGCGACATTGGCCGCCGACGACCTTGGAGTGAGCAGGGGAGACGGGATCGAGAGTGGTTTCGCCTATCGCATGACAACGGGGAGTGGCTAGGGATGCGATCAAAAAAATGGTGGAAATGATTTTTTGAGGGAGGGAGAAGTATTAATTTGGTTTGTATATAGTAAAAAAGAACAAAAAAACTAAATTTTAGATTTGATATAGTCAAACATAGTCTATATATAACAATGCCCTAAAAAGATATTTATTTGCACATATACCATTAGATGGGTTAAGCACACAAAAATTCTCTCCTGAAATTGAGCTTTGTCTGGTTCAGCTGCAACGACTGTAGAAGCAGTGGTGAGAAGTAGTAGTGTAATAATCAGTTGTTTTGCAGAGTAGTGACAGAATCTGTGAAACTGTTTGGAAGAACATCGTTTGCAGTGTTGTTTCAAACGCAGAATCTGTGAAACTGTTTGGTAAAACAGCTGCCTGATATAATTATATTTTCTTTAAGAAATTGAAACTCTAATTTCCTAAAGTGAAACTTAAACTTCTAAGAACAGGAATAAAAAATCAATTTATCACATAATTTTTGCATATTGATGAGTAACTCCACAAATTTTTTTACCACATAAAAATCAATTTACTCATGTGGAGCAACATAAAGGAACAAAAGATAATGCATCACTGGCGGTGTAGGTAGAGGCAAAAACGATCATCACCGACGAAGTGAAGCAGCTGACCTTTAGGGAGAAAACGATTATCACCGGCTAATGGCGTGCGTCGAAGGAGATTAGCGACTAATGTCGCGCTTCGAAGGAGACCACCATCGCTGTAGGAAAAGGCGTGCGGGAACATCGGCAAAGGCAGCAGGAGCATCGGAGAAGGCAACAGGAACACCGGCGAAGGCAATATGAACACCGACGAAGGCAGCAGGAACACTAGCGAAGGCAACAGGAACAACGATGAAGGTAGCAGGGACACCAGAGAAGGCAACAGGAACACCGACGAAGGCAGTGGGAACACTGACGAAGGCAACAGGAACACCGGCGAAGGCAGCGGGAACACCGACAAAGGCAGCGGGAACACAGGCAAAGGCAGCCGGAACACTGACGAAGGCAACTGGAACACTGACGAAGGCAACAGGAACACCGACGAGGGTAGCGGGAACACCGTGTAACGCCCCGAAACTCAAAGGAGCAAAAGGGGAATAATTTGGGCCAGTTTGAGTTCTGGCTGCAGGCACACGGCCTGAGACACGGGCGTGTCCCAGGGCGTGTCAAGCCTGTGTCGACACTAAGGCGTGAAGTCGACACTTTGGTCTCGACGTTGTGTCGAGACTGGGCACACGGCCTGCGACACGGGCGTGTCGCAGGGCGTGTCGACCCGTGTCGACACTTAGCCGTGAAGTCGACACAGTGCTTTGAAGTTGTGCCGAGACACGACACACGGCCTGCGACACGGGCGTGTCGCAGGGCGTGTCAACCCGTGTCGACACTCGTCCCGCGAAGTCGACACTTTGGTGTCGACAGTGTGTCGAGACCTGGCACACGGCCTGCGACACGGGCGTGTCGCAGGGCGTGTCGACCCGTGTCGACACTTAGCCGCGAAGTGCCGAGACCTTGTACACGGCCTGGAGCCCAGGCGTGTCAAGGTGACACGGGCAAGGACACGGGCGTGTCCGAACCCGTGTCAGCGCTCGGGTTGGAAACGGGAGAAAATCATGGGGGTACACGGCCAGATACACGGCCGTGTCAGTTGGAACACGGGCGTGTCAGATCGAACACGGGCGTGTTCGATGCCCGTGTGAGGTTCCAGGTGATTTGATTTTGACGGCGAATGAGGCACACGGCCCTGGACACGGGCGTGTGCCAGGCCGTGTTCGGCCCAGATTGGGCATTTCAGTCCCGAATCGAAGCCGTTCATTTCTTTGACTGAGGATCCAATGGCTGGGGGTTGTTCCTGAAGGGATATACCCGGGTTTTGACTTAGAAAACCCTCACTTTTTCCACTTGTTATCTCTCCAAACCCTTGGAGAAAGAAAAGCTAAGGCAAGAAGAAGAGGAGCTAGATCCGCCATTGGAGGAGCTTCGGAGCTCCGAATCGCAAGCCGACTCCGGATCCACGGAGGCAACGCAAGTGCGGTGATTTCCATCCGATTACTTTTCGATGGCGCCAAAGAGGACCGCAAGGGTAACGATCCTCATCTTGAGCATGAGTCGCTCTTTTCTTTGCATAGGAAGCCCGCTCTCGCGAGTTTGCGGAGAGTTGGAGGCGTTCCTTCGGGTAGATATGTGAAGTCCCCGTTATTTAGCGTCCGTATGCGAGAACGGACATAGGCATTTTGGTTGAAGCCTACCCGGACATGTAGTTCGGATCGGTGATGTTGCATTGCATAAGGCCGGAGAAGACTCCGTGCTATTTGGTGTTTTCGGGTTTTCTACACGGTAGATTGCAGCAGGGAGCCTTGGGGACTAACCCAAAGGTGCACCCGGAAAACTGGGCGGACACGAGGTCTCGCCAACTTGGTGGCCTGAGAGCCAACTTGAACATAACGGGGTTATGTGACTTGTGTTAGAATGGGACTCGGTGAAAGTTTGACCCGCGCATATGGCTTAAATTGCCGTTGCGATGTGAGCACGGGTTAGATGGAGCCGTACCCGCTCTATGTCGTTCGGGTTAGAGAGACCTAAAGTACATGGCACTCGCCGTTGGCATAGATGTGAGTCTTCGGTGGTCGATGGCTTAAATTGATGTGACCAATACCATGAAGACGAATTGCTCATAGGAATGGCCGTCCAAGTGGCGGTGGTGGGTCCGGAATGTTAATGGCTTAAATTGACGTAGCATCGACCGGTTCACCGAGAATGTGCCCTGAGTGCACGGGACGTGTGGCCGTACGAGCCAACGTCTGTGATGAAATGGCTATGATTATATGCATTGCTCGCTTGTGCTAATGAAATGCAGGGAAGGAGCATCGCCGCCCCGAGTTGGGGGCGGGATCGTTATAATTTGGTCAGCATTGCTGACCGTTGCTTTGTTTGCCACCGTGCGGTGGTTTGTTTGCTTGCAGGTGCAGCTGGACCAAGCGGTCAATAGCGGGCTAAAGCCCTTTTTGCAAAGCTGGCCCTCGAAGGCCCAAGTGGAAATGTTTTATGTTTTCTTCATGTATGGCCGGCCTGCGAGCCGAGGTTTGGAAATCATGTAAAAGACAAGTGAAACATTTTGTAAGGCCTTAAGGCCGAATATTTTGGGTATTTTTGTATACATTCCTATTATCATGTTAGTGGACATTCATGCTTGTGCTGGGTTCTTGTTTTGCAACTTATAAACTGCTTCCGCTAGAATGCTCTGTGTAGGACGTTGAGATTGGTTGGATGGTTTCCATAAGTAACCACCCGGTCTGTCTGTGGTATATGGCGTCGGGCCCCGGCCGGACCTACTGCTATATGCTATGCGACGGATAGGGGGTGTTACACACCGACGAGGGCAGCGGGAACACCGACGAAGGCAGCGGGAACACCGACAAATGCAACGGGAACACCAGTTCCTGCAAGGCGAAACGCGCGAGTCCGTGATTTCAGAGTCGTGATTTTTTTCACGACTCGAAATCGCGCCATTTCGGCATTTTTTCGGCGGTGGATTTTCACACCGTTCATGACAATATTCCTGTTTGGTGGGGCAGTGAGAGAAAGTACAGCACATTTGCGCAAAAACCCCCGCGAAACAAAGCCTGAACATGCAAATTGGGTGGACAAACTTCACTCAAAACCGATTTGTAGCCCGGACGAGCAATTTTTGCTTAGATATGAGATAGGTGCGGGATCCGGCCAAAAATTCCAAACTTTGCTAAAATCCAGCCAAATTTTTTGTTTAAGGATTTAGGGTTCATTTGTTTTGGTGTTTTCACCAGACGTTTGGAGCAAACGCCGCCTGTACAGCACCTAAACAAATGGTCCTCGGTCACAGTTTGCTGTGTCTCCACCCGCCAGCCTGAGAAAAGGAGGTAAAAATTGCAGTTTCGATCCCCGCCTCAACGCCTCCGGTTGCAAAGCCGCGTCCGCTCCCGCCGTCTGCTTCCGCCGCTGCCTAATCAAATAAACTCTTCAAATTTAGAATTTAAAGTTTAGGATTTAGGATTTAAAATTTAGGATATAACATACAGAAAAAACATAAAACATGGCCTACGAAAAAAATTCTGAACCAACACCCTTCAGCCGGATTGCACACAACTCACTTTGTTCTCATTAGGTTTGCTCGCTACACCGCTCTGTGCTTCGCCGCTTTGGCAGTGTTATGATCTTCAGGGCAATGCTGCAATAGAAGGGAGACTTCCGTCCTTGCATTGCGTGAGAAAGGGGTAGTTTTGTCTTTTCATTAGTTTTGTGTTGTTGATATAAATGGGCGGTAAGGGAGTTAGTCGGGTGTGAAGATTATTGTTTGTTGTAAAAGTTGTAGCGCGGAAATCGTTGGTGCCATTCGCTTGCAGAGATCGTCTCTTCAGGAACTTGATTTCCTTGAGATTGATCAGACCGATTCTTATTGTCTGTTTGTTGATTCCTTTCGTTGAATATATTGCGTTCTTCCTTTTCCCTTGATTTCTTCCCTGTGTTGTGATCGTTCTGTGTTGGGATCGTTTTTGAGGGGTAGAATCATATCAGTGGTATCAGAGGGACAACGACCACCATGCCGGTGTCCGACGCGTCGAGATCGAAGGATGTACGGGCTGATTTAGACTCTTTACATCGTCAACAGGAGGCCCTGACAAAAACGGTGCAATCGATGGCTGATCATCAAGAATCTCTCCGCCAGAATACCGATACCTTAAACCGTTCTCTTCAGCATCTTCAAGAAGATTTGAAGACACTGTTAACAACGATGAGATCCGATTCATGCCTGGCGATTGCGGGATCGTCATTTCAATCAACGGGTGGTGGAGCCCCATTCCGGTCAACTCCGTCTCGTATGTTAACACCAGATTCACCCGCTTGGATTTTCCTCATTTTGGAGGGGACGATCTCATGGAGTGGATCTATCGCGGGGATCAGTACTTTGACATTGATAATACCCCGGGAGATATGAAAGTGAAGGTCGCCTTAGTTCATTTGGAAGGCAGGCTTTTTATTGACATCAGACCTACAGGAAGAGTCGCCTGTCCCGGGAGTGGCCAACCTGGGAGACTTACTGTCAAGCTCTTCATCAACGATTTGGCTCTTTAATTGGATCCGATCCAATGGGAGAACTCAAGAATTTGAGATAGGGAGGCTCGGTTCAGGTGTATCTTGATGAATTTGATCTGTTGTTGCATAGAGTGGAAATTCCAGAGGAGCATGCAGTTAGTTTCTGTTTGGCAGGCCTCCGTGATGACATCGAATGTGCGATATGCATGTTCCAACCTCAAACCTTGCTGGAGGTATTTTCCCTGGCTCGTCTGCAGGAGCATCGGGACGCCATTAGCAATAAAAGAATATCCCCCATTCCGTTTTCGACAGGAATTCGTGCGGAGCGTTCTGTTGCAACAGTGGCTTTTCCTCCTAAACCCGTAACTAATGTGCAACCGGTATCCGGCCCGCAACCTTCCGCTGCTTCTCGGGCCTCTGCGTCTCGACAGAGGTTATCCTCCATAGAGATGGATGAAAAATGCAGTCGTGGGTTGTGTTTTTGGTGTGACAGCAAATATACTCCGAGGCATCGATGTTTGGAATGTCGTCAATCTTACTCCTTAGAACTGATAACTGATGAGGGGGATTTGGGCGCTGAGGAAGTTCTTCAGGTAATGGAGGATGACGAAGCGAATGCATTGAATCCTCAAGTTTCGGTGTTGGCTTTAAGTGGCATTCGAAGTTTTAACACGATGCGAGTCACAACGGCTCATAAGGGTAAGCCCATACATATTTTGATTGATTCTAGGAGTACTCACAATTTTTTAGATAGTTCTACGACCGGGAGATTGGAATGCCCCTTGATCCCTATACCACAATTTAAAGTGTCTATAGCTGATGGTAAGAGTATTACTAGTATGCATAAAGTGCAGGATTTCCGGTGGAAGATGCGGGGGGTTAACTTCAATTCTGAAATGCTAGTGATTCCCTTGGGAAGTTGTGAGGTGGTTTTGGGCATACAATGGTTGTGCATATTGAGAACAGTACATTGGGACTTTAAGAATTAAAAAATGGACTTTGAAAGTCAGGGGAAGAAAATTAGTTTAAGATGATCCCGAGTGGTGGCAGAACTATGGCTGGAACATCGTCGGATGGACAAAGTTTTAGCCAAGGCAGGCCAATTAAACTTGATGGCCATCTGTCAAGTTCAGGAAGTTCTGACTGAAGAAGTACAAGGGAATGATGCTGTACAACCTCGTGTTTTGTATGATCAGGGCAGCACATTGTCTATTTCTGCTAACCAACAGCTTCAAGTTGTACTGTCCAGGTATCAAGACCTTTTCTCAGAACCTCGCGGTTTACCTCCAAGTAGTGGTTTTGCTCACCGAATTCCCTGGAAGGACAACTTTGTGGAGGTTAATTTATGACCTTACAGATATCCTCCGTTACAGAAAAATGAGAACGAGAGATTAATTCAAGAAATGCTAGCGACCAGTATCATTCAACATAGTACTAGCTCCTTTGGTTCCCCTATTGTGTTGGTAAAGAAGTCGGATGGGTCGTGGCGCTTGTGTGTGGATTACAGGAAGTTGAATGCTCATACAATTAAAGATAGGTTTCCAATCCCAATTATAGAGGAGTTGATTGACGAATTGCATGACGCCGTTTTTTTTCTAAATTGGATTTTCGGGCTGGTTACCATCAAGTGTTGATGGCGCCAGAGGATGTTCAAAAAACGACATTCCGAACTCACCATGGACACTATGAGTTCCTCGTAATGCCGTTTGGGCTTACGAATGCCCCGTCCACATTCTAAAGTCTTATGAATAAAATATTTCAGCAACACCTCGGGAAGTTTATATTAGTTTTCTTTGATGACATCTTGGTGTTTAGCAAAACGTGGCAGGAGCACTTGCAACATTTATCAACCACCCTTCAAATATTGCAGGATCAACAATTCTTCATCAAGCGAGGTAAATGCTTCTTTGGTCAGCCGCAGATTCAGTACCTAGGCCATGTTCTGTCGGTACAGGGTGTGTCAACATACCTGGGTAAAATCAAAGCTATGGTGAGATGGCCAATTCCAACAACTTTGAAAAAATTGCGGGGTTTTTGGGTTTAACGGGATACTATCTCCGTTTTATATGGCATTATGGTAGCATTGCACGACCTCAAACCAATCTTCTCAAATTGAAGACACTTAATTGGACTCCCGAGGCAACGGTTGCCTTTGAGTGTTTGAAGAAGGCTGTAACAGAGCCGCCAGTTCTAGCCCTTCCTAAGTTTTCTAAACCTTTTATTCTCGAAGCAGATGCTTCTGATAAAGGCGTGGGGGCGGTATTAATGCAGGAAAATTGTCCCATAGTATTTTTAGCAGAGCTTTGGGGCCCCAGAATGCAACCTTATCAGTGTATGACAAGGAGCTTCTAGCCTTGGTTTTGGCTGTGCAGCATTGACACAACTACTTGGTGGGCACACCCTTTGTGATCAGAACTGATCATCAGAGCCTCCGTTTCTTGCTGGAGCAGAAGATAGCCACTCCATTCCAGCAAAAGCATCTTTCAAAGCTCCTCGAATATGATTTTCAAATACAGTATAAGAACGGAACAAAAAACGGTTGTACTGATGCCTTATCTCGGAGCTTTCTGAATGCAAAAGTGAATGTTATGGTGACCTTTACATCCGACTTATTGGGACAAATTAAGGAGACTTGGCGAAATGATTCTTACATCCAGGAAATTATAGCAACCAAGGAAGGGGATGCGACAAGTAAACCTAAGTTCGAATGGGCCAGGGGGTTACTTAAGAGGAAAGGGAAGTTAGTTGTTGGCCAGGAAGAGGCGATCCGAATCAATCTTCTGAAGATTTATCATGACGGCGTGATTGGAGGGCATTCGGGGGTCACAACTACCTACCAACGACTCAAGAGACTGTTCTACTGGAAGAGGATGAAGGTCGATATATACAAATACATTCAGTCATGTGATGCCTGTCAGCCTGTAAAAATGATCACCAGAAGCCGATGAGACTGTTACAACCTTTACCTGTGCCTGAGCGAATTTGGGAGGAGGTTTCCATGGATTTCATAGATGGGTTGCCGAAGAGTTATGAAAAAACATCTATCTTAGTGGTTGTCGACAGG
The DNA here is from genome assembly GCA_039583875.1 of Platanthera guangdongensis. Lineage (NCBI taxonomy): Eukaryota > Viridiplantae > Streptophyta > Magnoliopsida > Asparagales > Orchidaceae > Platanthera > Platanthera guangdongensis. Next base: position 59,936,031 of record CM077165.1, read on the forward strand.
TTGAGCAAGCAGACTCATTTTATGGCCCTTGTGCATCAGTATACGGGGGTGAAGGCTCAAGTATTTCTCAACTCTGTAGTTCGTCTTCATGGACTGCCTAAAGTGATCGTAAGCGACAGAGATACGGTTTTTTTGAGTTTGTTCTGGTAGGAATTGCTCAAGGTTCTTCAGGTACAATTAAATATGTCCACGACATACCATCCACAATCTGACGGTCAGACTGAAGTGATAAATCGTTGTGTGGAGAGTTACCTAAGGTGCATGTGTTTTGAGAGACCCAAAGAGTGGGTGAATTGGTTGGGCCTAGCTGAATGGTGGTACAACACCTCGTTTCATAATGCAAGCAAGATGGCGCCCTACGAGGTGGTGTATGGTCAGGACCCGACTATACATTCCCCCTATATTGAAGGTTCGACAGTGCAGGAACATGTGGATCGTTCGTTAACAGCTCGTGAGCAAATGATCTCCATTCTTCGATTCAATTTGCATCGAGCTCAAAATCGTATGAAGGTTTTAGCCGACCGCAAAAGACACGAACGCACTTTGGAAGTAGGATCATGGGTCTTCGTGAGGATTCAGCCTTACAAACAAATTAGTTTGAGAACTCACGGCTTTCATAAGTTGTCCCCGAAATTTTTTGCGCCATTTCAGGTGACGGAAAGGGTGGGCGAGGATGCTTACAGGCTGAACTTACCACCGGAAGCCAATATTCATAATACATTCCATGTTTCACAGCTAAGGAAGCATAAAGGGGATGCTCCGGCGTTGATTTCTTCTCTGCCTGAGGTAGTGAATGATGACGACAATCTTGTGGTGGAACCATTCAAGGTGTTAGATCATCGTATCATCAACAGGGCGGGTAAGGTCACCACACAATTTTTGATTTAATGGAGCAATGGTCTGAAATCTGAAGCAACCTGGGAAGATTTACTGGTGCTTCGGCGACGATATCCACATCTCATTTCTTGAGGACAAGGAAAAGAAAGATGGGGCGGCACATGTTATGATCTTCAGAGCAATGCGGCAACAGAAGGGGGACTTCAGTGCTTGTATTGCGTTGGAAAGGGGTAGTTTTGTCTTTTCATTAGGTTTGTGTTGTTGATGAGTTAGTCGGATGTGAAGATTGTTGTGTTGTAATAAGAGTTGTAACTCGAAAATCGTCTCTTCAGGAAGTTCATTTTCTTGAGATTGAACGGACTGATTCTTATTGTCTGTTTGTTGATTCCTTTCGTTGAATATATTGCGTTCTTCCCTTTCCCTTCCCTTGATTTCGTCCCTTCCCTGTGTTGTGATCGTTCTGTGTTGTGATCGTTCTGGAGGGGTAGAATCATATCAGGCAGCGGGAAGAAGGATGGAGAAGGAGCTGGCGACGCTGGGTAAGGGCGTTCGATGTTGCAGCTGGAATTACTGTGGGAAGCGCCTCGCTGTGGGCTACAACGATGGCTCTGCCGCAGTCCATGATTCGGACTCCTTATCTTCTTCCTCCACGTTTTCCCGCTCCTCAAAGTGGACGGTCAGTTCTTTCTTCCTATTCTCCTATGAACTTCAAAATTTTAACGCGAACCATATGCATTGAAAATCAGACAATTCTATCCCTAAATAATTATCCATGTTAAAGAAAGCACTACCTCCTCTCAACTTCTGCAAAAATTAACAAGCTTCTAAATTTCACAACTCTTGAGCTCTAGATACTTGTACTTATTTACAACACAATCTAAGCTTCTACACTATTCTTCATGTCGAAGCTTCTTGATATAACCATCCACCTTCTCCAACTTTTCGTTAGAAGGTATTAAAAAGTTCATGCCTCTCATTTGGGTATTAAGACTGATAAACCAATACTAGAGAGATTGTGTGAGTGCTTGTTTTGTTCTGGGGATAACTGAGAGCTTTTGTATACAAGAACTTTATAGTAATGATTTTTTTTGTGGAGTGTTCAAGTGTACCATTTCTCTCCTAAGTGACCAAAAAACTAATATTAGAGCAGGACCGTGGCATGAGGAGGTTCTGCTGATGCACGTCTCGGTATTGGGAAGTTTGTTGGCGTATGACTAGGCTTACTCGATGAGGTACATACTATTATCAAGTTACTGTGGTGGATTTTGTAGTTTTTGAGTTTTATTGAGAAGCTCAATAGTGGAGATTAGAACAATTGGAGGACTCACAAGATGTTCTATCTTTTTTGGCAACATCTACAAGATATTGTTATCGTTGGTAAATTATGATTCAAAGTACTAATTTCTTGCTGAGGAAATGGAATATTAAATCCGGCAAAGTAATGTACACATTATCCGTTATTTTGGAGGAAAAGCGTTTGCATCACATCAAGGGGTGTGAAGATGTCAAATTAACATCTTTGTTCGTAAGGAAGAACAGTGCCAAGATCAACTATTTGAGAACAAGCTTCTGTCCATCTTCGCCAAGAGATTTCCAACTTAGTCTAAGAGAATTCCATAACGATGACAAGGATGGGACACTACTTTTTATGGTTCGAGAACAAAATATAATGATCTTGTCATGACAATCCATAATTGGGCCATACAACCGATTTTTAGAAAAGCTAGTGTAAGTGTTTGTGCCTCCTTTACGAATGTGAATGAGAGAGCTTTTGCATACAATCACTGACACGAATTCAAGCCTTTACGATTGTTGAGAACCAACGACCTTTGGTAGGCTCACACTCCGGACGCTAGAGAGAACTCTCTCAAGCACAAATACCCCAAGTCCTAGGGATTCAAAATACAATTCGATCTCTTTCTCATTCACAATATGAGTATATTGTTACTGCTTGTTCCCAAAACTGTAAAAGACAAATGAATAAAGATAAAATATAAGTTTATAAAATAATATGACTGCTTTGGCATACCCACATTGAAAGACGATCGAATGTTGATGGGTGATGCATCCGTTCAACACACGTGCTATATATCAGCAAGTATATCGGTCGCATAAATAAAAATAGTGAGAAAATATTGTCTCCACAAAAATTCTAATTGAACGATTATATATTTCTCTTAAACTTATCTTGATTAAAGATTGTTTTAGATTAATCAATTCTAAATTCAGAATTAATAAAGAAATAACCATGATTTTAAAATAAGTAAACTAAGCTAATGACTTCTTATAAAAACAATAGATTAAGAGTTAGGATGATTGCTTTGTACTATTAGTATTTATTAAGATTAATTATAAGTGAAGAGGTGTAATTTTATAGGAATCCTTGCATGAATGACGAATTGAAAAAATTTCTTATGCACATCGAAATTCCTTGGTCCAGACAAACAAATGTCGTGCTTCAAACATATATAGAATGATAACAACAGACTAAAGCTTTGCGAAAAATACTAACTTCACTCAATTGAATTAAGCTATCACATAAACCAGTACTACAATGACCTGTAGGTATTTAAATCCCATGGTTTGATTCAATTTATCTGTATATCAATCGATTCATGGTCCGATAATGAAAGAGTACTCACGAAACTAGAGCAGTGACCAACTAAATTACTGATGTAGACTCTAATTTGGGTTTTCAAGAATTTTTTTTTAATAAAAAATATTTTACTTGTTTCAAAATAAGATTAGAGCTTTGAAAATAATTTAATTTGTTTAATTTGAAAGAGAGGCCAAGCGGGCCAATTCGAAGTTTTCACGCTTAAACTACTCTTATTGATAGACTTTCACAAAGATTGATAATTTTTATTAGAGTACGATCCCTCGAACGAGTTATGATTTGAATCATAGCGAAATCCGCACGTTCACAAGCACATCACAAATAATAACTTATGAGAAAGACAACAATGAAAGTGGTTGAACGTTCGAGGAAAGCTCTTAATCATTTAAATGAGTGCATAAATTTAAATTTAACAAACGGATCAGGGAAGGGGTGAAATTACCACAAAAGGACAGTCATAATCAAACTCAGAGGCAGCTTCGGGTCAATCCCAGCCTGGCCGTTTGCTGGAGTCGACAGCCAAGCGACAACCGTGCGGAGTTGGGAGGAAACCAGAGTGAGTTATTGAGACCGCCGATTGGTGTTATCTGAACGAGGCAGGGCCGACTGGGATGGCGGCAAACTGCTGGAGTAGGCGCCCTCTGGTGTCAGGTGTGGGAGCCCAGGTAGTTGAGAGAGCCGGTCATCGTTGGGAACGTTAGGTCGGCGACAGAGGGGAACTGGGATACCGGCGGGAAGGCTAGGGCAGCGGCCTGGCGGTGGCTGAACAGCCTCCTGTCGTTGACGACGGGATGGAGTAGCGATAGAAATGGCGGCGGGAAGGCTAGTACAGGTAGGGCGGTACTGGCAATGCAAAAGAATTGAATTAGAATTCAATTCTTTGACTGTCCAGTCTCCCATTTTTCTTCCACCATTAATTCATTAAAAAGGGGATATTAATAATTTGGCCTGATATTTCTCTTTTTCCAAAATATTAGTTTCCCCAAACAATATTTCCCAACTGTTTATAATTTTTGGAGTTAATTCCAAATATAATAGTTTCTATTTTTTTCCGTAATTTAAATTTTAAATTTATGCGTTTTTAATAATTTTAAGCTTACCGTTACGTCCTAACAACAAGAATTACCAGACCTATTTATTCAGGGTCTCATCGGACAGTCAAATCGAAGAGCCAAACAATTTTCAAATAAAAACAGGTGCATGAAATGAGTGCATGAAAAATAATTGCAATAATAAAAAACGATGACACATAGTGACGTCATGTAATTTTTGATGCGACGAAGGTTGCATCAATTACAGTACACATTAGACACACGAATAGAACTTAAATCATTCAAGGAATAAATGAAATAAAATACATTCACTCACATAAATCAAAGTATTAACTCATAACACTACACAATCACCCCAACAAGAGAGTTAGCCTCTCATTATTGGGCAAACTATTAGAGAATTGAAAGGGTAGAATCATATACACATAATTTCTGAAAACAACTTCATAAAATAAAGAATAAAAAAATAAACTCTAGCAATTTTGTCAATTTTGTTGAAGATCCCAAATCCAAATTCTAATGTAGCCTTGCAATTGATGTTTTTCAATCACTATCGGTTCTTCTCTCTAAAATCTCTCTAAGGTCTCTCTAAAATAACACAAAAATGCTCTAAAAAGTAACTACTAAGTAGCCCACTAATGTTCTCTCCGAAAAATTCCCTCTCATCATGAGTAAATTGCTTTATATTAATACTAGTAAAACACACGACCTTCTCTTAAGAGTAACTTTCAAACTGGTGGAGTAACTTATGGTCACCCCTAGTGACAATAAGTTAGCTTAAGTTATAAAATGATACATAGCACTCACCTGTAAGTGTTAGGCTATTCGAATGATCATAGTGCTCAACAGGAAGGGATGAAACTTTACAATGCTGCAAAAAAACTGGAAAATAGGGTGTGCGGTAATAAAATATGTAACCGCCCAAGCTCCTAGAGGTTGGCTGGCTGAAAAACTGCTTGCACGGTTACAGGAGGTGTAATTGCCCGAGGAAGATTTTGATCTTGCTGAGGTCATAGGATTCCGGGTTGTCACAGTCCCCGCATTTTTAAAAGTCCCCACAGACTTCAAAAAAGTAGAACGCTAACCGTGAATACTGCGATTTGCCAGAAATACCCCTGAGATTCTATAAATAGCCTATAGATTGATTATTTGAAAATTTCATTTTCTCTGACGGTGCCCTACTCCTTTGTTGCAGTTGCAATCCTCAAGGTCAGGTGGCTGCTCACAATCTTGAGTTGCTGAAGATGATGAAAAAGAGAACTGAAAGCTGCTCCTCCCCCCGAAAGAGACAGAAGGGCAAAGACGCCGTAGATACCGCAAAAAGTATCCGCAGCTGCTACTTCTTTGAAGAGTCAGAAAGGAACAGGCGGTTCCTCTGCAAAAATTGCCATTGCCGAGACTCCAAAGATTTCTCCAGTGGTGAACATTATAGATACGCCGACCTTTCCTCAACCGAACTTGAAGGCTGCTGATACTCCAATCGATTCTGATATTGCGATGCTAAATGAGTATCTTGACTTGGACAAAGATGAGGTTGCAAAAGATGCTCCTGCCGAGTTCGCCCCCGAGGAACCGAGCAGATTGGGAGCATCTCAGATGGCTGAGGAAGTAATGACAGTTACCTCTGATAAAGCAGAGAAGAAGGAAGAAGAAAAGCTCTAAGAAGGAGATTGACAAGAAGAGGCACATACATCTTGATGTTGAGGGCGGAGAGAAAAAACATCAAGCCGAAGGCACTTATTTGGAAGAAAATGAGTCCTGGCGAATTCCTCCGGCTGAGGATATATCTGTGTTGGATCCCTAGTTTGATTTGTGCTAGGTTCACTAACTTAGGATGATGTGACCCAACATGTATAGCCAGGGTTATAGTTGTGTCCTAGAGTCTAGGCCAAGTCCTCAGTAACAACATCACATGGACAAGCCATCATCAGACTGCCAGAGAATCAAGACTTAGAGTTTTTCCAGAGATTCAGAGATTTCTCAAGAAACTAAGTAAAATGAGTTCGACGTTCGTCGAACTCAGGCCAACGGTAGTCGTTCTCAGCTCGACGATCTTAGAGAAATATTCTCTGAGCTGAGCTCGACGAACTTCAGTCACAGATCGATGATCCTTGGACTCCACCTTCAGAATTCTAAGTCCAGACTGTTCTCTAGACTCAGGTCGACGAACCTAGTTCTCAGGTCGACGAACTTCATTCTTTGCTCGACGATTTCTGGACTTCCACTTCAACTCTATTGCCAGAGGTTTATCAATTTTTCTCTAAGTCCAGAATCATTTTCAGCTCGACGAATTCAAGGTTCTCCAGACTTAGTTCGACGAATTCAAGGTTCTCCAGACTTAGGTCGACGAACTTAGTTCTCTGGTCGACGATTTCTGGATTCTCTACTTCACCTTCCTGATTCCAGAAATTATCAATTTTTCTAAGTCCAGAATCTTCTCCAGCCGACGAATCCAGTTCTCAGCTCGACGAACTTGAAGTACAGAAATGCAAAGCTTCCAGAGACAACAAGTCATGTTTCTAGCTCGACGATTCTGCAACTCAGCTCGACGAACAGAAGTCATCAGCTCGACGAACTGGGGACTCAGTTCGACGATTTCTGTCAACTGTTCGACGATTCCAGACTAAGTCATTTCCAGCCCTGTCCCCATTATTACTGCAATAATTCCTTGGTAATCAATGCTATAACATTCTCTGAATATAACTGTTAGAGGAGCATTGATTAGGATATTCTCCAGGATTATTGTTTGCCGTTTTTCCATGGGACAGTTGGAGAAATAAATCAATGCCGTTTATTCTCAAGGCTGTCATCATTAATTGCAGATGAATTCAAATTTTTGAAGGACAGATCTCAACAGAAAATATAAAAGAAAAGAAGAGAATAACTGACAGAATCAAGGATCATTAAGAAAGTTTTACACAGAGTACAGTGTACTTAGAGGCATACAGAGATTACAGAGACAAAGAGAAATATTCAGTCTTAAACAATCTGCTCTGTCAACAAGAAACATTCTCTGATACAGAGAAGCCCTCGACTAGAAACTCATCAGTACCTGAAGAAGAAGAACAACAATACCTATATCTAGAATCTTCTTTCTTCAAGCACTCCAGGACACTTCAAAAGGACAACATCTGTTCCATCTGTCAAAGAAGTTCCTGAAGATTATTGCTGGTCAAGAATTCAGTTTGAAGACCTATCACCCTGAAGCTTAGCTCCTGTTTTTCCCTGATTCATTCTACATCTTAGGGGGAGCCATAAGCTATAATCAAATCCACAGTGTTCTCAGTTGTATATTGAGAAAGAGAAGATAAAATCATCTCTCACCCACACTGTATAAATGGTTGCCATCTCACTTCAAAAGTGATTACTTGGTTGCAAGTCTCCTGATCAAAAGACTTGAGTTGGTTTTTGAGCACCTGATCAAAAACTCATTGGTGTCAGACACCTGATCAAAAATTTGAGTGAATTCCTATTGAAAGTCCACCTAGTGTCGGTAAAGTGCACCTATGGGGGGGGGGGGGAATAGGTGACGAGTAGCGCTTTTGCGGAATTTACGAATGTACCTGCACAATAAAAATAAAAAGCACAGCACACAGAATACACAGACAATTTATAGTGGTTCCCCAACATGGGTACATCCACTTTCCCCCTTCGACCTATCTCCCAACAAGGGACGACTCGGTCACTTCTCCAACAGGATTGAAATCCAATCCCTGCACTATCGGAAGGAACCCTTCCACACGTGAGAGTCAACACTCCCACAAATCGGGTTGCACCCAACCCTTACAACACGGAACAAAAGTTCCTTTACAACACAAGTAAATATAGAATGTACACGAGATACAAACTTCGTTTGGAGACTACGGTGTTCCTCTTCGTTCGACGACGTGTTCGTGAAGTCAACGAAGAGTCTACAACCTTGGTCTCTCTTGGAGAGGATCTCCCCGGAGCCGGCGGCGGCAACACGAGCGGCGGCTAGCTTCGGGATCGGCGGCTATGATGATGAGTGGCTGCTGAACTTGGAGATCCAAACTTCGTAGCGAAGCTAGCTTGGTCTTCCAACGGTCACTCTAGGATCAGTCGTCTCGATCGATTCGGACGGGGGAGTTTTTCCCGGTCAACAAATCGAGAGACAAGAGATCTCCGGATAGACACGTGAGACTCAGAGCTTTGCTAAGCTTCTGTCGCCGGAGATCGGGAAGAAAGAGATCTACAGCGGTGACCAACTTATCGCGAGCAGTGGCGGCGGCGACGGAGCGGAAGCGGGGATCTAGGGTTTGTCCGTGCTCGCGTATGTCTGGTTTTCTTCGCTCTGTCACTGTTCAAAAATACCCATGTATTTATACATTGAAGACCCATACAATATGACCGTTGTGGGTCCCACAAGTAGAAACCCGAAATCCGGTTCAAACTAGTCCAGCGGCAGAATCCGGTCCAGCAGCATCCCGAGAAATCGCCAAGTAAAAATCGGCGAGAATCGCAGGTGATTCTCGACGAATCGGCGAGAATCACCAAATGATTCTCGACGATTCGTCGAGAATCGCTAGTGATTCTCGCCGAATCACTTATTGATTCTCAGCAATTTTCACTTGGTATTTATGAGCTGCTTAACCACTGGTTCGGCGAGAATCACTAGTGATTCTCGCCGAATCTTACTTGGCACCGTTTTGAGGTAGCCAGAAGGGGTCGGCGAGAATCACTAGTGATTCTCGTCGATTCGGCGAGAATCACTAGTGATTCTCGCCGAATCGGCGAGAATCACTTGGTGATTCTCGTCGAATTTGCCTTGGACGAATTTTCGTCTTCCACCCAGGAGCTGCTCCTTGACCCATCCATGCTCCTTGTCTTCTCTTGCATATGAACGGCCCTGTACTTGAAAGTAAGTGCACTCCAATAGAGAGAGTACACGTAGGCCAACACACCGATCTGCTCAACGAGGGATTACGTCTTGCAGACCCGTGTATATTGACCTACTGCACCCTGACATTGGTGTGCACTTAGCGTGGAGGAGCTGCAAGCACAACTTAAGATGTTTCATCAAATACATTGTGAATTCATCTTAGCTTGACAGGTGGCTTACTCAAATCCAGGTAATTGTGGATACAATACCCAACAATCTCCCCCTATTTGACGAAGCCAAAACCCTACTAGCTAAGATGAATAACACCTATCAAATAATAAACATAGCATTCAGAAATTAAACATGCAGCATAAGAGAATATATGGAACCAGATCAGGACTTGAGTCATTCACAAATTCAAATATATATGCCAATATATATATATACACATATAATCTCAGAATTGTTCATATGATAACAATAATCATTAAATGTTCTTAAGACAAAGTGACAAGCTATAAGTTATTGACTATTTTTCCTTAGCTAAGTCACCCTTAGGATTTTGAGCCAAGTACTTCTTGCTTTGCCTCTCCATGTATTCTTTGGGCTTCGGGTAATACCTAGGAGGAGGAACTTTATCTGCATCCTTGTTATTTCTGAAAAAGATGTTGCGTTTCGCTTCAAACGTTTTGTGCGTTTCCCACTCATACTGGCTATATACTTCGTTTCGATTGATCTCTCCTCTTTCTTGCAGCCAGAAGGTGTCTAAGATGATGTTCCTTGAAACTGGACTCCATTTTTCGTTTCGTACGTCCTCCTCACTCATTCTGATCCTCTTTTCAGCTGGTGTCTCCTTGGAGGTCCCTTCCTGAGCTTTTCTCTTGGCCTTGGCTTTTGCTAGGGCCTCTTGATCAAACATGCTCCTCAGTTTAGCTTTGAAGAGAGCCCTAGCATCAGCTTCACTTATGGGAACATCTGCAGCACTTGCACTTATTCCCTCAGCGGCACTTACTCCCTCAGCGGCCATAGATGTCTCAGGAGGATGAATATCTGCAGGATTTTCAGCCAAGGGGATGCCTAATGCCTGGTGGAGCATCCACCTGCAGCTGTCATAGACGTACTTGTTTGACTGTTCGAAGTTTAGGATCATTACTTCTCGGAGCTCAGCCATCTTAGCTAGATACTCTTTCTCCCCCTTTTTGGCTTCTACAGCTATGAAGTTGACATAGGAATATAGGGAGTCATCAATATGCTTCGTGGTCTTGGAGAATTCAGAGACCAAGGCCTGCTGATTGGCGTTGAGAGTGACCATATTACCGTCAAACTTTTGAATGTTGTTGGCGACAACATGTGCATTCTGATTTACGACAGCAAGAGTATCAGTGTTCTTTTTCAATCCGGCCATAAGGAGTGTGACAGCTTCGCCGGCTGCGGTATACTTCTCTTCAAATTTCTTCTCCATCACGTCCAGTTTATGGTTGATTTCCACCATATTCTTGAGCATCAGATTTTCAGAAGTCTTAATCCTTTTCAGCAGTTTATTCTGAGCGTTAGCAAAAGAGTCTTTGAGTTCATTCACAATTCCCTGAATGACATTTACTGTGTGAGTGGCTAGCTCATCTCGTAATGGAAGAGCCGAAGGCACTTGTGGACCTTGCCCTTCAGCAGACGCATCTGTAGAGCTGGATACAAGCACAGTCTCTAATGGAGGAATGCTGACGGCCTCTGTAGATTTGTCTGACTCCCCCTCCACTGGTGCAGGCTTGTCAGATGGAGGTTCAACAAGATCTGGAGCCTCCAATACTTCATGTCCCTCACTTCCATCTTCCTCTCTGTCATCATCCAAGAAATCATCTTCATCAGCAGTCTCTTCCAATTCTTTGTCAGCAGTCTCTTCCAATTCTTTGTCAGCAGTCTCTAATACAGTGTCACTTTCTTCTTGAATTTCGGCCACCGCATCCCTGGCCACCTGGGAGATGTCAGATACTACATCAGTATGCGAGGGTAGAGGCTCCCCCTCGATTCCTGCAGACAGGGTATCAGGAACTTCACTGGGGTTGACTGCTGGAGATACTCCCTGTTCTTCCACTGCAGTCTGCCCAATACGCCTCTCCCATCGATCAAACACACTTGAGTCCATCTTCTTCAGGTAGTGGAGAGGGACACCTTTACTCATGTCGAATTTGTCTCCATTTAGCTGGTTTAGATATAGACTTAAGATGCGGCCAAAACTTGGAGAGCCCAAGGTGTCCTTGATCTTCTCGAACAGCAACTCCCCCCAGTTAAACCTCTTACGGCAGACGACAGCTATCAGGATCTTGAACATATCCCCTGAGATATGGTCATGAGAGCCTGACTTGCAGATGAGCACCTTTCCAATAATGTCAGACAGGAGCTTCCCTTCTTCATTCATCTCTTTTCTCTTTATTGACCGAGTTCCCCGTGGGAGACCGCAGAATAAGAGAGTTCTGGTTTTATCATCGTCCTCCAAATAGTCCTCATGCTCCGAGCTAGAAAGCTGCAGGAAGCGAGTCAGCTTGCTGGCAGACAGCTTGACCTTTGCCCCAGCCACCTTGCTTTTGATTAGTGAGTCGCCATTTCAGAGTCTTGCGGTGGCGAAGAACTCCAGTACTTCTTTGTCCAGGATTTTGCAAGGGTGCTCCAGGACGAATGTTAGCCCAGCCTCTTCCAGCATCAGAATGATGTTGCGGAATTCGTCCGAGGCGAGAGAGAACCCAGTTCGAACAAGCTCGCAACCGGTGACCAACCCAGCAGTTGTCCTTGGAGCCATTGCAGATCTAGAGAGAGAAGCCCTACTCTAAGCTTTAATGAACATTCAAAAAGGAAAGCGTCACTGGTGAGGATGTCCAAGTACGGGTGAGGGGATACCTAGCGATGTAGACGATGAGTTAGTTCGAGTGGAGAAGAATCAAAACTTGAAGAGTTCGTCGGTGAAAGCTTCGGCGGGATTCTTGCGGGAGACCTTTGATGGAGACGGATTTGGCGAGCTTTCCAGCAGGAGTCGGCGAGTTGTCCTCCGGTAAGTTTCCCTTGCGGCGGTTAGATGCCCCTCGGCGAGTGTCCAGCGGAGGAGAGTCGACGAGGTTTGGCGTGCTTCCGTGAGTCGGTGAGAATGGGAGGAGTCGGCGTGATTCGACGGGATTTGGCGTAGGCGGTGCGACGAGCTTCCTGCGGGTCCGACGGAAGAAACCTTGCGATTCTGCGAAGAGCTTCCTTGCGGGAACTTTGGTGTTGCGGATCCTGGCGTGGATTCTGCGAAAGTCGGCGGGACTCGTGTAGCTTGCTCCTTCGGCGGGACTCTTGAGGAAGGCGAAGGGTCGGCGAGCCCTTTCAGCGGGATTCTTAAGTATAAAAATAAAATTGAAGGGTTTTCTTTACTAAGAAAAAAAAATGATACCAAGATTCCGAGTATATAATGGGTCGGCGGGATTTGTCTAATCCGAAATTGAAAGGTTTCTCTACTGGGAATTTTCACGATAGGAAGCATTGCAACATTTTTGAATTCTTCTGATGTCAAGTCAAAATAAGAACGATAAATACATATTTATTGTAAAGACAATCTATTTGGATTTGAGCGAGGCTTCTCCAAACACTTCTTGATGTCAATTGTGAGTTGTCGAGATTCACAATGACATATCTTCGTTAACTTTTTATTGATGTATAAAGGTTTGCATGTATCGTGTTAACCTATCCTTAGATGTGCATACATACACTAATATACAACGATGTATCTGTATATAAGGATATATATATATATATATATATATATATATATATATATATATATAGGTAATTGTCAATTGAAAACGACTCAAGTCTTGAAACTGATCATGAGTACCTGAGATTTTGAGAGTCATCGTTTTAGTCCCTCAGGTAGAACATTTTAGAAGCTCAATGTGAGTATGCTCAAGTAGATATCACATCTGTTATTTCAGACGCTTGTTCCAATTTAGTCTTGAGCCACCTACTGTCTAGTTCCCATCATATTCACGGGAACCTAGACTACCCTGCAAGAAAGAATTACTTTACCTTAGAAACCCAAATCATATTGGGTCCTAGGTTCCTGTTAGCATAAGCACGCAACTGCCTTCCTTCAGAAAACCTGTCTGGAAGACTACCTCTGTCCCGAGAATGTGGATAAGCCCTTGCCGTGGACACAGAGGGGTTGTGCCAACAGTCGATGGCAAAGTGCCCCACTTTGCCGCAGCACCAACATGTGTGAATGTTGTATCGCCGTTTCCGACCTGATCTAGTGACTGATGCAGTCATGGTCCTAGGTCTAAACGGGATAGGGCATGATCTTGTCACAAAAATTCCTCTTCCATCGTGACACGTGGAAGGGTGGAAAGAATGCATGTTGTGAGCGTTATGAGGCTGGGAAGGTGGTGCCATTCTTTCAGGCATCCCCCTTCCTGAGGCCCCATGGAACCTGACATCATGACTTCTATCCTCTCTATCCCGTGTCCTCGAGTGGTGAGAAGTCTTCTGTGAGCGGGGACATGCAAATTCACACTGTGTTGAGGCAGTGGCAGTGAATACGAAGGGCTCAGAATGAGCCTTAGGTATTCTCTCGTGGGTGGCCACGCCGGCCCTTGCACTCCGGGTGTCTCCACATGGGGACAGATCACCCTTGCAGTGACCACGACTATGCCTGTGCTCATACCTGAAGGCATGATGAGTTGCCTTCCTGCTTGGAGTGGGGGGTCGGAATACCGTTTCCCCATTTCTCCACGAATTGATAATCCGGGAGATCCACCCGTTTTCTTGCTTTCTCTTAATGACATCAACCTTGGAGAAGTTTGATACTATTCTTTTCTCATTCTCCAGACTACTCTCTAGAGCTGAGATATTAGAGTCCTTGGCCTTGTTGGACGCCAATTGGAGAACCAACAAGACCTTCAGTCGAGCAATCTCTTGAGCTTGCTCCTCAGCAAGTAGGTTGCTTGACTGAAGGGCTCTCTTCAGGGAATCAGCATTTTCTGAAGGAGGGCAGTTCCTGTCTTCAGAAATTTCAAGAGATACGGGGCAGGATGAAGAAGTTACCTGCTCTTCTGTGTTATTGTCATTAGATCCAGTGACTATTGTTTCATCCACATCAGAGCTGCTTTCCTCACTGTCCTCTTCAGTCTCTGACACGGACACTGGAGCTCTGATGCAGTCCGAGGGATCCTTGCCTTCATCTTCAGAAGTGAGGACCCCCACATACGCTTCATCCTCTGATTGACAGCATATTCCAGCTTTCTCTGACCCCCCCATCAGCTCTGAGATCATCATCCACAGAGATTTAGCCGTTCTACATTTTTCCAATCTAGAGCGAGAGGCTCCAGACCAGATATCCATGATAATTTGACGAATCCTCTCGTCCAAGTGAAATAGTGATAGTTCCGTCTCTGACATCTCAGCAATGCCCATGGGCACTTGGATCCCAGAGTCGGAGGTCTTCATTGGAATAAATGGACCCTCTTCCAGGATGAAGGATGCTCGAGGATCGATAGCATCAAGGTGAAATGACACTCTCATTCTCCAGATGGGATAATAATCCTTTGTGCATGCGGGGAGTTTGAGTGGCGGTATCTCATAATCCAGCTCCATGCTTCTGACACTGGTGGCAGGATTCTACTCAAGGTGTTAACCTTTGAAGAGTAACCTCCCTCTGATACCACTTGAAAGTCCACCTAGTGTCGGTAAAGTGCACCGATGGGGGGGGGGGAATAGGTGACGAGTAGCGCTTTTGCGGAATTTACGAATGTACCTGCACAATAAAAATAAAAAGCACAGCACACAGAATACACAGACAATTTATAGTGGTTCCCCAACTTGGGTACATCCACTTTCCCCCTTCGACCTATCTCCCAGCAAGGGACGACTCGGTCACTTCTCCAACAGGATTGAAATCCAATCCCTGCACTATCGGAAGGAACCCTTCCACACGTGAGAGTCAACACTCCCACAAATCGGGTTGCACCCAACCCTTACAACACGGAACAAAAGTTCCTTTACAACAAAAGTAAATATAGAATGTACACGAGATACAAACTTCGTTTGGAGACTACGGTGTTCCTCTTCGTTCGACGACGTGTTCGTGAAGTCAACGAAGAGTCTACAACCTTAGTCTCTCTTGGAGAGGATCTCCCCGGAGCCGGCGGCGGCAACACGAGCGGCGGCTAGCTTCGGGATCGACGACTATGATGATGAGCGGCTGCTGAACTTGGAGATCCAAACTTCGTAGCGAAGCTAGCTTGGTCTTCCAACGGTCACTCTAGGATCAGTCGTCTCGATCGATTCGGACGGGGGAGTTTTTCCCGGTCAACAAATCGAGAGACAAGAGATCTCCGGATAGACACGTGAGACTCAGAGCTTTGCTAAGCTTCTGTCGCCGGAGATCGGGAAGAAAGAGATCTACAGCGGCGACCAACTTATCGCGAGCAGTGGCGGCGGCGACGGAGCGGAAGCGGGGATCTAGGGTTTGTCCGTGCTCGCGTATGTCTGGTTTTCTTCGCTCTGTCACTGTTCAAAAATACCCATGTATTTATACATTGAAGACCCATACAATATGACCGTTGTGGGTCCCACAAGTAGAAACCCGAAATCCGATTCAAACTAGTCCAGCGGCAGAATCCGGTCCAGCAGCATCCCGAGAAATCGCCAAGTAAAAATCGGCGAGAATCGCAGGTGATTCTCGACGAATCGGCGAGAATCACCAAGTGATTCTCGACGAATCGTCGAGAATCGCTAGTGATTTTCGCCGAATCACTTATTGATTCTCAGCGATTTTCACTTGGTATTTATGAGCTGCTTAACCACTGGTTCGGCGAGAATCACTAGTGATTCTCGCCGAATCTTACTTGGCACCGTTTTGAGGTAGCCAGAAGGGGTCGGCGAGAATCACTAATGATTCTCGTCGATTCGGCGAGAATCACTAGTGATTCTCGCCGAATCGGCGAGAATCACTTGGTGATTCTCGTCGAATTTGCCTTGGACGAATTTTCGTCTTCCACCCAGGAGCTGCTCCTTGACCCATCCATGCTCCTTGTCTTCTCTTGCATATGAACGGCCCTGTACTTGAAAGTAAGTGCACTCCAATAGAGAGAGTACACGTAGGCCAACACACCGATCTGCTCAACGAGGGATTACGTCTTGCAGACCCGTGTATATTGACCTACTGCACCCTGACATTGGTGTGCACTTAGCGTGGAGGAGCTGCAAGCACAACTTAAGATGTTTCATCAAATACATTGTGAATTCATCTTAGCTTGACAGGTGGCTTCCTCAAATCCAGGTAATTGTGGATACAATACCCAACACCTATCAATGGTGGTAAAAGAGTGGATGTACCCAGGTTGGGGAACCATTATAAAATTCTTGTGTCGTCTGGTTGCCCCTTTTTCTTTTGTTCTTGCTGTGCTTGTGCTTTAGGTTTATTGTGTGCTAGCTATATTTATTTCTGCACTTTTAATTTACAGCAAAAGCTGTAATAGCTGTTAAGAATTTTTTTTAAGAATACTCTATTCACCCCCCTCTATAGTATTTCAGATCTAACTCTCAATTTCAATTGATATCAGAGGGGGTTCCTTTGGTTGTACAAGTTAAATCTTGAACCAAAATATCCTAAGTTAGATCTATCTTATTTCATTTCATTTTTAATAGTCTTACACACACAGTATGACATTGAACAAGGACTATGGAAGCACCAGACCTCCAGTTTGCAACCTTAATAGGTTTGCCATCTGGAAGACAAGAATTAGGCTGTACATGAATTCCATTGATGAAGACATCTACAATTCAATCTTGACAGGTCCCCCACAAGCATCCACCTTTGCAACACCTACAAGTTCAACAGCAGTTCCACCACCTGAGTGGACTGAAACTCAAAGAAAGACAAAAATTGCAGATGCTAAAGCTATGAATATCCTGACACAAACTATATCAGATGATATCTTCCAGAAGGTTGCTGAGTGCACCTCAACAAAAGCATTTGGTATTCCCTAAACCAAATGGTGGATGGATCAGCAGATGAGAGAAAGGATAGAAAATCAAATCTCATATCCCTATATGAGAACTTTAAGAAGGAAGAAACTGAGACAGTTTATGATATGTACAATAGGTTAAGCTCAATTATCAATGAGCTAAAAACCTTGGATAAGAACATCACTCTTACTGAAGTGAATGACAAGATCCTGATGTGCTTCCCAAGCTCATGTGATACAAAAATCTGACCCATCAAGGAGGCTAGATGCCTGAATGAGATTTCAACTGAATCTCTATTAGGCAAACTGAAGTCATATGAACAGCTGATAAAGACCAGGGAGGCAGCTGAACAAAGAACACCTCCAGTCGCTAGAAGAGAACAAAGTATTGCCTTCAAAGCCACTGAAGAGACAGAGACTGCAACATCAAATGAAGAGCTCATGAGTCTCTTTGCTAAAAGATTTTACAAGATGGTCAGAAAGAATTTCAGGAGAAAGTCATCAAGAAAAGATGACAAGCCAAAATATGACAAGAGACCAACCAAAGAAATTGTGTGCTATGGATGCAGGAAGCCTGAGCACTTCCTCTCTAAGTGTCCAGAGAACCAGAAGAAAGAGAAAAGAAGAGAGAAGGAAACCAGAAGACAGCACACCGACAAACCCTCTTCCAGCAAGCACAAGAAGAAGGAAAAGAGCTTTGTGGCTGAGACCTGGAGTGAGACAGAAGATGAGTCAACATCTTCAAGCTCCAGTGAAGATGAGGAAGAAGCAAGATCAAAGGAGGTTTGCCTCATGGCAATTGATGCCTCCAAAAGTCACTCAGAAGAAGAAGAGTCTGAAGATGGAGTGTCTGAATCTGAGGCAGATCAGGTATTGTCCTCCTTTGACTACAACTCTGAAACATTTAAATCTGATTTTAAGTTAATGTGCATATATTTGATTAATTCTGAAAAAAAAATTAAAATTCTTAGGGAAAAATTAAGAAACTTAGAGGATGTTCAATCTGAAAACATTAGGTTAAAAGATGAATTAACCTTAGTAAATGAAAAAATAATTTCACTAAAAACTGAGCTGTGTGAGGCCAAACAACTTGAGGAAACTCTCAATGGGAGAAGCCTCAAGCTGATGGATATTACAAGTACTGTTAATGTCAGACTTAATGACAAGCAATGCTTGGGTGCTCCATCAGGTTTACCCCCCATTCTCAGGAAGAACATTTTATCAACCCCAATAAAATTTGTATCTGCTAAAGGGAAAGAAACAGTAAATGACAAACAAACAGTAGAAAAGATCCCTAAAACAGTAGGACAGAAAACCAAAAACCAGAAAACACATAGTAAAAACAAGGTTCAACAATTTTCGTCGAACTCAGATCGACGAAATGGGGCCAGTTCGTCGAACCCAGATCGACGAACTCTGAACGCAAACTATAGTTACATTTATTCATCTAACTGCGATCGACGAACTCTGTATGGTTCGTCGAGCAGAGGTCGACGAACGTGGGGCACAGAGAATGAACATGTTCATTCTCTCGGCAGAGATCGACGATTTCAACCCAATTCGTCGAACTCTGGTCGACGAACTTACAGAAATTCGTCGAACCCAGAAAAACTTAATCAAAACTATAATTCAAATAACAACTTAAATATTTCTAAGAAACCATTTAATCCACTAGCTGACTGGATCATACCACCTATGAGATATCACCCCCTAAGATACAAGTCCCAACCTGAATTCTCTGTTATTTCCAGCTTCTCTTATCAGCAATACAAAAGACCCAAGGTAACCTGGGTCAAAACCATTAACTTTCTTCTATTGCAGGTGAAGAGCTGTCCATGGGTAAATCAAACTTGGTACCTGGACAGTGACTGCTCTAAACATATGACTGGCAGCAAGGACATCTTATCCAACTACAAGTCCAAGCTGGGGCCAAATGTTATCTTTGATGACTCCAAATGTGGTCAGTCAGAAGGATTTGGAGAAGTAAGAATAAAAGCTATCACATTCAAAAAGGTGACATATGTAAGTCAGCATAACCTCATCTCTATAAATCAGTTATGTGATGATGGTTATCAGGTATACTTTAACCCATCCACTTGTTCTATTATTGATAAAAACAACCAAACAGTTTTAATTGGAAATAGACAAGACAACATATACTTAATAAATTTTCTTTCTGCCAAAACTGATATCTGTTTACTTAATTTAACTAGTAATCAGAATGACTTATGACACAAAAGAGTAGGTCATGTAAATCTGAAAAACATTGCTAGGCTATCTAAACACAACTTTGTTAGAGGTCTACCTTCTGGTCCCTACAAGAAGAAAGGTCTCTGCAGGGCTTGTCAATTAGGCAAACAAACTAAAATTAGTTTTACATCTGTTAATAAGAGTGATTCACCTAGGATTTTGTACTTGCTACATTTGGATCTCTTTGGACCCATTGCTGTACAAAGTCTAGGAGGGAAATCCTATACTTTGGTTATAGTGGATGACTTCTCCAGGTTCAGTTGAGTATTCTTTCTGAGATCTAAGTCAGATACCTTCAAGGTTCTTACAGATTTTCTCAGGACCATACAGATTGAGTTCTCTACTCATGTTGCATTGATCAGAAGTGATCATGACATAAAGTTTGAGTCTCTTCTTATGCATGAGTTCTGTGAGAAGGAAGGTATCAGACATTGCTTCTCAGCTCCTAGAACTCCCCAATAAAATGGGGTAGCTGAAAAGAAAAATAGGACACTCATTGAAGCTGCAGGTACATTGCTTGCAGATGCTTACATGGCCATAACCTTTTGGGCAGATGCTGTAAGCACAACAAATTATGTCCTGAACAGGAACCTAATTCACAAACTAAAGAACATGACTCACTATGAATTGCTCAAAGGGAAGAAACCTAAAATCAACTACTTCAAAGTATTTGGATGCTCATGTTACATTCATAACAACAACACAAAATACATTAGAAAGTTTGAGGCTAAGGCTGAAGAGGGAATTTTTCTAGGATATTCCCAAGTAAGCAAGTCCTATAGGGTTTTTAATAAATCAACATTAAAAATTAAAAAGTCCATTCATGTTTCATTTGATGAGACTAACATGTATTGCAAGGAGACATAAGTTTCTACCAATAACAACTTGCAGGTACCCCACTTGTGTGAGACCTTGGATGAACTAAACCTCACCCAAGAGGTTCCAACTCATCGCTCTCCACAAGACATTGAAGAAAGTGAAGAAGAAGAAGCTGAAGAAAATGAATCTCTACCAACAGCAAATACAATTCCACAGGAGAAATTAATTCCAAATGCTGTTGCACAACCAATTCCACCAACTGATTTTGTCACACTTAGGGATCACCCCAGATCTCAAGTGATTGAAGACATATCAACAGGTGTACAGACAAGGCATCAACTCACCCAAGATTTGATGCATGCCTGTTTTCTCTCTCAGCTTGAATCTTTATCCATCCATGATGCTGAGCAGGATCCACTGGATCCTTGCAATGCAGGAGGAACTAAATCAATTTGAGAGATGTAGAGTTTGAGATTTGGTTCCAAAACCCCAAAACAACCCAGTTATTTGAACCAAATGAGTTTTCAGAAAAAAGCTGGATGCCCAAGGAATCATTGTGAGAAACAAGACTATGCTTGTTGCTCAAGGATATAGACAAGAAGAAGAAATTGATTATAATCAAACCTTTGCACCTGTTGCAAGGTTGGAAGCCATAAGAATATTCCTTGCATATGCAGCATACAAGAGATTCAAGGTCTTCCAAATGTATGTAAATAGTGCTTTTCTAAATGAAGTGCTAAAAGAATAGGTTTATGTAAAACAACATTCAGGTTTTGTTTCTCCAACTTACCCCTCTCATGTTTTTAAATTGCATAAGACTCTTTATGGTCTAAAGCAAGCTCCAAGAGCTTGGTATGAGAGCTTAGCTAGTTTCCTATTAGAGCATAAATTTACAAGAGTAACTGTAGATAAAACACTTTTCACTAGACATCATAAGGACCAAATCTTATTAGTACAAATTTATGTGGATGATATTATATTTGGCTATACAGATTCCAAATTATGCAAGGGGTTCTCTGACCTCATGCATTCCAAATTTGAAATGAGTAGCATGGGTGAGCTTTCCTACTTCCTTGGCCTCCAAGTGAAGCAGCTCCCTGATGACATCTTCATCTCTCAAGCAAAATGTGCTAAAGAACTTCTAAAGAAGTTTGGGATGGCTGATTGCTCAGGAAGGAAAATACCTATGGCTACCAATGCTGTTGTGGACTCTGATGTACTAGGGAAACCTGTGGATCAGAAACTTTATAGGGGCATTGTTGGGTCCCTATTATACCTCACAACAAGTTGGCCAGATATTATATTTGGCACATGTCTTTGTGCTAGGTTTCAGGTGAATCTTAAAGAATCTCACTTAATTTTACTAAAAGGATTTTGAGATATATAAAGAGTTGTCCTAATCTAGGCCTATGATATCTTGCTGAATCAGAATTTGAGTTAACTGGATACTCAGATGCTGATTTTGCTGGATGCAGGGTGAATAAAAAAAGTAATTCAGGAACTTGCCAGTTCCTGGGTATGAGATTAGTATTTTGGTTTTGTAAAAAACAAACATTAGTGTCAACCTCAACTGCTGAAGCAGAATATATTGCAGCAGACAGCTGTTGTTCATAGATGCTTTGGATACAAAATCAACTTCTAGATTATGAGTTCAACTTAAATAATTCAACCTTACTCTGTGATAATACAAGCGCTATAGTCATAGCCCAGAATCCAGTTCACCATAGTAGGACAAAACATATTGACATAAGAAATCATTTCATTAGAGAGTGTGTAGACAAAAATAAATCAAGCTTGTCTATATCTACACTGATTTACAAAGGGCTGATATATTCACCAAACATCTGGATGAGAGAAATCATATGTTCTTTGTAAATCAACTTGAAATGATCAATGAAGAAGACTTTATTTAATTTCTGTCTGCACTCGACGAATTTTCCAAAGTTCGTCGAACGGAGTTCGACGAACCGGGGAAAGTTTGAGAGATATTCGTCGAACGGAGATTGACGAACTCTCTGTGAGTGAAACAATTTTCGTCGAACGAAGTTCGACGAACTTTCTTCAGAAGATATTCGTCGAACGGAGTTCGACGAACTGTCTTCAATTCTTCTGGATAAGTTCGACGAATTATTTCATTCAAAATTATTTCGTCGAACTCAGTTCGAAGAATTATTTCTATTTTCGTGGAACGGAGTCTGTTGATTCATATTCTTGAAAACCCTATATTTAGGTTTTCTTCGACCTCCGTCCCGCGCTTTCTGTTTCTTTGCACTTGATCGCCGTTTTTGTGTCTCTCTTGCAGGTGATTACATGGCGATTCAGGCAAGCATTCTCGCAGACATGAAGTTCGATACAGGTTTTGATGTGGACTTTGATTCGTTTCAGCATTCTGATCCCATATTCCTTTACATTCTGGAACTACTTGAAGAACAAGAACTCAAAACCTTGATGACAAGAAGAATCAAACTGCACAGCACTGAAATCAGAGAATGAGTCTACACCCTATCGCCAACAGAGGAGAATACGATGACAGACACCATTGCGGGTAACTCCGTCTCCTTAACTCCTGCAATTTTAACTGAAATTTTTGGATTAATGAATGAAGAAGAGCAACTAGAGATTGAAATAGAGGAGTCTGGTGTGATGCTGAGCCTAATGGGTTATACTGGAGATAACCCTAATAAACTATTGAAAAAACACCTCTCTGCCCCTTATAAGTTTTTGACAGATTTGGTTGGAAAAGTTTTGCTTGGGAAACATACTGCCCATGACTACATCACCAGACACCAGTTTCTAGTCATGTGTGCAATC
Source organism: Platanthera guangdongensis (assembly GCA_039583875.1). Lineage (NCBI taxonomy): Eukaryota > Viridiplantae > Streptophyta > Magnoliopsida > Asparagales > Orchidaceae > Platanthera > Platanthera guangdongensis. The sequence goes on from CM077165.1 coordinate 59,959,245, forward strand.
ATAAATAAGAAACAGGTGGATTGGGCACAGATTCTTTTTGATCTGATAAAGAAGAAAAACAATAAAAAGGAAGTTTGCTATGGAAGGATCCTATGGATCTTTTTACAAGAAAAAACTGCTGAATCACTGGTCACCCCGACCATATTCATCAATGCCAGTAAAAGGCTAACATGTGGCTTATTTGGTAGGTGGGAGAGGACAATAACCAAGCCATCCAAAGCTTCTACCTCTTCCACCCCAGCTTCTGAAGGCACCAGGGCTGTTAAAGTCACTCCCCAACCTACTGAAGATATTCATCCAACACCACCATCTCTTCCAGCCCCCCTTCCAGCAACACAAATCCATCCCTCTTCCACACCTCCATCATCCCCTACTCAACCTCCTACTCCACCAGAATCTCCACATGCTTCACCAGCACCAACTCCTCCATCATCTCCACTTCCTCATTTATCCTCCATACCATTTTTCAACATACCACCATCACCTCCCAATTCCCCTCTTCCTCCAATCACCCACATTGAAGATGCCACCCATCCATCCCCATCAACATCTACCATCCCTCAACATGCATCCCCTCCAGATGTTCACATACCAGATGCTCCACTTTCTATCCCTCACACAGTTCCCACTTCTACACCTTCTGCAACACCATCTACCACTCCACCATTGGACACTTCCACATTTACTTCTCTCATTGCCCTCCTCACTCCCCTTCTCAAAACACTAATAGCAGAGGCCATTACACCTCTTGCTACTTCAATTACTACCCTATCTGCACAGATCACTGCCCTCACTACTGCCCCATCTTCAGTCAGGGGCATGGCTTCAGGTCTTACTGAAATCATGCAGGGGGAGATGTCTGATGATGTAGCTGCAGTAGTTCCAGCAGTAGCAGCTCCAGCAGCAGAGGCAGCAACAGTAGCAGCAGACTGTACAGAGTATATTGATACAAATGATCTTGATTTTATTAATTTTATTGATACTGACATGGACTTGGAAGAGTCAGTCTCTGAGATGTAGCTGCAGTAGTTCCAGCAGTAGCAGCTCCAGCAGCAGAGGCAGCAACAGTAGCAGCATACTGTATAGAGTATATTGATACAGATGATCTTGATTTTATTAATTTTATTGATACTGACATGGACTTGGAAGAGTCAGTCTCTGAGACAATAATTACTGGTGGTGATTTCATCATTAATCTCACAGTTGATTTAGAAAATTTGTTGAAAAATTTTAAATTTGCAGTTTTGAGATATTTTACAGCAGAATATACTACTAAGCCATACTTGGCTATTGTACCATATACATCTCCAGTAAGTCCACAAGTTGCAAAGCAACTCAGTGATAGTTTTGCTGTTCCTGAGCCCACAGTTATTCCAGCTCCTTCAGAAATTTCTTCTGCTCTTAGTTATGTCATGGATGACTCTACATTGCCAGATCTAGATGAACTGATCTTGACTGATATTGAAGAGGAAAATAAGGCAGCAACTGAAAGCTCTATCCAAGTTAGTTCTGATTCTTTTGTAGCTTCTCCAATTCTTGTTGAAACTCCTGCTCCTGCTCCAGAAAAGCCTGTTATTTCTGCTGAGGCTTTGAAAGTTTTGAATGATTTATATGATAACCCTCAGGGTTCTGAAAATGATGATGATGAAGATGAGGATGAGGACTCGATGAGGATGATACACAGAAGAGGAAGTAAGTATCAAAGAAAAGAAAAGCTACTCCTCCTCCTGCTCCTAAGCCTAATCCAAACAATGACACTCCTTATTACATTCTTCAAAAGATAACTCCATACAAAGGGATGCCAACATGGATGTGGCTATCTAAGAATCAGCATAAAGAAAAGAAGAAGAGTAGAATGTACTCTCCTCCACCAGTTCAAAGGTATAGAAAAGATCCACCACCTCCTCCTCCTCCTGCAGCTAGTGCTCCTGGTTCAAGCTCTCAAAGGTCTGCCCCTGTTCAAACTTATCAAAGACATCATGGCAGATCTTCCTCTGGTAGCAGTCAGCACAAACAACACTCTTCAGGAAAACAACATCATCAGCAACAGCAACATCAGCAACAACAACATCAACAACAACAACATCAACAACATCAACATCAACAAGCTGAAAGTTCTAGAAGATCAACCTCTCCTCCTGTTCCTTATGAAGATCCAGAAACAACCAACACAGCTAGAATGGCCAGGTTCCAGGAACTAGTAGACATTTCTATGATTAACAAGGCAAAGGCTGAAGGGAAGGATACTTCTGAATACACTACAATGTCCAAATACAGAAGAGAAGAACTGAAAAGGTTTGAAAAGGCTAACAAAATTTTTAATGTTGATGATTATATGAAATTACATCCTGAAGCAATGGTCCCTATAGCTACATCTCTGAAGATTATGAGGGCTGCTGACATGACAATGACTGTGGAACAAGCTTCAAATCCAAATAGGAAAATAATATTTACCAAGCCAGGAGACAAGGGCAAGGATGTAAAGCATCAGGAGAAGAAGCAGAAGAAATGAAATCTGAACTATTTTATTTCTATTTTTCTCTCTTAAACTGTTTCATATTGTCTGAACAAAGCTCCTGTGTAAATATATCTGCTGCATGTGTTAATTATCTCTGCCAGATATATGTTTTTCCGGCTTTGTTTACTTTATGTTTTTATTTTGAGTCTATTAGTGACCTCACCCAAATAGAGGGAGATTGTTGGATTCCTAGTTTGATTTGGGCTAGGTTCACTAACTTAGGATGATGTGACTCAATATGTATAGCCATGGTCATAGTTGTGTCCTAGAGTCTAGGCCAAGTCCTCAGTAACAACATCACATGGAGAAGCCATCATCAGACTACCAGAGACTCAAGACTTAGAGTTTTTTCAAAGATTCAGAGATTTCTCAAGAAACTAAGTAAAATGAGTTCGACGTTCGTCGAACTCAGGTCGACGATAGTCGTTCTCAGCTCGACGATCTTAGAGAAATATTCTCCGAGCTGAGCTCGACGAACTTCAGTCACAGATCGATGATCCTTGGACTCCACCTTCAGAATTCTAAGTCCAGACTGTTCTCTAGACTCAGGTCGACGAACCTAGTTCTCAGGTCGACGAACTTCATTCTTTGCTCGACGATTTCTAGACTTCCACTTCAACTCTATTGCCAGAGGTTTATCAATTTTTCTCTAAGTCCAGAATCATTTTCAGCTCGACGAATTCAAGGTTCTCCAGACTTAGTTCGACGAATTCAAGGTTCTCCAGACTTAGGTCGACGAACGTAATTCTCTGGTCGACGATTTCTGGATTCTCTACTTCACCTTCCTGATTCCAGAAATTATCAATTTTTCTAAGTCCAGAATCTTCTCCAGTCGACGAATCCAGTTCTCAGCTCGACGAACTTGAAGTATAGAAATGCAAAGCTTCCAGAGACAACAAGTCATGTTTCCAGCTCGACGATTCTGCAACTCAGCTCGACGAACAGAAGTCATCAGCTCGACGAACTATGTACTTAGTTCGACGATTTCTGTTAACTGTTCGACGATTCCAGACTAAGTCATTTCCAGCCCTGTCCGCATTATTACTGCAATAATTCCTTGGTAATCAATGTTCTAACATTCTCTGAATATCACCGTTAGAGGAGCATTGATTAGGATATTCTCCAAGGTTATTGTTTGCCGTTTTTCCATGGGACAGTTGAAGAAATAAATCAATGCCGTTTATTCTCAAGGCTGTCAGCATTAATTGCAGATGAATTCAAATTTTTGAAGGACAGATCTCGACAGAAAATATAAAAGAAAAGAAGAGAATAACTGACAGAATCAAGGATCATTAAGAAAGTTTTACACAGAGCACAGTGTACTTAGAGGCATACAGAGATTACAGAGACACAGAGAAATATTCAGTTTTAAACAATCTGCTCTGTCAACAAGAAACATTCTCTGATACAGAAAAGCCCTCGACTAGAAGCTCATCAGTACCTGAAGAAGAAGAACAACAATAGCTATATCTAGAGTCTTCTTTCTTCAAGCACTCCAGGACACTTCAAAAGGACAACATCAGTTCCATCTGTCAAAGAAGTTCCTGAAGATTATTGCTGGTCAAGAATTCAGTTTGAAGACCTATCACCCTGAAGCTTAGCTCCTGTTTTTCCCTGATTCATTCTACATCTCAGGGGGAGCCATAAGCTATAATCAAATCCACAGTCTTCTCAGTTGTATATTGAGAAAAAGAAGACAAAATCATCTCTCACCCCCACTGTATAAATGGTTGCCATCTCACTTCAAAAGTGATTCCTTGGTTGCAAGTCTCCTGATCAAAAGACTTGGGTTGGTTTTTGAGCACCTGATCAAAAGCTCATTGGTTTCAGACACCTGATCAAAAATCTGAGTGGATTCCTACCAAGAGTGGTAGAAGAGTGTATGTACCCAGGTTGGAGAACCACTATAAAATTCTTGTGTCGTCTGATTGCCCCTTTTTCTTTTGTTCTTGCTGTGCTTGTGTTTTAGGTTTATTGTGTGCTAGCTATATTTATTTCTGCACTTTTAATTTACAGCAAAAGCTATAATAGTTGTTAAGAATTTTTTTTAAGAATACTCTATTCACCCCCCCTTTAGAGTATTTCAGATCTAACTCTCAATTTCAATCTGGGACTCAAAGAACTGACGTCCATGCAATTGATGCGATTATGGCTGAGGACAGTAGAGGATGCGGTTAAACAGGCCGACTTATAGGATGAGGAGAAGTAAGACGATGCTGCTGAGATGTCGCTGTTGAAACCGGAAACCGGCTTCCTGTGGAGCTCGCCCTTGGGGAAAGGGGTGGTCTCGCGCCTACTTCGCTCCTGCAAGAAAAAACAACAAGACAAGGAGAAAACAGACCCAAGTGCTCGGCGGGGAGGTCCCACCACAAACCCGGAAGATCTCAGAGCGCTTCCCCTCCTTAGCCTGAAGCCGAGCTAAGGTACCCTCAGAAAGCACTTAGAGAATTTGGGGAGAGGAGCTCAGGGAAAAAAACTTGCCTTCTGGGGTACCCCTTGGGTCCTATTTATAGTTTTTGAAACCCGGACTGCCCATAACCAAAATAGCTTGACCTCCCTCCTCGACAGCTCGCCCTGATCCACCTCCGGACCCAGATAAGAGTCCAGCGAGCTCGGAGACGGCAGGGGAGAATGGTGGGCTGCCCGCGAGGACTCCTCGGCAGCCAACTGACTGGGAAGGGCTGTAAAGGCAGATGTCAGCAAGAGCAAAAAGCTTGTGAAGCACAGAGTTGAGCGAGGCAGACCTGAAGAGCTCGGCGGCTCAAAGGAGATGCGAGGAGGGATGAACCTCAGGTCCTTCCCGCGACCTGGGCCGCGAGCCCCTGGCGAGATGGGCTCGAAGCCCGGGACAGGAATGGACCCCAGGCCCCCCCCGGCGACCGCGTCAATTTGCCGAGGGGAGTCAGGTGGTGAAGCTGGCCTCTGCGAGCTCACAGGCAGGATCCCGAAGAGGAGCGGCGGATCCCGTGGATGGTTGTCCGGGGGTGAGAGTCGCGAAGTAGCGGGCATAACCTCGCCTTGCGGCGTAGGAACCCGCGGCACGGTGCCCTCGTCATCTGGAAGGCCGCCCTGATCATCACCAACAACAACGACCTCCCTATCATTCTCCAGAATAGTTCGAGTAGAAGAGCCGGTCTCGCGAGCCAAAGTGGCCCTCAGGTCGTGGAAGATGGGCTCGGCCGCCTCGAGAAATGGCCTTGACCTCTTGGAGCTCGGCTCGGCAGGGTCAATTTGAGGGACCTTTGCGGGGACCGCCGTCAGCGCGGCAATGCGAGCCTCGGAAGCCTGGCGGGCTCGATCTATGCGCTCTTGAATCTCCTTGGGAAGGGGCATCTTGGCAAGGCAGCAGGGGGAATGGCAAGAGCCAGACAGCAGAGCAGGTGCATATATATAGCCGCGGGTGGCCCCCACCATAAGATTCCCTTCAACTCGCCAGCCGGAGCTCGCCGCACACTTCGGGTTGGATGTTTCTTTCCGAGCTTTTTGACAAGCTCGAAAAGAGCGGGGATTGTGTACAACCCCGTGTCCGGCGAGTAAGTTCAACAAGGGCCACACAGGCGAGCTCAGCGAGTTCGGCAGCAGCAGGCGAGCTCGGCAGCAGCAGGAGCGGGCCAGAGCTCGGCATCCGTCGACCAGAGATCGACGATCGACGACCCAGAGCTCGGCATTCGCCGAGCGAGCTGCAACTCGCGGCCCCGCAATGGAGCTCGGCAGCAGCTGGCGAGCAAAGCACGCCGAAGTGGCCAGGGGTCCCAGCTCGCCTGAGGATCAGAGGTATTTTTTTACTATTCTATCCCTGCTGGCCTGCCCATAGCCCTTCGAAACAGCGGAGTTTGGCTGTTGGCAGGCCCAGCCAAGGGTTCCCCGGTAATTTCAGGTCAGCTATTTTGGTTATGGGCAGTCCGGGTTTCAAAAACTATAAATAGGACCCAAGGGGTACCCCAGAAGGCAAGTTTTTTTCCCTGAGCTCCTCTCCCCAAATTCTCTAAGTGCTTTCTGAGGGTACCTTAGCTCGGCTTCAGGCTAAGGAGGGGAAGCGCTCTGAGATCTTCCGGGTTTGTGGTGGGACCTCCCCGCCGAGCCCTTGGGTCTGTTTTCTCCTTGTCTTGTTGTTTTTTCTTGCAGGAGCGAAGTAGGCGCGAGACCACCCCTTTCCCCAAGGGCGAGCTCCACAGGAAGCCGGTTTCCGGTTTCAACAGTCGCCACATGAGCAAGAGGCTTAAGAGCTAGTGGACGCTAAGAAGGTGCAGGGGGATGCTGCGGCTGGGGTAAGACAATCGTCGAGAAGAGACTCGCGACCACCCTTGGTCAATTGAAAGCACAAGTGCTCTGATGCACAAGGGCTCTGATGCAGGAGTTGCTGTGGATACGCTGGCTGCAACAGCCTTCTGGGGGATTCTGCTATTCTGGGCATACTTCTTCCCCCTCCGCCAAGATCTGAAATGATGAAGTGATGGCGGCTCCAAATGAACGACCTTAGGGCCATGAGGAGTTGAGGCAACAATGGAAACAAGGGGAGCCATCACATAAACTATTCCTTCAGAAGATTAATCCTGAACTGAGCAGATGTCCGCAACATGCTTCAGCGGTCGTATCCGTTGCTTATGCTACCCGTTTTAGTGATCCAGGACAAGTTTTTGAGCAAGTATCAGCGGCGGATACAAGAGGTATAACTGTGCTTCCTTTGCTTTTTGATCCACTTGCCTATGTTTCTTACCCACAAATTCTCACGGTTATTATTGCAGGATCCGAACTGCCTGTACCTGTTAGTCGAGATGAAGAGTTAGGAAAACTAAAGAAATAAATTGATCATCTAACTCCAGAGAACAACTCATTAAAAGAAGAGCTTGCAAATGTAAAAACCTTTGAAGACTCCCTAAATGGTAGAAGTAAAAAATTTAAAGATATTTATGAGAATCTCTGTGAGATTCAAGAACATAGGGTTAAGAGCTGAGCCAACAAGCTCAGGAAAATCTTCCAGCACACCTACTTGGAAGAATCCTGTAGCTTTTGTTAAAGCTAAAGAAAAACAACCCACTATAATCATAGATGAAGATCCCGATAGAATCACAATATTCAATAGGGCTAGTTCATCAAACTATCAGGGTATTCTAGGGAAGAAGACTTTCGAAAATCAGGCTTCAAATATAACTTTGCTGAAAAATGGAAACATGCGTCGACTACAACTCGACACAATTCTTCAGGTGTAACATCCGTAATTTAACTTGAAAATATAATTTAAATTTTATAGGCTTTGATCACGAGCAGAGTTGATCGAATGATTATCTTGTCGAGGTACGATTCTTGTAGAGCTAAATTTTGGTACGTTTATTGTTGGATGAAATATAGCCTTTGGATTCAGTGTTCGCCTCATGTTTAGTAGTAGCGCGCAGGCATAACTCTTAAAGTTTTTCTATGAGTTAGAGAAAAATGGAATTTGGTAACAATAGATATCAATAATGTTTTTGATCCCAAAGGAAGTGCTGGTTCACCCCTCCCTCTCATCCGACGGTTACAAAAATCGCACCCCGCCGCTCAATCGCAAATGTTTTTTCCCCCATAACCCTATTTTCGCGATCTAAAGCCCGCACTTCTGCTCTCCGAAAGCCGACGACGAAGCTTCAGTCCGCGTGCGCTCCTTTTGTCTCCCGATCGTGCCTCTGCAGGAAACTTTCGACTCCTCCCTGGTCGACAGCGGTTTCAGGCATTAGGTAACCCTTTGTAGCCGTTTCCCATTCCTCTAAGAATACCCGGCTCCTTCATCTTCCTATCGTGCAAGCCGGTGGATCTTCCCCAAGACCTCAGAAGTTCTCGATAGCCTCATTTTGAGATTTTCTCTGTCTTTTCAGCCAAGGTAAGTTTCTTACTTGCCATTCTCGATGAAGGATCGATCTTTCAGTATTGATTTTGATCTCTGTTTTGTTCACTAAATAATCAGTGTTCTTCTTTTCCCTTGTAAAATTAATTTTTGGAGATATCTCTTGATTGCAGAAATTTAGGGAAAACGACTCCTTCGTTTCGGAAACCCTAACCATTCGTCATTACTGAAGTGGTAATTCCTTCTCTTCACTATGTAATAGCATGCCCTAGATTAGAAAAGGTGATTATAAGTTTAATTTTACATTCTATGGTGTAGGGAGATTTAGAAAGAGGGCTTTTAGCACTTTCCAAGTATAAAAGCAATGCAGTTACATCAGGTGTACGAGCATCGCAACCCCGCTGTAAGAAATCCGTACTCTTTCTTTATAGACATATAAGATAGTTTGTTTAGTAATATCCATTATGATTCAGTAAAACTAATATGTTGTATGACACCACTTTTATCATTTGAGATGTGTAATGCGATCATTACACGATTAGTATATGTTGTAGGTGATAAATTTCTAATGCAACCCAAACAGGTAGGCCATGCGAACAATATAGTCACTCGTATAGATTTATGAGCAGGAATCATTAAAGTTAGAAATGTGGTTTCAAATCATTTTCTTTAAACCAATTTGGTGAACCGTCTTAATCATACACACATGTTCACAAGCAGAGTAGCATTAAATAAAAAATATTGTGTAGGCACGACGAAATCTTCTCCCGTGTTTGATAGATGCGCACTATCATTCTCGTGGGTTGTAGTATACTCCATGAGTCATTTTGTTTGGGGGATGTATCCCGATTTAGAAGATTAGTAGATTCGAGTTTGTATCTGTGAGACACTAGAACACTTGAGTTTGTTAGTAGGATTCAGATCGTTAGACTAGTATTGCGCGGTAGGAGCTACTCTGCCTAGAACTTTGTTGAAGGACAATCATAAGTGAAATTAAAAATCCGGTTTACACCGAACCCTAGAAACTCATAGTTAACTAAACTATTCGGGACTTGAGTAAAATTCATACATTGTGAGTAATTGGAACAATCATTTATTTTGCTAGTTTTATTTCTCTAGAAAATCATGCATACTACATTAGCATATAGTTTTTCTATAGCACAAATATTATTTTCAATATATACATAAATATCTTCAAAACAATTTTAGTGTCAGTAGGAGAATAAGTTTTTCTTACTCTCCATTTAGGCTGACCCATATTTGAGCATGTTTTTACAGGGGACCCAGGTGGAAAACTGCGCCTAGGATGAACGTGTTATTGGAGTCGCACCTATAGTTTGTTTCCTTCCAGTTGTTGTACTTCTAACATTTTACGGTTATGCGCTGGACTCTTGAAATGTTAATGTTTAAGAATTTGTGTATGTACTAGACATGGTATAATATTTCAGATATTCAATGGTTTGATTCTTTTTCTTTCTAGTGACTCTGTGAATTCAGCTTGATGAGGTACACTTTTACCCTTAGTTCTATATTCAGCTTCCGCTGTAAGCTTTTATTTCTATTCTTTTCATTTTTGCCTGCCATGTACCAGTTTAAATACTATTTCTTAGTTTAATTTTTATCGCTAGACCCAGCCGGACGGCTAATTAGTTGTTAAACTAGGTTAGGGTGTTACATCAGGTGCGTTGATTTCTAATCAATGCAAGTATGAAGATGCGTCCACTTCTTCTCGACACAACTTCATACCAGCGTCAACTTCATATCGACACAACAAGGCAGTTGCGTCGACTTCTAGTCGAAACAACTATCCAGTGAGCAATTCTAACAGGTTAAAAACTAAAATGTTTTCTGAACTTTATGCTCACAAACCTAAATACTGCAAAAAATTTGGACATGATGCTAAAAATTGTTGGTTTAATAAACCAACACTCTTCCATCCAAAGAGGTATCATGAAGGACCTTCTTACTCTTTCATACCCCATATAATGGTAAAAGCAATGGGCCCAAGGTATCTGGGTCCCAACTAATGTTTAATTACATGTGCATGCTAGGGATGCTCGTCCGCAAACCAGCTGTGGTATTTGGACAGTGCTGCTTCAGACATATGAGTAGGCAAAAGGATTTGCTAGAAAGCTATAAGGCCAAAGATGACCTTAAAGTAATATTTGGTGACTTCAACTGTGATCAAACCAAAGTTTATGGTATGATCAGAATTGAAGACATCTACTTTTTCTAAAGTAGCTTATGTTGATCAACATAATCTCATTAGCATTAATCAACTTTGTGATGATGAATACAAAGTAGTTTTCACTCACAACCTATGCCAAATTGTCAACTCTAAATCAGATGCAATAGTGTTATCTGGTTATAAAAAAGGAAATGTGTATGTGTTAACTTCAATTCTAACTCAAAGGAAATTTGTCTATTCAATTCAGATATACAAAAATGAACTCTGACATAGGAGGCTTGATCATGTAAATCATAAGACCATAGCCAAGTTAGTTAAAAATAATCTTGTTAGAGGCTTGCCAAGAGGTAAGTATAGGTAAGAATGATTCACCCAGAACACTTTATTTGCTGCACATGGACTTGTTTGGTCCAATCTCCACTCAGTGCTTAGAAGGAAAGTCTTTTACTGGATTTTTCTATATTCACTTGGTTGTTATTTCTGAGAGCTAAATCTGAAATCTTTAAAATTCTCTTAAGATTTATTAGACAGGTTAAATCCGAATTCAACACTCAAGTTGCTATGATCAGAAGTGAGCATGATAAAAAGTTTGAAAATCAGTTAATCTGTAGATTCTGCAAGTATAAAGAGATAAGACAGTTTTTCAGCTCCTAGAACTCAGCAAAATGGGGTAGCTTAAAAGAAAAATAGAAACCTAATTATATCATAAAGGATATTGCTGGTGCAGTCAAACTTGCCTAAGTCTTTTTGGGTCGAAGTAGTTAACACTGCCAATTATGTTTTGAATAGAAGTCTTATCTACAAGAAAAATTTAAAGACTCTTTATGAGCTCCTGAAGGGAGAGACACCTATAGTATCATACTTTAGGATTTTTGGCTGCACTTGCTTAATATTAAATAATGGAAAGAGCCATTTTATCAAATTTGACAAAAATTGCTGATGATGATATCTTTTTAGGATATTCATTATCAAGCAAGACCTATATGTATAATAAAAAGATTATTAAAATAGAAGAGTCAATGCATGTACTATTTCATGAGACTAACATATTTTTCATGGGGAAGGAAACTTCCACCAATAATATTTTATAGGAAGAAGACCATATCAATTCAGGTGATGCAGACTCTAATGAACCTGTCAACAACACATTTCAAGAATCTATTCAAAATCAAGTACAAGCTGCTTAACCTGAGATCTATCACAAGTATGCACAGAAGGAGAATGCCTACATGACCATCATGATCCAAATATTGAAGCACAACTACCCTTCCCTGTACACTTCAAAAGGAGCGTCCATTCCTCCCGACAAAAGAATCACTATTGCCTTATTCTCCAAATAGATCAGGCAAATAATTAAGCCTTGGTCCCAGAGGAATCTTCTCCACCCTCTCCACAAGTTGGTGCTTTCTCATCTCACATTTCAGAGCCGTCCACTCTACCAAACCACTCACTTCCTTCTTGCCTACATTGCAACCATCATCATATATTCTTTCAGATTCCATTTCCATAAAAATATCTGAACCAGATAACCTGACCATCTCAGCTCTACCTTCTTCTCCTCCAATAATCACCCCTCTGAATAACATTCCTACTTCCTCCACTCTGCCAGCCTCTTCTCTCTTCAACCTCCATTCTATCATCATTCAGGCAGTACAGATGGCCACTACCATAATTTCAACTCTCATGGGTGAGAATGCTTCTCAAATTCAAACTACCTTTGAACACATGCAACTCAGATTGATGAGGTCACAGTATCTGTGCAACCCATGCAATCAAAGATATCTTCCTCCCATGTGATTAAGTCATTCTCAACTATCCTTGCCAATGAGGTCAAGAAGGGAGAGATTCACGAGGAAGATCAGATATATCAAGAAAGAGAGCAGTCTGATGCTGGACATGGGGAGAATGGGTATGTTGAACAGACTGTATTGCAAATTGCAAAGAGGCAGCTGATGATCTGGAGGCTACACACAATAAGGGGTAGAAAGCTGCTGATCTGAATCAATCTTTGGTTACAATCAAAGTTGCTGAACAAGCCACTACATCAGCTCAGGGAGAGCTTCAAGAGAATGAAAATGATGAAGAGGAGACACCACTGGTATTTGCAAAAATGGCTATAAAGGTTAGATACTTTAAAAGGGTTGTGCAAGGTCAACATTCCAAAAGGGCTGCACATGCTCAATATTCTAAAAAGAGGAAGTTGTTTCTCCAGGAAGTCATGCAACAATGTTGAAGAAAACCTTGTATATACTTCTTCATATATCAAATACAAGAGAGTACAAATATATAGGAGAAGAGAGGGAGAAAGAATCCTATATAAGGGATGTGGGACTAAAGAAGAGAGAAGGAAATGAGCCTATAAATGGGCCTTTACATCAATATCTTTTATTTTCTCTAACACTCCCCCGCAAGCTGGAGCGTACAAGTCGTAGGCACCAAGCTTGGACAGGAACTGATGGTATAGATTCCGAGGTAAAGCCTTGGTAAGAATGTCAGCAACTTGTCCAGAAGCAAGAACATGTTCAAGCATCAGCATCTTCGACTGAACCTTTTCACGAACGAAGTGACAGTCCACTTCAATATGTTTGCTCCGCTCATGGAACACAAGATTTTTAGCAATATGAATTGCAACCTGACTGTCACAAAACAAAGATGAAGGTGAAGATAATGTTACTCCCAAATCCATAAGAAGACTTTCAAGACAGGTGAGTTCAGATACGACACCGCCATCGCTCGGTATTCAGTCTCAGCAAACGAGCGAGCAACCACCGATTGCTTCTTACTTCGTCATGTGATTTGATTTCCTCCAAAATAAGTGCAAAAGCCAGTAGTTGATCATCAATCGTCCAGAGAACCCGCGTAATCCGCATCAGAGTATGCAATAAGAGAAAGGGATGAAGATGACTTGTACACAAGCCCTTGTCCAGGAGCAGCCTTCAGATACCTGTGAATGCGTTCTTCTGCCTGAAGATGAGAAATCCGTGGAGTATGCATAAAGCGGCTGACTACTCCATCGACAAATGAGATATCTGGTCTTGTAACGATTAGGTATATCAGTTTTCCCACAAGACGCCGATAGTACTCCGAGTTTGGAAGTAGAGAGTCCGACTCAGATCACTGAGTACACAACTTGTGATTGACTTCCATCGGGGTCTCTGCCAGTTTGCACCCTGAGAGGCCAGCATCATGTAGAAGGTCAAGACAATACTTACGCGAAGATAAGATAAGGCCATCAGGTCGCTGTGCTACCTCTAGTCTAAGAAAGTACCGAAGGTTTGAAAGACGGAGTTTAAGTGTGCTGCTTAAGATGTTGTATGCCAGCAGAGTCATCACCGGTGATCAAAATATCGTCCACATAAACTAGAAGTATGCCAGTCTCGGCGGATTGGTGACGGGTGAAAAGAGAGAAGTCGGCAGAGCTTCGTTTGAAACCAACCTCACGAACGACCTTGCTGAATTTCTCAAACCACGCTCGAGAAGACTGTTTGAGACCATAGATAAATTTCTGAAGAAGACATACACGGGACTCCCCTGTGGTCTCAAACCCGGACGATTGATGCATATAAACTGGCTCAAGAAGGTCACCATTCAAAAATACATTTTTGATGTCCAACTGATGGAGGAGCCACTGACGATGAACAACCAAGGAGAGTAGAACCCAAACCGAGTTCAATTTGACAGTAGTGGAGAAAGTTTCTTCATAATCAAGGCCATATTGTTGAGTGAAATCTCGCGCGACAAGCCGAGCCTTCAAATGATCAATTGTCCCATCGTCCGCATGTTTGATTGTAAAAATCCATTTGCAGCTGACACAGCTATGACCAGGAGGAAGATAGTCCAGATCCCAAGTCTGATTGCCCCATAGAGCAATCATTTCCTCATCCATGACGTCACGCCACCTGGATGCTGGAGAGCCTCCTGCACAGAATTAGAAATAAAAATAGAGGAGAGAGAGAGCAAAGGTGAGAAGCGGCGGAGAGAGTCGATGAAGCGACACGTAATTGGCCAATGGATGAGCCGTCGAGGGAGATGCAGAATCAACAGGCCGCGAGGACACACCGGTAGAGGGAAACTGCTGCAGGGCTTCGAAATGTCGAGGGCGACGAGTGTAGACCTGAATGATAGATGGTTTGGAGGGGACGGGTGGTTCGTTAGGTGGTGGAAGCGGAGTAGGTAGAGGCGTAAGAGGAGTAGGTAGAAGAGGTGGAAGCGGAGACGCAACTGGAACCGCGGGCCGCAGTATCAGAGGAGGAAGAAGAGGATCAGTAGGACTGGTGTGATATGGTTGGTCTTCATGAAAGGAGACATCAGCAGACACAACCTCCTTACCAGTGGTAGGATAGTAGCATACATACCCCTTCTGAGTGCGTGAGTACCCAACAAACATAGCTTTAGTAGCACGAGGGGCGAACTTGTCAGAAGGAGGACCAAGGTGATGGACATAACATGTACAGCCAAACACACGAGACGTGAGAGAGAAGAGAGCTGTGGAGGGATAAAGGAGAGTGAGGGGGCGACAAAGTTGAGGACGGATGAGGGCATGCGATTGATGAGGTGACAAGCAGTGGAAACCGCAAAGTTCCAATAGAGAGGAGGAACATGCATTTGAATCATGAGAGATCTGGCAACGTCAAGAAGATGACGATTTTTCCGTTCTACGATGCCATTCTGTTGAGGGGTATATGCACATGAAGTCTGATGAATAATTCCAAATTCGGCGCGCAGATTGGAGAACTTGCGACCAATATACTCACGGGCATTATCGGTACAAAGAATTTCGACACACGTGGAGAACTGAGTGCGGGTTTCCGTAAGAAATGTACGTAATATGGATGTGAGTTCAGTACGATCACGCAATAAGTACAACCAAGTAACCCGCGAGTAGTCATCAATAAACATGACAAATAGCGATAACCAAACACACTAGGGATCTTATATGGTTCTCAGATATCAGAATGTACTCAAGATAAAGGAGCAGTGCTCCGAGTACAAGAAGAAGTAAAAGATACACGCTGTTGTTTTCCAAAATACATGATTCACAAAAAAACTCTTGAAGAGGAACAACATGAAGAGTCTTCTTGAGAATCAGAAGAGGAGCATGCCCAAGATGACGATGCCAATCAGTGGAGGAGACAGTGTTGAGAACACGTGGAGGAACATCGAGAAGATAGAGCCCGTTAGACAGGCTCCCCCTTCCAAGTATATTCTGCGTTAGTCGATCCTGCACAACAAAAGAAGAGCGTGAGAACGTAACAAAACAATCAAGGTCCTGTGTAAGATGGCTAACAGAAAGAAGATTAAAAGGGGATCCCGGAACATGGAGAACCGGGGATAAATAGAGTGAAGGAGTAAGAGGCAGATGAGCAGCTTCAGAAACCGGGTTTGTGTCACCATTTGCCCCAGTAATGGACTTGAGATAAGAGAAATGTAAGTAATGAGGCGGCTGCTGCGGTGAAATATGATGCGTAGCACCCGAATGCACAATCCAGTAAGAGCTGTGTGAGAGGCAAGATATACCTTCATTGGAGATCGAGGCCACAGAACCATAAGAGGCTAACCACCCCTTGAAGCTGATGGAGTTGAGAACGCAGAGCAGCAATATCCTCACTGGTGGTGGAGGGAGGTTTGGGTGTAGCCGAGGCAGTGAGATGAGGGGGAGGCCGCGTCAGATTGTGAAGGAGACCTTTAGTCTGCAGCACACGACGCACTGAGTGAACCCATTCCACAAAATTGGGTTGCCTCGTAGAGAAATGGTGGTGATGCAGGGTTCATCCCGAAGCTCAATAGGAGCAGCACCAGGAAGATAGGGAAGAGTAGTAGTAGAATCAGAAGCAGTAGGCGACCCGGAAGCCATGAGGATTGACGACAAGCAGCAGTTAAGAGCAGCAGGAGAGGTTAAAAGAACCTGTCCGAGCGGAGAGAAAGGAGAGGCTTGAAGCAAGGCCGTGGTGACTCGGGCGACAAGAACAGTCCGCGGAGATTAGGGAGCGTCTTGAGGCATAACAACATTGAGAAGAGTTCGTCCGCAGCGGACACGAACAGTCCGCGAGAAGGGGTGGAGCTGAACCTGGTAGAAGCATCTGCAGACAAAGAACAAGCCACACGAAGAGACCGCAGCGGACACCGAACAAGCCACGCGAAGAGACCGCAGAGCGACTAGAGTGACAAGAACTGTCCGCGCGAAGAGATCGCAGAGCGGAAGGAGAAGCCCTGCAGCGGTCACGGTGGCAAAACACCAGCGAAAAAGAGTGCCACGACCAAGAAGCAGAGACCGCAACGTTTAGAAAACAAGCCGCGCGAACCGAAGAAGACAAGCAGCGGACAGAGAGCGCAGCAGTTAGAAAACAAGCCGTGCGGACTGAAGAGGACCGCAGCGGTCAAAAGAACCCGCAGCGGCGAAAAGAGACTGCAGCGGTCACGATGTCAAAACACTAGTGACAACGAGGGCCACGACCAAGAGGCAGAGACCGCGCGATTAGAAAGTAAGTTGCGCGAAGAGAAGAAGTCCACAACGGACACAGGAGAGACCGCAGCGGACACTAGAGAGGAGGGGCCTAACAAAGAGGTCTATAAAAGCATGAGAGCACCAAGAGAACCAGGAGAGGAGAGAAACGTAGGAGCTCGCCGAGTAGGAAGTGGTTCAAAGAAGTCTAACCGGCACAAGGGGAGCTCGCCGAGACCGCGAGTAAGAGGCCGCCCAAGGGAAGCAGTTAGAAAAGATGAGACCGCCCAGGATAGGAACCTGACTCTGATATCATGTAGAAAACCTTGTATATACTTCTTCATATATCAAATACTAGAGAGAGTACACATATATATGAGAAGAGAGGGAGAAAGAATCCTATACAAGAGATGTGAGACTAAAGAAGAGAGAAAGAAATGAGCCTATAAATGGGCCTTTACATCAATATCTTTTATTTTCTCTAACAAACGTGAAGACGTAGTAAAAATGACCAAAAGTTATTGCATTCACATCAAGGCACGGAGGAGTCTTGGAGGCAAGGCGCAAGACACAGGCGCGCGCTTAACGAAGACAAGGCGCAACTGCTTACATTTTAAATAACCAACATCAAACATCATTCATCTTCTCGATCAGATTCTTCGTCAATTCTACCAATTAATCATTTATTATTATTATTATTTATATCTCATAAAAATATAATCAATATGGTCACTTGCATCATATGTAAGTCTCAACGCACAATTATCTTTCACAAACACTAAATTCATAAAAAATTATTGAGTTGTATTATTTTTTTAATTGTTTTTGAAAAATAATTACAACAAAAATCTCACTCAGTCGTGCTTTTTATGTTACAAATGCGCAAATAAGGCGCAAACTTTTGAGCCTGGTGAGCCTTGAGCCTTAGGTGTGCCTGTAACAACATAAGAGTAAAGCTGTGATCAGATCTGAGGGTGCCAAAGAAAAATCAGAAGGAAGTTGCTACACTTACTTATTGAGGCAAAAGTCTCAATCAGGTATATCCAAATGCTCTTAAAGATTGGGAAAGACTAGTTGATGTGTTGGATTTTCTTCAGGAACATCCTGACTACTGGAAATTCAAAGATTTATTTAATAATTATGAAAGAATCAAGGATAACTGCTGCTACACCAATACAACTATCTAGTTGATACATTTTCTTCTGAGCTCAATGTTAAAATCTTATAACAGTGCAACCATTCTATGTTCTTGCTTCTATGAATTCATTTGTGACTATGTATTACTGTCTTTGTTTTTCATTTATTATGATGTAAAATCACTTTAAAAGTCTTGTAAAATTTGTTAAGCTAAATAAAGGGAGATTGTTGGAAAAAAACCTTATAATTTAACTTAACAAATTATTTATAAGTGATTTTACATTATAGGATAATTACCCATGTTGTATAGAGCGGATAATTTGGTCATAGATATCCTAGGAAGTCTGTCTAGTCAAAGACATGAGAAAGAAAAGCTGAAAACAAAGAGAAAATCAGTCAAGGCATAGTTGCGTCGAGTAGACATCGATGCAACGTCGACTCGAAGTCGACGTATCTTTGACTGGTTGTCAACGCATCTTCTGAAGTATTGTCGACGCCTCTCCAGAGCAGAAGTCGACGCTTACACCAATGAGTTATCAATGTAACGTCGAGTATTCTGTCAAGTCGACAGATTCTCAATCTGAAGCAGAATTCGACACTTCCACTATTAAAACTCGAAGTAGCATTAACATTTATCCAGAAAGGAAATTTCAGATGCTCTTATTCAAAATTATTTGAAGAATATAACTATGGAAGTTATTTGAATCATAAAGAATTGATTCAAGGAAAGAAATTTCTACTAGAATTTTTGAAGAATATAAGGAAGAATTTTGAAGGAGATAGTCCGAATTTCTGAAGACAACTATAGAAAGATATTATATCATTCCTTCAGTAGACAATCTCCTAGAAGAAGGAATTCAAAATTATTTAGAGATGGATATACTTAGTTTTCAAGAAGAAAAAGAACACAGAACGAAGTGAATAAAGATAGAACAACTCAGATGTTCAAATTGCAACTCTTCCTCCCTTTCTTTCTGCTACAGACAATCTGAGAACATTCTGATAACAGTGGACCAAAGGTCTTAATAATCCTTTCTTCTTCTTAAAAAATATTAATCATATTCAAGATCCATTACACTACAGTGCCAAGAATCCTTAGAGAAACTGCTGAAAGAGGATTCAATTCAGAAGACTTATTCCTCTTCTCACTTTCTTATTTTCTCTCTCACTTCTTGTTATAGTAAAGAGAGTTTTTAGATTCACTTTCGAAGGATTCAGTTTGGTTTAAGGTCTTTTTATCAAAAGATCTAGGTGTCAGGTTCAAGATCTCCTTATCAAAACATCTAATTGTATTGGTTCTGAGAGTCTCCTTATCAAAAGATTCAGGCACTGTGATAGTCGATTCCTACCAAAGTGGTAGAAGAGTCGACGTACCCAGATTTTGGGAAACAACTATATTTCTTGTGTCTTCTGTGTTGTGCTTATTTTCTATGATGTTTTCTGTCTTTGTTTCATGCTTTTAATTCCTGCTGTGTTTTCTTAATTATGGCTGTGTAATTGTGGATGCTAATATGAAATTATCTGAATCTGGTTTAATTGTTTTGAATAAATTATTTTAAATCTCTACTCACCCCCTCTAAAGAAAACTCAGAGGTATAACTGCTTCCCCTTTCAAGGACGATGTGCATGATGATGTCAGAAGGTTCTTCCGCGCTGTGCTGAGGGCGGTTGGAACACCAAACGCGGTCACGGCGGCCGCTGAGGAGCAGCGGGAGACTGGATGGTGGATCCTCCAGCTCGTTGCTAGATGTGTTCAGTAAGGGAGGATACAGACCCCGAGTTTGTTCTTTCTACCTCGATGAAAAGATTTGTTGCCTCAATTAACTCCCCATAGGAGCTTTGCGACTTCCTGTGACTTTAAATTTGAGAAGGCTTTCCTGCAGGCCAAAGACAAAAGCAACTCGGTACAAAGAAGGATCTACATCACGGATCTCCAAAATCTGCTCTTAAACCTATCCACATAGTGGGCCAGGGTCTCGATTGATCCTTGCCTAATATGGAAGAGTGCATTTGGGCCACTCTTCCTCTTGGAGATCACGAACTTTAGCATAACCTCTTTTCTCAGCTCCTTGAAAGAGCCTATGGAGCGAGGAGGTAACTTAAAAACCACTCTCGCGTCTTCCCTTCGAAGGTCGTGGAATGTAGCTTGCAACGAATTCCATCGGACAGGGCCCGTTGAGAAATCGCGGAGTCAAAAGCTTGTAGATGGTAAGCCGGGTCTTCTCTCCCAGAGAACCTTGAGATGCGAGGTTCTTAGAATCCGGTTGGGACAGGCTCATGCCGAACATGATCAACAAAAGGAGAAGGGGCCTTACCCTCCTCTGAGGAATCAGGATCCTCATCAAAGTCTAGAGCCCTGCCCGGGCCAGCAGCCTCGACTTTTTTATAAAAATTCCTTTGCTATGTCGCGAACTCTCCTTTGCGTAATCGCTTAGCTGGGGCAGTTTCAAGGATGAGCGGTCTTTCATTAGGGGTTGCGAATTCTTGTTAATTGGGCACTTCCCGATTGACGAACCACGCAACCATATCGAGTAACAAATTGAATTTCTGCTCATACTTCTCTCTGGTAACCGCACCCCCTGCAACAGGGTGGGTACCATCAGGCAAATTCTTCTTCTGCTGCTATCCGCGTCCAACCTTCATGGCGACTTTTTCAGTCACTTGATTCCACGCTCACCGCACCAGAGATGTTGGGGCGAAAAGTGTCCCAACCTTCACACTTAG
Organism: Platanthera guangdongensis; assembly: GCA_039583875.1. Taxonomy (NCBI): domain Eukaryota; kingdom Viridiplantae; phylum Streptophyta; class Magnoliopsida; order Asparagales; family Orchidaceae; genus Platanthera; species Platanthera guangdongensis. The sequence continues at coordinate 59,980,072 of CM077165.1, forward strand.
CTGTGAAATACAATAATACAAAGGAAATAGGAACTGCAAGTTTCCATATACTAGTCACAAAGGGCTGAAGAGGAGTAGAAAGTGAGAGAGGAAAAGGATTGGCGCGAACGGTGACACCAGGCTTCTTGCAACTGCAAACCTTAGTTGCATGTGGTTTTATTACTTGTAAAAGGTGTTGCGGTTACAAAGTGCATTCTAGAGGTCAGCAGAAGCTGCAGTTTCCAGAGAGAGACCAGAATTGAGTTCGTACCCACAAGGAGGTTCCAACTCAGCCCGAAAAAGTTCCTTTTGGGTACTGTGCCATCCTATTTATACTAATGAGGACCTGCCCGAATGGGCATGCTCTAAATTACTGGCAGCCTGGGGTACAAGAAAACTGGGCACGGATTAGAGATTATATTGCTGCTAAAAAATTGGAAAACAGGGCGCGCAGTTACAAAATGCGTAACTGCTCATGCTCTAAGAGGCATGCTGGTTGGAAAACTGCTTGTGCGGTTACCCAAGGATTAATTGCCCGAACTACCTAAGGAAGACTAATTATTTATGAGGGAGGAGAAAGAGAGATTAATTATTTATGATTTTAGTTTTTAGTTGTTGAAGGCTTAAACATGAGCACCAACACACTTAATTTAGGCCCATGCCCGTAGCATGTGTGTTTTCGATACGGGTGCGCTTACTGGACTAGCTGATAGGCCTTATTAGGTCTAATCCACCACACGGATCATTTCTGTTTCAACCCCACTCTCAATTTCGCTCTCGCCTGAAGCTCCCGATCCCTCCTGAAGCTCCCGATCTGCTTCTGTCCCGATCCATTGCCCGTTCTTCGTTTATAGTAGCCCGCCGCTCTGCTGTTCTTCATTGTCTCTGTTGTTCTCTGTCGATCTTCTTCACTGTTGTCTCCCTATTCTTATTGTTGTTTTGCTGTGTAATTCCCGTGTAATCTTCAGTTTTTTATATTTCTATGTAATTGCTGTGTAATTTTCATTTTCATGTATTGTTGTGTAATTTCTAGTTTCATGTATTGCTGTGTAATTTACTTTTTTTGTATAGTTGTTCATTACAGTTTCCAGTGTTGCTGTGTGTTATAGTTTTCTGTGTGTTGCTGTGTGTTATAGTTTTCTGTATTGCTGTGTTATAGTTTTCTGTATTGCTGTGTATTATAGTTCCTGCATTGCTGTGTTTTACAGTTCCTGCATTGCTGTGTATTACATCAATTGTCTTCTTTTTCTTATTGTTGTTATTTCTTAATATTGCTGCTGTTTTGCTGTATGTTTTTCTCGTATTACTGTATTGCTGTTGATTTTTTTCGATTGTTGTGTATTGCAACAACCGTCTTCTTCTCAGTCACAGTTTCCTATTAATGTTACTGATTCATCTTCTGCCCCAACAAGTATATTTATTTTGAATGATGTGGATAAGGATGATCAGACACCATTTTGGACTTATGTGTCTATTATTCAAAGTAGAGAAGTTGGTGATGTAAATAGAAAATAGGAATGCAATTTCAGTGATGCAGATTACAATGGATCATTGTACAATCCCATATTCGCTGGGTGGGACCAAGATCCCCCAAGGACCCGGATTGGGCTAGCTTTGGGCCTAAAATTGGGTCAGATAAGAAATTGGGCGGGAAGGCTCTCGCCGTAATAGGGCGGGAAGCGTCTCGCCCAGGGGCCGAGTAACACCATTTCGCCGAACGCCATTCGTTGAACATTAATTTGTCGAGCTCAATTTGTCGAGCTGAGAACGTTATTCGTCGAACGCAAATTCATCGAGCCGAGCCTTCGACTTAAGGTTACTTTCGTCGAACAAATTTTAGGTTTAGTCCATGGCAGAGCCAGGGAGGGCGGGAAAGCTCCCGCCCTGGGCAGGAGCGGGGGCTCGCGCCTCAGGATGGCGGAAACCCATCGGCTCTCGGCGTTGAGTGATGTCTCTCCATTCAACGCTCCTTCAGTCTTTTGGTTCCCGCCTGGGGTAGGCGGGAGGGCTCGCGCTCAGAGTGAGCAGGGTTCCCACGGAGCTCAGCAGGAAGAGCTTCCACCAGATGAGACCCAGACCTGAAATTATCTAAATACCCCGGGTCTGCATTTAACTCCTTAGAACAGCGGAGTTTGGCTATTGACAGACCAGCCCATGGACATTTTAGTAGTTTTAGGGCAGCAAAAGTACGATTTTTGCACACCAGATATTAAAAATCTATAAATAGACCCACAGGATACCTCAGAAGGCAGATTTTTCTCATACTCTCATTTTGCCTGCTAGAGCTTTCTGAGATACTCCTAGCCCAGCAATTGGCTTTGGAGGGGAAGCGCTCAGAGAACTTTCGGGTTAGTGGAGGGACCTCCCAGCTGAGGCTTAGGGTCAGTTTCTAGTTCTTTATTGCTAGTCTTGGGTCGAGGTTTGGGAGAAATAGGTGTCGGCTACACCCCAAGATCCGAACTCTCGTTGAGGCCAATTTTTGGCTTCAACATTTCTGGTGCGGTGAGCGTGGGCCGTAGCTGATACAAGAAAATCTCAAGTCAAGTCTCATGGCTGGGGGTGAAGGAGAAGGAGCTGGCTCGGGAGGTTCTCCCTTTCGGGGAAGTGGAGTGACGTTGGAGATGTTGGAGGACTTCAGGCGAGAAGTCTTACAGACCATCCACCTGGCCTTCTCGACATGGGGCGAGTGGGAAACTCCTCAGGTCCCGGTGGCGGCTGCTCCGTCGTTGGGCGAGAACGCTCCCGGGCAACGCCCGAGAAAGGAGGTTCCAACAGAGGCTGCAGAAAGGGATGTTCCTAGGCGGGAGCTGTTCCCGGGACAGACCAGTACGGACAGGGCAAGCGAGCCGAGGTCGCGCGATGAACCCTCTCGGCAGGCAGGGGGCGGGAGCCCCTTCAGTAAGCTCATCATCTCAGCTCCGGTTCCGAAAGGGTTCCGGGAGCCACACATGACCTATTACACAGGGAGGGACGACCCCACGCAGCATGTGCAGTGGTTTGAAGATGCCGTTTCCATAAGGCAAATGTCGGATGCCTTCAAGTGTAGACTCTTCGTCATCACTCTGAAGGAGAAGGCCAGGGACTGGTTCCATCAGTTGCCTGCGAGTTCAATTTACTGCTTCGAGGATCTGCGACACGGGTTCTTGCTGAGGTTCTCAACGTCCAAGAAGAGGAAGAAGGGAGCATAATGCTTGTTTGCCATCAAGCAGAGGCCGGAGGAGACGCTGGGACGCTATGTTGATAGGTTCCAGGAGGAGATTCTGCAGGTTCAGGAGATGCCGGGGTACACGGTGATGCTTGCCTTCACCCTGGGGTTGAGGCCCAGCTTCTTTAGTATGGAGCTGAAGAGAGTTCCCCCCTCTCCTTCGAGTAGCTGATGGAGAGGGCTGCGAAGGAAATCGAGATCGAGGCGGCCAATTCGACGTTTTCCAAGTGGTTGGCCAAGTTGACGGAGGATGATGTGAAGGAATCGGGAGCAGGGAGGCAGAGAGAGCAGAGAGAGGATAGAAGGAGAGAGGAACCCCGAGGGCAGGGGCAGCAACAAGGTTGGGGGCCGCGAGAGCCGAACAACAGGTTGGGCTGGAGGCCCCAGGAAGGTCACCCTCAGGGACAGGGTGGTGGTTTCCAAGGTAGGGACAATCAACGCGAGCTGAGGAGGTTCAACCAGCCGGCCTGGAGGCAGGGACAGAGGGTCCCTCTCCCGCCGCAACAGGAAACTATGGAAATAGTGAGGGGAAGAGGAGGAAGCAGAGGAGCTCAGGGAGGAGCGAGGAGGAGAGAAGGCAGGGTGGCGTTGCCCTTCTATGACTTTCACCAGGAGGTCGGTCACGCAACGACCACCTGCCCGGAGTTTCTTGAGATGAGGGCGGCAAGGGGACAAGCCCAGCAACAACCTCCCTTGAGGGTTGAGGAAGTTCTGCAAGGAGGAGGAGAGGATAGATGTGAAGACCGGGTGAACGTGGGAGCCCGAGGAGGGATCGGGGTGATCCATGAAAGAGTGGGGTTCGAAGCCACCCGTAAGGGGAGCTTCCAAACCATGTATCGAAGGAGCGTCACCTCGACCTCCCAGACCCCCCACAGGAGAAAAAGATCACTTTCTCAGTGAAAGACATGCCTGACTACGAAGACCCGTTCTGCGACGCCTTTGTGATCCAAACGACGCTAGAGAATTTTACGGTCTCCAGGATTCTGGTGGACAACAGGAGCTCCGTGAATGTAATCTTCAAGAAAACCTTCGATGAGATGAAGGTGGAAGCTCGAAGGGTGCTAGCCTCGGATGGACCGTTGTTTGGGTTCTCGGGGGAACGAAAGGAAGTTGAAGGAGGGGTAGGGCTGCATGTGACGTTGGGGGGGGGGGGGTATCGAGGAACTGTCGGTTCGTCATCGTTGACGCTTCGAGCAGCTATAACGCAATATTTGGGCTACCTCTCATCAGCGCCTTTTGTTGCGTCCCCTCGTTCCATCAGTGACTAAAGTTCAGCAGCGGAGGAGTGCAAGTCAGGATCAGGGGGGCTCCGAAGGTGGCGAGGCAGTGCTACATGACTGTCGTCAATACCATATCCTGGATGGCGGAGGCGGAGGAGCTAGGAAAGGAGATGGCGAGGGAGGAGGAAGCTGCGGGGGAAGGAGTGGTGAGCCTGTAGGGGAGCAAGGGATAGAGGGAGAAGCGGAGGGAGAGATCCGGAGGGGTGAAGAAGTGGAGTTGTTTGGGGAAGGCCTGTTGGAGGCGGTGGAGGTTGAGAGGGTAGAAGGTGAGGAGGAGTTGGGAGAAGAGGAGGAAAAGGCCGGCAGGGAGCAGTCTCGGCTGGAGTCGGCAGAGGAAGTCGTGGAGATGAAGGTCATCAGCAGGGCAGGGAAGGTAGAGAAGGTGAGGATCAGCGGGGGCTTGTGCCCAAAAGACCAGGAAAGGATGCAAGAGTGCATCCAAAAGAATGTTGACGTCTTTGCCTGGAGCGCGGCGGACATGCCGGACATTGATGCTGATGTGGCTTGCCACCGCCTGAACCTGGATCCCAAGACGCGTCCCATTCGCCAGAAGATGAGGACCATCGCCACCAAGCTGGAGGATCCCATCCGGGAGGAGGTTAAGAAGCTTCTCGCTGCAGGTTTCATCTCGGAGATCCAGTACCCAGGCTGGGTCTCCAATGTGGTCATGGTAAAGAAGGGTGATGAGAAGTGGCGCATGTGTGTAGATTTCTCTTTATTGAATAAATCATGCCCTAAGGATTGCTACCCCTTGCCTCAGATCGACGCGTTGGTTGATTCAGCCGTCAGTTTTTCTATTATGAGTTTTTTGGATGCTTTTTCAGGTTATCACCAGATCCGCATGCATCCCCCCGTCGTCAATGATGTCTCCTTCATCACAAGGGAGAGATGCTTCAGCTGTAAAATGATGCCCTTCGGGCTAAAGAACGCGGGGGCTATGTACCAGCGAATGATGGATCAGGTGTTTAAAAACCAGAGGGGTAAGAACCTGGAGGTCTACGTCGATGACCTCATGATAAAGAGCAAGGATGTAGGTTCACACCTACTTGACATGGAGGAGACGTTCGCGACCTTGCGAAAGTTCAAGATGAGGCTAAACCCCCAAAAGTGTGTCTTCGGGGCAAGCCGAGGCAAGTTTCTCGGTCACCTTCTAACCTCGGCGGGGGTCGAGCCTAACCCGGATAAGGTGAAGGCCATCGTGGAATTGGAATCGCCTCGCAACGCCAAGGAGGTTCAGCGCTTGGCGGGTAAGCTGGCCGGGATGAGTCGGTTTCTCTCTCGTGCCGGGGAAAAATGCTCACCCTTCTTCAAAACGCTTCGGGGGAACAAACATTTTGAGTGGACGGAGGAATGTGACGGGGCTTTCCGGGCATTGAAGGCTCAACTGTCCCAAACGCCACTCCTACAGAGCCCGAAGGTGGGGGAGGACGTTCTGTGTTGGTAAGAGAAGAAAGGAAGAGACAATTACCCATCTACTATGTCAGTAGGATCTTAAAGAAGGCTGAGCTACGCTACCCCATCTTAGAGAAGTTGACTTTCTCTCTGATCGTCTCGGCCAGGAAGCTCAGGGCATACTTTCAAGCCCACTCAATCAAGGTGGTGACCGACCACCCACTGCGCAAGATCTTTGAAGGGGTGGAACACTCAGGGCGGTTGACCAAGTGGTCCATCGAGCTCAGCGAGTTCGACGTCTCCTTTGTACCAAGACTCTCCGTCAAGGCACAAGCAGTGGCTGACTTCTTGGCTGACTACGTCATAGAGCTCGAGGGGGTGGAAGCGCTGCCAAGGGAGGCATGGAAGATGTACGTTGACAGAGCCTCGAGAAAGCACTCCCTTGGGGGAGGGGTAGTGTTGGTGAGCCCCCAAGGGGTCATCATAGAGCAAGCAGTGACGCTGCACTTCCCGGTCACAAACAATCATGCGGAGTATGAGGCTGTCATAGCCTGGTTGCGGTTGGCTAAGGAGCTCGGGATTCACGCCGTGGAAGTGCTCACAGATTCACTGGTGGTGGCGTCACAAATCAGGGGAGAATATGAAGCCCGGGAGCCCACCCTCCAGAAGTTCTTGTCCAAGGCGAGGGTGATCATCGGTGGGTTCCGAGCGTTCTCAATTCAGCATGTCCCTAGAGAAGAGAATGAAGCAGCGAACCGATTGACCAAGTTCGGACCTCGAGGGGGAACCTTGACCGAGCTATTTCATTCTGCGATCGAGGAGGGGGAGTTGATGAAAGTGGATCGGCAACCCTCGTGGGTGGATCCCTTCATAGCCTTCTTCACTACAGGCAGCCCCCCGAAGGGGTCAAGGAAACAAAGGGCTTTCGACACAAAGCGGCTCACTATCTTATGCATGAAGGGGGATTACATCGGAAGATGCTATCAGGCCTTTTGGCGCGATGTGTGGCGGAGGAAGAGATCCCAAGAATTTTGGAAGAGGTGCCACTCCGGAGAATGTGGTAGCCATTCGGGGGGTAGAACGTTGGAGGCAAGGGTGGTTAGACAGGGGTACTTCTAGCCCTCCTTGTGGAAGGATGCGGCGGAGTTTGCGAAGAGGTGTCAAAAGTGTCACCTATACGCCCCCCTTGAACTCCTGCCTGCTCAAAGGCTCCGAAGCATCACGACGCCTTGGCCTTTCGCCATTTGGGGGAATGGACCTAGTCGGACCGTTTCCTCCGGCGAGCGGGCAGAGAAGGTTCCTCTTAGTTATGACCGACTACTTCTCAAAGTGGCTGGAGGTCAAGGCGTTGGCCAAGGTAACCTCCCAGGTCATCAGGAACTTCGTTTGGGGAAAGATCATCTGTAGGCACGGGTTGCCTCAGACCATTGTCACGGACAATGGACCACAGTTCGCAAGCGAGGAGTTCATTAGCTTCTGCACTCAGCTGGGTATCGACCTCAGGTTTACCTCCGTCCACCACCTCAGGAGCAACGGCCAGGTGGATGCGACAAACAAAATCATAGTGAACCTGTTCAAGAAGAAGGTGGAGAATTTAAGGGGGAGTTGGGTGGAGCAGCTCCCCTCAGTGTTGTATATACTTTCTTGAATAATAGTTACAAATATACATACACTTATATAGGAGAAGAATGAAGAGAGAAATCCTAATACATGATGTGGGACTAATACAAGGAGAGAGAAAGGAGAAAAACATGGGCCCTTAATTGGGCTTTTCAAACACTCCCCCGAAAGCTGGAGCGTACAAGTCGTAGGCACCAAGCTTGGATAAAACTGATAGTATAGCGGCTTGGAAAGAGCTTTCGTCAGTATGTCCGCAACTTGGTCGGTAGCAGGAACATGCTCCAAATCTATCTTTTTTGATTGTACCTTTTCCCAGATAACGTGACAGTCAACTTCGATATGCTTTGTGCGTTCGTGAAAAACCGGATTCTTGGTAATATGAATTGCTGCCTGACTGTCACAAAATAAGGTTGCCGGAGATGAGAGACGAACACCCAAGTCTCCCAGAAGGCCTTCAAGCCAGGTTAGCTCAGAACAACAGCAGCCATAGCCCGGTACTCGGCTTCAGCAGAAGAACGCGCAACCACAGTCTGTTTCTTGCTGCGCCAAGTTATGAGGTGTCAATCAAAGTAAGTACAGAACCCAGTTGTGGAGCCCCTATCATCAATAGATCCCCCATAGTCAGCGTTAGAATACGCGACAAGTGATAGAGATGTGGATGGCTTGTACACGAGTCCTTGTCCGGGGGCAATCTTGAGATATCGAAGGTTCCGCTCGACAGCTTGAAGATGAGATGTCCGAGGAGCGTGCATGAACCGACTCACAACTCCCACAACAAACGAGATGTCCGGTCGAGTCACCGTAAGGTATATTAGCTTCCCAACCAAGCGTCTGTAATATTCCGGATTTGTAAGCAGCTTGTCAGAGTCAGAGCTATGAGACGAGAGCTATTGATTGGCGTCCATAGGTGTCTCCGCAGGTTTGCACCCAGAATAACCTGCATCATGAAGGAGGTCAATACAGTACTTCCTTTGAGATAACACAAGACCATCAGAGCGTCGTGCGACCTCGAGGCCAAGAAAGTACCGTAGGTTCCCCAGATTTTTGGTCTGAAAGGTGGAATTTAATTGTTCCTTGATCTGTTGTATTCCTGCCGTGTCGTCGCCAATAATCAGGATATCGTCAACGTAGACCAGGAGAATCACAGTCCCGGTTGACCGATGTCGGGTGAAGAGAGAAAAATCAGCCGAGCTCCGAGTGAAGCCACTCGCACAGACAACCTTACTAAATTTTTCAAACCACGCACGCGGGGTCTGTTTGAGACCATAAATGGATTTCCGAAGGTGACATACCAAAGTCTCCCCCGTGGTCTCAAACCCGGGAGGTTGCTGCATATAAACTGTCTCCTGTAGATCGCCGTTGAGGAAGACATTCTTAATATCCAGCTGATAAAGTAGCCAGTGACGATGAACAACCAAGGAGAGAAGAGCGCGAACCGTGTTCAATTTTGCCACGGCAGAGAAGGTTTCCTCGTAATCAAGGCCATGTTGCTGAGTAAAGCCCCGTGCCACGAGGCGGGCCTTCAGACAGTCGACAGTCCCATCCGCCGCATGTTTAATGACAAAGACCCATTTGCAGCTAACAGAGGTGTGACCTGCAGGAAGATGAACCAGATCCCAGGTCTGGTTAGCCCAGAGAGCCCGCATTTCATCGTTCATAGCGGCCCGCCACCCTGGGTGTTGAAGCTCCTCCTACACAGTATTAGGTATAAAAATAGAGGAAAGAGAGGTGACAAATGCGTAGAGAGACGACGTCAGCCGATGGAGAGAGACGTAGTTGGCCAAGGGATGAGCTGTAGAGACGGGAGCGGGATCTGTTGTAGCCGAGGTATCGCTGGTAGCGGGGAGCTGGGTTACGGGAGCATCCTTGGATGGGCGACGAGAGTAAACACAGATAAGTGGTGAAGGAACCCGAGAAGGAACGTGGGGAGAGGAGGAAGAGGACGACAAAGATGGCGTGACCGGTACGGCAGTCCGGGGAATACAGGGAGCAGAATAAGAGGTGGTGCTAGGTAAGTGGAAGGGCTGGTCTTCGCAGAAGGTGACATCCGCAGAAACAACCAGCTTGCCGTCAGAAGGAGAGTAGCAGACGTACCCCTTTTGAGTGCGGGAGTAGCCAACAAACATATACTTGGTGGTCCGAGGGGCAAGTTTGTCGGAAGGAAGGCCAAGAAGGTGGACATAGCAAACACACCTGAAGATCCGCGGCGTGAGAGAGGTGAGGTTGGTGGAGGGATAGAGGAGTTGAATGGGTGAGGCAAAATTAAGCACAGACGAGGGAAGGCGGTTGATGAGATGACATGAGGTGGATACAACAAAGTTCCAATATTCGATTGGAACGTGCATTTAGAACATAAGGGAGCGCGCAACATCGAGAAAATGATGATTTATGCGTTCCGCCACCCCGTTTTGCTGAGGGGTGTACGCACATGAAGTTTGATGGATGACATCAAATTCGGTGCAGAGATTGGAGAAGGTGCGACCCGTATACTTGCGAGCATTATCAGTGCGAATGATTTTGAGGGGGGTGGCGAACTGCGTACACATCTCAAGTAAAAAGGCGCGAAACACAGAGGTAAGTTCAGTTCGATCATGTAGTAAATAGAGCCACGTGGTACACGAGTAATCGTCAATGAACGTTACAAAATAGGGAAAGCCAAAAATACTGGGGACTCTATAAGGACCCCATACATTAGAATGAACTAAAGATAAAAAAGTACTACTCCTGGTACAAGCAGTGGGGAAAGAGGTACGATGTTGTTTGCCGTAGATATAAGATTTACAAGAGAACTCCCGGAGAGGAACATCAGGAAGAACCCGCTTGAGAACCGGAAGGGGAGCATGCCCAAGGCGGCGATGCCAATCAACAGTGGAGACGACAGAGGGAAGAGTAGGTGAGATATCCAAGATGTACAGCCCATTCAACAACTGCCCCTTACCAATGGTACTCCGGGTGCGGCGATCCTGCATAAGAAAAGAAGAAGGTGAAAAGGTAATGCAACAATCAAGGTCGTGTGTGAGACGACTAACAAATAATAAATTGAAAGGAGACCCCAGGACGTGAAGAATTGAGGAAAAAGAAAGGTTCGGCGTAAGCTGAAGAGCAGCGGAGCCAGAGACTGGTAGGGTCACCTTTGACCACAGTGATGCTAGCAGGATGAGGCGCCTGTAGGTACTCTGTGGGCTTCTGGGAGTTAATATGATGAGTAGCGCCGGAATCAACGATCCAACAAGGATTATGAGAGAGACAGGTTATCCCTTCCGCAGAAGAGGACGCAACAGAGCCGGAGGAGCGGCTGACGACACCCTGAAGCTGCTGAAGTTGGGTGCAGAGCTCATCAATTTCTTGGCTGGTAGTGGTAGCCGGATCAGTGGCAGAAGACCCAGTAGAAGCCGGAGCAGCAGATATAGTAGCAGTAAGGTGAGAAGGTAAGTCATGCTTGCGGTAGCAGGTAGCTTCAAGATGATTATCCCGGCCACAGTAGGTGCATTTCATAGAAGAGCGACCACCCCGTCCTCGTCCCCGAGACGGGGGTCGGCCCCCCCGAGTGGAAGATCCACGAGGAGGTGGGGTCGAAAGGAGAGGTTGCTGAAGAAGAGCCGGAGCAAAAACAGGAGGAGCCTCAGAGGGAGGCTTGACTTTTAGCAGCATGGAACAGACATCAGACAGTGAAGGAGTTGTGGAGGAGGATAGAATCTGGGCCTGAATACTATGCAGGTGGGGAGGAACTCGGGACATCATCATGGCGATGGCGACAGCTTCTTTCTGGTTGCGTTGAGTGGTTAGATCAATAGTACGAGGCTGATGTTGAATCCAAGCCTCTGCCAAATTTTTGGCTTTAGCCACGAAGGATAGCATATCACCAGGAGCACCCGGGGTAAGATTCTGAAAATCCGAAATGATATCATATAGGTGCTATAGGCTGTCATGGCCAGAATAAAAAGCGTGAAGCTCCTCCCACATGGACTTAGCCTGTCATGATACATGCCATCCGGTAGGGCTCGGGATCCATAGAGTTTAGAAGCCAGGACTGGACCCGACCATCATCGCGAAGCCAGTCATCGGAGGGAGCAGTTGGAGTAGTGTGGGTCAAGTGGTGAAGAAGATCCTTCGTCTGCAGAATACGGCGAACCGAGTGAACCCACTCGACGAAATTCCTTTTTCCAGTTAGGGAGATGGTAGTAATCCGTAACTCATCACGGAGTTCGGAAGCCGTGGTAGCCGCACGGGAGGGTTGAGCAGAAGTAGCAGCGGAATTATCGGAAGCCATGCACGGCCAGCAGAGGAGACCGGGCGGTTAGAATAGGCAGTCGCACGGTCTCGGTGGACACACCATCGATCAGGAGATCGCGACCAGAATGCGACGAGGGAGAAGTCGGCAGAGAAGATAGTCGCATGGTCTCGACGAGTACACCAGCGACAAACGAGGTCGCGACCAGGATGCGGCTAAGGACAAAGAGGAGAACGCTAGCTGCGGGAATGCGAGATCGTAGCGAGCAGAAAAGGCAAGTCGCGACGAGCAGGAGAGGCAGGTTGCGGCGAGCAGGAAAGGAGGTCGCGGCGAGCAGGAGAGCAGGTCGCGGCGAGCAGGAGGCAGGTCGCAGCGAGCAGGAGAGCAGGTTGCGGCGAGCAGGTGGCAGGTCACGACGAGCATGAGAGCAGGTCGCAGCGAACAGGAGGCAGCTCGCGGCGAGCAGGAGGCAGGTCGCGACGAGCAGGAGAGCAGGCCGCGACGAGCAGGAGGTAGGTCGAGGCGAGCAGGAGAGCAGGTCGCGGAGAGTAGGAAAGCAGGTCGCGGCCAGCAGGAAAGCAGGTCGCGGCGACCAGGAGGCAGGTCGCGGCGAGTAGGAAAGCAAGTCGCGGCGAGTAGGAAAGCAGGTCGCGGCGAGCAAGAAAACAAGTCGCGGCGAGCTGCGATTAGCGAGCAGGAAGAGCAGGTCGCGGCGAAAGAACGCGAGCGACAAGCGGAAGAGGCCGCGAGTAGAGAACTCGAGCGGTCAGAAGAAAAGTCCGCGAGTTAGAGAACTCGAGCGGATTAGACAGAGGGAGGAAGCCGGGAGTAGGATGAGAGAGAGCCCGTAGCAGACAGCAGATAGGAGAGGTCGCAACGGATAGAAAGAGCCCGCGCGGGTAGAGAAGGAAAGGAGAAGGTGGACCCACGTGAGAGAGGATTATAAAAGGAGAGGTGGTAGGAATGAGGAGGTGGAAGCCACGAGAGAAGCAGAGTTGGAGGCGGGTAGAAAAGAGGCCGCAAGAGTCCGCGACTAAGGGAAGCCGCGCGGACAGGCAAGGAAGATAGGCGGCCAGAAATGGGCTACGCCGGATACCCAAGGAGGAGACCGGTTCCCTCTGATACCATGTAAAGAGAGATCTCAAAGCTTGTATACAAGGACGGAGCCAAAAAAAATTTTTAGGGGGGGGGGGCACAAAATTTTAATGAAATGTAAAAAGATATCCTAATAAGAAATACAATTTAAAACATAAAATATTAAAGTAAAATAATAAGTGTAAAAAAAGATACCAATCATTATAATTGTCTTTGTCGACTTTTCAAACAATAAGAACACTTCAAAACATAAGATCACCACACACTTTTCCAAAAAAACATGAAATTTTTGGTGATCTTGTTGTTTCCTGCATAACATTATAAAAAGTATTAAATATACAAAGAATTTATAAAAACAAATTATTTATAAAATAAATCAATATAATTTGTAAACATATCATATTTTTATAGCTGTCCTCGTCTCCTTTTCATTTTTTGAAACCTCTGAATGATTGTTTCTTTTTCAACATTTACAAATACATCTCTCTCTATATATGTAATCAAACAGTCATTCATTAAAGAATCTCCCATTCGATTGCGTAGACGATTCTTCACAATGTTCATTGCTGAAAATACTCTTTCGACTGTAGCAGTTGCAAGTGGTAAAACCAATGCTAACTTTACTAGCAAATATACCAATGGATATAAAATATCCTTCTTTTTTTCTATCATTTTTCTTGCAAGATCGCCAATTCCATTTAATTGTCCAAAGTCAATGTCAGATTTTACATCAATAATAAATGTTTCCAATTGGCTATCAAGTTCCATATTAGCCAAAATGAAAAAATCGGATGGATAAAACTCTGCAAGACGTTTCAGCTTTTGAATATCAAAACTTGCAAATGTATTGCTTGGATTCAAACATGCAATGCAAAGAAGTAATTCTGTATTCGTTTCTGTAAACCTGTTGTTGAGTTCCTGAAATTGCAAATCTATGACATTATAAAAAATCTCGGCTCGATAATAATGTAAATTTGTCATCTCATGAACTCGTCGTCGTGATCGTCCTCGTGCCACATACATATTTTCCATTGAAGGAATATCAAGTTTATAATTATCACAAAATGAAGAAACATCTTTAATCAATTTTTCCCATCCATTATCTCGCATATCTTATAGCCTTTGTTTTGATATTCTGACCAAATTTATTGCATTAGCAATATCTTGTTCTTTGCGTTGCAAAGGTTGTGATAAAATATTGGTTATTCTCAGAATATCTTTCAGTAGATATAAAATGAAAGCATAATCAAAAGTTTGTAGAGAATTTTATAATGCAAATGTAGCTGCTTTCTGTTCTGAACTTGTATGTTGATCTTTTTCAACCAACTCGAGAACATCAATAACAGATGAAAATAACACAATCATATTAATCAATGAACTATAATGTGAACCCCACCTTGTATCATCTGCTCTAGTAAGATTTCTTTGTTGATGTTGACCTGTTCCGCCAATTATCTCTCCTTTTTGTAAACATTCAAAAATTTTCTGTGCTTGAGATTCTCGAAAAAGTTCTTGTCGTTTACTTGAAGCAGTAATGATAGTAGTAGCAGTGGTGGTTAAATCAAAAAACCAAGCAACTAGAACATGATTTTTTGCAACGGCTACTAGTGCAAGCTGAAGTTGGTGAACAAAACAATGAATATAATATGCTGATGAATTCTCCTTCATAATGAGTGCTTTGAGACCATTAAACTCTCCTCTCATATTACTAGCACCATCATAACCTTGTCCACGCAATTTTGAAATACATAAATTATGATTAGAGAAGAATTCTTCCATTGCTGCTTTCAACGAAACTGATGATGTATCTGAAATATGCACAATACCAAGAAAGCGTTCAATCACTTCACCTTGTTTATCAACATAGCGTACTGCAATAACCATCTGCTCTTTTGTCGATACATCCCGTGACTCATCAATAAGTACAAAAAAAAAGAATCTCCAATGTCTCTAATAATCAAATTTACTGTCTCAGTAGCCATTGCATTGATAATATCCTTTTGAATATCCGGTGCCGTAAGCTTATTATTTTCAGGAGCTTTTTCTAAAATTACATGATTAATTTCTTCATTATGATCACCAAAAAATCGTAAGAGCTCAAGAAAATTTCCTTGATTAGATGACTTTTCTGACTCATCATTCCCACGAAATGCCAAACCCTGTCTAATCAAAAATGAAATACAATCAATGGATGCTGTCAACCGGGTTCTATAATCCTTTTTGTTTTGATCAGTTTGTCTTTGAAAACTGAGTTCAAGGTGTTATCTTGAATTCATTAAATTATTGCATTTCATTGACGCTTCATTATGAATGCTATTCGAACCTCCAATGTGTTCTTTAAATTTTGATAAAACATCTTTCCAATTTTTAAATCCTTCGGTAACAAAAATATCACCCCCTGATTGTTGTCCCATAGCTGGCTTAAAGAGATAACAAAATAGACAGAAAGCAACATCTTTTTCTATGCTATACTCCAACCATGAAGGGAATTGATCAAACCAAGCGGCGTTAAACTTTCTTTTTTTTGACCAAATTTTGTTTTTGGAAATATATGAGTTCGAGGTTGATGAGGCCCTTTTAACAAATAATAATGTCTAATCTTATCACATTGTTCTACAAGATAATCTGAAATACGCATCCGAGAACAAGGATCTGGTGGGAGATCTGTCATATCAATTTCAGTCCGACTACGTTTATTACCCTGTTGTAACTCAGCATCATTGATGCAGACTTTACTTGAAGAAACTGATTTTTCCACTAACTTAAAATACTTAAGCATTGCTGTTAAAAAAAATTGCATTTCATCAAAGGTAATATTTAGGTATATACTCAGTATGAAGCATTTTATATTTTTATCAGTAGCATGTAATTTTTGCAACTGATTATATGATAAAAAAATCTATGCAAATCTATGCCAATTGCATTTCATCAGTAGCATTCTATATTTTTATCAGTAACATGTATTGTTGTGCAAATCTATGCAATTGATTATATGATAAAAAAAATCACTCAAGCAGAAATCCAACCTCAGTAAAATCTGAGAGATTTGACTGAAAGAGATAAAAAATTAAAAACAGACCTTGCAACCGTAGTGAAATCAGTGAAATCTGAGAGATTTTGGCTCCGTCCCTATTGAAGATGTCAGACCAAGCGAAGGAGTAAGTGCCCAAGCAGAATTGCAGAAATCTGGGAATCGGACCAAGCGATCTGAAGCAAAAAAAATTGTATTCAGAACAATCTAGCAGAAATCCAGAAATCTAGGAACAAGGGAACAATAATGGAGAATTGGAGATGGAGAGAAACTAGAAAGCAAGGACCGGCGCTGGCGCGGGTTAGGGCTTTTTCAGTTTGGACTTTGGAAGGACCGAAGGAGTAGTTACCTTGCAATGAGGATGTCGCAGACTCGCAGTTTGGCGGATCTGGATTCTGGAGCAGGAATGCAGGAGAGCGGCGGGATCGGCAACGGTCCAACGACAATGATCGACTTCGGCCAGGCAGGTTAGGCCGTTAGGGCACGACTGCACGAGGAAAAATTGATCGGAAACGGAAAGTGTATACAAAGGCTAGCACAAATTGATCGATTTCGGGAGTAGTTACCTTGCAAAATGAAGATGTCGCAGACTCGCAGCTTCGCGGATCTGGAGCCGGAAAGCGGCGGGATCAGCAACGGCAAGTCGGCAAGGTTGGCGTTCGGCGAGGACCGCTGCGGCGCTGCGGGCAGGTTAGGGTTTTTTTCTCTGATGGGTTGCGAATCGCGATAGCCAGAGCCGAATATTAAAATAAATTTGACAAAATTTCAGGGGGGGGGGGCACGTGCCCCCCTGGCCTTTATTTAAATCCGCTCGTGCTTGTATATAATTTCTTGAATAATAGTTACAAGTATACATACACTTATATAGGAGAAGAATGAAGAGAGAAATCCTAATACATGATGTGAGACTAATACGAGGAGAGAGAAAGGAGAAAAACATGGGCCCTTAATTGGGCTTTTCAAACAATAGGCTTAAATGGTTCCTGATTCTGAAAATGTATGCCACGTGCCCGAGTTTCAGTAATAGTTCCTGTTTGATAGTTTAGGAAATGCTCTTTTGGTGGATAGTTCTGCATCTGTAAATCTTATCCAAGAACTAGAATGTCAATTTTTTTTTCTGCATCAGGCCTGTTGTCTTGCAATAATTTTTTTCTTTCTCTTATATACATTGCAAGTTTATTATTTATTTATTTTTCCCCTAGAAGTATCATTCGTGGTTCTGTGTGACATTTTTTCTGCAGGTGCATGCGAGTAGCATTAAGAGCATTATCTGGATTCCTCCAGATTTTGGTGATGCAATTGCTTGTATTTGTGTTGATGGAACATTGTCCTTGTGGGAGGAAGCCGGAGAAGGTTGCCCCGCTAAAATTCGGTTCCCTCTATTTGAGTTTGTCGTTAGTTCAATTAGTTACTCTGTAGTCCATTCAGTATGTTTACTTTCAAAAATTAATTTATAGGTTTTCTATCTGGTTTGACATAATGTAGTGGAAAATGATTTGAGCATCTTGACATCTTCCATCCTCTTTGTTTTTACTATTGTACGCTACCTGCAAGTTGCTTGATCATGCACCTCTTGTTCCCATTCTTCACTTGCTTTTAGACTGGTAGGCAGTGTGGTACATGTTAAATCTAGGAGAACTTCAATGCTATCACTTGTAAGAGACATGTGGCATGCCCATTTTGTTGGATCAGCTGATAACCTTATAGGGAGGGGGTGAATAAGATATTTTAAATTTATTTGCCCAAGAATTATGCTCAATGGAATAATAGTATACAACTCAAACCACAAAGAAATGTGATTCATAAAATCAACAAGAGAGAATATGTATTCACTAGAAAGAGGTTTGTTTTGATGACGATAAGGTCAAGACGACAATATAATATTCATTTGGTTTCTATATTGAGTCCTACAAACTTGGTTAGCTTCCGTCAATCCACACCCTGGATGAAGACAAGCCCTCTCCTTTCCGGAGACCCCCACAAGAACTTCCCCCGTTCTTGAAGCCCACTACAAGGATGATTTCTGTTCCTAGATATACCTCAATCTAGGCGCCCCTGCAAGGATGATTGCCACTGAGGACTAACCCAAACCCGACGTACCCTATACGGATGATTTTCCATGCTTAGGAGTACAATAGATAAAAAATAAAAATAAGGTACAAAGATGAAATCTAAAATAAAAGAGACAAAGACACAGAAAACTTACTAAATGGTCAAACTCTTTAATGAAAGATTGTTATGATGCAAACGTTTCATCTTTGAAGTGCTTGCGACTTAGTGATGTAATCTCAAATTGAGGGGGTTTCAATTAAATATATTTTTAAGCAAAATACTATATTTGATATGAAATAAAAATTGGAGTTAAAAAATGATTTTAATTTTAGTTCTAAACAGAGAGGCCGAGTGGCCAAATTCGAGGCTTGCGCGCGAATTCACTCCCAACGACCTAATTTCGAGAAACCGTTAATTGTTATTTGAAAGAAAAACTCTTACTATTTAATGAGTTGAATTGTCGCGAGACTTGTAAATCCACAAGCATGAAACACAAGTAACAGTTTATGAAATAACAGTAAATCAGACGTTTAGAACGTTCGGGGCAAACTCTTTAATTATTTAAATGGGTGCATAAATTTAAAAGTCAACGAAGTGAGCAACGAAGGGATGAGGTTACCACAATCAGAACAGTCCAAGTTAATTTCAGAACAGTATTGGGCCAACTCCTGTTGGGCCGTGCTGGAGCTATTGGCCGTAGTCGACAGCACCCGACAAGGAAGGGAAAACTGACTGGCCACCAGAGGGAGGAGTTGAAACAAGTTGCCCACTGTTTGCTGGAAGTATGAGTCGAAGTCGGCAGCAATCGACACGGGAGGAAGCCTGGAAAGCCGTCGACATGAGGGGATGATGCCTCCCACCGACGTCGACTGCGGGAGATCGTCGTCCATCGGTTTTGGTGTTGATCAGCGGTGCGTCGGAGGGACCGGCGTTAGAATCTGGAGACGGAGTGACGGGGGCCTATGAAGCGTTGTCAAGGGCACTAGGGTTGCGTCGGGGAGGGACTGGGCTGTCGGCAGGAAGCAGGGGCGGCGGCTGAAGTTGGGCGATGTTGTCGACGTCAAGCAGGATGGAGCAGTGATCGAAATGATTTGCATGGGTACTGTGCCGGCAATGCAGAGAAATCGATTTGGGATTCAATTTCTCTGCTGTCCGGTTCTGCTTTGTACAGAGGAGCGGACCTTCTTTTAATAGTGTACCGACCCCAAATTTCCTTCCAAATAAATCCTCTCATCTTTATTACTTTTTATTACTCCTTCCAAAATATTTGATTCGACCAATATTCTCTCCCAAATTAAAGCTTTTAGATATCATGTAACCAACTATTCATTTTCAAAATATTCTGCCTTTTTTAAGTCGAAATTTAAATTCATTCATTTTTAAATAATTTGAAGCTTTGCCCGTTACGTCCTAAATATCCTAAATTACCGTACCTGTTTATTCAGGGTCTCGTCAGACGGTCAACCCGAAGAGCCAAACAATTTTCAACTAAAAATACGTGCGCGACATGAATACACGATAAAATAAATATGAAAATTAAATGCGACGAAGGGTGCATCACTTAGGGAAGATTGTCTAGTCTTTGAAGGATGAAGATCCGTCCCATCTCCGTAGTATTTTTTTTTCAAATTTGCAGTTGTGGAAAAGGAGACTTCAAGAGATCAATGAAGGAAGATGATGAATACATGCTTCAGAGCCTCCATGAATCTATCTCTTGCTTGGATTTCAACTTTCCTTGATCTCCTTGAGGGATGCACCGAAGGACCTTGGGATTTTCACCCACACGGTCTCATGACGGCTAGGGCTCACAAACTCTGAAAATCCTTGATTTGGCATTAACACTTATCGCCCGACGTTATAGGCCAAATGAGCTATCAGATTTGGCGATAGCGCTATCGTGTTTTTAGTTAGTGGATTTGGATTTTTGGAGGATTTTCTTCACTAATGCCCGTTATCATTATCGCCTGGTTTAGCTATAGGATCCTGCGATAGAGCTAACACAGGACATTGTAATTCATCGTCCTGTGGCCTGCAAAATGTTCCTCACTAACACCGGTGTTAAGGCTAACTCTCGATGTTATAGTACAAGGGCTATCAAATCTGGTGTTAACTTTATCCCCTCGACGTTAAAGTTTATTTCAACTATCAAATTCCAGTGATATCTCTAATGTGCTTTCTGTTGGATCCTTTGTATTCTTCGTAGTTTTTCTTCACTAACACCCGACGATAAGGGATAACACCCGACAGTAAGGGATAACGCCCGACAATAAGGGTTAACACACGGCGATAAGGCAAAACAAACAGTGATAAGGGATAACGCCCAACGATAAGGGATAACCCCCGGAGATAAAGGATAAAGCCCGGCGTTATAGTTCATTTATTCTACCCTTTGTCCATTTTTATGAGTTACTATCTCCAACCTATGTACTTACCTGCACACTATCAAAGCTCAAAAGTAACACCAGTAAGTACCATTATTTGTTATTCTCAAAACAAGAGATTATCATTTCATGTTCCAAAACATTTGTGTGGTGATATCAATTGGATACTATAAATATATCTCATTATCTTTAGTTACGAGCAACATTGCATATCTTAGGTTTTGTTTTGATCATAATCTGTATTTATGATAGGACCTACTACAAATATTAACAGTCCATTAATGAAGTTTGATGATCACAAATTAGGGCAACAGTTAAATATACTCACGAGAGCTCCATCATCCAATTTTTAATATCTCCTTCATTATTAGACCTCTACTTAATCTAAATAAGAGTACTATCCTAGGTTGGCTGCATCATCATGCATATAACACTCTATTTTCATCCCAATGAATAGTAGATGTCCAAACATAAAAATAAAAATGACAACAATAAGTTTTTATTAGCAAATTCATGATAATTGTTTCTATCAGAAAGTTATAAAATCTTTGTAGTAATTGTGTTTTGTAGTGATCTCTATGATTTTTTTTCTAGTAAAGTCATTTTTTTTAACTTTCTTATATTAACAGTTACATTCTTTTTCAGATGCCCATTCTGTTACATGGAAGAAATGCGTGGTCTTTGAAAGCAGTGGTCCTCGTGTTCTTGAAGTACAATTTGGATTTCCAACAAAATACTTGAAAATGGTCAGCACATAAATTTTTTTTCTATTGGAAACTTGCATCATATTCTCCTTTTCACATATAGAAATATACGTGTGCATCGAGGCACGTAATTTCTGAAAATCATAATTTGCATATTTACAAAATTAACCCAAAGTTGCAACTTCTATTACTATTTCCAAGTTAGTAATATTTTAGACTTGTTCTTTTGTGTACTTCTGTAGTAAATGAAAATATTTATAAATAATTTGGCATATATTTTTTGTCCATGAAAAAACTTTACGCATCAGGAAGTACAAAATTATGCATGCAAATGTGTCTGTTGACTAATTTGACATCTGTAGTAATTGACATTTGTTTTTACAAAATTATGCGTGCAAATGTGCATGAAAATATATCTTTATCGTTTCATATTATTATAAATTTGTTAATAATTTCACATAGCCATTGTAATTATTCAAGTGAATTGACAAAATGAAAAAATATTTTTCATAAAAGGTGATAGCTATAACAACAACAACACTAATGCCTAAGTACATCAACAACAACAACAACACTAATGCCTAAGTACATCAACAACAACAACAACACATCTGTAGTAAAACTTGAATGGTAAACAACAACAACAACAACACTCAAGCCTTTATCCCACTATAGCGGGGTTGGCTATATGGGTCCTTTGTCTCCATTGTGCCCTCTCTTTTGTCATAATCTCACTAATGCCTACGTACATCATGTCTTTCTTTATAGTTTCATTCCAAGTCTTTATTGGTCTACCCCTCCCTCGTTTAACATGCCTAGTGATTAGATTCTCACAACGCCTAACATGTGCCTCTAAAATTTGATAGGTAGATACAATTAAAATCTTTTAACAAAACAATAAGTGTAGTTTGAAAACCCAGGGTAAATACTGTTATCTATTATGTAGAAAAATGAATAAAGCGAATGGGGGATATTCAAATTAAATTCGAGAATATAATGCTTTCCTAGAATAAATACAACACACAAGCCTTTATCCCACCATAGTGGAGTCGGCTATATGGATTATTTGTCGCCATTGCGCCCTATCTTTAGTCATAAGCTCGCTGTCCTAGAATAAATATTCTTATAAATTCACAAGCCCATCATTTTAAAATTAGAACAAAACTTTTCCCTCATGAGGACTTGAAAAATGAAAGTCGCACTTCATAGCAAATTTCATCTTTTATTTTCTTGATTTTTTCTTCATTGTGAGGAATTTTAGTTTGTCTTTAATAGCAGCATTATAAGAAGGATATATACATTTATTATGTTGAATTTCAATTCTAATTAATTGTAGTTATGAAATATTTAGACCTTCCTTTCAGATCCTATAGGGACAATACAAGGTATAATATAATTGGAAAGATAGTTGTTAAAGACTTAAGACACATCAAGACGCATAAGGAATCTATAGCCTTTGCAGGCCCGCACCTCACGAAGACAAGCCAGAAACGATGAAAGGCAAATGTACCTTATCAAGAGTAGTATAGGATTTTGAAGATCAAAGTCGTATTAGACTCGGGACTGTCGAGTACTTCTAGTTCGAGTGAATTGTTATTATTTTATCGGATAATAATTTGGGGTGGGGAAAGAAATAAAAAAGAACAAATGAAAAGACAGCATTCGATCGAGAATCAACCTTACAAAAAATAGAAAACACAATTAAAACTCAATGCTTGAAGATGAGAATTAACCGTGAAAATTCCCGTAGCATGAACGCACCTCTCTCGAGGACTACGTCCAACAAAGCTTAAGAAATATTAACTGAACTATCGTTCAAATCAATAACTTAAGACTCGCTTTATCGAGGTGAATCCCTCTCTAGGCTTTGACTCCTATCTGGAAGAGTTTCGTCGTTCTCTCTCGAGGGTTGCGATCAACTCCTTTTTTCCTCGAGTGATTGATTCGTACGCACGTATCTCTCGGCTAACTAAAGTATGAAAACAAATGCGAAATCATATATCGACATATAAAATCAATATTAATCCAGAATAAATCAAATCTTCGATTCAAGACTAAGGAGAGAGAATCATAAAATAATACTTCCAAAAGAAATCATCCCATCAAATGCTTATAAAAGTTAGCTAAACATGAATTGAAAATGAGATAGAAATTTAGAGAAGAATAATTTTATTAGCTAAGGGAAAGTACAATTGCATCAAAGGAAATCTAAACCAAGAATTGAAATTGCAATACATGAAAGTGAAACTACAAACTAAAAATACATAAAATGAAGCTGAAAATGGCCCAAGAGGGGCTGGAATTCGACTTTGGACTTCAAGCAGCAGTTGGCTTTATAGAGCTGGAAACATCGAGTTATAAGTCCCAAGTACACGCCCGTGACCTGGGGCGTGTCTGGGGCATGTCTGGGGCATGATGGTTGGGGCATGTCTGGGGCATGTCTGGGGCATGTCGGGCGTTATGGGCGTGTCACGCCCCTTGGTCACGCCTGTGACAGGGGGCGTGACCTCGGATTCTGGCGGGAATTCTTGGCGGGCTGGCATGTAATGGCCGGTCCGTGGCACTTACACGCGCGTGACCTTTGATGGTCACGGACATGACCAGGGTGGGATCTGGGGAGTGACTTCAGGCTGAGCTCGTGATCGGCTGGAGGAGTGTCACGGGGCGTGACCACGTTCAAGTCACGAGCGTGGCTCCTGGAACACGAGCGTGCACTTAGTATTTTTCACGATTTGGGCTCCTGATCACGCCAGCAGGCTGGAAACATCAGATTAATATTACACGCCCGTAGGTCACGCCCGTGACCTAGGGCGTCTACTGCCATTTTTTCCCAAATTCTACAGAAACCTGTAGAAAACAAAATTAAAATATGTTAGAACACAAATTGTAAAAGGAAAGTTATTATTATCAAAATAAATATAATTTTATTAAATAAATATAAATATTAATAAAACCCTATACTAAAATACGATACTACTTATCACTGATCACTTTCGAAGTTCAGAAAATGTTGAATTTTAGGGTTTTGATTACTTGCTTTTTAAGTAGTTATAGAATGCATTTGATGTTTGCTAGATGGAAAAATCAGAAAATGTTGTTTTCAAGAATTTGGGTCTTATTTTTCATTGAACTTTTATATGTATTGTGACATTTCATTTATTCATGTATTTATACAACATGCTTTCATGTATTCATTGTGTGCCTTTTCATATTCGCACACTCATTTTTCATTTGTTTTCATGTTGGGAGGACATTCACCCCACCTCCACTAGTTGGGTACACTCTTAACATAGCCCATTGCATCGATGCATCGTTCTTATTATTCTTCTTATTATCTTATCTTTTATACATTCGCCTTAACCCTTAGGGAAATTAGTCAACTTTTCCTTTCACTTTCATATTGAAGTGTTAATTCATCAGGAAGCTTAATTATAGCATTGACATGTTACTTTTTATGGAAAGATTATTGATCATATCACATGTTTAGTAATTATAGCAGCAATGACACAATTCATATAGAAAACAAATTAACTGAAAATAAGGGAGTAAGAACTCGCTCCTGCCTTCCCCTTCCCCTTATCCTTACTTGGTTCATCCCTCCTACCCTTTTCTTGAGATGCCATATCCTATAACAATTATCACTATCAACTCGTTTGTAACATTTGATTTTTAGTTATATTTATCTCTCCTACAATTATTGGATAACTAAGTAATAAATGTAATAAGCAAGGTAATAATGTAGGAGTTACATTTATATTACTTTTTCTTTATTGGACTTATGAAAATCATTGAATCGTAAATGATAACAATCAAGGACCCAAAATATTTATTTTCAATGCCTTCACCTAAAACAGTAGCCGACAACAGTTATGTATATAAACTCTTTGAGCATTAGACCAGATATCTCAATTAAAAGTACTGTGATTATAATTCTCAAAACAGAAATCAATTACTTAATTCCAATCCTATATGGAAGCCGACCTGTAAAACAAAATTACATCCCAACTTTAATTTTTTACAAATAGTCAGCATGGTTACTTATTCCCCTTAAATTTAATTAAATAAGATAGGATCTTAATACCTCTACAAACGGTACCCTAAAATAACTGCTAACTTGCATTAAACTAACCAACAGTTACTCATAACTATGGCCTGCCTCCACTGAGCCAAAATAAAATTTATATAAAGGTCTTTTAAACCCCTAGATATGAAATATGAAAACATCGATGGTAAATTCATATTACCTTGCAGTAAAATGCTCCAACAATCCTACTGCAACAAATTCTAAAGCCACACAACCAACTAGATACAGATTCCAAAATCTCCAACAGCAGTCGGCCAAGGGATTCAGAATCTCATCATCAACTCAACAATATTTTGGCAGCTGGTAGAGGAGACGAAGAGGAGTGAAGATCGAGAAGAGATGAGGAGGTATCGAGCGATTGAAGCCCAGGATCCTGAAGCCCTGTCAGAGCGGCTCAGTATCGACTTGCGAGAGAGACTTGCGAAGGTGCGGAAATAACGTGTAGAAATGGCCTGAAACTTGTGTATATTGATTGAGTATATAAATACAAAGAGAGTATACAAATATATAGGAGAGAAAGTGATGTAGGGTAGGCTATCTATTATGCAACCTAGGTTGACTCTAGTGAGTGGACACGTGGATGCTATGATGAGATGCACAAAACCCGTTAGGCAATTATTTCAAACAATGATTCACAACCACACATAATTAAATTAGGCAACAATGATTCTTTTAGGGCAATTAAGCAAGGCTTTCCTCCAAGCGGAGGGCCAAATTAAGCGCGTTGCGAATAGTTCCTTCCTGCAATCAACACTTTCACGGGCAAAATTCCACAACAAAATATTTTATGCAAGCACAAACTATCTCAAACAATAATCAAAACTGAGAACTAGAAATCCATACAACAAACAACTCACAAACATAAGGGATGTCCGAGGCGGGAGAGATCCGGCGGTTTCGGGACTAGATCCGGGTTGGCGAATCGAAACGGTGGTTGTCCACGGTGGAAGATGGGTGCGGAGGGTTGGAAACGGGTAGATCCGGTAATATTATGACGGATCCGGGTTACGGAGGGGAAATATGTAAGTGGAGGGTAGATCGGTGAAGGGTAGCGCTAGATCAAAGTAGATCTAGGGTTTTCGGGGCGGTTGGAAGTGGATCCACGAAGGGGAGAAGAAATGAGGGGGCGGGTGAACAGTAACGGCGGGATGAACAGTACCAGCGGATGAACAGTGCGCATGAACAGTTCCGGCGGTGAACAGTACGGGTGAACAGTAATTCCTGGGTTTCTGGACAGCGGTAGGGTTGGGATTTGGGGGCTATAGGGGTTGCGGATGAGGGTTTCGGAGGGGGAAAAAGAAGGTTATGGATGGGTAGTACCTTGGGGATGAAGTTCCACCGCTAGGAGTCAACACCTAGGGCTCCACGGCGTCGGCACCGTAGCGTGATCGCGGAGGTCCGGGAATCTCTTCTCCAAAACCAGCAATGAGTCTCTCCAAGCCTCTAACACTCCTATTTATAATATTCTAACATTAGGGCAACCCGAATTCGACGGCTATGATTGGCCGACGAGTCCTCGTGCCAAACATAAGCAAATGAAAGTAAAAATAACAAAGTTATATATCAAAAAGATTCGCGGCACGCATCCGGACGCATCCGCGGGGTCGGATCGTCCCTCCGCTCAAGTCTTCCGGCGAGAATATACGAAAGTGGGCCCCGCCTTGTTACGGGCCGATGGTCCCCCATCAACTCCCCCCGACTGAAAAGAATTCATCTCCGATGAATGGAGAGAATCATACTGTCGTCGAAGCCCAGGGGCGAGTCGGTCCAACTCTGTAGGTAGAATCCATGTGTCGTCAGAGGCCGAGCGGCCTCGCCAACGAACCAAGTAGCGGCATGACAGTCTCGTGGTGGAAGGGACGTACTCATGGGTGATGATATCTGTAATACTCTCAGTAGACTGCGCTCGTGAAATGGATCCCGGTACGATCAGCGGTGCATGCGGTGTCACCATAGATGATGGACTCCCAAGGGTGCGGGTAGGAGGAGACAAGGTCAGAGGTGGAGGCGAGTGGGCCGAAGCTGTCGCTGGTGGCGGGGTGGAAGGGTGGTGATCATTCCGACTCGGGTCCGAATATTCACGAGGTTCATAATACGGAGTCAAGTCCTCAATATTGAATACCGGATGGATGCCCATACTTGCGGGGATATTAAGTTCGTAGGCATTTGTCCCGATCCGCCTAATGATCGAGTAGGGACCGATTCGCTTAGCGCTTAATTTTTTGGCAGGCCCTGGTGGGAGCCTTTCCGCCCGGATTCGGACCATTACTTGCTCACCTTCGTGGAAAACCTGTTCTCGCCTGCTTAAATCTGCATGGGTTTTATAGCTGTCATTACTTGAAATAATTTGCCGACGGACTGACTCATGTAACTCATGCAAGTGACGTGCAAAAGACTCGGCGGACTCGCTAGGACGGGCCTCTAATGGGTAAGGAAGGAGGTCAATGGGCTTCTTGGGCTCATACCCTAATACTACGTGAAATGGGCTCAACCCGGTTGACCTATTGACCGAACTATTGTAGGCGAACTCCGCGACAGGAAGGACAGAGTCCCAACTAGCCACATGTTCGCCAACGAGACACCTAAGCAAGTTCCCTAGACTACGGTTCACCACCTCAGTCTGTCCGTCCGTCTGGGGGTGATAGGCAGATGAAAACTTCAAGGTAGTACCCGTTTTGTACCAGAGGGTCTTCCAAAAGTAGCTCACGAATCTAACATCTCTGTCGGAGACTATGGATTTTGGTAGGCCATGTAGTCTAAAGACATCCCGAATAAAAATGGAAGCAACACGTGATGCGTCGGCGGTCCTAGAGCAAGCGATGAAGTGCGCCATCTTGGAGAAACGGTCAACTACGACAAAAATGGAGTCGTGCTTTCGAACCGTGCGTGGCAGTCCGAGTACGAAGTCCATACTAATATCCTCCCAGGGTCTAAGTGGGACCGGCAAGGGCGTATATAGTCCCGTGTTTTGTTTAGTTCCCTTCGCCGTCTGACACATGCGGCAATGTCGAACAACTCTAGCCACGTCCCTCTTTAGACCTGGCCAATAAAATCTATCCTCCACGATAGCTATGGACTTATCCCTGCCAAAATGCCCGGCGGCTCCGCCCGCATGAAGCTCCCAAATCAGATAGTCCCGGTATGAAGTGCTTGGGATGCACATGTGGGAACCCCGGTAAAGGTAACCTTCCCAAATCTGGAAGCCATCGACAGGTTCGGGTGGGTCTCGGGATAAGGCTGCGTATATCTCGCCGAAGTCAGGACATCCAGGATAGTCAAGAATGATCTGCTCAAGTCCGTCCACATGGGCTCTCAGGGTCTGCAAGAGGGTGGCCCGCCGACTCAACGCATCAGCGGGCTTGTTCTCAACACCGGCGCGATGTTTGAGAACATAGTGGAAATCCTGAAGGTACTCAACCCACTTCGCATGCTTATGTCCCAACTTCTTCTGTGAGTCTAAGTATCGGAGCGCCTGGTGGTCAGAGTAGAGAACGAACTCCCGGGGAAGGAGGTAGTGTCTCCAGTATCGCAAGGACTGAACGATCGCATAGAACTCTCTATCGTAATTGGAATACTTCTGCTTGGCCTCATTTAACTTTTCGCTGAAGTAGGAGACCGGGTGTCCCTCCTGGCTCAACACACCGCCGATCCCAATTCCAGAAGCATCACACGCAACCTCAAAAGTCTTACCAAAGTCAGGGAGTCGTAAGACGGGTGCTGTGGTCAATTTCTCCTTAATCTCTTCAAACGCTCGAGTGGCTGCAGGGGTCCACTGAAATTCGCCTTTCTTCAAACAGCTAGTGAACGGGGCCATAATTGAGCTAAAGCCACGAACAAATCGCCTATAGAAGGTAGCTAGCCCATGAAAGCTGCGAGCCTCGTGAAGGGTCGTGGGCAGTGGCCACTCACGGATGGACTTAACCTTCTCAGGGTCGACTGACACTCCTGTGGATGACACGATAAACCCCAAGAACTGTACCGACTCGGCGTAGAACGAGCACTTCTTTAGATTCACAAAAAGCTTCTCCTGACGGAGGGTCTCAAAAAGTAGCCTCAAGTGCGCTAGGTGGTCACCATGGGTCTGACTGTAGATCAGAATATCATCAAAATATACAACGAGGAATTTGCCCATGTAAGGCCATAAGATCTGTGTCATAAACCTCATGAACGTGCTCGGGGCGTTGGACAGCCCAAACGGCATGACCAACCACTCATACAGGCCATCCTTAGTCTTAAAGGCCGTCTTCCACTCATCGCCCTCCCGTACTCGGATCTGGTGGTACCCACTCCGCAGATCGATCTTGGAAAAGAGTTGGGCACCAGACATAGTATCTAATAGGTCATCCAGACGAGGGATAGGGAACCGATACTTCACCGTAATCTTATTGATGGCACGACTATCGATGCACATGCGCCAGCTACCATCCTTCTTAGGAGTAAGAAGGGCGGGAACGGCACAGGGACTCAGGCTCTCCCGAATGAACTGCTTCCGAAGAAGCTCGTCAACCTGCCGCTTGAGCTCGGTGTGCTCATCCGGATTCATACGATAGTGCGGTAGATTTGGGAGAGAAGCTCCCGGGATTAGGTCGATAGCGTGCTGGATATCTCGCAAAGGTGGGAGTTCATCAGGTAACTCCTCCGGCAAGATGTCGGTGAACTCGTCAAGTAGGGTCTGGATCTCAGGGAGAAGATGCGGGGTCACTATCGGACTCTCAGAAGCCATAGTAGCGGCAACAATGTAAAATATCCCGGCATCCCTGCTCTCCCGCAAGAACTCACTACACCGCAGGAGATGTAGCGGTCGCGACGATATGGTGCTCGGGGGGGGCTCAATCGGGCCCTTAGATTTCTCCTTGGGTCGGGTTGGGGACAATGTGATCTTCTTGCCTTTATCGAAGAATGTGTAAGTATTCGACCGACCGTAGCTCGTGACATCACGGTCGTATAACCAAGGTCGACCCAATAACACGTGGGCAACGTCCATAGGAATGACGTCACACCACACGTTATCCTCAAATGTAGCAAGCCGAATAGGAATGAGGCACCGCTGCGTCACCTGGATGGCGGTCTTGTCGACCCAAATGACTCGATACGGGTGGGGGTGGGGCTCCGCCTTCACTTGCATACGCTCTAAACCTTTCTGGGCCACAATATTGACACAACTCCCACTATCAATGGCTAGTTTGCAGGGTCCGCCTGCACTAGGAAAATACGTGTAGAAGATAGTGGTACGGCGCCAATCCTCGTCCGTACGGGGGGTATGTAGGAGACGCCGAACTACTCCCATCTCTAGGGATCTCTCAGCCTCACTCTCCCATCCCTCCTCGATCGTAGCTTCGACCTCCTCGGTAACATCCTCGGACCCTTCTAGGCCTAGCTCTTCCTCTCCCTCGACTAGCAGATTTCGTGTGGGGCAATGTGCCGCCACATGTCCTCTGCCGGCGCACCTAAAGCACTGGATACCCCCGGGCCTCTGACCCTCCGTGGCGATGGCCTTGCCCTTCATGTCAGTGGTGATCCGTGGGGGTGGGGTGGTCGTGGTGGTCTGGAAAGGTGTGGGCCTCTTGAATGTCGAGGAATCAGTGCGCGAGGGGAACTGCCTCGTACTTGACGTACGGAGATACTGCTCGTACTCTAAGGCGAGCTGGAATATCTGATCAACCGTCTCGAGGCGATGGGGGATTAACTCTCTCCGGAGCTCTGAGCGAAGGCCAGCCTTAAATCGCGATGCAGTGGCAATGGGCTCTTCTGAAATATCACTCCTAACGACCAACTCATCGAATCGAGCCATGTACTCCGCTACCGAGAGCGTTCCCTGACGTAGGTTCTGCAGCTGATCCAGCAACTGATCACGGTATGAGGCGGGGAGATATTTATCTTTCAGTCTCTCCTTCATCTCATCCCATCGGGAGATGGGATAATAGCCTTCCCTCTCGACAGCTCTCTCCACGCTAATCCAAAATACTTTGGCTTGCCCAACCAACTTCATCTTCGCGAAACGGACACAACGCTCATCTCTCATGTCGTACCAGTCAAAATAGTGATCCATGTCTAGGATCCAATCACTAAAGGCCTTCGGATCCAAGCGGCCGTCGAACGATGGGGCGTCGAGGCGAATCCGACGGGTGATGTCGAAGGCATGGCCACCTCTCCGGGGGTCGGGGTAGTCCCCTGGATAATCATCGTGGTCGTAGTCAAACCTTCGTCGATCTGGCGGGTAATACTCCTCCCGGTGCTGGTCGCGGCGACCAGGTAGAGGCACCCGGTCCCTAAGGTCCGGTTGCGGCTGACGGGGCACACGATAATCCTCACGTGGCGGCGCGTGCCTATCACGTGCTGGCTCAGGGTTTCGCCTTGCCGGTGGGGCTGGGGCCCGGTAGGGAATGTCACGGCGACGGCGGTCCACTGGTGGTTGGCCCACTCTTGGGTGTTGGTCGGGACGTGGTGAAACATCAAGGTCGTCCTCCAAAGGATCGTCACGATGTGTAGGCGTGTCCCTAGTGTTCTCTAAGTGGTCCAGTCGTATGTTTACCTCGGCAAGGTCCTGTCGCACGTCGTTAAACTGGGCGCCTAATGCGTCAAAACGATCTAAGATAAGGCGCTGGAACTCAGCAAACGCGGTGCCCGAATTTGAGCTTCCCGCACGGTCGTCGGTTACTTGTGGTTCAGCCATGCTAGTCCTAAATGTCCTACCACTACGGAGCATGCAAGTGGCCTAACCTGCCTCTGATACCAATTGATGTAGGGTAGGCTATCTATTATGCAACCTAGGTTGACTCTAGTGAGTGGACACGTGGATGCTATGATGAGATGCACAAAACCCGTTAGGCAATTATTTCAAACAATGATTCACAACCACACATAATTAAATTAGGCAACAATGATTCTTTTAGGGCAATTAAGCAAGGCTTTCCTCCAAGCGGAGGGCCAAATTAAGCGCGCTGCGAATAGTTCCTTCCTGCAATCAACACTTTCACGGGCAAAATTCCACAACAAAATATTTTATGCAAGCACAAACTATCTCAAACAATAATCAAAACTGAGAACTAGAAATCCATACAACAAACAACTCACAAACATAAGGGATGTCCGAGGCGGGAGAGATCCGGCGGTTTCGGGACTAGATCCGGGTTGGCGAATCGAAACGGTGGTTGTCCACGGTGGAAGATGGGTGCGGAGGGTTGGAAACGGGTAGATCCGGTAATATTATGACGGATCCGGGTTACGGAGGGGAAATATGTAAGTGGAGGGTAGATCGGTGAAGGGTAGCGCTAGATCAGAGTAGATCTAGGGTTTTCGGGGCGGTTGGAAGTGGATCCACGAAGGGGAGAAGAAATGAGGGGGCGGGTGAACAGTAACGGCGGGATGAACAGTACCAGCGGATGAACAGTGCGCATGAACAGTTCCGGCGGTGAACAGTACGGGTGAACAGTAATTCCTGGGTTTCTGGACAGCGGTAGGGTTGGGATTTGGGGGCTATAGGGGTTGCGGATGAGGGTTTCGGAGGGGGAAAAAGAAGGTTATGGATGGGTAGTACCTTGGGGATGAAGTTCCACCGCTAGGAGTCAACACCTAGGGCTCCACGGCGTCGGCACCGTGGCGTGATCGCGGAGGTCCGGGAATCTCTTCTCCAAAACCAGCAATGAGTCTCTCCAAGCCTCTAACACTCCTATTTATAATATTCTAACATTAGGGCAACCCGGATTCGACGGCTATGATTGGCCGACGAGTCCTCGTGCCAAACATAAGCAAATGAAAGTAAAAATAACAAAGTTATATATCAAAAAGATTCGCGGCACGCATCCGGACGCATCCGCGGGGTCGGATCGTCCCTCCGCTCAAGTCTTCCGGCGAGAATATACGAAGTGGGCCCCGCCTTGTTACGGGCCGATGGTCCCCCATCAGAAAGAGAGGAAACAAATCCTATACAAGATGTGGGACTAAAGAGGAGAGAACAAGAAAATGGGCCCAAAACATGGGCCTAATACATGGGCTATTCTAACACTCCCCCGCAAGCTGGAGCGTACAAATCGTATGCACCAAGCTTGGACAAGCATTGATGGAAGGATGCTTTGGGAAGAGCCTTTGTGAGGACATCTGCAACTTGTTCTGTCCCTGGAACATGCTTTAAATCGAGCTTCTTCATTTGAACTTTCTCTCGAACGAAGTGGCAATCGACTTCAATGTGCTTCGTTCTTTCGTGGAAGACTGGGTTATTGGCGATATGTATAGCCGCTTGGCTATCACAAAGAAGTAGAGCAGGAGAAGGTAATTTAACACCCAGGTCAGTGAGAAGACTTTCAAGCCATGTGAGTTCGGATACAACAGAAGCCATTGCGCGGTATTCTGCCTCAGCCGATGAGCGAGCAACGACCGCTTGTTTCTTGCTTCGCCATGTAACCAAATGTCCCCCAAAGTATGTGCAGAAACCACTAGTAGACCACCGGTCATCAAGAGAGCCCGCATAGTCCGCATCGGAGTATGCCACTAAGGTAGGAGCAGACGAGGAAGTCCGGTACACAAGTCCTTGACCCGGGACTGTTTTTAAGTACCTCAGAATGCGTTCAACAGCCAGAAGATGAGACTTGCGAGGAGAATGCATGTATCGACTGACAAGACCAACAGCAAAGGAAATATCTGGTCGGGTAACAGTAAGATAGATCAACTTGCCAACAAGTCGTCGATAATATTCAGGGTTCTGGAGGAGAAGATCTGAGTCAGAAGCCTGAGCACACAACTTGTGGTTCACATCCATGGGGGTATCACATGGCTTACACCCTAAGAGGCCAGCATCATGAAGAAGATCAGTACAGTATTTCCGTTGAGATAGAATAAGGCCGTCCGGTCGCCTGGCAACCTCAAGTCCCAGAAAATATCGCAGAGTCCCTAGGTCCTTTGTCTGAAAGACCGAGTTCAGATGTGCTTTGACTGCATGTATCCCTTGGGAGTCATCTCCTGTGATGATGATGTCATCAACATATACTAATAGAAGGACCGTCCCTGATGGTCGGTGACGAGTGAAGAGCGAGAAATCAGCCGAGCTACGGCTAAAGCCGACAGCGCGAAGTACTTTACTGAATTTCTCAAAACAGGCCCGTGGAGATTGTTTGAGACCATACAGAGCCTTGCGAAGGCGGCAAACCTGAGACTCCCCCGTGGTCTCAAACCCGGGCGGTTGTCGCATGTAGACCGTTTCCTGGAGATCCCCATTTAAGAACGCATTCTTAACATCAAGCTGAAAGAGAGGCCACCGGCGATGAACAGCGACGGAAAGGAGGACCCGAACGGTATTGAGCTTGGCGACCGGAGAAAAGGTTTCCTCATAGTCGAGCCCCGGTTGTTGAGTGAAGCCGCGAGCGACAAGGCGAGCCTTCAGACGGTCGATCGTCCCATCAGCAGCATGTTTGATGACAAAGACCCACTTGCACCCTACCGGTTGGTGACCCGGAGGGAGGGGGACAACGGACCAGGTCTGGTTAGCCCAGAGAGCAGACATCTCTTCTTCCATGGCTGCCCGCCAGCCCGGATGTTGAAGCGCCTCCTGTACAGAGTTAGGAACAGAAACCGAAGAAAGAGAAGTAGCAAAGGTGTGCAGAGGTGGAGAGAGGCGATGAAGAGAGACATAAGCCTCCAGAGGATGAGCAGTGGAGGGCGTTACCTGATCAGAGGGACGCGAAGCATCCATGGCAGAGGTCGGCGGCAGAGGGGCGACGGAACAGGGAGGGCGACGAGTGTAGACCCGGATAACGGGTGGTTTGGTGGTAGAAGGAGCGGGTGGAGGAGAGAGCGGGGGTGGTGGTGTAGTAGGAATAACGGGACGAGGGATGGACGGCGGGAGAGGAGGCGGTGGTGGAGCAGTAGGGAAGGGAGCAGGAAAGAACGGTTCGTCTTCCCGGAAGGTAACGTCCGCAGAGACAGTGACCTTGCCGGTAGCGGGTGAGTAACAAACATAGCCCTTCTGGGTGTGGGAGTAGCCAACAAAGATGTGTTTCGCCGCCCTGGGGTCCAATTTATCGGTGGAGGGCCCGAGGCAGTGGACATAGCAGGTGCTGCCGAAGATACGGGGCGAGAGAGGGAAAGCCGGAGTGGAGGGAAACAATATGCTGAAGGGAGTCGCATAATTGAGGACAGAGGAAGGGAGACGATTGATGAGAAAGCAGGCAGTGGAGACCGCAAAGTTCCAGTAGGCTTTAGGAACATGCATTTGGATCATGAGGGAGCGGGCAACATCCAATAAATGACGGTTCTTGCGTTCGGCAACCCCATTTTGTTGCGGGGTATACGCACAAGAGGTTTGATGGAGAATCCCGTATTCCGTACATAAGGTGGTAAAGTCGTGGCTGGTGTACTCACGAGCGTTATCAGTTCGGAGAGTTTTGAGGGTGGTATGGAATTGTGTCCGGGTCTCGAGGACAAAGGCCCGAAACACCCGGGGAAGCTCGGAGCGTTCGCGAAGTAAGTAGAGCCACGTGGTGCGGGAATGATCATCAATAAAGGTTAGAAAATAACGATAACCACATATACTAGGAATCCGAAATGGTCCCCAAATATCCGAATGAACAAGATCAAAAGGAGCCGCACTCCGAGTACAATGTGAAGGAAACGAAGAACGTGGCTGTTTGCCGAGAGTACATGAATCACACTGAAAAGAAGTAAAAGAAAGATCTGGAAGAGCCCGCTGGAGAACTGGCAGAGGGGCATGACCAAGGCGGCGATGCCAGGCAGTGGAGGAGACGGAAGACAGAGCGAGTGGAGAGACATCGAGAAGGTAGAGCCCATTCCGCAGCTGACCTTTACCAATGGTAGTCCGCGTCCGTCGATCCTGTATAACAAAAGAAGAGGAAGTAAATATAACAGAACAATCCAAGTCACGCGTAAGACGCCCAACAGAGAGTAAGTTAAAAGGGGAACTCGGAACATGAAGAGCCGAGCGAAGAACGAGAGATGGGTGGATAGAAAGATCGGCCGAGCCGGAAACAGGAACCAGCGCCCCATTGGCCACGGTGATGGACTTCGGATAAGGAGAACCCGAGTACTCGGCAGGTCGTTGCGAAGTAATGTGATGAGTAGCGCCAGAGTCCATAATCCAATCCGGGCTGTGGGAGAGACAAGCAGTACCTGTGTGGGAGACAGAGGCGACGGAGGCCGAGGGGGGGTTGAGCAGCCCCTGGAGATGTTGTAGCTGAAGACGGACGGTCTCGAGATCCGGAGGAGCATCAGTAACGGCAGAAGCCGTCGGGCGGGGGGGGGGGGGGGGTAGCCGAGTTTCTTGTAACAAGCCGCCTCAAGATGGCCATCCCGGCCGCAGAAGGAGCACTTTGGCCGGCCACGACCGCCACGGCCACGGCCCCGCGAGCCCAACCGTCCCCCCCGAGTAGAAGGAGGAGGAGGAGAGGGTAAGAGCGGAGGGGCATGCTGAAGGAGAGCCGGTGGAGAAGGAGCAGGAGGATCTGGAGGAGGCGAGACCCGGAGAAGCATGTAGCAGACATCCGAAAAAGAGGGCGTAGTAGGAGCGGCCAGGACCTGAGCACGAAGACTGTGAAGATGAGAAGGAAGGCGAGCCATAAGGATGGCAATGCAAGCAGCTTCCTTCTGAGCCCGCTGAGCAGCAAGATCAGTGGTCGGCGGCTGGTGCTGGATCCAGGCTTCAGCAAGCGTTTTAGCCCGGGCGACAAACGAGGTCATATCTGAGGCGCCGCCAGTGTCAAGAGTGAAGAGATCGGTGAGGATGTCATAAAGATGCTGGAGGCTATCGCGGCCAGAATACAAGGAATGAAGCTCATCCCACATAGCCTGAGCGGTGTCGTGGTACATAGCCATTTGATAGGGCTCACCATCCAAGGAGTTCAGAATCCAAGTCTGAACACGACCGTCATTACGAAGCCAATCATCCGTAGGTGGAGAAGGAGGTGCCTGAGTAAGGTGCGGGAGAAGGCCCTTAGCCTGAAGAACCCGCCGAACAGAATGTACCCAAGGGATAAAGTTCTTCTTGCCAGAAAGAGAGATAGTAGTGATCCGGAGCTCGTCACGGAGGTCGACAGAACAGGCCGGGCGGTCTGGAGGACAAGCCGGAGGGACAGGGGGCGGGCTGGCCGCTGAGCTGGGAGAAGAACCAGAGGAAGTCATGGAGACAGGCCGCAACCCTTAGACAGCTAGGGAATAGGGCCGCGGATAAAGAAACAAACCGGGCGGTCTGAGACAAGCCGCACGGGACGGAGACAAGTCGGGCGATCAGGCGACGGTAGAAGATCGCGACCAAGATGCAAGCAGGAAGGAGACAGCTCGCACGGTCAGGCAGATTGTATGCGCCAGACTGAGACAAGGTGTGCCGGACTGGGACAAGTCGCGTCGGACTGAGACAAGTCGCGCGACTAGGAGAGAGGCCGGAGATCGCGACCAAGATGCAGGCGAGAAGAAGACAGCCCGCACGGTCAGGCAGATCTGAGCAGCGGACAGAGAAGGAGGCCGCGGCGAGAAGAGAGGCCGCGGCGGTCAGAGAAGGAGGCCGCGGTGAGAAGAGAGGCCGCGGCGGACAGAGAATACCAGGCCGCGGCGGACAGAAGAGAGACCGCGGCGGACAGAAGAGAGGTCGCGGCGGACAGAAGAGAGGTCGCGACTAGGAGAGAGGCCGCAGCGGACAGGAAGAAAGTGGTCCCACGGAGAGAGGAAATGCTATAAAAGCAGGAGGGGGGGAAGGGGAAAGGTGGATCCACGGAGAGAAA
Source organism: Platanthera guangdongensis (assembly GCA_039583875.1). Classification (NCBI taxonomy): domain Eukaryota; kingdom Viridiplantae; phylum Streptophyta; class Magnoliopsida; order Asparagales; family Orchidaceae; genus Platanthera; species Platanthera guangdongensis. The sequence continues at coordinate 60,017,848 of CM077165.1, forward strand.
ATGAGGGCAGAGGAAGGCGGTCTGAAAGAGCAGGCCGCGAGGAAGCGCGGCTAGAAACCAAACAGGCCGCGAGAAACAAGCCGCGGGAGGAAGACCGCGAGAGTGTTTACACAGTGCGGTTAGACAGGGGCAAACCGCGAGAGTCGTAACCTGGCTTTGATACCATGTAGAAATGACCTGAAACTTGTGTATATTGATTGAGTATATAAATACAAAGAGAGTATACAAATATATAGGAGAGAAAGAGAGGAAACAAATCCTATACAAGATGTGGGACTAAAGAGGAGAGAACAAGAAAATGGGCCCAAAACATGGGCCTAATACATGGGCTATTCTAACATAACGGAATCGAAATAATCCTTTCTTATTAATCACCACACCGCTTAAGCTCTAATTCCTCAATTGTCCCTCTCCTCACCGCCTCTAGTGAGTCATTTTACTCCCGTAAGGGCTGGAAATGGTAAACCTGCAAGTTTATCCCATCCATTTGGTCACTGCATTATGTTTAGCCGGTTCTTTATCTATTCTAGCCAACTTTCTTTCTTTTGAACACTAATTTAGATGATTACATTGTAATTGATGTAACATATTCCCACACGTTCTTCTAATTTGTTACAACCCAATAATATTACGTCTTCATAAATTTATGTCACATACATATATTAATCTTTTATCTTATTATTTTTGTCGTAAAAATTCAATTTACGCCGTTGCTCCGATGCACACTTTATTACCATAAAATACTTTAGTTATTGTTGGAAAAGCCCACTTAACATTAGGCCCATTTGTATAGCATTTATTGCCTTTTCTCTCCTCTCTTTAGTCCCACATTGTGTATAGGACTTTTCTCTCTCTTTCTCTCATCTATATATATGTACTCATTCTTTGTATTTGTATCAAGTGGACATATATACAAGGTTGGCTTTCTCCATTTCTACATGGTATCAGAGCCAGGTTGCTGACTCCTGCGGACTCCCCTCTCCGTCCGCCCTGCGGCCTGCGACCTCCTGCGGACTCCCTTATCCAGTCCGCAGCCTCTCCGTGGAACCACCTCTCCTCTGCGACCTGTGACAGTGTGTCCGCTCCTTCTAGCCGCTTCACTCCTGCGGCCTTCCTTGTCCAGTCCGCAGACTCTCCTCCCGTGGAACCACTTCACCTCTCGTCTTCTCCTTCCTCCTCTTGCCCCTTATTTATAGCCATCCTGTGGGGTCCACTGCTTTCCCTTGTCCGCTGCGGACTCTTCCTGTCCGGCGCGACCTCTGCCTTCGCTTCTTCTCCTTGCTCTTCTTCAGCTCGCCAGCTCGCCAGTTCGCCAGCTCGCCAGTTCGCCAGCTCGCCAGTTCGCCAGCTCGCCAGCTCGCCAGCTCGCCAGCTCGCCTCCTCCTCTTGGTCTTCTTGGTCTTCTTCAGCTCGCCAGTTCGCCAGTTCGCCAGTTCGCCAGCTTGCCAGCTCGCCAGCTCACCAGCTCGCCAGCTCGCCTCCTCCTCTTGGTCCTCTTCGGCTCGCCAGCTCGCCAACTCGCTTGTCGCCAGCTCGCCAGCTCGCCAGTCGCCCGCCAGCCAGCCCGCCTGCTCGCCAGTCAGCCCCGGCTTCTCTTCTCAGCTCTCCCGTCCGCCGCGGCCTGACCCAGACCGCCGCGGCCTGACCCAGACCGCCGCGACCTGACCCAGACCGCAACGACTTCCAGCTCGCCGCGACCTCATCCAGGTCGCCGCGTCCTCTCCCAGTCCGCTGTCTGCTTCCTCTCGCGGCTGCCTCCAGCCCGCTGCGGTCTCCTCCAGCTCGCTGCGGCCTCCCGCCCGCTGCGGTCTCCTCTAACTCGCTGCGGCCTCCTCCAACTAGCTGCGGCCTCCTTCAGCTCGCTGCGGCCTCCTTGAGCTCGCTGCGGTCTCCATGTCTACCTCTGCAGACTCCGTTGGTACGGCAGTTCCTCCTGAACGCCCGCCCTCTATACCAGAAGTCCGCGACGAGCTCCGGATCACTACTATTTCGCTCACTGGCAAGAAGAACTTTGTGGAATGGGCACACTCAGTTCGCCGTGTCCTTCAGTCAAAGGGCTTCCTTCATCATCTGACCCAGACCGTTATTGGTGTCCCTACTGAGGAGTGGTTACGCAATGATGGACGTGTGCAGACTTGGCTCCTCAACTCTCTCGATGGAGAATCTTATCGCCTGGCCATGTATCATGAGACGGCCAAAGGCATGTGGGACGAGCTACACACCCTCTATTCTGGCAAAGATAGTCTCCACCATCTCTATGATATCATCACCGCTCTCCAGGCCCTTGACAGCAGTGGCGCAACCGACTTGACGTCCTTTGTTGCTCAAGCCCGGTCTCTGGTTGAGGCTTGGATCCACCATCAGCCTCCCACTCTAGATCTCGCTGCCCAACGTACCCAGAAGGAAGCTGTGGGTATCGCCATGATGATGGCTCGGGTACCCTCTCATCTTCACAGTGTCCGGGCTCACATCCTCTCCTCTACTGTTACACCGTCCTTTTCCGACGTGTGCTCAATGCTTCTCAAGGTCTCCCCGCCTCCGGATGTTCCCGGCCTTCCTTCTCCGGCCCTTGTTCAACAGGCACCCGCTCCCTTATTGCCTCTTCCCCCCTCTGCCCGGGGTGGCCGCTCTGACTCTCGCGGCCGGGGTCGCGGTGGCCGATCTAGGCCTCAATGCTCGTTCTGTGGTAGAGTTGGTCATCTTGAGGCCACTTGCTTTCGCAAACATGGCCGACCTCCTCGTCCACAGGTCTCTGCTGCTACTACCGATTCTGCCTCCTCTCGTACTGAGCTCGACGAGGTTCGTCTTCAGCTCCAGCATCTTCATGGCTTGCTCAGCCGTCCGCCTGCCTCGGTTGCCTCTGCTGCCTCTCTCTCCAATGAAGGTATCGCCTGCCTATCCTCTGGCACGCGCTGGATCCTTGATTCTGGTGCCACTCATCATATCACCTCTGTTAGGCCACCACAGTACTTGTCTTCACCTCACCCGAAGTACATTACTGTTGCTAATGGGGCGTCGGTTCCCGTATCTGGATGTGCTGATATTTCTCTCACCTCTTCTCTCCTCCTCCGCTCGGCTCTTCATGTTCCGGGCTCTCCTTTCAATTTACTCTCTGTCGGTCGCCTTACTACAGATTCTAATTACTCAGTAACATTTACTTCTTCTTCTTTTCTCATACAGGATCAGCAGACGCAGACTATCATTGGTAGAGGACGGCTGCAGAATGGGCTCTATCTTCTTGACGACTCTCCCACTGTCCTCGCATCTATCTCCTCTTCGGATTGGCATCGCCGTCTGGGACATGCTCCTCTTCCAGTCCTCCGGAAGGCTCTTCCTGATGTCACTCTCCCTGCTTTTCGTTGTGACACATGTATTTTGGGCAAACAACCCCGTTCTTCTTTCCCCCCTCATTGTACTCGGAGCTCCGCTCCTTTTATTTTAGTACACTCCGATATATGGGGTCCGTACAAATTTACTAGTATTTCTGACTATCGTTATTTTCTTACTTTTATTGATGATTACTCTCGCATGACGTGGTTATATCTCCTTCGGGATCGCTCTGAACTTCCCCGCGTATTTCGGGCCTTCATACTTGAGACTCGCACTCAGTTCTCTGCACCTATTCGCACTATTCGCACTGACAATGTGCGGGAGTACACCAGTCATACGTTTGCCACCCTCTGCTCTGAGTTCGGCATTCTTCACCAAACATCCTGTCCGTACACACCACAACAGAATGGTGTCGCTGAGCGCAAGAATCGTCACCTTCTTGATGTCGCTCGCTCGCTTATGCTTCAAATGCAGGTCCCCAAACCATACTGGAACTACGCTCTCTCCACGGCTTGCTTCCTCATCAACCGCCTCCCGTCTTCCGTCCTCCAGTATGCTACTCCTTTCAGCCTCCTCTTTCCCACAACTCCGCCTTTTCCCCTTCCGCCACGGGTGTTTGGGTGTACCTGCTACGTTCACCACCTTGGTCCCTCCACGGACAAGTTGGACCCTCGTGCCACCAAGCAGATCTTTGTCGGGTACTCCCGCACTCAGAAGGGGTATGTATGTTATTCGCCTACTACCCGCAAGGTTACTGTCTCGCCTGACGTAACTTTCCGTGAAGATCTTCCATTCTTTCCTGCTCCGGATATCGCTCTGCATCCCGCTCCCGTCGTTCGTCCTGTCATTCCTGCTCCTCACTCCTCAGCCCCTCTCCCTTCCCCGCCTCCGGTCCGTCCACCACCACCGGTTATCCGGGTCTATTCTCGTCGCTCTCCTCATTCTGTGGCTCCTCTGCAGTCGGCTTCGCCCTCTGGTGCTCTGCTCCCTGCTGCTCCGGCTCCCGTCTCCACCGCTCATCCGATGGCGAACTACGTCTCGCTCCATCGCCTCTCCCCCTCTCTTCTTCACTTTGCCACCTCCTTATCTTCTGTTTCAGTCCCTAACTCTTTGCAGGAGGCACTTCACCATCCTGGCTGGCGGGCTGCCATGGACGAAGAAATGACGGCCCTTTGGGCCAACCAGACCTGGGTCTTGGTTCCCTTACCTCCCGGTCAGCACCCTGTTGGATGCAAATGGGTCTTCGTCATCAAGCATGCTCCGGATGGCACTATTGCCCGACTGAAGGCCCGTCTTGTGGCCCGTGGCTTCACACAACAGGAGGGCCTCGACTATGAGGAAACATTTTCTCCGGTAGCCAAGCTTAACACTGTCCGCGTTCTTCTCTCCGTCGCGGTGCACCGCCGCTGGCCCCTTCATCAGCTTGATATCAAGAACGCCTTTTTGAATGGCGACCTTCAGGAAACTGTCTACATGCGCCAACCGCCCGGGTTTGAGACCACGGGGGAGTCTCGGGTCTGTCTTCTCAAAAAGTCCATCTATGGTCTCAAACAGTCCCCACGGGCGTGGTTTGACAAGTTTAGCAAGGTGGTTCGGGACATGGGGTTCACTCGGAGCTCTGCAGATTTCTCCCTTTTTACCCGACACCGGGCCACTGGCACCATTCTTCTATTGGTTTATGTTGACGACATCATTCTCACTGGGGATGACTCAAAGGGGATTCAAGACGTCAAACAACACCTGAGCACTGTTTTTCAGACTAAAGATCTGGGGACACTTCGCTACTTCCTTGGTCTCGAAATCGCCCGGCGGCCGGACGGGTTGGTACTCTCCCAACGAAAGTACTGTCTCGATCTTCTCAAAGATGCTGGACAGTCTGGTTGCAAGCCTGCGTGTACCCCGATGGAGGCAAATCACAAATTATGCGCTCATGCTTCGAATGACGATTTGCTTCTTCCGAACCCGGAATACTATCGACGCCTGGTGGGCAAGTTGATCTATCTAACAGTCACAAGGCCAGATATATCATTTGCAGTTGGGGTTGTCAGCAGGTTCATGCATGCCCCCCGGGCTTCTCATCTCCAAGCGGTTGAACGGATTCTCCGATACCTTAAGGGAGCTCCAGGCCAAGGGCTGGTTTACAAAACCTCCGACTCTGCTCCCGCATTGGTTGCCTATTCTGATGCCGACTATGCGGGTTCCCTGGACGATCGAAGGTCAACTAGTGGGTTCTGTACGTATTTTGGTGGGCATCTTATTACTTGGAAGAGTAAGAAACAAGCTGTGGTGGCTCGTTCCTCTGCAGAGGCTGAATACAGATCGATGGCCTCAGTTGTTTCAGAACTCACATGGCTTGAAAGTCTCCTTACTGACCTAGGAGTAAAACTCCCCTCCTCTGCTGTTCTATTTTGTGATAGTCAAGCCGCCATACACATCGCAAAGAATCCGGTCTTTCATGAGCGCACAAAACATATCGAGGTTGACTGTCACTTTGTTCGTGAAAAGGTTCAATTGAAGAAACTTGAATTAAAGCATGTTCCAGGAACTGATCAAGTTGCCGACATCCTCACAAAGGCCTTATCAAGCACTATGTTCTACCAATGTTTGTCCAAGCTGGGTGCATATGACCTATACGCTCCAGCTTGCGGGGGAGTGTTGGAAAAGCCCACTTAACATTAGGCCCATTTGTATAGCATTTATTGCCTTTTCTCTCCTCTCTTTAGTCCCACATTGTGTATAGGACTTTTCTCTCTCTTTCTCTCATCTATATATATGTACTCATTCTTTGTATTTGTATCAAGTGGACATATATACAAGGTTGGCTTTCTCCATTTCTACAGTTATTAATACCTGTCACCCTCGACGGCGCCACACATTGTAAAAAATATTCAATATTAGACTTTATCTTTTATTGATAACACTATGTATTATAGCAAATAAAGAAGATTTAAGAGCTAAATATCCTTGATTGATTATAACTCTTTCCAACCTTAATTAATTTATGTTAAAAGCATAAAAAATAATAAATATGTTGAATGTTTTAACAAATCTTGTAATACAAAATTGGAAATATATATTCTAAAGTAATTATACAAAATTGATTGTAAAAATAACATATTTTAAGGAGATTTCCTATATATCTAATCAACTTAAGCATCTATAATACATATATGTGATTTAAACATATACTCTAATCTGTTAAGTGCTCATATAACACTAAATAAAATAGCGGTTGATATGTTCAGAAGTCGTGCCTGTCGATATATCTGAAAAAAATGAGAAATGTCATCCTATATTTTACTAAAGGTCATAATCTATTTTTTTAAAAAATATTGTTTCTCCCTCTAAATATCTATTAGAGCAACATGCGAATGCTTCCAACATTCAACCAAAACTATAAATAGAAAGCTGGAGTGAAATCTCTTCTGGAAATTTTCTATCAGATAGTGATGGAGAAGATGATTCTCATTGTTTGGCATCTCTAGAAGAAGAATGCTATTTTTCTCCAAATGTAGAGGAAACTAGTTGCAGATCTAAGAAATTCATCACACCTCAAGTATAAGGTGATGAATGCAGTAAGGAGCAGTGCTGAACTTCACAACAGAAAGATGAAACCTCAAATTCCTCTAAGGTAATAGACTTTAGGTCATTTGTATTTACTGTAAATTTTGGGATATTTTTGAAAATCATATTTAGATAAACATAAATATGAAAGGAGGATTAAATGACTCCTAATAGAAAATGAAAATTTCTCCCAGTGCAACTCTAAAATACATGAGAAGCTTGCATCTCAAGATTCAATAGAAGTCAGTAATCACGATTCCTGGGAAGAGACAAGAAGAATAATCGAGAAGTAAGAATATCTCGTGAAGAAAACAAGAGACTAATAATTGAAGTAGCAAAGGATAGGAAGAGCTTGACTGCATCAATGGTAGTAGTGACAAATTGCAAACCATAACTGAAAATCTCCAAGTGAGATTTCATAAATGGTGATTATGTGCTGACCCCTCCAAAGATATAGTTTGGAGATCTCTTCCTTCCATCTTTGTATGTGGAGGAACCGATAATGAAAAAAGAGCAATGTCTGCTGCTCTTAAATCTCTCCGGAGAAAAAGAAATATTCTAAACCCGCAAGGAAAAAGAAGCAGTATGCTCCTGACTCTTCTCATACTCTTTCCAACATAATTTCTTATAACTATCATCCTCAATACTCAAAAACTAGGAAACTTTCTCATACGGAGAAAGGAAAAATGAAGCTTGGAGAAAGAAGCCTTCCAAAAACAGCCTTCAACAATTGCATACCGACATCTTTCTACCATTCAGCGATTGTAGATCGCTGTCTGAAGCATCGCCCTGCGGTTGCTAAATACTTCTCTTTTCCTCAGTCAACGATTGCCAGCCATTGCTCTGCAATCACTGATACCTTTTCTCCCCAATGATCAATGAATTTCTGTTCGATTACTAAGCCACATATTGCTCAATCTGTGTTATTTCTTAAACCCTTTTCTTTTCCTCTTCTCCATAATAGAAAAAGTAGTTATAATAGATTTTATCTGCTTTTATTATGGGAAGGTTGACCACTTTATGACTGACTGTTGGTTTAATCACACAAACACCTACTGTCAAGGTAATTCTTACCCTAGGAGGCCAAGAGTTTGTGTGAACTTTCCTTCTAAGGCTCTATTTGTTTGGGCGTTTCGCAAATCCGTTTTGGGCAAATGCCGCCGGAAGGAGGGTAAACAAATGAATTTCCGGCGGCGTTTGCTCCGTTTCTTGTTGGGAGGACATTCACCCCACCTCCACTAGTTGGGTACACTCTTAACATAGCCCATTGCATCGATGCATCGTTCTTATTATTCTTCTTATTATCTTATCTTTTTTACATTCGCCTTAACCCTTAGGGAAATTAGTCAACTTTTCCTTTCACTTTCATATTGAAGTGTTAATTCATCGGGAAGCTTAATTATAGCATTGGCATGTTACTTTTTATGGCAAGTTTATTGATCATATCACATGTTTAGTAATTATAGCAGCAATGACGCAATTCATATAGAAAACAAATTAACTGAAAATAAGGGAGTAAGAACTCGCTCCTGCCTTCCCCTTCCCCTTATCCTTACTTGGTTCATCCCTCCTACCCTTTTCATGAGATGCCATATCCTATAACAATTATCACTATCAACTCGTTTGTAACATTTGATTTTTAGTTATATTTATCTCTCCTACAATTATTGGATAACAAGTAATAAATGTAATAAGCAAGGTAATAATGTAGGAGTTACATTTATATTACTTTTTCTTAATTGGACTTATGAAAATCATTTTATCGAAAATGATAACAATCAAGGACCCAAAATATTTATTTTCAATGCCTTCACCTAAAACAGTAGCCGACAACAGTTATGTATATAAACTCTTTGAACATTAGCCCAGATATCTCAATTAAAAGTACTGTGATTATAATTCTCAAAACAGAAATCAATTACTTAATTCCAATCCTATATGGAAGCCGACCTGTAAAACAAAATTACATCCCAACTTTAATTTTTACAAATAGTCAACATGGTTACTTATTCCACTTAAATTTAATTAAATAAGATAGGATCTTAATTCCTCTACAAACGGTACCCTAAAATAACTGCTAACTTGCATTAAACTAACCAACAGTTACTCATAACTATGGCCTGCCTCCACTGAGCCAAAATAAATTTATATAAAGGTCTTTTAAACCCCTAGATATGAAATCTGAAAACATCGATGGTAAATTCATATTACCTTGCAGTAAAATGCTCCAATAATCCTACTGCAACAAATTCTAAAGCCACACAACCAACTAGATACAAATTCCAAAATCTCCAACAGCAGCCGGCCAAGGGATTCAGAATCTCATCCTCAACTCAACAATATTTTGGCAGGTGGTAGAGGAGATGAAGAGGAGTGAAGATCGAGAAGAGATGAGGAGGTATCGAGCGATTGAAGCCCAGGATCCTGAAGCACTGTCAGAGCGGCTCAGTATCGACTTGCGAGAGAGCTTGCGAAGGTGCGGAAATAACGGAATCGAAATAATCCTTTCTTATTAATCACCACACCGCTTAAGCTCTATTTCCTCAATTGTCCCTCTCCTCACCGCCTCTAGTGAGTCATTTTACTCCCGTAAGGGCTGGAAATGGTAAACCTGCAAGTTTATCCCATCCATTTGGTCACTGCATTATGTTTAGCGGGTTCTTTATCTATTCTAGCCAACTTTCTTTCTTTTGAACACTAATTTAGATGATTATCTTGTAATTGATGTAACATATTCCCACACGTTCTTCTAATTTGTTACAACCCAATAATATTACGTCTTCATAAATTTATGTCACATAGATATATTAATCTTTTATCTTATTATTTTTGTTGTAAAAATTCAATTTATGCCGTCGCTCCGACGCGCACTTTATTACCATAAAATACTTTAGTTATTAATACCCGTCACCGTCGACGGCGCCACACATTGTAAAAAATATTCAATATTAGACTTTATCTTTTATTGATAACACTATGTATTATAGCAAATAAAGAAGATCTAAGAGCTAAGTATCCTTGATTGATTATAACTCTTTTCAACCTTAATTAATTTATGTTAAAAGCATAAAAAAATAATAAATATGTTGAATGTTTTAACAAATCTTGTAATACAAAATTGGAAATATATATTCTAAAGTAATTATACAAAATTGATTGTAAAAATAACATATTTTAAGGAGATTTCCTATATTTCTAATCAACTTAAGCATCTATAATACATATATGTGATTTAAACATATACTCTAATCTGTTAAGTGCTCATATAACACTAAATAAAATAGCGGTTGATATGTTCAGAAGTCGTGCCTGTCGATATATCTGAAAAAATGAGAAATGTCATCCTATAATTTACTAAACGTCATAATCTATTTTTTTAAAAATATTGTTTCTCCCTCTAAATATCTATTAGAGCAACATGCGAATGCTTCCAACATTCAACCAAAACAATAAATAGAAAGCTGGAGTGAAATCTCTTTTGAAAATTTTCTATAGATAGTGATGGAGAAGATGATTCTCATTGTTTGGCATCTCTGGAAGAAGAATGCTATTTTTCTCCAAATGTAGAGGAAACTAGTTGCAGATCTAAGAAATTCATCACACCTCAAGTAGAAGGTGATGAATGCAGTAAGGAGCAGTGCTGCAAAAGAAAAATGAGAAAAGAGCAATGAAACCTCAAATTCCTCTAAGGTAATAGACTTTAGGTCATTTGTATTTACTTTAATTTTTGGAATATTTTTGAAAATCATATTTAGATAAACATAAATATGAAAGGAGGATTAAATGACTCCTAATAGAAAATGAAAATTTCTCCCAGTGCAACTCTGAAATACATGAGAAGCTTGCTTCTCAAGATTCAACAGAAGTCAGTAATCACGATTCCTGGGAAGACAAGAAGAATAATCTAGAAGTAAGAATATCTCGTGAAGAAAACAAGAGACTAATAATTGAAGTAGCAAAGGATCAGGAAGAGCTTGACTGCATCAATGGTAGTAGTGACAAATTGCAAACCATAACTGAAAATCTCCAAGTGGGATTTCATAAATGGTGATTATGTGCTGACCCCTCCAAAGATATAGTTCGGAGATCTCTTCCTTCCATCTTTGTATGTGGAGGAACCGATAATGAAAAAAGAGCAATGTCTGCTGCTCTTAAATCTCTCCGGAGAAAAAGAAATATTCTAAACCTGCGAGGAAAAAGAAGCAGTATGCTCCTGACTCTTCTCATACTCTTTCCAACATAATTTCTTATAACTATCATCCTCAATACTCAAAAACTAGGAAACTTTCTCATACGGAGAAAGGAAAAATGAAGCTTGGAGAAAGAAGCCTTCCAAAAACAGCCTTCAACAATTGCATACCGACATCTTTCTACCATTCAACGATTGTAGATCGCTGTCTGAAGCATCACCCTGCGGTTGCTAAATACTTCTCTTTTCCTCGGTCAACGATTGCCAGCCATTGCTCTGCAATCACTGATACCTTCTCTCCCCAATGATCAATAAATTTCTGTTCGATTACTAAGCCACATATTGCTCAATCTGTGTTATTTCTTAAACCCTTTTCTTTTCCTCTTCTCCATAATAGAAAAAGCAGTTATAATAGATTTTATCTGCTTTTACTATGGGAAGGTTGACCACTTTATGACTGACTGTTGGTTTAATCACACAAACACCTACTGTCAAGGTAATTCTTACCCAAGGAGGCCAAGAGTTTGTGTGAAATTTCCTTCTAAGGCTCTATTTGTTTGGGCGTTTCGCAACTCCGTTTTGGGCAAATGCCGCCGGAAGGAGGGTAAACAAATAAACTTCCGGCGTCGTTTGCTCCGTTTCCACCCGCCCGCCTTGAGAAATGCCCCAAAAAGCTCCGTTTGGAGCAACCACCTCCCCCCTCCGGTTCGAACTCTCCGTTTCCACCCGCCGGATCGACCCGCCACCGCTAAAACAAATGAAGCCTAAAAATCCCAAATCTATTTTATGACTCTAACCTTTCTGAATGCAGGTAGCATCTAGTTCATGCCAAACAACCCTCTTGGGACTTGAACAAATGAAGTTTGAACCAAGTTTAGTGTAAAAGAAATTTGACTCTCAGATTAAGGCTTCATTTGGTTTAGCGGTAGCGGTTGTAAAATGAGCTGTTGTAAAGACAGGTTTGTAAAGGGAGCTGTTGAAAACTGGATGCTGGAAACGGAGTTCTGTTTGGCTAGTCTGCATTTGCAGAGCTGTTCAAAACTGAGAACTGTTTGACAATACTGTGTTGGAAATGGAGATCCGCGGATGAAAATTTTTTTTCTTCTAATTATTATATATATTAAACCATTAAAAATAATTAAATGAAAACATATAATTTTTTTTATTAACCGCCGGCGATGGTCGTTACCGTAAGACACCGTTCAAACATATATAGATATTCCACATTACATATAAACTTTTTAAAAATATGAAAAATGCGTTCAAGCTCGGTGCAATTGTTCGGCAATTGAATCACACAATGCCACCTCATCCACCCCCCTGAATCCCTATAACATGGTCTCCACCTAAGTTTTCATTAATCTGCTCTGTTCTTCTCTGAAGGCCCGCTGGCTATATGAAATGTTCGTTTTCATCACAAACACGAAAATGAGTGTCTGAGTGTGATGGGTGTCTGCGAATGTAATTATGCAAACACATCGGTGCAATTACAATATCTCGTTGCTTTGTCAAATTGTATGACGACATATCCCTAAGTATCTTCCACTTCTTTTTCCATACTCCGAATGAACGCTCTATGACACTGCGCAAAGACGAGTGAACCTGGTTGAATATCTCTCGGCGCCCTTGTATCGGCCTGCTGCCCCTCCTAAAATCTGGTAAATGGTACCGTGTACCTGAATATGGTTTTAAAAAAGCACGTTGTAGTGGATATCCGACATCTACTACGTAATATTTGCCTGCAAAATTAGATATTGCACGTTATGCGTGAATAATTGTAACCATAAACATAGTAATCTTAAAAATTTATTATACCAAAGAGTCTCGAGATATAAAATGCTTACCGGGTGGCGGATATGGAAAATTAGAACTGGGATCCATAAGATCACGCTGAAATATGCGGCTATCATGAGTAGAACCCTCCCAGCCTGCTAATACGAACGTGAAACACATGTTGAAATTACAAACTGCCATGACATTCTGTGTAGTTGTGCCATGCCGACCAATATAAGTGTTAGAATAACCCATGTATTGAGCCCATCTTTTGGGCCCATTTGTGCTCTTCTCTTTTAGTCCCACATTGTGTATAGGATTCTTTCTCTCTCTTCTTCCTATATATTTGTATTCTCTCATTGTATTTTGATACTCAATACATATATACAAGGTTTGAGCTTTCTCTACATGCTATCGGAGACAGGTTCGCTCTCTCGCGGTCTCCTCTGTTCTGTCCGCACCTAGGCCTCCTACGGCCTCCTGCGGCCTGCCTCTCGCGATCTGCCTCCCGCGGGATGGTTGTTTCTATCCACTTCCTTCTGCGGCTTGCTCATCTCAGTCCGCTTCTTTCTCCGCTCCCTCCTGTTGCTCTCTTTTATCCCGTGGTTCCACCCCCATCCCTCCCTTCTTATAGCCATTTCTCCTCCTCCATCCGTGGGGCCACCTTCTCCTTTATTCTCCGCTATCCGCTGCGGACTCCCTACTTGCTGCGGCCTATCTTCTGTCCTCTGCGACTTGTTCCAGCTCGCCGCTCCTGCCTTCTCTATCCGCCTGACCGTGCGGGCTGTTCCTCTCTCACCCGCATCTTGGTCGCGGTCTCCTCCAGCTCTTCTCTTCTCTGTCCCCGCGGCTTGTCTCTGCCCGCTGCGGACTTCTTCTCCCAGTCCGCTTCTCCTTTGGTCGCGGCCTCTTCCTGCCGCTGACGTTTTTCACATCTTGACCGGGCGGTCTCTGCTCTAGTCGCGCGGGCTCCCCTCTCTTGCGGATTGTTCTTCTCCGCCGGCCTCTCCCTCTCTTCTTGCTGCCTGATTCTGTCCGCTGCGGACTGCTTCCTGTGCTCTGTCTGCTGCTGTGTTCACCTCGACCGTGCGGACTAGTCCTCTTTTCTCCGCTTTCTTGGATTGCGGTCTCCTGTCCTTCCCGCAGCGGCCTTGTCGAGCGGGCTCCTGCTCTTTCCGCGGCGGTCTTCCTCGGTCCTCTGGTTCTGCGGCCTGCCTCTATGGATTCTTCCGGTAACTCTACGAGCTCGGCGGCCAGTCCGCCTATTGACCGCCCGGCCTGTCTACCAGACCGCCCGGTTTGCTCTGCTGAAGTCCGTGACGAGCTCAGGATCACTACTATCTCTCTTTCTGGCAAGAAAAACTTTATTCCTTGGGTCCACTCAGTTCGGCGAGTTCTTCAGGCTAAGGGTCTTCTGCCTCACCTTACTCAGCCACCTCCGTCTCCTCTTACGGATGATTGGCTCCGCAATGATGGACGCGTTCAGACTTGGATCCTGAATTCCTTGGATGGTGAGCCTTATCAAATGGCTATGTACCACGACACCGCCAAGGCTATGTGGGATGAGCTACATTCCTTGTATTCAGGCCGCGACAGCCTTCAACATCTTTATGACATCATCACTGACCTCTTTGCTCTCGACAATGGCGACGCTTCAGATATGACCTCGTTTGTCGCTCGGGCTAAAACTTTTGCTGAAGCCTGGATCCAGCATCAGCCGCCCACCAATGATACTGTTGCTCAGCTCGCTTAGAAGGAAGTCGCTTGCATTGCCATCATCATGACCCGTCTTCCCTCTCATCTTCAGAGTCTTTGTGCTCAAGTCCTGGCTGCTCCCCCCACACCATCTTTCTCTGATGCATGCTCCATGATTCTCCGTGTCTCCCCTCCTCCAGATCCTCCTGCTCCTTCCCCCCGACTCTTCTTCAGCAGGCTCCTCCGCTCTTACCATCCCCACTTCTGCTGGGGGGGGGGGGCATTCGGGCTCGCGGGGCCGTCGCCGTGGTGGTCGGGGACGGCCAAAGTGCTCCTTCTGCGGGAAAGATGGTCATCTTGAGGCGACTTGCTATAAGAAAATCGGTTATCCCCCTCGTCCGACGACATCTGTTGTTACTGACGCCAATCCTCTTGATCTTGAGACCGTCCGTCTTCAGCTCCAGCATCTCCAGGGCCTGCTCAACCCCCATCGACCTCCGTCGCCTCCGTCTCCAACACTGGTACTTCTTGTCTCTCCACCAGCCTGAGATGGATTATGGACTCTAGTGCCACTCATCACATTACTTCACGACGGCCTGCCCAGTACTCGGATTCTCCTTATCCGAAGTCTATTACTGTGGCCAATGGGGCGCTGGTTCCTGTCTCCGGCTCGACAGATCTTTCTCTCACCCAGTCCATCCCTCTTCGCTCGGCTCTTCATGTTCCGAGTTCACCCTTTAATTTACTCTATGTTGGTCTTCTTACAAGTGATCTGGATTGTTCTGTTATATTCACTTCTTCTTCCTTTGTTATACAGGATCGACGGACGCGGACTACCATTGGTAAAGGCCAGCTGCGGAACGGGCTCTACCTTCTCGATGAATCTCCCACCATTCTGTCTTCCGTCTCCTCCACTGCCTGACATCGCCGACTTGGACATGCCCCTCTACCGGTCCTCCAGCGGGCTCTTCCAGATATTACTTTTTCGTCTTTTCAGTATGACTCATGTATCATCGGCAAACAACCGCGTTCTTTTTTTCCTTCGCATTGTACTCGGAGTGCTGCTCCCTTTGATTTAGTTCATTCTGATGTTTGGGGTCCATTTAGGATTCCCAGTATCTGTGACTTTCGCTATTTTATCACATTTATTGATGATCAATCTCGCACTACGTGGCTCTACTTACTCCGTGAACGCTCCGAGCTTCCCCGGGTTTTTCGGGCATTTGTCCTCGAGACCCGTACGCAATTCCACACCACACTCAAAATCCTCCGTACTGACAATGCTCGTGAGTACACCGACCACGACTTTACCACTGTGTGTTCTGAATACGGAATTCTCCACCAAACCTCCTGTGCTTATACACCTCAGCAAAATGGTGTTGCCGAATGAAAGAATCGCCACTTACTAGATGTCGCCCGTTCCCTCAAGCTTCAAATGCATGTTCCCAAGCCATACTGGAACTTTGCGGTTTCGACTGTCTGCTTTCTCATCAACCGCCTTCCTTCCTCTGTCATTAATTATGCTACTCCATTTAGTATATTGTTTCCCTCCACTCCAGCTTTTCCTCTCCCACCTCGTATTTTCGACAGCACCTGCTACGTCCACCGCCTCGGGCCCTCCTCGGATAAATTGGATCCCAGGGCGGTGAAACACATCTTTGTTGGCTATTCACGCACCCAGAAGGGCTATGTCTGTTACTTGCCAGCTACTCGCAAGATCTCCGTTTCTGCCAACGTTACCTTTCGGGAAGAACAACCGTTTTTTCCTGCTCCTTTACCCGCTGCTCTACCACCGCCGCCTCTCCCGTCATCTCTACCACGCCCCGCTATTCCCGCTACTACGCCACCTTCGCCAGTTTCTCCTGCCCCCGCTCCTGCTCCTGCCAAATCACCCGTTATCCGTGTCTACACTCGTCGCCCTCCCAGTTCCGTTGCCCCTCTGCAGCCGGCCTCTCCCACGAATACTTCGCGTCCTGTTGATCAGGTAACACCTTGCACTTCCCATCCTCTGGCCGCCTACGTCTCTCTTCATCGCCTCTCTCCCCTTCTGCACACATTTGCTACTTCTCTCTCTTCGATTGCTATTCCTAACTCTGTGCAGGAGACGCTTCAACATCCCGGCTGGCGGGTAGCCATGGAGGAGGAAATGTCTGCTCTCTGGGCTAACCAGACATGGACCGTCGTACCCCTTCCTCCTGGTCAGAAACCGGTTGGGTGCAAGTGGGTCTTTGTCATCAAACATGCTGCTGATGGGACGATTGACCGTCTGAAGGCTCGTCTTGTGGCTCGAGGCTTCACCCAGCAACAGGGGCTCGACTATGAGGAAACTTTCTCTCTGGTCGCCAAGCTCAATACCATTCGCGTCCTCATCTCTGTCGCTGTTCATCGCCAGTGGCCCCTATTTCAACTGGATATCAAGAATGCCTTCTTAAATGGGGATCTCCAGGAGACGGTTTACATGCAACAACCGCCCGAGTTTAAGACCACGGGGGAGTCTCAGGGCTGCCGCCTTCTAAAGGCTCTGTATGGTCTCAAACAATCTCCACGGGCCTGGTTTGAAAAATTCAGTAAGGTCCTTCGTGATATCGGTTTTACTCGCAGCTCGGCCGATTTCTCGCTGTTTACTCGTCACCGACCAACATGGACAGTCCTTCTGTTAGTATATGTTGACGGCATCATCATTACAGGAGATGACTCACAAGGGATACATGCCGTCAAAGTGCATCTAAACTCGGTTTTCCAGACAAAGGACCTGGGCCCTCTACGATATTGTTTGGGTCTTGAGGTTGCCAGACGACCGGACGGGCTTATTCTATCTCAACGGAAGTACTGTTTTGACCTTCTTCATGATGCTGGTCTTTCACGGTGTAAGCCAAGCGATACCCCTATGGATGTAAACTACAAGTTATGTGCTCAGGCATCTGACTCGGATCTACTTCTCCAGAATCCTGAATATTATCGTCGACTCGTTGGGAAATTGATCTATCTCACGGTTAACAGACTAGATATTTCCTTTGCTGTTGGTCTTGTCAGTCGGTACATGCACTCTCCTCGAAAATCTCATCTTCAGGACGTTGAACGAATTCTCAGGTACCTAAAAACAGCCCCTGGTCAAGGTCTTGTTACCAGACTTCTTCGTCCGCTCCAACTTTGGTGGCATACTCTGATGCTGATTATGCCGGCTCTCTTGATGACCGACGTTCTACTAGTTCTTTTTGCACATACTTTGGAGGCCATCTGATTACATGACGAAGCAAGAAACAAGCGGTCGTTGCTCGATCATCAGCTGAGGCAGAATACCGGGAAATGACATCTGTTGTATCGGAACTGACGTGGCTTGAAAGTCTTCTCACTGATCTGGGTGTAAAATTACCTTCTCCGGCTCTTCTCCTTTGTGATAGCCAAGCGGCTATACATATTGCCAAGAACCCAGTCTTTCATGAAAGAACGAAGCACATTGAAGTCGATTGTCACTTCATTCGAGAAAAAGTTCAAATGAAGAAGCTCGATCTAAAGCATGTTCCAGGGACGGAACAAGTTGCGGATGTCCTCACAAAGGCTCTTCCCAAGATACTTTTCTATCAATGTTTGTCCAAGCTTGGTGCATACGATTTGTACGCTCCAGCTTGCGGGGGAGTGTTAGAATAACTCATGTATTGGGCCCATCTTTTGGGCCCATTTGTGCTCTTCTCTTTTAGTCCCACATTGTGTATAAGATTCTTTCTCTCTCTTCCTCCTATATATTTGTATTATCTCCTTGTATTTTGATACTCAATACATATATACAAGATTTGAGCTTTCTCTACAATAAGAAACTTGTTGATCAACAGGAACTTGAGCGTCAACATGTGTTCCATCAATAGCTCCTATACAGTCTTTAAAGAATGACATGTATCGAGCATCATTTAAGATTTGTGAGGGAATATCAATGAAAAGTTGATCTAAAGGCTTAATAACATCAGAAGATAGTCTCTTCATTGCAGTGATACCACTTGCGAAAAATCTACTTATAGTTTCTGTAGAGTGCTGAAATCGCTCACTTGTAAGCTGCATTGATACATTATGCCCTAAAATGTGCAAGGTTGCAAGCACTTCACGCGGTAGAGTTCTTCTGGATCCTTGTAACCCATATTGTTGTGTGAGTGTCGTTAGCAAATCATTAAATATTACCTTCGACATTCTAAAGGCGCTGAAAAACCTGCTAGGGTGTCCACTGAGAAGTTCAGCAATCCATCGAGCTCCTGTTTGGCTCGATGTCATGCAAGCTGTATTAGAAGAATCACTTGGCTCAGTTAACTGATAACTCATTGCTAATAACATTTGTTGTCCACTGATTGCTCTATTACAATATAACGAGCCAACCACTTGTTGTTGAGTCTCCTCATCGAAACTGTCAATATGATCCGAGGAGGACATAATTAAGCTGCGGAAGGAAAAAAAACATTATTTATAATTACACAATATTAAAAGTGACAACATAATCAATGTCACAACATTATAATAAAACATGTCTGGATGCAACAACATAATAGTAAAACACGTCACAACATTATAATAAATGTCCAAAAAACAGAAACATCATAAAAAACATAATATCGTAATCTGATAACAGATAAAACATGTCCGTCAACTAATCTGAATTTTTGTCAAAACAAGCCTGCAACCACTTTAGACGTCGATCTTGTCGAATGCTCATAAAGGTTTCACGATTCTGTTTCTCTCTCAAAAACATGGTGCAGTAGTGGTAGAAGTCGTAGTTCAAATCATCCATAACCTCTGGAATAGTTTCGAGCTCTGCAATAGCCTCAGGAATGATGTATGATTATGACGATATCTGGATGCGCGGCGGCTCCATCATGCAACGCCCAATAATGCGTGATGTTTCAACAATCTCGTCCATCGTCGAACTCCTCTCCTTCTTGTTGGTCATCTTGCTTTTTCCCTTGTCTGCCCGTTTCCCCCTCGCATCAATAGAATTTGGAGACTCGTTAATGTTTTGCGTGCCATTTCCAGTAGATATGTCATGTTCATCAATAGATTCTGGTTCAAAATTTCTAGAATTTGGGGCCCCAACAAGATTTCCAGTTGATACCACCTGACCAAACATCATATGTAGTTTTTCTTCTAACTCTGGAGTTATTCCAGAAAACTGAAATTTTCTAGCATTTGGAACAACCTGACATGAATAAAAAATATATATTAGAAAACATTAATATTCATAATAATGTAGTTAGAAAATTAATTTTTGGAAAATACATACTTTTAGGCATTTTTTCCACCAATCCTCCGAAGCAGCAATGGTTTTGCGAATTGGATCCCAGCCCAAACCCGTCTCACGACCCTTAAGATCTCGCCATAACTTCCAATCCTTTTTCAACTGATCCCATTTATTCTTCATTTGATTTCGATCAAATGATTTACCCGTCCGAGCAAAAAATTTTTTGGTTAGGTTTGACCACCCATCGCTACTAAAGTGTGTAGTTGGGCGATTACCTAACTCTATTTCTTTCAGGCACAAGTCGCAAAAAATCAAAACATCGTTCGCCTCCCAGTTTGCACTCACACCACCTTATTTATGTTTGCCCATAATCCTACAAACTCACAATCACCACAAACACATTGCTCAAAAATCTACATAAAAATCTCCACAAAATTCTATAAAAATATAGGAAAATTCCTTTTAAAAACAGACATTACATACAATCAACACAAAAACACACATTACAAACACCAACACACACACACTCACACACACATTCCATACGCTCAACACACAAACACACACACACATTACAACAACACACACACACACACACACACACACATTACAAACACCAACACAAGTGCAAATCTCTAAAAGCACCAACAATCCAAACATTGAGTAATAAATCAACACACATTACACACTCACACACACATTCCATACACTCAACACACACAAACACACATCACAAACACCAACACATACACTCATAAACAAACACACAAACACACAAACACACACACATTACAAACATACACACACACTCATAAATAAGCACACACACACAAACTCACACTCAATACAAAAAAACACTTTTATATACACATAACACAACACACACTCACACACACACACACACACACACACACACACACACACACACACACACACACACACACACACACACACACACACACACACACACACACACACACACACACACACACACACACACACACACACACACACACACACACACACACACACACACACACACACACACACACACACACACACACACACACACACACACACACACACACACACACACACACACACACACACACACACACACACACACACACACACACACACACACACACACACACACACACACACACACACACACACACACACACACACACACACACACACACACACACACACACACACACACACACACACACACACACACACACACACTCATAAATAAGCGCACACACACAAACTCACACTCATTACAAAAAAACACTTTTATACACACACAATGCACACACAACACACTCACACACTCACACTCACATTCCATACACTCAACACACACACATTACACACACCAACACACACACACACTCATAAACAAACACACAACACACATGCACACTCACACTCACATTTCATACAGTCAACACACACACATTACAAACACCAACACACACACTCATAAACAAACACAGACACACACAACACACACACACAACACACATACACACTCACACACATTTCACGCACATAAACTCAAGACACACACACACATTACACACAACATTACACACAACACACAACAACACACACATTACACATAAACTCAACACACACATAAACTCAACACATAAACTCAACACACACATAAACTGAACACTCACACACATAAACTCAACACACACACACATTACACACAACAACACACACTCATAAACAAACAAACACACACACACATAAACAAATACACACACACACACACTCATAAACAAACAAACACACACACACACACTCATAAACAAATACACACACACACACACACACTCACAGTACAAATAGCAAGGGAATGATATGCTAGGGAGTAGCTGTAAAAATCAAAAATGCACATACACACAACACATCCATTGCTATTTGTAATAAATCAAAATTAGGTGGGGAATAAACTTTTATACCTGCGTTTCAGGGATCAGAGGCTGCTGCGGTTGATTGCTGTAGATTTGAAGGGAGAAAATCCATATCTGAATTGCAGAGATCAGGAAAAAAATTGAAGAACATGAGATCAGTAAAAAAATGGAAGTGCTGTAACGGCCCGATTGTCCGCCACAATTAACAATATCCCTAATGACATATATAATCAAGAACAGCAGAAATATACATATGCTTTTCATAACGAGTACGTATCTGAAACATCAGATACATAACATTCTATATACAAGTACAGAAAGACAATAAAGCAATAAATTTCTACCCGAGCTCTAATGACGACCAGTCGCTGTCTTTCCGGTTCCTAAAAATTTAGATAATACAACCGTTAGTCTTGTATAAGAGTAAGTGAAAATTTACCTTTTTAATCTGCTGTACAGTAATAATTTTATAATAAGAATTAAGTACTGTTGTAAGTAAATAAGCTAATATATCACAGTTCATTTCATTCATGACATAATTTAGAGCATGTTATGTAATTCGTCTTGCAGTCAAATCAATAGAAGCATCTAACAATAATGTTTCAGTATAAGCTTAGGCTATAAGAAATCATAAACAGTAAACACATAAACAGTAAACAATAAACATCTGCCAGTCAAGCTATACGACAATATTCTTTATCCTTGTATTTCTTTTCATATAGGCACTATTAAGGGTAATTCAATGAATTCTATATCAGTCTCAGTATTCCGTAGTTCAGTCTTTGGGCCCGACCCCTTTGGGGTCATCAGTCTCCAGACTAGTACGTACAATACGCGTTTATGCCTTTCGGCTCGACTGGCCTGGTAAGTCAATACACAACATCAGTATTCTTCATTTTATATTACCCTTAATAGTTCCATGTGTCGACACATTAAATTATGTATGATGAGTTATTTATTTTAATTAGTCCCCTCAGAATATTTTCTTTCTTGATTGCCTCTAAATGAGGCCATTCATAGCATTCGCAACATATATAGTGATTGTATAAAGCAGTTTCATTATAGCAGTGAAATGTTTAGGTAAATCATACATTAAAAAAAGAAATTCTCACCGTGGCTCGTTCCTTTTCCTTGCCCCGTCTCGAATAGACGTCGCGTCGACTTGGAGATGTCATCCTTCACAATATCTGTACATGTATAAGACAACAATATTTATTTCACGAGGTTGCATCCCACACAGCGACCCAACGCATTCAAGCCAACGCATGCAACATTTCATATAGCCGGTTACCCACACAAACAGTCGACATGACAGCCCACAAAAATAGCCCATAAACACAGTCCAAACATCCCACAAACAGTCCAAAAACAGCAGCTACCAATGAAACCAGCCGGCCAAACAGCCCAAAAAAACAACAGCCAACAATGACACCAGCCGGCTAAACAGGCCAAAATCAGCAGCCAGCAATGACACCAGCCAGCCAAACAGGCCAAAAACAGCAGCCAGCAATGACACCAGCGGGCCAAACAGGCCAAAAACAGCAACTATCATAAAACAAGCCAGATAAGACACAAAAAATCAAATAACCAGCCGGGAAAAAGGTCAAAACAGAAAAGAAACTAGGGCACAACCGGCTACAGTCCAGCTACACTCTAAAAACAGCAGCCCACAAGGGTACAGCCGGCCACAACCACTAAAACCCTCAAGTAAAAGTAAAACATGAAAGGAAGCAAGTAC
This sequence comes from Platanthera guangdongensis, assembly GCA_039583875.1. Lineage (NCBI taxonomy): Eukaryota > Viridiplantae > Streptophyta > Magnoliopsida > Asparagales > Orchidaceae > Platanthera > Platanthera guangdongensis. The sequence continues at coordinate 60,041,286 of CM077165.1, forward strand.
CTAGTTCCAAAGAAACTTGAAAGTTCTCCCACCAAAGCCAAGAAAGATCCAAAGTTCCCAGAATAAGCTAAAGAAGAGGCGTTTAGAGCTCATACACGTAGAAGAGAAGAAAGGAGCAGAAGATTTCACCATACCAGGCGACGGGAAGGAGAAAACCACCAAACCCTAGCTATCGGGTTTCGCCGGGCTGCAGAGAAGATGCGCGAATGCCGAATAGGAGCATGGACTCAAAATGTCATAAGAAAAAGCCACCGCTGAAGCCCTATATAGAAAGTCCGAACCGGTTAACCCAGCCACCCAGCCAACCCAGCCCAAAAGCACCAACCAGCCAACCCAGCTCAAAAGCACCAACCAGCCAACCCATTTATAACATTACCACATAGGATTTAACCCGCAGCACTAGCAAACCAAGCCAACCAGCCATACTTTTAAATTTACAACAAGTCATGCGACAATATTATGTGCCGTCCACATCATAAGAGCAAAAAAAAAAAATGTTATACATACAACAATATTCAGTAACTCGCAACACAACCTAACATATTCATAGTAAGAACTCGCACGACGCCGAATCATAGCTCATGGCGACGCCGATTCACAGCTCATGGCGACGCCGATTCAATACTGCTTACCTCTCTTTTCATCATCGGGGACGTTACCTGTAATAAATTAAATTTCGTTACACATTATCATATAAGTGATTATTTACTTCAAACATGACATAATATTACATACCAAAAATGTGTGCGTCACAATTCTCCCCTCCTTAATTAATTTTCGTCCCCTAAAATCATTTTTCCATATTATCAAACAGTACAGGAAAAAGATTTCGCATTGCATCTTCACGTTCCCACGTCGCTTCGTGCCTAGGGTGACCCTTCCACCAAACTAGCACAAACGCCACGTCTCGATTTCTTAACTGTTTGCTTTGCCGATCTATAATCGGATATGGTTCCGTCGGGCTAGAGAGGTCTGGTTCAATTTGTATATCTGTGGTTGCAACAATCGTTTCAGGGTCACAAACATACTTTCGTAATGCTGACACATGAAATACATGATGCAACCTTTGCAACTCTGCTGGTAGCTCCAAGCGGTAGGCAACATCACCTACCCGCTCAATGACTGAAAAAGGTCCGACATAACGCGTACTCAATTTCCCAAGTCGTCGGAAACGTGAAACTCCTTTGAACGGTCTGATTTTCAAACATACTTGATCACCGACTTGAAATTGTACAAGACGATGACGGGCATTATAGTATTTTTGTTGTCGATCTTGAGCTACCTTCATTCGTTGTTGTATCAGCTTTACTTTTTCATGTCATTTATCAATGTTTTCCCGGTTATACAGTGTTCGCTCCCCCTCGTCAGCCCTACTTAATGGTGTTCGACAACGTCGGCCATACAATGCTTCAAAGGGTGCCATCTGGATAGACGATTGGTAGCTGTTATTATACGCAAACTCTACCAAGGTTAGATACTTTTCCCAGGAGCCTTTTAAATCCAATACAACCATACGCAGTAAATCTTCTAAGAACTATATTGTTCGCTCCGACTGTCCATCTGTTTGGGGATGAAATGCTGTGCTAAACAATAACTTTGTCCCTAAACGTTTGTGAATATATCTCTAATTTCCCGATGTGAATCGACCGTCGCGATCAGAAATAATGGATCGGGGAATCCCATGCAATTTTACAATAACGTCTATGTACAAATCATTTAACTTTTCAGGTGGTCCATCCTGTCGCACGAGAATAAAATGTGCGCTCTTCGTTAAGAGATCAATAATTACCCAAATACCATCATGCCCCAATTTGCTGCGAGGAAGACCAAAAACAAAATCCATCGCAATGTCTTCCCACTTCCATTCTGGTATGGGTAAGGAATGCAAATATCCTCCAGGTTTCTGGTGTTCTGCTTTCACCAGTTGACATGTGTGACAGGACGCAATATACGCTATTACATCCTTTTTTATACCAGGCCACCAGAAATCCTCCTTCAGGTCATGATGCATCTTCGTTCGTCCTGGGTGAATGGAATACGGTGTGTTATGTGCCTCATATAGAATATCTCTTCGTATGTTGTTCACATTCGGGACACACAATCGCCCGTTCATAAGTAATAGCCCATTCTGTTCCGTAAACTCGCCAGTCTCTCCATTCTTTATTTTCTTTTGCAATTCAGCGAGAAACAGATCATTTGGCAAAGCTTCTTTAATCCTATTTTTCAATGTATATCTGATTTGTAATTGAGACAACTGGGCTCGCTTGCTTTCCGGTGTAACGAGTGGAGTGATTTGCATCTTTTCCAACTCATACATTAATTGTGCTTCATAACCAGACAAAACAGATAATCCACCTGTGTTCTTGCGGCTTAAGGCATCAGCAACCACATTTGCTTTGCCAGGGTGGTACTGCATATCGACATCGTAATCTTTGATAAATTCTAACCAACGACGCTGTTGAAGGTTCAAATCCTTCTGAGAATATATATATTTTAGATTTTTGTGATCCGTAAAAACCTCGCAGCGTACGCCATATAAATAATGTCGCCAAATCTTTCGGGCAAAAATCACGGCAGCCAGTTCTAAATCATGGACTGGGTAATTCTTCTCGGCATCTTTCAACTGTCGGGAAGCATATGCAATTACTTTTCCGTGCTGCATCAATACACAACCCAAGGCTTTGTACGAAGCATCACTATAAATCTGAAACCCTTCCGTACCTGACGGCATAGTTAAAATCAGCGCTGTAGTCAGTTTTTCTTTTAAGATGTCAAATGCGATCTGACAGTCATTTGACCAATAAAACGACATATTCTTCCTGGTTAGCTGGGTCAACGGTAAAGAGATCTTTGAAAAGTTCTTTACAAAACGTCGATAATATCCTGCCAAACCCAGGAAACTCCGTACTTCCGTCACTGTTGTCGGTTGCGGCCAACTGAGGATAGATTCAATCTTTGCGGGGTCTACTGCCAAACCCTGCTCCGTTATCACGTGTCCGAGAAAGGACACTTTTCTCAACCAAAATTCACATTTTGAAAATTTGGCATACAGTTGATGTTCTTTCAATGTTTGCAAGGCCAATCGCAAATGCCAAGCATGTTCTTCGTCTGACGGGGAATAAATCAGTATATCGTCAATGAACACAATCACGAATCTGTCCAAATAATCTTTAAAGACCCGATTCATCAGATCCATAAATGCTGCTGGTGCATTGGTTAGCCCAAACGACATAACCATAAACTCATAATGACCATATCTGGTACTGAACGCAGTTTTGAAAATATCTTCTTCTTTTATCCTTAGCTGGTGGTAACCAGATCGCAAATCCAACTTAGAAAACACTCTAGCATTGACAAGTTGGTCGAATAAATCCTCGATACGAGGAAGAGGATATTTATTCTTCACAGTCAACTTATTGAGTTCACGATAATCTACGCACAGGCGTAACGTTCCTTCTTTCTTCTTTACAAACAATACGGGGGCACCCCACGAAGAGAAACTTGGGCGAATGAAATTTTTATCAATCAAATCCTGTAGCTGCACTTTCAATTCTGCCAATTCCTTTGGCGCCATACGATATGGTGACTTTGCCACTGGTCTAGCCCCTTGCTCGAGGTTGATTTCAAATTCAATTTCTCTCTTTGGCGGAAGTCCAACCAACTCTTCCGGGAATAACTCTTGAAATTCACATACGACTGGAATTGTTGTAATGTCTTTCTTTTCTTCTGGAGGTCCTTTCACCATTACCAGAATAGCTTGACCGCCCTTCCGGATTTGTGAAAGCGCTTTCATTGCAGAAATTAACATTTTCGACACTTCCCCTAATCCTCGATACGTTATTCTGCTTTGATCTGCGCACTTTACCGATACTTCTTTGGTCTTACAGTTAATCACTGGCTCCTGCTGAGTTAACCAGTACATGCCCAGAATAATATCGAACTCGGTCAGGGGAAGAACCACTAAGTCCGTTGTAAATGACTTATCATTCAGGGCAAACGTAATGATTACTCGTTGTTGTGCAGTAAGTATCTGATTATTTGGTAACGTAACGTGCAAAACCTCTTGTACCCGATATGGTTTTGCCGCAATTGCATTCAATATTGTTGTCGAAATAAAAGAATGACTTGCTCCCATATCAAATAACAGTTTAACTAAATAGTTACCGATAGGGATAATACCTGTCACAACGGTGTCATCCGCCTTTGCCTCTTGCTGGGCCTGCCCCGATGCACTTCCCTCAGACATTACTTCTTGGTCTTCCTGCGCATCCATCGAACTCACACTTAGATGGATTTACCGACAAGCATACATACTCGTTATGGCCAGGGTGCAATTGACAACCTGCTCTGATACCATTAAATTGTAACGGCCCGATTGTCCGCCACAATTAACAATATCCCTAATGGGATATATAATCAAGAACAACGGAAATATACATATGCTTTTCATAACGAGTACATATCTGAAACATCAGCTACATAACATTCTATATACAAGTACAGAAAGGCAATAAAGCAATAAATTTCTACCTGAGCTCTAATGACGACCGGTCGCTGTCTTTCCGGTTCCTAAAAATTTAGAGAATACAACCGTTAGTCTTGTATAAGACTAAGTGAAAATTTACCTTTTTAATCTGCTGTACAGTAATAGTTTTATAATAAGAATTAAGTACTGTTGTAAGTAAATAAGCTAATATATCACAGTTCATTTCATTCATGACATAATTTAGAGCATGTTCTGTAATTCGTCTTGCAGTCAAATCAATAGAAGCAACTAACAATAGTGTTTCAGTATAGGCTTAGGCTATAAGAAATCATAAACAGTAAACACATAAACAATAAACATCTGCCAGTCAAGCTATACGACAATATTCTTTATGCTTGTATTTCTTTTCATATAGGCACTATTAAGGGTAATTCAATGAATTCTATATCAGTCTCAGTATTCCGTAGTTCAGTCTTTGGGCCCGACCGCTTTGGGGTCATCAGTCTCCAGACCAGTACGTACAACACGCGTTTATGCATTTCGGCTCGACTGGTCTGGTAAGTCAATACACAATATCAGTATTCTTCATTTTATATTACCCTTAATAGTTACATGTGTCGACACATTAGATTATGTATGATGAGTTCTTTATTTTAATTAGTCTGCTCAGAATATTTTCTTGCTTGATTGCCTCTAAATGAGGCCATTCATAGCATTCGCAACATATATAGTGATTGTATAAAGCAGTTTCATTATAGCAGTGAAATGTTTAGGTAAAGCATACATTAAAAAGAGAAATTCTCATCGTGGCTCGTTCCTTTTCCTTGCCCTGTCTCGAATAGACGTCGCGTCGACTTGGAGATGCCATCCTTCACAATATCTGTACATATATAAGGCAACAATATTTATTTCACGAGGTTGCATCCCACACAGCGACCCAACGCATTCAAGCCAACGCATACAACATTTCATATAGCCGGTTACCCACACAAACAGTCCACATGACAGCCCACAAAAATAGCCCACAAACACAGTCCAAACAGCCCACAAACACAGTCCAAAAACATCAGCTACCAATGAAACCAGCCGGCCAAACAGCCCAAAAAAACAGCAGCCAGCAATGACACCAGCCAGCTAAACAGGCCAAAAACAGCAGCCGGCAATGACACCAGCCGGCCAAACATGCCAAAAACAGCAGCCAACAATGACACCAGCCGGCCAAACACGCCAAAAACAACAACTATCATAAAACAGGCCAGATAAGACACAGAAAATCAAATAACCAGCCGGGAAAAAGGTCAAAACAGAAAAGAAACTAGGGCACAACCGACTACAGTCCAGCTACACTCCAAAAACAGCAGCCCACAAGGGTACAGCCGGCCACAACCACTAAAACGCTCAAGTAAAAGTAAAACATGAAAGGAAGCAAGTACCTAGTTCCAAAGAAACTTGAAAGTTCTCCCACCAAAGCCAAGAAAGATCCAAAGTTCCCAGAGTAAGCTAAAGAAGAGGCGTTTAGAGCTCATACACGTAGAAGAGAAGAAAGGAGCAGAAGATTTCACCATACAAGGCGACGGGAAGGAGAAAACCACCAAACCCTAGCTATCGGGTTTCACCGGGAAGCAGAGAAGATGCGCGAATGCCGAATAAGAGCAGGGACTCAAAATGTCATAAAAAAAGCCACCGCTGAAGCCCTATATAGAAAGTCCGAACCGGTTAACCCAGCCACACAGCCAACCCAGCCCAAAAGCACCAACCAGCCAATCCAGCTCAAAAGCACCAACCAGCCAACCCATTTATAACATTACCACATCAGGATTTAACCCGCAGCACTAGCAAACCAAGCCAACCAGCCATACTTTTAAATTTACAACAAGTCATGCGACAATATTATGTGCCGTTCACATCATAAGAGCAACAAAAATAAAATGTTATACATACAATAATATTTAGTAAGTCGCAACACATAGCCTAACATATTCATAGTAAGAACTCGCACGATGCTGAATCATAGCTCATGGCGACACCGATTCACAGCTCATGGCGACGCCGATTCAATACTGCTTACCTCTCTTTTCATCATCGGGGACGTTACCTGTAATAAATTAAATTTCGTTACACATTATCATATAAGTGATTATTTACTTCAAACATGACATAATATTACATACCAAAAATGTGTGCGTCACAAGTGCTATGCAAGTGGTTTTCATAGAGAAGAATTTGGGAGAGAAGAAGCAGAGCCGTCGCGAAATGGTATGAGGATACCTACCGTCGAGGAAGGCAGGCCGTCGTGAAAAGGAGCAACACCGACGTCGATGTTTGCGTTATGTTCGCGCAGCCGCCGTCGGGGCAAATCTGCAAGTCGCGCAACCGGAGAAAGTCGCGCAGAGGCCGTCGGGGAAGATCCGCTCCTCGGGCAGCCGGAGAAGAAGCGGAGGCCGTCAGGGAAGATTACTCCTCGTGCAGCCAGAGACGATGCAAACAGCCGTCAGGGAAGATCTGCCCTAGCACCGCCCGGAGAAGATGCGATTCTTTCCTCCAAACGCGAGAAACAGGAGGGTCACGGGAGGGTTTCGTCCCGCGGTCAATTTGAGCTGGAAGAAAATCGCGGCTGATGGAAATGGAGCGCGAAAAAACAAATGGTAAAAACACGGAGGGTTCCGTTTTATAAAAAACGAAACGCAGGAAAAAGCTTAAACAAATGGACCCTAAGGCTGCGTTTGGCGCGGCTTATTGCAGCTTTTTTACTCCGGTGAGGTTGGACAAAAACGTCATTGTCATAGAATGTATGTTTGGTATCACAAATGTTAAAAAAAAGAAACTAGTTTGAGGCATAAGATTTTGATATGACAATGACATTTTTATCCAACCTCACCGGAGCAAATAAGTCACGATAAGCCGCGCCAAACGCAACCTAAGCTTTCAGTTGATGCAGTTGAAGGAGAAGCATCAACTTAGGGGGAGTCTTCTCTCCATCCTCCTTAGAAATCTCCTTTGATATTAAACAATCTTCAATTTGGTATTATTTCTCAAAATTCTCTCTCTTGAAGATCGATGATTGCCACTTTGACAATCCACCAAAGTGATGATCCTGCGAATCGTTGATCTCCAATTGGTTGATCAACGATTTAGTTTTCGTAAAGATGTTGTGCCTCCCAGATCTTAATGATTTCTGATCATCAACTGCCTTCTCTCTCAATGATCGCTGATCATGTTTGATCAACGAATGCTGTTTGAAGACCTCTTTTTTTGGTCAAACGTCGCATTTATTAAAATTCCCGTGACATTTCAGTGCTCTCTTATCTATAAGAAGACAAAAAGATAAGTCATCAAACTTAAACAATTTCCCATATCTGCTTGTGCGCCATGCCTTTATGACAAGACAATTCAAAAATGGCTCGTCCTTTCAGAAACGTCCGCATTCTTTCCTTCGCCACTTATCAATATTGTAATAATAAATTCAAATCATTACAATCTCAATGCTTCTTGCCTTTAACCGTTGAGTTATCCCTCGTCACATGAGTACTTAATCTTTGGGGTATATAAATACCATGAGATTGAAGAGCGCCGTCAGCATTGTTACTAATGACCTTATTTCTCTGGGATCACTTCTTCCTTATGTGCAGCAATGCTGGTAGTCTAAGTGGCATTCAGAGCTCTCTGAGACTTGGACTATTGAAGCTTCTGCAGACAATGAAGCAATGGAGAAAAGGAGTAAGGGTGAAGACGACTATCCTTGGACGACGAAAGAAAGCTGAATAAAACTTGGACAAGTCCGAGAGGAGGCTCATTTATCCGAAGAAAGGATAAAGAGAATCTTAATGCCCTCTTTTCTTTCTATCTCCACTACCAAATCATCCACAAGTGCTACTGGATGCTGGTTGAATTTTCTGCTCTTAGTCGATCAGAAGGATAATCTAGAGGCTGGTGTTTTGCCTTAGGAGTGCGGAGTGCTGAAGAGTGTGGGCTACAAAATTGTTGGCCTTGCAGTACAACTCCTCTAGCTCTCGAAGTCAATGGGGATCAAGCCTAAAGAAGTTGTAGAGGTTGTGGTTCCCTTTCCTCAACTTTTGATTATAGAGACAAGAGGAAAAGTGATTGTCTTTAACCTCTTTCATGCGTGCTTCCTTCTCATCAAATAAGAGTTCCTTCTCATCAAATAAGGGGAGATTGTTGAGAATTTCCTCAGATTTGATGGAAGAAAGCATTGGTAAAGACAACATCCTTAAAGAACAAAAAAAGGATGATGTAAAGAGTAAAAGAAGCCAGCCAAGAAGACAGAGCTAAGGAAAAAAGAAGTTGTCAGCGATCAATGATCGTTGATCGGAGCCCACTGAACAGGAGATTAGCACTCAACGATCTAGCCTCCAGCTTACAGTCGATCAACGTTTAACACTCATGGATGAAGAAGCATCTGAAGACGGATTTACGTTCAGCGATCAATGATCAGAGATGCATCAGTTAACGACTGTAGTCTGAACAACGGCCCAGTGCTCAACATCCGGTGATGCTGATGACTGTTGAAGAACATAGTCGTTACGAGTTCAGAAATACCAAGTTCAAAAGGTACCTTTTGAGAACTTGCTATAGAAAGAAGCCTTGCCAAAGGATGCAAGGATAAGTAGCTGTCGGAGAAGGCGGGCAAAAACAATGAAGCTAGCAAGGGGATATATCTCTTTCTCTTCTCTGTATCCCTTCTTCTCTATGCAAACTGAATCCCCTTTCTTCTAGGATTTAACAAGTCTCATTTCTCTCGTGACAACTCTGCTTGATCTAATGCTTTCACATGTAAATGAGTTTTCTTCTCTCCCTTCAAAAGAGATTATAGTGGTTGGATCACCCGAACAAAGATCCATCTTATTGTTGTGGTTGGATCGCCCAAACCAAGATCCATTGGGTTTCGTCGCCTCCAGTTGGATAAGTCTGATATTGGGTTGAAATCTCCAGTTTGAATGACTTATCTCTTTAGCGAAATATTGGATTCCCACATGTGGCGGAAGAGAGGACGTACCCGAGTTTGGGGAATCTCTATCTTTTTTGTGTCTAGATGAATTCTTTCTTGCTGTGATTTATTTCTGTATCTCTTTTTTATTGTTCTGTAGTTCTGCTAAGATAACTTAATCTAATTTCACTATAACTAATTCATCCATCTTGTGTTAAGCCAAGTATTCAGATCTGTCTTTAATTCCGCAAACTTTCACCAACACTTTTTGGTTTGAGTATCATCTCATCATCGAATACTGAACGATAGGTGGGCATAAAGCCAACACCTCTTGGTGGGAGCATCATCTTGCCACTAAATACTCAACGATAGGTGGGCATAAAGCCATCACACTTCATAGTTGGTACATCATCTCACCACCAAATACTGAGCTATAGGTAGGCATAAAGCTATTGCACCCAACGCTGTCAGGATCACGATCCAGATCGTAGGATCACACGATTCTACGATCCGGATTCTGAATTTTGATCCGGATCTCAAACAGGATCGAAATTGGGCTTGCTCAACCAGAAACGCGATTCAGATCGTAGGATTGGTAGGATTGTGATCCTATCAATCCGGATCATATTATAAAATTAGGGCCCGTCTCGATAAACCATATTTTGCTTTCTCTCTGCCAACACCGCGGACGCTCTCCTTTTTTCTCTCTGCCGACGTCGATGCAAACCCTCTCTTCCTCTCTCTGTCGGCGCCGACGCCGACACTCTCTTTCTTTCTCTCTGTCGACGCCGACACCAACGCTCTCTTCCTTTCTCTCTGCCGACGCTGACCCCGACGTCGACTGTTATCTCACTAGGTTTCAGATCCTTCTCAATTTTCGCATTCTTCTCTTCATTCCATCACCCGGAATATATTTTGCCGATGTACAATATGAAGTTGATGGAACGACATGATAAAAGAGATATGCAATTAAATGAGATGTTTTTAAATTTTGAGGATATCCCTTCAGATGATGAAAGGATCACTGAGAAGGAAGATCCTATCTTCCCCGTAAGGGCAATTGATTAGGGATTCTCCAAAGTAAAGATGCCCAAGAAACCTATAATGATGATAGTGCGGGAAGGAATGTTGAAGAATCCGTTGCAGCAGTAACTAAAGAATGCAAGTTTGATATTGTTTTATTTGAAAATGCAAAATTATTCAAATATATTATGTATCATAATTAAAGCCTTTTTATTTTAGGTGGTGTATATGATCTCGCGAAAAGACGCAGTGAAGTTGATGCTGACGAGTATATTAGTGAAGTTGAATGGGATGATGATCATAATGACAGTGGTGATGATGATGATGCCGAGAATGTAGAACTTGATGATGAGTACATGGTTGACGAACATAAATTATTATTTGATCGTTTACCGTGGTGTGAACTTTATGTTTACTTATGCAAAATTTAGAGTTAGAACTTAGAACGTTGTTATTTTTGTGTTTAGTTGTTCATTTGTTTAATTTTGATACAAGTACTCAAATGTTTATTAGTTTTATAGTTTTTAATGTGTTAATTATGTATAATTGGATGATACGAAATTCATTTTCATATTTTAAGTCTTAATTTTTTATTTTTGTAGAATCTTACGATCCTCAATCCGATGCCACGATCCGATCTGATCCAACCGAAAAACGATTCTACCTAGGATTTCGATCCCAACAACCTTGATTGCACCTCTTAGTGGGAGCATCAACTCATCACTGAATTCCAAACGATAGGTAAGTGTAAAACCATCACACCGCTTAGTGGGAGTATCATCTCACTACCGAATACTTAACAATAGGGAGGTATCACATCATCTCTCATCTTAGTGGGAAGCCTAGACACACCTTGCCGTCGAATGTCGAGCAAGGAAATATCATCATCTTCATGCATTCAACATGTAATCAAATGAAAACATCATTAGCCATAAGTAGGCTCTTCACGACAAACAAACGACATCGCGTTCTACCCAAATCATGACATCCTCTATTTCTCTTACTAACAGTTTCAACAAGCCGTTTACTTCAGAGTCATTCTCCGGTTCGCAATCTATAGAAGCATATGTTCATCATCACATCATCAAATTATCATCACCGATCCGAGCCTAAGGCCATGAGTAGGATTCACACATCATGCCTAATCCGTACTCGCATGCCAGATTCTCTAATGCATTCACAAGGTCGTAATCCCACGCCCTAGGGTTCTAACGATCCAAAGCAAGTCATGCATCACAGTAATTAGTAGAGGAGACCTTCCTATGCAAGAAACCCAAAAGAATTTGAGCATTTGTCGATCCTAATACCAGAGTGAAGGGTTGTTACCCTTGGAGCTCTCTTCGGTTTCATTAGCAGATAAGGAGTGATCATCACGTGGGATTCTCCTCGGATCTGGAACGAAATCGCTGTTCGACAATCCTACTCGGCTGCAGCGACAAAATCGCCCAACCTAGGTTTTCTCCCTCAGTCTTTCACCCTCGCTCTTGGTTTTCAGAAATTAGGAAAAGAGGGTTCTATATTCCCCAATCCGACCCGAGTCTCGAGAAATCCCCCAACCATCGGATTAACTCTCCTTTAGATCTACCGTCTCAATCGAGCTCATTTTATCTCTTGGGAGCCATTCGATCTCTCTTTTCCAATCGCTCAATGATCGGCCCTGACTCGGTCGACTATCGCTGATCGGCTCCACCGGTCTATGATTGCTGATCGTTTCTCTCTCGTCGACAATCGCTAATTGGTCTTTCGGTCGTTAATCGCCGATCGGACCCTCTGTCGCCGGTCGCCGGTCGCCGATCGACGATCGCCAATCAGTTCCACCGGCCGCTGATCGGGTCCAACGGTCAACGATCGCCGATCACACCCCAATCGATCTGCTGCTCCAGACTGTGAACTCAACCTAGGAGTCAATTCCTGAAATATGGTTTGTTACAGTGCTTACTTTCAAGTGCATGTTTTATTATCTTTTTTCTGATTTGGGCACTTACTAGTATGAGAAGGTTTGATAAAATAGCTACCATTTACTGATAATTTATAGCATTCTTAGGTTGTTGCTTATTCAGATGGTCATGTGAAGGTCTATGAGCTTTTGGACCTATTGGTGTTGAACAAGTGGCAGCTGCAGGTTAGACTATCTTCTTCCAAAATAATTGTTTTTTCCTGCTGTAGTTATTGTGTTTTCTTCATCAATTGATTCATTTCATTTTCTAAACATTATTTAGAACAATAGTTTCTGTAGAAGCCAATGGACATAAATTGATGTGTATATTCTTGAAATGCCATAATCTATAGTGTGACGTAGGATAATGTGAAGGTAGTGGAGTGATTATGCGCTAAAGGAACTCTAATAAATGAGTGCAAAATGTAGTGGTGTTGGGTGACCTCGATGAATGCGATGCTCATGTGCAATAATTCTGAAATTATAATAGGAACATACGAACTTGCATAATAAGATGAAGCCTTAGGTAAAACAAGCAAGATCTAGTTAGAATTAAAATCAGAGTGCATTGATTAAACATTTCGCGAATACGTCATTCAAATAGGACGATGAAGCTAAGCAATCTTTTACAAATATAGATCCCAAATCGTATGTATTCCGACAAACAATCAACACAGTAAATTTGATTTCGTTTTAGAACTTACACAAGTAATGGAGACCAGACCAAATGAGAATAATTGCTGCAATTTCAAACCTCAGACAGCGATTTCGATGTTGATATGCTGCCTGTTCCCGAAATTTGCACCAACTTGAGGTTACCAGTGGTTGTACAATGTTGGGAGAGGGCTGCCCATTGGAAAGCATCTAAAGGAGGCTGCTGGTTGCAGTCTTTGAGGGCTGGAAATTTACAGAATCTGAAGTTGATTGGTGCAGGTACCCTGGATCAGCGGTTGACAGCAAACTGTGGCCCAAGAGGTAGTCGAATTCGACTGGAGATGGGTTGCCGTGTGCTGGAAATGAAGCAGAACTGCCAATTTCAAGACCTGGAGTTCTGGACGGCAAGTACGCACACTGAGTGGTTGGTGGCAGAGGAGAAACGTTGGCTTTTTCTAGCCAGAAGGGACTGGATCCTAGAATAGGTCCCAAATGGCTGTCTGCGGCTAGCCATCATAAGTTACCGTCATAAGTTCATCGAATTGCGAGCCGTCATAAGTATCATTCCTCACGTGCTACCATTCGATGAACTTATGCAAGCACGCAGTTTGATGAACTTATGAATTGTGTGCTTGCATTCATCCGCATCTTCATTTTACGGTTTGTTGTAGGTCCACTGCATTCGTTGCGTGCTTGCTTGGAATGCATTTATGGTTAGGGTATTCGCCTTCGGTCACCTGTTGATTCGTCCTGAACTAGTTAGTATCAGAGCCCCAGATTCGCGCTTTATTTTGATACACAGTAGTAGAGTCTATAAGTTCATCAATGGCTATCTACCACCTTCATCTTTATCCTCTATGTGCATATCACAAGTCTGACTATACACAGCCCCGTATTATCTCTACCAGGAAGTCTTTGTACTACTACGTTGATTGCACTAATCTCTAGTCCTCACATGTAGGGATTGTACTGATCTGTACATACGACGTTATTATTTTAAGGATGGTGACTATCATCGTTTCAAGGGAGATCTAGAGTGCACGTTTCATGTTGTTGCCCCACCATTTGATGATTTATCAAGTCCTGAGTCTTTTAGCTATTGGTTCGTGGACATATAATATTATCTTGATTTTTTTTTTTAATTATTTGGCGACCAACGCATTTGTTACAATCCAAAATCCGAAAAATTGCTTTGAAATATTAAATTTGGGACCGATTTAAAAGATGCGGTGTTAGAAGCTTTCTTGAGCATTTTTATGCAAAACATTAATGAAGGGTCTGTAAACCTGCATAAGACGACTAACGATCGCTCACATTCAACAATATGATTAATTCATCCACAAGTATATTAAAGAAATAAAGAACAACAAAGGTTTTTCAAATTGACGATAAATAGATAAAAATTATAATTAGACATGCTCTAAAATTTCACTGTTTAAAATAATCATTAAACATAAGGATATACTAACATATTATGAGCAAACGTGGATGCAGTAGTGGAACAGTTCCTCGAAACATGCATACATGCAATTGCTGGTGGGTGACATGTGTTGCTTTGGAGCGGGAAACCTCTCAAAATTGCTGGAGGAAGTCCGAAATGAGGAGGATGAAATCAAGAGTGGCTGTAGAAGGTAGAAAAGGAACCAAGGAAGAAAGAACTTGTAAACTCCCTGGGTCGTGAAAACTATCAGCTGGAGGGCTCGAGCTCGCCGGAGAAGGCAAAAAATGGGCCCCCGATCGTCGGTTGGCCTTCTGGAGGTGCTGGCGGTGGCGCACATAATTCTGGCAGTCAGAGGCGGGCACTAGAGTCGCAGGCTGTTTGAACCCAATAGAGCATATTAGTTTCTCTTTTTGTGAGGTTCTTTTCCAGCTGTCTTTTCATGTGGAGGAGTCATCCTTTAATAGAGATGGTGGACCCTTGTTTTAATAGAGGAGTTTAAAAGTTTGGCTTGATATTAAGTATTGCATTTAAAAAGGAACTCCAATAGTTCACCGGCACATTCGACATCACACAAAATGGAGAGGGAGTTTCTTTTTAATTGGGTTTTTATGTGGATATTAAGAGGAATTTAAAGGGATATTCATCTAGTATTCATTAAGCAAGAAATCAAGTTTATGAAGAATTTTATAAGGGAACGAAAGATGGTGAGCGTGACATATCTAAAATTGCTCGAGCTAGAGAAAGGAAGACGAGATTTAAATGAAGTATAATGCATACAGAATGAAACATATATAGTTTTAATGAATGATGTGGATATTAAAGAGTGATGAAAAAGATCTTTTATCAACTTTATAATAAAACAAAAGACAATGAATTGGACTTGACAAATTTAATTAAATCAGAGGAGTATAAGAACATAACGTTTTATCTTAAAATTCAATTATCAGAGGTAAATAATGCTCTAAAGAAGATGAAAGTCAAAAGGCGCTTGGCCAAACGATATTCCCATCGAAGTATGAAAATGTATAAGGAATGAAAAAATTTTGTGGCTTACATGTTTTTTTTAATAAGATACTGAAGTCAAAGAGAATGTCAGATTAATGAAGAGAAAGTATCTTGTTACCTTTGTATAAGAACAAAATAGATATATAAAATTGTGTTAATTACAGAAGAATTAAATTGATGAGTCATACCATGAAATTATGAGAACGAGTAATCGAAAGAAGAATAAGACGGGAGACAACACCTCAGAGAATCAATTTGGATTCATGCCAGAGCTGTCGACCACGGAAGCTATACATCTCTTGAAGAGACTCATTGACAACTACCGAGAAAGAAAACAAGATTTGCATATGCTGTTTATTGACCTTGAGAGGGAGGAGTATATGAACATAACGTTTTATCGTAAAATTCAATTATCATAGGTAAATAATGCTATAAAGAAGATGAAATGTGGAAATACGGTTGACCATACAATATTCCCATCAAAGTATGAAAATGTATAGAGAATGAAGAAATTTTGTGACTTACATGTTTTTTTTTCAATAAAATACTGAAGTCAAAGAGGATGTCAGACTAATGGAGAAAAAAATATCTTGTTACCTTTATATAAGAACAAAAGAGATATATAAAATTGTGTTAATTACAGAGGAATTAAATTGATGTGTCATACCATGAAATTATGAGAACGAGTAATCAAAAGAAGAATAAGACGGGAGACAACACCTCAGAGAATCAATTTGGATTAATGCCAGAGCTGTCGACCATGGAAGCTATACATCTCTTGAGGAGACTCATTGACAACTATTAAGAAAGAAAACAAGATTTGCATGTGCTGTTTATAGACCTTGAGAGGGCTTATGATAAAATTCCAAGAAAGATCTTATGGAGAGTCTTAGAAAAGAAAGATGTAAATGTATCATATAGTGACGTAATCATAGGTATGTATACAAATTCAGAGACAAGGGTGAGGACATCTGGAGGATTAACACAAGAATTCCCTATTAATGTTGGCTTACATCAAGGTTCAGCTTTAATCCCTTATCTCTTTACTCACCGGACATATCCAACAAGCAATACCTTGGTGTTTATTATTTGTGAACAATATCGTTTTGGTCGATGAGATGCGCGAGGGTGTAAACGCAAAACTTGAATCTTGGCGAGACACTTTAGAAAAGAAGGGTTTTAGGTTGAGCAGGACAAAGACAGAGTATATGGAGGTTAAATTTAGCAGCGCAAAAAGGACGGATGACTTCGTTATTAAGTTGGGTGATCAAGATATTTCCCGTAGTGAATGTTTTAAATATCTTGGATCGATAGTTCAAAAATACAGAGGTATTGATAAAGATGTGACAAATAGAATCCAAGCGGGTTGGTTGAAGTGGAGAGGCGCGTCAGGGATTTTTTGTGATCGTAAAGCACCATTAAAACTTAAGGACAAGTTCTACCGTACTGCGATTAGACCAGCGATGCTCTATAGTTTTGAGTGTTGGGCAGTGAATTGTGTACATGAGCAAAAATGGGAGTTGCGGAGATGAGAATGCTTAGGTGGATATGTGGACACACAAGACTAGGTAGAATTAGGAATGAATGTATCAAGGATAAGACAGGAGTAGCACCAATTGCAGAGAAGATGCGAGAAGCTCGACTAAGATGGTTTGGACACGTACAAAGGAGACCATTAAAGACACCTGTTAGGCATTGTGATAGTCTAGTCAATAGGCATGTTAAACGAGGGAGGGGTAGACCAATAAAGACTTGGAATGAAACTATAAGAAAGACACGATGTACTTAAGCATTAATGAGATTATGATCCAAGATAGGGCACAATGGCGACAAAGGATCCATATAGCTGACCCCACTATAGTGGGATAAAGGCTTGAGTGTTGTTGTTGTATTCATTTGGTATTCATTTAATTAAATATTCAACATTAATTAGGATTTTTCAAATTTATTTTTAATTGCAGAAATTAAAACTTTTAATTATAATCTGAAAATAAAATAAAATTAAATATATAAATATGTTCTTTTTTTTCAAAGCTTGCTGTAATTATCATCTAACCAAATTGATCAAATCTTTCTCATTTAGGTTTTTATTGGTCGGTCACGCCAATAGACCGAAAAAACGTGCGCGGGTGATATGCACAAAAACAAATGAGCGCGTACTAATAACATACGCAAAATATATCATGCTATTAACCTGCGCGGTATTAAACAAAACAACAAGCACGAAGACATGCGCGACACTAAAAAATTTCTGAAAATAAAAGTAAAATAAGATGCGACCCAGATTGCATCAACATCAAATTTGCAAAACTTATAATTCTAGGTCAGTCAAGAACATAATGATCTATCATTGAGAGGATCTGTGAGCAGAATCTTCTTCACCGCATCACTACTTGGGTGGAGATGAAGCGAATGTTATGTCATAGGTATTTGCCAACATCATATAGGACTCTCCTGCTCGATTAGTTATTTACCCCATGACAAAGATCCATGTTCGTCGTTGGGTATATAGATTGTTTTGATGAGTTAATACTAAGGAGGGACATCCAAGAGCAGCCAACTATGAACACTTCCCAATTTATGTCGGGACTTCGATCCGAGATACGTGCTAAGTAGGTCCACACTACTTAGAGTCTCTTGAGCAAACATACCAGCTTGCCCTTCATTCCAAGTAGTCCTTAAGCACCACTAATGTTAGTTGAGTAGACTTGCACTTTGATTGTCCTATAGTGAGCCATTTCCAGCCTGGGGCTACCCTGCTCCTATTGTCTCCAGAGACACGAAAGATGGATTTCATGATACAAAGTCATCTCATTCCCATAAGGTTCAGTGTCCGATGCATAATCTCCCCTCAACAACTTACCCAGATCCTACGACATTGACCGTGAGTGTTCACGAATAGTCTAGAAAGCTTTTCTTGATTTGACCTTTCCCTATTCCTAGCACAAATATTGTCATTTCACATATTATAAACCCAGTCAATGTTGTAAATATCAGATGTCAGCGACATATCAGATTGAGTTCTTAAATGTCGGATGTCAGAGACATGTCAGAGATATTTTAAAATAGTGAATTTTCATGTCTTATAAATAATTTTTTATTTTTGTATATACTAACTATAATTATATGTTAATAAAAAAAAATTAAAAAATGAGTTATTTATATTACAAAATAAAATCGAATAGTATCTATGATAAAATATTATTAACAAATGCAAAATGATACATTGCAATATATAATAATTTTATTTTGATAACAATAAGTTTATTACAAATAAAGAAGATTTAAAAGTTAAAAATCCTTGATTGATTATAAGTCTTTTCAAACTTATTTAGATTAAAAACAAACAAATAATCAACTAATAAATGTATTAAATGTTTTCGTATTTTTTGTAATATAAAATTAAAAATTTATGAAAAAATTATACAAAATTCGTTGTAAAAATAAAACGTTTAAAAAATCGAAATAATAAGTTTAATCGATTTAAACATACATAATATAATGTAGATGATTTAAACATATGCTGCTAATCTGCTAATATAACAAAAAATAAAATAGCGGACGATATATTTAAAATCGTGTCGGCCGATATATCGGAAAAAATCGGACATGTCAGCATATATTTTACAAAAGAAGATAATTTATTTTTTTAGAAAACATATTGTTTTGCCCTTAAAATTGACATGTCGGGATACATGTCAGACATGACGGCGGACATTTAAAATAGTGGACCCAGTCTCGAGTGCATGTCCTTGAGAGTCTCTTTATTTCACGATGCCTACTCCTGATTCAAGTGCGAGTCTAGACCCTATTATTGACGAGATACTTGTTGCATCTCTATGTTTCTAAGGAGATAATTGTTATCAACGACACTCACCCGGAGTGTCATTCTACTTTT
The DNA here is from genome assembly GCA_039583875.1 of Platanthera guangdongensis. NCBI lineage: Eukaryota > Viridiplantae > Streptophyta > Magnoliopsida > Asparagales > Orchidaceae > Platanthera > Platanthera guangdongensis. The sequence goes on from CM077165.1 coordinate 60,060,674, forward strand.
GATGGGTTCCTTGAGTAGCCTCCCATTAAGCCCCATGTGACCCACCTGATGATCCTCTTTAGGTGGCAATTTCTCTTGTATGGATCTCTTAGGCCTTCGTTTGAGTGTTCATATGATTCACGATGAGCATACTTATACACCTTCTGGAGAGCCACCTAATGAGTTTTACTCATTGAGAGATATTCGACTCATCTTTGGGTTCCTTGACAACCCTTTGAGAGTACGCTAAATTTTTCTATTGTCCACCCAGTGAGCCTCCCAATGATTTGCCCCTTAGGAGACATTTGGCATGTCATGATATTACAACTCAGTGCCAGTGTCTTAGGTAGTCATTTGGGTGTTTGCACACTCCACGATTATTTCTTTACCCCATCTAAAGAACCTCCAGATAAACTACCCATCCTTAGGAACCTTCATCACTACATAGAGTTTGAGTCTTGTCAGTGTGTCAGGTCGATCATTGTTCATTTACATCCACTGCAGGTGTTGTAGTCCTTTGTGCTGGTTCAAAGTGGGAGAAAAAGCCGTACTAGGACCAAAACTAATCGAAGATTCTAGTAGAATAATTTAGCTGGTCCGAGACCGACTTTTGACTGCATAAGATAGACAAAAGAAATACTTTTATCAGAAACATCATGACGTTGAGTTTCAACTTGGAGAACATGTATTCTTGAAGGTGATGCAGAGACTGCATCAAAAGATTTAGAAGCAGCAAAAAACTTAAGCTGATGTATATTGTCCCATTCGATGTCCGGAGAAAATTGGTCCAGTTGCATACATACTTGCTTTGCCTTTAGTCATGAGTGCATACAAATTATATTTCATGTACCGATGCTGAGAACATACATTTATGATTCATCCCACATCATCCAATAAGAATAAGCAGTTTAGAAACAAGACTACACCCATGGTAAAGGTTATATGGAAAGTCCACTCTGCTGTGGAAGCTACTTGAGAATTAGATGAAGCCATGAGGAAGAAATATCATAATCTTTTTGATGTAACAAATTTCGAGGGCGAAATGTTTGTAAGGTGGGGAGACTTTAATATCCTGAAATATTTAATCGCATTTAGCGATGCATAATAATAATCATAGACCGTTAAGCACGATAACAACATTGAAAAGTCATAAAAAAAGAGCAGAAACTACAAATTTAGTGGTAAATACCATGTAAAGTTTAATATCGAAAAATAGAGTCTACGGTTAGTCTCAGAACGTCAAAATACGTAGAAATCGACATTTGTGTGACATACTCCCACGTGCATATATTAAATAATAAGAGACAGTGCACGAGGTGTGTGGGGGGGGGACATGTTGTTGCGATCATAGCTTGACCATGGCAGTGTCCCGGCATGACGCCGCTCGCTGCCCCCCGAGGCACAATAGAAAATCAAGCAACGCTAAGCGCTCAGGGGGCGGTGAACGGTTGGAGTATCGTCGTTCCGGGGCACTGTCGTGGTCGGGATACGGCCACGATGACATGAGGCCCCTCGTGCACTGTCTCTCGTATATATATAAAAGTTATAAACGTAAATTTTGTTTTATATAAATATCTAATATGTAAACGTTTATATATATATATATATAAGTTATATAAATAGTTATATATACATATAGTTTATATATGTATATAAATTAAACCTCTAATATGTAAAAGTTTAATTTATTTATCTGCTTATATAAATGTACATATAATGTAAACAAATTAAATACCTTTTATATGTTTTATGTAATTGTAGACAAATGAACAGTGGACCAATCCACAGTTCATCAGCTCTTTTTAAACCCACATCACCAAAAATACCTAATGTTGGTACATAATACTTCAGGCGCTGGAGGCTTTGCGGGGTTTACCCGCCCGAATTGAGCTTGCACACAGACGGGATAAGATGACCAATTTCCCCCCTAATTTCAGCGTAATGATACTCTCGAAATTCCGTAAAACTGAGAGACGGACAAACATTTGGTACTGTTCATCTCTGGAATTGCCTTATTTAATAATATAGATAAGACTTCTAAAACTTGCGTATGAGAAGACAAATATTCAAAGAAGGTGAATGAGTATTGAGTAATGATTTGCACATTATTTGAGACGTTCCCATTGCCGAAAACTTTGAATGTGAGTGCTAGACGAATATGTCCACACACTGTAATGAGAAACTTTACGTCAAATTTCTTCGAACTTGATTTTACTAGGAATACGAGTGTTCATCTTGCACTCGATTTAGAAGATTTGACTCTAGATGTGGAGCTAATTTGTTTTTGACCTTCAGTCTTCCTCTGTAGCTCTGTTTTCACCATCACTTATCTCTCCTATACCTCACTTCTACTACAACCCTACTTATCATCAATGTTTCCCTACTCTTCACCACTACGACGACTTGCTTGGTGCGTGGGACCCTCAGGGACTTCAACAACACGATGACCTTATGCCGAGACAGTCCCTACCAGGAGCGATATGGAGTATTGACTAGCTCGCTTTGGGAGAATGTAGTCTTCATTCAACGGTGATTAATGCTTCTAAGCCCCCCCCGGGGGAGGGGGGGATTGATAGAGATAGATTACCTATCAGTACGAATATTTGTGAGATTGACATTATTGGATTGTCAGATGGACGTTCCGAGACCGCGATCATGAATGACCCAATTTTTCATATTTTTATGCATTTTGTTTTATTTTTTTTGAACTTGTATTTTGGGGTTTACGTTAACTCATTCGATCACGCGTTTAAGGCCGTGCGATGATTTAACTTAAATCCCCCTCTTATATCTCATTTGCTGTTAGGGTAAGGAGGTATTGAGAGTTTAGATTTTTTGAGGGAGAAGCTACTTTATCTTCACTCTCGGTGTGATACCTAGAGCTACCTGCGGTGCGACACCTCATGTTCCCGTGCCCGATTGTGACACCCCTATCCGCCGTCTTTGTTGCCTCAGATATCCAGTTCCGAACTCACCGCCATTTTACCCAGCCTTTCCGACACCGACCACTACCTTTCCTACGACAACCAAGCCACTTCTTTCTTTCAGATCATCTCTCAGCCCCTGGACGACTCCATCCCTACTCATGACTTCCATTTTCGACCTCACTGAAATCTCCAGTTACTTCCGGTGATTCCATCCCACCCAACTGCTGCCTCTCTTCCTTCGCCATCTTTGGCTCCCGCCCCTCTTGTCGTCTCCCGTGGCTTCTAGAGCCTTGCTGCTGCATTTCTAGCTTCTAATGCCCCCACAGTTGCCGATTTCACATCTCCCCCACTTTCCCCTTGCTGTCCAGACCATCCCTTCTTAGACAGCCACTACCTGCCTCCTCTCAGCCCCTCCCACCACCGCCGACCACTATTCCCCTCCCCTAGCCACCTTCCAGTCCCTCCACAGAAGCTCCCACATCCTACCCAACCCCTGGCGACCTTCCAGTTCCTCCACAACAGCCCTTAAAGTAAGACATTTTTTGTAACCTTTTATAAAAATATGTCCCAAATCATATGTATTCCAACAAACAATCCACACAAAACAATTTTTGTTTTAGAATTTACACGAGTAATTAAGACTAAATGAGAAGAAATACTGCAATTTCAGACTTCGGACAGTGATTCTGATGTTGATTTGTTGTCAGTTGCCGAAATTCTACACCAACTTGAGTTTGCTGGTGGTTGTGCAATGTTGGGAGAGGGACTCTAGTTGAAAACACTCAAATGAGCCTGCTGGTTGCATTCTTGTGCTGGAAATGCACACAATTTGAAGTTAATTGGTGCAGGGTGCTTGAATCAGCGACTGTCAACAAACTGTTGCCCAGGGGGGGGGGGGGGGGGTCAAATCCACCCACTGGGAAAGGGTTACTGTGCACTGGAAATGAAGCAGGGCTGCCAATTTTAGACCTGGTGCCCTAGACAGCAAGTATGCACATTGGGAGGTTGGCGGCATAGGAGAAACAATGGTTGTTTTATTGGCCGGCAAGGACTGAATCCCAGAACATTTGATTGATCTCTTTAAGGACTTCAACGAACCCAATTTAGATGGCGACTTGACATCCTTCTTGACACGGTACAAGACTCTCGTCGAGGCGTGAATGTAGCAGTAGCCTTGGACTTTGGATTTTGCTACTCAATAAGCTCAAAAAGGAAGCAGTTGGCATAACACTAATGATGGCGCAGATACCCCTTCATCTATATAATGTCTGTGCCAACATATTATCCTATCCCACTATTCCCCCTCTCTCAGACATTTGCTCTATGGTTTTAATGTTGACACCTCCTTCCGATCTCGCCTTGCCTCCCTCATCTGCCTTACTCTAACACTCTACCGAGGCTTGCCTTCCATCTACTCGGCACCATGGAGATCTCCATGGTTCTTGAGGTGGTATGAGCAAGGGTCGAAATCGGTCCAAGGGGTCCAACCCTCGTCTATGTACCTAATGTGATCGAAAAAATCATTTTGAGGACACTTGTTACTGGAAACATAGGTTCCTACATCAGCCTTCCAACTCTCAGCACCATGCTTCTCCAGCGGTGGATGTTCCTGCCACCTCTCGCTCTGACATTGACAACCTACGAGATGAACTACACAATTTACGAGGGCTGGTAACTCGGTCTGTTGGCCCTGTCTCCTTACACTCCAACAAAGGTAGACGCTATTTTCCCATAGTCTCTTCTGAATAATGACTCCAGGGCCACGAATCAAGTTGCTCCACAAAAACCTTTGCTGAACATGGATGCTGTTTGCCCCTAGTTTATCATGATTGTCAATGGAGAAACCACCCTAGTCTGCGGATTTGGAGATTTGCCTCTCACTCCATCTATCTCTCTCTACTCTATACTTCATGTTGCGGGTTCCCAATTTAATCTCCTCTATGTTTGTTGTCTTACATATGATCATGAACGCTCTATCATCTTTTCATCTTCTTCCTTTGTGGTGCAGGATCGACACATGTGGAGTATCATTGGTAGATGATGACTGTCAAATTAACTCGACACTTTGGGCCTTCCCACCACGGTTGTCTCTGTCACTTCCGTTCATTGACACTGGCAAATTGACCATACTCTTATTCCTATCCTCTAGATGTCTCTTGTTGGGGTTTCTTTTCTTGAATTTACATGCAATTCTTGTATCTACGACAAACTATATCGCACAATCTTTCTCCCTCATTGAAATGTGAGCTCTCCTTCTTTCGATTTAGTGGATTCAGATATTTGGGGCCCTTATAAAGTTGTTTGTTTATCTGGATATCGTTATATTCTTACTTTTATTCGTAATCATTCTCGCATGACGTGGTTATATTTATTGCGTGATCGCTCTGAAATACTACATGAATTTCGCTCCTTCACTGCTGAGACTCAAACCCAATTTTTGCACTCCATCAAAATCCTTATAGCTGATAATGCACACAAATATACGTGTCATGAATTTCAGAAGACTTGCAATACGTTGGGGATTCTCCACCAAAACCTCTTGTGTCTATACTCCACAACAAAATGATGTGGACAAACGGAAGAATCAACACCTCCTTGTAGTTTCCCTCTCCCTTATGTTTCAAATGCAGGTTTCTAACCTCTATTGACACTTCACAATCTCCACCGCATGTTTAATTAATTGCATGCCCCCATCCATCCTCAACTTTGCGACACCATTCTCCATCCCATTTCCTTCTAAAACTTCCTTTCCCTTGACTCCTCGTGTATTAAGAAGTGTTTTTGTTTTGTCCATAATCTTGGCCCTCCTGTTAACAAACTTGCCTCACATGTCACAAATTAAATGTTTGTTGGGTACTCTTGTACGCAGAAGGGTTATACATGCTACTCTCCTACTGATCGGAGAACTGTAACTTCTGCTGATGTCATCTTCCTCAGGAATACTCCTCTACTTCAGATGTCGTACCACCTGCTATACCACATCCAAATGCCCCATCACTGCCTTTCAACAAACCATTGTCTCTCCATTTCCTTCTCTACCTTTGCCTCTCCATGTCAACCGTCACCATCGTTCTCTCTCTAATGTGCTAGGACAACTGCCCTCTATTGGTGACGGCTCTGCGACCAGCTCTATGAACTACGACTTCTATCCATGATGCCGTCTCCTTACAGCTCACCCTCTATCTCGCAATATATTTTATCACCGCTTATCTCCAGACCTTCACAGGTTTGTGGACTCCTTCTCTTCTATTTCCACCTCTTCTGTGCTGGAGGCCTTCAACATCTTGGGCGAGGTCGTGATGGATGATGAAATGGCCGCCCTCTTGGCCAATCAGACATGAAATCTTCTCCCTTTCTCCCGACCAATTTTGTGTGGGCTTTAAACGGATCTTCGTTGTTGAGTATCGTCCGGATGAGACGGTTTTTAGCACCTCAAAGATCGTCTTATGTCTCGTGATTTCACTCAATAATATGATCTTGACTATGAAAAAATATTCTCTCCTGTCGCTAAGCTGAATACCATACGAGTCTTGATCTCCTTAGTCGTCCATCGTCATTGTCAATTACATCAACTTGATATCAAGAATGTCATCTTCAATGACGATTTAGCAGAGACTGTCTACATGCAACGACCTCTTAATTATCAAACCATAGGGAGTCTCTTGTCTGACACCTCAAGAAATCTATGACTTCAAGCTAGCCATTTGTGCTTGGTTTGACAAGTTCAGTAAGGTCATTCAAAAATTTGGCTCCATGCGAAGCTCGACAAAATTCTCCTTGTTTACTCATCACCGCTCTACAAGCGCAATAATACTGTGTATGTTGATAATATTCTCATCACAAGTGATGATCTGAATAACATATCTATGATCAAGGAACACTTGACCTCACACTTTCAGAGCAAATATTTTTGTCACCTCTGATACTTCTTGGGTATTGAGGTAGCTCATAGACCCGATGAACTGGCTTTGTCTTAACAAAAGTACTATCTATATCTTTTCCAGGATGCCGGTGCTCAGGTTGCAAGCTTATTGACACTCCAATGGATGCCAACCACAAGTTATGTGTTCACACATTCGAATCAGATTTGCTTCTCCCTAGTCCAGAGTACTATCGTCACTTTGTTGGCTAACTTATCTATTTGGTTGTCACACAACTCGATATCTCATTTTCTCTTCGTGCGGTCAGCCGCTTCATCCATGCTCTTCAGATATCACACTTCTAAAATGTCGAGCGAATCCTCCGGTATCTAAAGAATGCGTCGGGACATAAGTCTTGTGACGTAGAACAAATCTATTGGTGAACGCGACAACGCAAAGACCTAACCCTAGATGCCATGCAAACAATCAAACAAAATACAATTGACCAACAATGACCCTAGCAATTAGAGAAAATATTCAAGTGCACCCCACACTATGACACAAATATTAATCCGAATCAAAATGTGAATGACTAAATCAAGCGATGAGTTCTGGCGTGCAATTAATTAAAAAATTAGTTTTAAAATTCTCGCGCTTTTAATTTCAATGAAGCACAAACATTCAAGTTTAGTAATTAGACAACAATTGCGAAATAAAAAGAGTGCAATGAAATTGGAATGCTAAACTAATAATTTTGCATGCCAATAAAGGAATACAAAGGTAAATATTGCTAGCAATACAAAATTTCCTTATAATGTGAAAAAATGAATACTAGAAGTTAAAACTCACCAAGTATTTGATGTCGTTGGTTGTGGGGAAGCTCTGATGGTGTCAACGGCTGTCCGGGAGTGACGTTACTTTCATGTGGGGGCTGTCGTAGAGGGATGATGGCTGTTTGGAGGGTTGGAATGGGCTTGGAGAGCTGTTGGAGGAAGGGAATATGAAGGTATGATAACGGGAAAGCGCTGGAGTGGATATACGGAGGGGTATTGCTATAGAAATGGAGGTGGAGGGTTTGAGGAGCTTTAGGATGGTGTTTGGGAATGGATTTTGCAGTTGAAAAAGGGCTGTACTGGACAACATGGTTTAACAACGAGGAGGTGTTGAATGGTGTGTTTTTAGCGTGGGGAGGGGATAAAATTTTAAAATTGGAAGAGAGGAGGATTAGGCATGCTGCGGGGGGAGTATTGCGAGATGTATTTTGGACTGTGTGTGCGAGAAGGCGAGAATATGCAGTAGGACGAAAGGGGGTGAAGAATCTGGGTTGTAGAGGGATGGAGAACCGCCGAGATGGAGTTTCAGTTGGTGTCATGGGGCGGGAAGGGAAGAGGAGGCTCAGATTTGAGGTGGGGAGGGGCTGAATACCTGGTAGGGGATGGTAGGAGGCGGCAGATGGAGGTGGACGAGGGATTCACACCTCCGGAGGCGGCAGAGGCTCCCGATGTCGGCACTTGGAGGGGGAAGGCGTCGCACCTTCCGTGTGGGACCGAGCAGGTCCCTATTTTTAACCTAAAGTTTCGATATCCATTTCATGCAACTTCTAGTAGCATATAAGGGGGGGGGGGTTAGGTTAAGTATAACCAAATGGCCACGACCGCCTGATGGAAATGTTAACATTACTCCAAAAATACAAGTACAAATAAAATAAAATTAAATGGATGAAAAATATGATGAATCTCGAAGAACTCGATTGCGGCCTCTGATCGTCCATCCGATGATCCAAAAGTCGCCGATCTCCACCAATCTTCCCGACTCAGAAACATTCATTTCCAGTGAATGGAGACTATATGCTCCCAACACAAGCCATATAAGACTCTGTCACTCAAGGTAGAAAGTATCTCCACATAATGTCATCATACCGCTAAAATAGTTGTGGCTCCCATGTAGTAAGGAAGTCATCGTAAGGATGAAGGATATTGATACAATGGTAATGAGTAGAGCTGTAGTGGAGGTCGGGGGATATAAGGATGGTGGGCACTGAAGTTAGAAGGGAAGGCTGCAGGTCCAAAACTAGGTGGCGCCATATCTAGAGTCAAATCTACAACATTGAGAACCAGAGGAACAACCATATTCCTAGTAATTTTATGCTCAAAAAAATTTAACTTAAACTCTCTCATGACATTGTATGGATCTATTCACCTAACACTAAGATTCATAGATGTCCCCAATAGAAACCTCTCAAATAATATGCAAATCATCACCCAATTCCCCTCTTTGAATATTTGTTTTCTCATGTGATTACCGACGCAAGTTTTAAAATGTTCATTATTTAATATAATTTTGCCTCAGAACATGACATGCAATAGATGCAAATGCAAAATGACGAACTCAACAGACTTACTAAGTGCAAATTCTATGTGGCAGTGGAAGTTTCTAAAAATGGGTTGTTTATTTGGCGGTTCCTTGGGTGGTGTGTAAAAATAATCATTGAGTGTACTGAGAACACCCAAATGCCCATAAACATCAGTAGTTAGATATGATATCATGGAAGGACAAAGGTCTCTAAAGAGGCGTGAATCATCGGAGGAGGCCTCGACAAGTGATCGAGAAAACAATTCATTATCGAAGGAATCTCCCAAAGGAGTGTCGAAGATAACGACATAAGGATGTACATCAGGTGGTTCACCTGGTGGTATGTATGTAAATTCATCGTGAACGTGATGATCTAAAAAGGATGTGTGAGACAAAGACACATGAATATTACTTTAAAGAAAGAACTCCTCAAGTGTTATTTTTGGAAAACATTTTGGATTTTAATGGGTACCAAATTATTGTTTTCCGCCGCCTACCATCCACAAACTGATGGGCAGACGGAAGTGGTTAATCGGAGCTTGGGGAATCTTCTTCGATGTCTTGTGAGCGATCACAAGGGCACTTGGGACCTACTTCTTCCCCATGCCCAATTGGCCTACAATAATTCCAAAAATAGGTCCACGGGTTTGTCTCCCAACGAGCTTGTCCACGGGTACAAGACCCCTGTGCCACTTGACTTGGTTCCGTTGCCTCCAACATACAAAGCAAGTCAATTCGCACAATCCTTCGCCCCACACATTCATGACCTACACGCACGTATACGGGCTACCTTGGCTACTCAATACGAGTCTTATCAAGCACACGCTAATCAACATAGGAGAGTGTCAAACTTTAATGTTGGCGATCTGGTCTTAGTCCGGTTAGTTCCCGAACGACTGCCAACTGGCACCGTTAAAAAGTTTGCACCAAAGGGCGCCGACCCTTTTCGGATTATTAAGAAGCTAGGAGACAATGCTTTCGTTTTGGATTTGCCTGCTGATTGGGGTATCTCATCCCCCATTTTTAATGTCTCGGATTTAACGCTGTTTGTTTCGCCTCCACCAGAGTTGAATTCTTGGTTGTCTTCTCCCTCCACTGAATTTTCTAATGGGTCGGGGAGTGGTAGTTCGGATGATCTCTCTCTTACGGTCCCCACCGGTATCTCTTCGGATGGTGAGTTCCATTCCTTTATTCCTACTGCTAACATGTTTCCCAGGTTTCCCAAGACATTTCTCACTCCAGATAGTATCTTGGCGGCTGAGCCACTTGTTACTCATGATGGTGCTACCTACCGCTTCCTCGTCCGTTGGCGTGACTGCCCCCTTCGGACGACTCTTGGGTCCTCGAGACGGAACTTCGCCGCTTGGATGCCGCTCTTCTCCATCGCTATCTCTTGGACCACGCATCAGAGATACATGATTTTGAGGAGGGGATGATTGATGCCGCCGCCCCGCTACCTCCACTTGATGACGATCCAGTTGCCGAGGCGCTATAACATAAAGATCTTCGGAGCCGTGACGACGCTAACGAAAGACGCCGCTACAACCTCCGCCCGCGGCGTGCTACACCCACTTGAAGACTATTTTAATTAATTTCTCATGCTCTAATTATTTTTATGTGCGAATATAAAATTATTCCAATCTTGGTTAATAATTTTATATTCATTTGGGACTTGTAATATTTATTTCCTGCATTTAGACAAATATTTTGGTGTGTATTTAGCCTTCCGGATGGATGAGATTTCATCTCCATATTGGATGGCTAGATGTGTGTTGTAACTCTATATAAGGAGATCCTTTTGAGAATGAAGTTAGAGAGAGAATTAAAAGAAAACCCTATCCCTCATTGAGAGATTTCGGCCAAGGGGATTTCCCCATAGCCGCCGGCCAAGGTGTGAAGCCGCCGCCCCTTTGCTTCCTCCCCCTACTTCGGTGCGACGCCGGCGTGGCTTCCTTCGGTGCGACTCCAAGGAAGAAGGTAGCAGCCCATTCGGTGCGACGCCGGTGGAACCGTGGAGAGAGTGATTCTCCCACCATATCAAGTGTGTTCTTGAACGGGTTGGGTAACTTCTCTTCCCTCATCTTAGTGACTTTCTTGCTAGTATTGTGGAGGTTGAACAACCGTTGTTTTAGTGATTTTTAAATTCAATCGCTCACAATTTCTAACTCGATTTCATCGTTTTCGAACTTCTTTAAATCCGGATCGGGTAGATCCAATTTGCTTGAGTGAATCTTGGCCTATAGCCTAGATTTTGCTCTCAAAAAGGAGTGACAACCTTTGCGTTAATTTGGGGAATCATCCGACTCTTTTTCTTGATCGTTGTTTAGAGTCGATCAATCCTCCCTGTTATTTTATGTGCTGCGTTTGATCCGAACCGTAACGAGTCGCTAGATGCTTGTGTAGGAGCGGTAGATCTAAGGCGTGTTGGGATTGGTTGGGCTACTTGTGTCCGTAACACTCTCCGAATGACCCCTACGTCAATTTGGTATCAGAGGCTGTCGTATCAATTTCCTAATTGAAACGTCCTCGCATGAGTCTTGTCGGCACGCACAATACAAACCACACAAAAAATAATTTCTACTGGTCTGCCAATAGCGCTCTAAAATCTGTATTTTTCAGCGAAAAGTTCAAAAATATATTTTTTAACGTTCTACATTTTTTTACATCGGGAAATCTCAAAAATATTTTGTTTTCCATGTAGGGTCAGCCCTAGGGAAAATTATCTTTCCAAATATTTCTACACCTGCATGCGCACTAGACTGGGAACGGAATACACTACCCCCTCATCGTCTAGGATGGCTGCGAATGAGCAAGGGGACCGCAACGCTGTGGCTATAGCGGGTCTACGTAACGAAATGACTGAGATTAGGGCCATGTTAGGACAACTCCTTTTGAATCAAGGAGGGCCTCCACCGCCACCCGTCAATGTTGCGCAGCCCACCGACGCCAACAAATCCTGATTCGGATTCTGATGAGGACTCTCCCCGAGTACCCCCTCGAGAGCACCGCCACGAGAGAGGTTTTGATATCACTAGGGCCATTAAGATTAATGCCCCCACGTACGATGGAATGGGAGATCCCCAGATCTTCCTTAATTGGACTGTGGACATGGAATGTTACTTCGAATGACACAATCTCACGGACCCTCAAAAGGTCCAAGTTGACAGGATGAAGTTAACAGGCCGTGCGATGACGTATTGGCTGAATGAGGAGAGGAGATTAGGAACCGGACATGGAGCCCCACTTATAGGTTGGCCGGTGATGAAAAATTTGCTAACCGATCAGTACGTCCCTGCGTACCACCAAACGCAGATGTTCGATGAGCTTGCCACCCTGCGGCAGGGCTCAAATTCGGTAGCTGAGTACATGAGAGAGCTGAAGGACCGTATGGTGCGTTGTGATCTTAGGGAGATCCCCGGAGTCACATTATCTAGGTTTCGTAAAGGGCTTCAACCCGAGATTCAAAGGAAGCTCTTGCGCTATGGTCATACGGACCTGAATACAACCTTCAATGCCGCCCTCGACATTGAAAAACATTTGGCCTCTAAGGCCCATTCCCTCTATTCCCATGCAAAGAACAAGTCCACGACTGGAGCATCTGCTCCACATACCCGGATAAGGGGAAGTTTAGGTCCACCGAGTCGAAGTCGGTAGTGATCACTGCTAGGAACACTAAGAATCCCGCGAGTAAGCGTATCCCCATAGGGAAGGTTAGTAAGACCAATGCCACATGTTATTCTTGCGGCATTCAAGGCCACTACGCCTTTGAGTGCCCCACGAAGACGAAGGCCATAGCCCTTTTAGAGTCGACTACCGACCTCGCTGATTATGTTTATGAGGCTGTAGAGGAGAGTGACCCAGATGGGGTCCCAAGTGATTTAGAGGACGATCACCACATTATGGTGATGCGTTGTATCTTGACCACTCCTCGTCCGTTAGATGATTGTAAGAGGACGAACATATTTTCTCTGATTTTTAAGAGTGGTGAGAAGCTCTGCAAACTGATTATCGATAGTGGTAGCTGTGTGAATGTCGTTTCTGAAAATGCCGTTACACGAATGGCCTTGACCACGCAGCCCCACCCGACTCCGTATCAGGTAGCTTGGATCAATAAGGTTACCGTTCCGGTCACCAAGTGATGCCTAGTACTCCTCTCGATCAAATCCTATACTGACGAGGTGTGGTGTGACGTCCTTCCAATGGACACTTGTCACGTGTTGTTGGGCGGTCCGTGGCTATACGTCCGCGACGTGACACACTTTGGGAGATCCAACACGTACGAGTTTAAATTTAATGGCAAGGTCATTACGTTGAGGCCGACCGTTCCGAAGGAACCAGTAGCTGTGGCTAAGGACACCACTATCCCCGTCGAGAGGAAAACATTGAGTCTAGTAGGTAAGAAGGAATTTGTGAAGGATTCATTTCTTGATGAAGTGTTGTATGCTTTAGTACTTATGAGTGCAACGACTAATTTGGGAGTGTTGGGTGACTTACCTAGTGAGCTCCGGGCATTGTTGGAAGAATATAAGGATGTTTACCCGGATGAGCTACCTTCGACGTTGCCACCACTTAGGGATATACAACATGCGATAGACCTTATTCCCGGTTCGTCCCTACCCAACCAGCCCCATTATAGACTTCATCCCGCTGCCCATAAGGAGTTACAGACCCTGATTGAGGTCCTGTTGAAGAAGGGGTTCATTAGGATTAGCTTGAGCCCATGTGCGGTACCAGCTTTGCTTGCCCCCAAGAAGGATGGTACATGGCGGATGTGTGTTGATAGCCGCGCTATCAACAAGATTACTATCAAGTGTAGGTTTCCTATTCCGCGATTAGATGACCTCTTAGATGTCTTATCTGGCGCCACTATCTTTACGAAGTTGGACTTACGGAGTGGCTATCACCAGAATAGGATCCGCGAGAGAGATGAATGGAAGACTGCGTTTAAGTCTAAGGACAGGTTATATGAGTGGCTTGTGATGACCTTTGGGTTATCCAACGCCCCCAGCACCTCCCGGATGATGACACATGTCTTTCAGTCATTCTTGGGAAAGTTTGTGGTAGTTTATTTCGATGACATCTTAGTCTACAGCACCACCGCTGACGAGCACATTTCCCACATGAGAGCGATTCTTTCCACCTTGAGGAAGGAAACATTGTTTCTAAACTTTAAGAAGTGCACTTTCTACGCGTTAGAGGTAGAGTTTTTGGGTTATATAGTCGGGTCTGAGGGCATACGAGTTGATCCTGGTAAAGTTCAAGTGATACGGGAATGACCCGAACCGACTAGCCTACGTGAGGTGCGTAGTTTCCATGGATTAGCTACTTTCTATCGCTATTTCATACGAGACTTCAGTAGCATCATGAACCCCATTACAGAGTGCATGAAGAAGGGCTAGTTCACTTGGACGAATTCTGCCACCCTTGCTTTCAATCGCATTAAGAAGCTTATGATTGAGGCACCTGTCTTGCGTCTACCAGACTTCACCAATGTCTTTGAGTTAACTTGTGATGCTTCAGGGGTGGGTGTTGGAGGTGTCTTGAGTCAGGAGGGGCACCCAGTTAGTTACTTTAGTGAGAAGTTAACCGGCGCTAAGCTAAATTATTCAAACTACGATATGAAGTTTTATGCGGTTGTGTGGTGTTTGCACCATTGGAGGCACTATCTCCTATCCAAGGAGTTTGTGATCCTCTCCGATCACGAAGCTTTGCGCTTCATCAATGGCCAGCATAAAATCAGCCCGCGTCACGCTAAGCGGGTAGCTTTCCTACAAGGTTACACGTTTAACCTTAAGCACCTTAAGGGGTAGGATAACCGAGTCGCGGATGCTCTTAGTCGCCTTACCCTCTTGCTTTCCACTATGGAGATTAACGTTGTAGGTTTTGAACGCATTAAAGATGAGTACGCTACCTGCCCAGATTTTAAGGAATCCTATTTACCCGCTCAGGATAGCTTCCCCACGACGATAACTGCGTTTGTTATTAGAGACGGTTACCTCTTTAGGCATGAGAAGTTGTGTATCCTGCAGTCCTCTCTACGACATCATATCATTTGGGAGCTGCATAGTGGAGGGTTGAGTGGTCACTTCGGTAGGGACAAGACAATTACGCTAGTTGAGGAGAAATTCTATTGGCCAAAACTTAAGGCGATGGTGGGAATGGTAGTTAGTAGTTGTCGTACCTGCCAGGTCTCCAAGGGCACCAAAACCAACGTAGGATTATATACACCCTTGCCTATCCCTTCCACACTATGAGAAGACGTGAGTTTGGATTTTGTTTTAGGCCTACCCACCACTTTACGCCATCACGATTCTATTTTTGTAGTGGTGGATAGATATTCTAAAATGGCGTATTTCATTCCGTGTATTAGGACCGATGACGCGTCTCACATGGCGAAATTGTATTTTAAGAACGTCGTTAGTCACCGTGGAGTGCCGAAGACAATAGTCTCGGATAGGGATGTCAAGTTTACGAGTTATTTTTGGAAAACACTTTGGATTTTAATGGGTACCAAATTATTGTTTTCCGCCGCCTACCATCCACAAACTGATGGGCAGACGGAAGTGGTTAATCGGAGCTTGGGGAATCTTCTTCGATGTCTTGTGAGCGATCACAAGGGCACTTGGGACCTACTTCTTCCCCATGCCCAATTGGCCTACAATAATTCCAAAAATAGGTCCACGGGTTTGTCTCCCAACGAGATTGTCCACAGGTACAAGGCCCCTGTGCCACTTGACTTGGTTCCGTTGCCTCCAACGTACAAAGCAAGTCAATTCGCACAATCCTTCGCCCCACACATTCATGACCTACACGGACGTATACGGGCTACCTTGGCTACTCAATACGAGTCTTATCAAGCGCACGCTAATCAACATAGGAGAGTGTCAAACTTTAATGTTGGCGATTTGATCTTAGTCCGGTTAGTTCCCGAACGACTGCCAACTGACACCGTTAAAAGTTAGCACCAAAGCGCGCCGGCCTTTTTCGGATTATTAAGAAGCTAGGAGACAATGCTTTCGTTTTGGATTTGCCTGCTGATTGGGGTATCTCCCCCATTTTTAATGTATCAGATTTGACACTGTTTGTTTCGCCTCCACCAGAGTTGAATTCTTTGTCGTCTTCTCCCTCCACTGAATTTTCTAATGGGTCGGAGAGTGGTAGTTCAGATGATCTCTCTCTTACGGTCCCCACCGGTATCTCTTCGGATGGTGAGTTACATTCCTTTATTCCTACTGCTAACATGTTTCCCAGGTTTCCCAAGACATTTCTCACTCCAGATAGTATCTTGGCGGCTGAGCCACTTGTTACTCCTGATGGTGCTACCTACCGCTTCCTCGTCCGTTGGCGTGACCGCCCCCCCTCGGACGACTCTTGGGTCCTCGAGACGGAACTTCGCCGCTTGGATGCCGCTCTTCTCCGTCGCTATCTCTTGGACCACGCATCAGAGATACGTGATTTTGAGGAGGGGATGATTGATGCCGCCGCCCCGCTACCTCCACTTGATGACGATCCAGTTGCCGAGGCGCTACAACATAAAGACCTTCGGAGCCGTGACGACGCTAACGAAAGACGCCGCTACAACCTCCGCCCGCGGCGTGCTACACCCACTTGAAGACTATTTTAATTAATTTCTCATGCTCTAATTATTTTTATGTGCGAATATAAAATTATTCCAATCTTGGTTAATAATTTTATATTCATTTGAGACTTGTAATATTTATTTCCTGCATTTAGACAAATATTTTGGTGTGTATTTAGCCTTCTGGATGGATGAGATTTCATCTCCATATTGGATGGCTAGATGTGTGTTGTAACTCCTATATAAGGAGATCCTTTTGAGAATGAAGTTAGAGAGAGAATTAAAAGAAAACCCTATCCCTCATTGAGAGATTTTGGCCAAGGGGATTTCCCCATAGCCGCCGGCCAAGGTGTGAAGCCGCCGCCCCTTTGCTTCCTCCCCCTACTTCGGTGCGACGCCGGCGTGGCTTCCTTCGTTGCGACTCCAAGGAAGAAGGTTGCAGCCCATTCGGTGCGACGCCGGTGGAACCGTGGAGAGAGTGATTCTCCCACCATATCAAGTGTGTTCTTGAACGGGTTGGGTAACTTCTCTTCCCTCATCTTAGTGATTTTCTTGCTAGTATTGTGGAGGTTGAACAATCGTTGTTTCCGTAATTTTTAAATTCAATCGCTCGCAATTTCTAACTCGATTTCATCGTTTTCGAACTTCTTTAAATCCGGATCGGGTAGATCCAATTTGCTTGAGTGAATCTTGGCCTATAGCCTAGATTTTGCTCTCAAAAAGGAGTGACAACCTTTGCGTTAATTTGGGGAATCATCCGACTCTTTTTCTTGATTGTTGTTTAGAGTCGATCACTCCTCCTTGTTATTTTATGTGCTGCGTTTGATCCGAACCGTAACGAGTTGCTAGATGCTTGTGTAGGAGCGGTAGATCTAAGGCGTGTTGGGATTGGTTGGGTACTTGTGTCCATAACGCTCTCCGAATGACCCCTACGCCAATTTATTCATAGCAGGACGATCCTTGAGATGCGTGTCATCGATAATAATAGTGTCCTCTTCCTTGAGAGGGGAAGAGACAACTACTATAAAGTCAATACTATGCTCACGATCCTCACACGGGATATGGCTCGCCACGACAATATGGGGAGGTTTAGGTGAACATGCGTGCAAGGGAAAGTCTATGATCGGAGTAGGGTTAGGGAAAAAACACATCATGATAGGTTCACTAAGTTGTTCAGGCTCGCTCTCTATAGGGGTCATAAGAAATGAGTCAGAATTAAATGATGGATCACTCGTCGGACTATGTAGTGTAGTGGGGTGGGAGAAATCAGTCCCATGTATCGCTTTTATCGTGTCTGACGGAGCAGGAGTAATGAAAGTGGTGGTCTCAGAATGGGACGGACTCATACTAATGAGCTCACGATGTGCGACCACTCGATTACTTCTAGTGGATTTCAAGCACTGCTCATAATAAAGGGCAAGATGACATGTTTGCTCGAGCGATTCTGAGCAGTGTTAGGTCAACTCAGCATGTATCTTATATCAATGTCCAAACCAAAATCGGGAAGTGTACATAGCTGGCTTCTCTCGTATGTCTCTCCTCACTGCTAACTCATCAAAATGACCCCGATACTCAACAACATGCATGAATCCTTAGTGAAAAGAGAATAATTGCTCGAGTAGGAGACTCTGATAGGATGCATGAAAATACCTCTGACACAACATAAGTTTTATCTCCACCCAGCTAGTGATGCGGTGAATATGATCTCGCTTGCGGGTCCTCTCAATGCTAAACCAATATGCCCTCACATGATCTAACAGTTTAAGTTTGACAAATTTTTTGCGTTGCTCACCGAATAACTCAAAATGATCGAGATAATATTTCATGTCCACGAGCTAATAGTTAAAGGATTCGGGACTCGATTAGCAGTCAGAAGTTGGGGTAACAACACGAAATAGAAACTCGAGACTGCTCTCATGTTGACGATCCTCGAACTAATCATCCCTAAGATTAATCGTGTTGTGCTGAAGGATCAACACAATCCACTCGTGTGCAGAGATAGGGATGACGATAATCCTCGTAGTGATCGTTTCTAAAATAGGGGGATCACGTCGAGGGTTTAACACAATCTCTAGAAGTGGTGTGCTGCGATCGAGAATAATCATCTTAGTAACATGAGCATCTTTCTGAAGGGGCCATATGAGAGCAGGTGTAAATGGACTCGGGATCCCCAAATGGAGGAGAGAAATAACAATGATATTTAGCTCTGAAGGAACCTATTGATTCAATGTCTGCGTATCAAAAAAGCGCTCACAACCTACCTCTGATTTCATTTGACGCAGGACGAATCTATTGGTGGGCGTGACGACGTAAAACCGTAACTCTAGATTCCATGCAAACAATCAAAACCAAATACAATCGACCAACAACGAGCCTACTAATGCGAGAAAAATGCAAGCGCACACAACTACACGACACAAACTTTAAACCTAATGAGAATGTGAGTGATTTAATCAAGCGATGAGTTCCGACGTGCAATTAATTATACAATTAGTTTTAAAAATCTCGCATTTTGAATCTCAATGAATCACCAACATTCAAGTTTAGTAATTAGGCAACAATTGCAAATTAAAAGAGAGCGCACTGAAATTGAAATGCGAAGCAAATAAGTTTGCACGTCAATAAGAAATACACCAGTCGAATTAATTCAAGACAAGTATTACTAGCAATAAGAGATTTCCGTACAATGTCATGAAATGAATACTCGAAGTAAAAATCACCAAGTGTTTGATGTCAAAGGTGCTGGGGAAGCTCCGATGGTGTTAGTGGCTGTCCGAGAGTGATGATACTGCTGTGTGGGGGCTGTCAGAGAGGGGTGGTGGCTGTTTGGAGGGCTGGATTGGGCTGGGAGTGCAGTTGGAGGAAGGGAACAGGTAGGTATGGTGATGGGGAAATGCCGGATTAAATATACGAAGGGTATTGCCGCGAAAATGGTGGAGGGCTGGAGGGGCTTCAGGAAGGTGTATGGGAGTGGAAAAAATCTGGACAACAAGGTTTAACAACAAGGAGGTGTTGAATGATGTGATTTTAGTGTGGGGATGGGTTGGAATGCCGAAATCAGAGGAGTGGAGGGTCACGACTGCTGCAGGGGAGTGTTGGGCGATTTATTCTGGAGTGAACTTGTGCAGGAAGGCAAGAATATACAATGGGATGGAAGGGAGTTACAAATCTGGGCTGTAGAGGGCTGGAGAATCTACGAGATGGAGTGTTGTGTGGTGTCTTGGGGCGGGCATAGGAGAGGAGGCTCGGATCTAAGGTGGGGAGGGGCAGAATACCTGGTAGGGTATGGTAGGAGGCAGTGGAAGGCGACATACAAGAGATTAGGCACCTCCGGAGGGTGTAGAGGTTGCCGACGTCGGCACTGGGAGGGGGAAAGCGTCATAATAGGAACAAAAGGGATTTGAGAGAGAAAAAAGAAAGCTAGGGTTTTGAGAGAGGGAGAAAGGAATACTTGAGAATACTTGCTTGTCCACCGCCAGGAAACCCTAGGCGTATTTATGCCCCTCAGGTTAAGGAGGAGCTGACCAACCCCTCCCCCCCCTCCCCCATAGGGGCGGAACGCTTGAACCCATTTGGTTCAGCTCCCAACCGCCTTCTTTTTTTAATTAAGGAGGGCTGAATCATATGGTTCAACCCCGCTTGATGCCGCCTCCTTTCGCCATCTCTAGCATACCTGTCTCGTGAACCGACCGTTATGAGGATTCATAACATTCTTTTTTCCTTCAAGAACCAGTTTGTCCTCAAGGTGAAATTCTGTATATAGTTCCTTGAACTCGAGTAGGTCGACCCAGGTGTTGTGTGATGTAGATAAATTCTTACATTTGACAAGAATCTCCTGATGGTATTTCGTGCCGCATTTTTTTCCACTTGGTGAGCAGTACCTCCTCAAGGAGTGGTCGTAATCCCCCCCTCCCCCCCTCCATTGGTTGCTTCCAGGAGGGTAAAGCACACCTTAGTCGATTTTCTTCTTTAGTAAGGAGACATGGAATGCGGGATGAATACGCGAGCCCACGGGAAGGTCCAAGGTGTAAGCAACCCGTCCCACCCACTGAATGATTTTGAAGGGACCATAATAACAAGGTGCTATCTTCTCATTTGTTCTACGGGACACTGAGGTTTGTTTGTAGGGCTGGAGTTTTAAGAAGACTTCATCACCGATTGCAATTTGATGTTCGAACTGGTGTTTTTCTGCTTGTATTTTCATCCTATTTTCGGTAGTAAGGAGATTTTCTTGTAATATGGCAAGTGTATGGTCGCGGTCGCGCAACTCACGATCAAAAGCCGGTAATACCGTCCCCCCTGGCTCATATATACGCAGACTTAGAGCGGAGCGCCCATAGATAATTTCAATTGTAGTAAACTTACTGGCCGTGTGGTAGGTATTATAGCAGTACTCGCCCAGTGCAGCCATCGAGTCCATGTGCTGGGCTCATCCATAACGAAGTACCGTAAGTATGTCTAAACACCCTAACTAAGTAGCTCAGTCCGACTGTCTGTTTGTGGATGGTTTGCGGTGCTCATACATAGGCGTGTACCCTGGTGTTTGAATAGTTCCTTCCAAAAGTTGCTCACGAAGACTGGATTCCGATCAGAGATGATGGACCGTGGGATTTCTTGAAGTCTGATGATCTCCCGCATGAACAAGTCTGCTACTGATTCACCTATGTAGGGATGAATCGGGGACAAGAAGTGCCAGTATTTAGATAACTTTTCCACCACTACCAAGATAACTGTCTTCCCCTGGTACTTCAACAGCCCGTCGATGAAGTTTAGAGAAACTGTCCCAAATCTGCTGCGGTATCTCCAGAGGGGTAAGAAGGCCTAGTGGTGAGGTGGTTTCGTATTTCTGACGTTGACAAATGTCGCATTGTTGCACAAACCTCTGGACATATCTTCGTTGGCCTTTCCAAAAAACATTGGCTCTGACCCGCTGTAAGGTTTGTAGAACTCCTACATGTCCTCCCACTGGTGAGGAATGAAACTCTTTTAGCGTAGTGTCCTTCCATAGTTCCATGGAGACGACGAGGGTATGACCACCTGGTCGTGAAAGTATAAGTGCCCGTTTTGCTGTCAAAACCCGGGAGGGGCCTCTTGTCCCTTGCCGAAGTGCCTCTACTATAGGACGCAACTCAGGGTCATGTAGGAATTCTTTCTGTATATCATCCAAAGCGTCGATCAGGGCCCCCGAGATGTGTTGCAGTGCTCCCTCTGGTATGCGGTATAGTGCGTTGGCCGCAACGTTCTCCTTCCCCTGTTTGAAGACCATCTCATAGTCGTAGCCTAGCAACCTCATCACCCATTTTTGTTGTAGAGGAGAGGCCACCCGTTGCTCCAAAAAGTGTTTCAAACTCTGGTTATCGATCCGAATCTTAAAGTGTCTGCCCAGAAGGTAGGGCCGCCACAAGGCCACAACATGTATGATTACTAGCATTTTCTTCTCGTATGTAGACAAGCCCAACATCCGTGGAGCCAATACCTTGCTGAAAAACTCTATCGGTCGACCTTCTTGCATGAGCATGGCCCCGATCCCTACGCGTGAAGCATCAACCTCCAATATGAATTCCTTGGTGAAGTCTAGGAGAGCCAGCACTGGTGTTGTCGTCATGGCCGTCTTGAGAGCTTGGAATACAACTTCCACCTCTTCCTGAGTTGTAGGACCGTGCGCGGCCTCGGCCACGTCTGCATGCTCTCCACCTTCTGGGGGTCATCCTTGACTCCTTTTGCAGAGACAATATGACCCAGATATTCCACCTCTTCTTGACCAAATGAGCATTTAGAGTGCTTGACATAGAGCTGGTGCTATCAGAGTATCACGGGCACTTGTTCCACATGTTGGAGATGATCTTCCCAGTTGGCACTGTAGATTAGAATGTAATCAAAAAAATTTAATACAGAACTGCAGATGAGGGTCCGAAAGATCTCGTTCATCAGTGCCTGAAATGTCGAAGGTGCGTTGGAGAGACCAAACGACATCACGACAAACTTGTAATGTCCATCATGAGTCCGGAAAGCTAGTTTAAAGATGTCCTCATCCTTCATCCTAATTTGGTGGTACCCCAAATGTAGATCAAGCTTAGTGAACAGGTGTGCTCCTTGCAGTTCGTCTAGGAGTTCCTCGATTATGGGAATAAGGAACTTGTCTTTGATGGTAGAGATGTTCAGAGCGCGATAGTCAACACAAAATCTCTACGATCCGTCCTTTTTCTTCACCAGGATGATGGCTGAGGAAAATGAACTGGTGTTGGGTCGTATGATCCCTGTGGATAACATCTCCTTCACACTCTGTTCTGTATATACGGGTAACAGTAGGGTCGAATATTGGTCGGCTCCGTCCCTTCCTTTAGATTGATATGACAATCTCGGAATCGTCGGGGAGGTAACGACCGGGGCTCCTGAAAGACATCGGGATACTGGAAAAGTAGTTCATCTGGTCCGGGACTTCTTGCGCGGGTGTCACCTAAGGCACGATCTCCATAATCACAGTCATATCCTTCTCTTGTTCCCATAATCTCTCTAAGTAGCGAAGAGAGATCTCTTTCACCGTTGAAGTTTTGATTTCGTGCAGGCAATACTCTCTCTTATTCTGAACAAACTCCATGGTCAAACTATCCCATTCTAGGGTTACTTTACCCAGCTGTCGCAACCATTGGACCTCTAGGACCATATCTGATCCCTGGATGGATAAAAAGTAGACATCCATCTTGTAGGTGTATCTTTGCACACTGAACCCCACTCCCTTGAGCACTCCTCACTGCAAATTTTTTCCGTCTGCCACGATGACCTGGAAAGAGGCATCCTTAGTGATCTCTCTCCCCAACTTCTGTGCCACCGCTGTCAACCAAAATAGTCACCTTATGTTGGCAGATCCGCCTTGCAATACGCATCGTGAGCGGTGTATATCCTCCCTCCATGGCCTGGATAGATATCCCAAACTCGGGTATGTCTGGGAAGTGCTCCTGTTCCCCTTCTTCTTCTTCACCCGTCATCTCGTCTTCCTCCCGCAACATGTACACCTGGATCATCTGACATTTGTGGCATGGGGTGAATTTCTCATCACAGTTGAAGCACAATCCCTTCTCCTTTCTTTTCTATAGCTTTGATCATGTAATTTTCTTCACAGTAGCCCTTCCAGTAGCTCCTTGATCTTCCTTGGTGTCCGGAGGGTTTGTAGTGTTCTTCGTATTCCCCCATCTGGAGTTTTGTCGGTTGAATCACTACTCTTGAATCCCGGCCAGGCTGATAGCATGGGTCAAACTGCGCCTCATGTAGGCATGCACCTCATCTTTGATGTGCTCCTTCAACCCAACAATGAAGCAGCTCATTAATGTCTTCTCTTCCCACTCCACCGTGTTGGCTAATATTTCGAACTCTGCTCGGTATTTCATCACCGTCCCTTTCTGCCCCATTTTCTGAAGAAGAGCCTTGAAGTCTTCATACTCCAGTGGGCCAAAGCGGGCCGTAAATCTGTCAACGAATTCGTGCCATGACGCGTGTTCCCATTCCCGGAGGAACCACCGGGTCCACTGTAATGCGTCTTCCTCAAGGTGAAAGGACGATAACTTTACCCACTAGTTTTCTGGTATCTCTTGATAATTTTAGAATAGCTCTACCTTTTGGACCCATTCTAATGCGTCCCTCCCTTTGAACTTGGAGTAGTTCATGTGTGTCACCTTAGGGGGCATGTAGGCTCTCAGTTGTTGTTGTCCAGGCCCTCGATACTCTTCTCCAAGTGTTGGCGGACGTCGTTGTCCCTCGTCCACGCTAGGGTATCCCCAATCCTCTGCGTAAGGGTTTCCGGCTGCCAGTGGGGGTCCTAAACTCCCATCTTCCTCCTCCTCGGTTGCTGTCGGGCTGTCCCGACATCCTAGAGATGGGAAGGAGTCCATTCCGTTGTGGGTGCTCCATTCCCTTGGCCCGTCGGACCTCCTGTAATCCTTCCCGTACCCAATCAGCACATGCATCCCCGCCGTAAGGAGGGAAATCCAAACTCAACGTGTCGCCGCCGACCATCTGGGTTGTGTCGAGCCATGCCTATTGCCGGCATGAGCCTACCACCCTTCCTCCGTAAATCCCGAGCCCCCGATTGATGCTGGATAGCTGATCGGGGTGGTCGTTTCCCGCGCAGAGCCCGATTGGGTCTCCGTGACCCGTCACTCGAGACGTGATTGGAAGCGGGGTCCAGCTGTGTTCTTCGGCTGCGATGGCCTTGCCCTTGATTTTTTGAGTCAACAAACTCTTGATCTCCTCCATGCGCGCATCACACTGTTTTTCCACTCGCTTCTTCGTTGCCTTCAACTTTTCTTCGATGGCCGCCATCATGCCAGACAACCCGGTGTAGTTCTCTTCTAGGTTTGATAGTCATTTGGATTCGTCCTGGGAGCGAGTGACCATGGTGGATAATTGAAAACCTATGATACCAAATGATAGGAATGAAAAGGGATTCAGGAGAGAAAAGTGAAAGTTAGGGTTTTCAGAGAGGGAGAAAGAAATACCTGAGAATACTTGCTTGTATACCGCCA
Source organism: Platanthera guangdongensis (assembly GCA_039583875.1). Taxonomy (NCBI): domain Eukaryota; kingdom Viridiplantae; phylum Streptophyta; class Magnoliopsida; order Asparagales; family Orchidaceae; genus Platanthera; species Platanthera guangdongensis. Next base: position 60,085,890 of record CM077165.1, read on the forward strand.
GGAAACCCTAGGGTATTTATACCCATCAAGTTAAGGAGTCGGCCGACCCCCCCTATAGGGGCTGAACCTGTCCGGTTCATCCCCAACCACCTTGTTTTAATTAAGGAGGGCTGAATCGGATGGTTCAGCCCCGCTTTATGCCGCCTCCTTTCACCGTCTTTGGTATGTCTGTCCCGCGAAGCTTTCATTATGACGATTCATAACACGTTACACCAACCGTGTGAAACCGAACGGTTCCCCGTTTTAAGGCTAAATTCTCGATATCCATTTCATGCGACTACTAGTAGCATTTATGGGGGGGGGGAGGTTAAGTATATCCAACGTCCACGATTGCCCGATGATTGTTTTAACGTTACTCCCAAAATACATGTCAAAAAATATAATAAAAATAAAATACATAAAAAATGTGAAACATTGCGACGAACGTGATGTCGGCCTCCGATCGTCCATCCGATGTTCCAAAAGTCGCCGATCTCCACTAGCTTTTGTTTAAGAATTCCTCGTCCCTATCATTAGTTGCCTATTCTGATGCAGATTATGCCATCTCCCTCGATAATCATCGGCATATGAGTGGTTATTGCGCATATTTTGGTGGACAACTGGTCACTTGACGGAGCAAGAAGCAGATTGTCTTGACACGCTCCTCTTCAGAGGTATCGTTCGATGTCGTTTGTTGTTTCTAAACTCACGTTTCTAGAAAGTCTTCTTACTAATCTTAGAGTCCAACTCCCCTTTTCGACCATTTTCTACTGTGACAGTCAAGCTTCCATCAATATCGTTGAGAATCTAGTTTTTCATGAACGTATCAAAGCATATTGAAGTTGATTATCTTTTTATCCGGGAAAAGTTCAACTTCGCAAACTTGATCTGCTACTTACACTGCTGCCGAGCAAATGTATGACATCCTCATCAAGGCCTTGCCGCACCCCCTATACAGATGATTTGTTTCCAAGCTTAATGCCTTCAATGTATATGCTCCAGGTTATGGGGAACTTTAACAGAAATATTAATAAGCACAATGTAAATGTCCACATAGACCATTAGGAATTTCTTTCATGTATAGATTAGTCTCACATCATGGTTTGGAGTTATGGTATCACTTATCCCTCCTATATGTATGTGTACAAATACTTATATTAGGGATTATTATGAAATATGAAGTAATAAAAACTATTTTAGCTTTGTATTCCATTATTTCTATACATCTCAATTCATGATGCCCGTATTCTTTCACCCCATCTTTATACACAAGACTGTGCTCATTTTAGCTTTATGATTTGCGTACTCTCTTTGACCTGAGCATGCACAGTAGATCCAAAGACCCTTGGAGCTGAATAATCTGAAGAATAACCTGTCCATACCTTCTTAGTACTCCTCAACATAATAGTAGAAGTCTCATGCTTATTCACCAAATAACATGTATTCATTGTCTGTCCCAAAATTCCTACTCCCACCTATGTTTGATGAAGTTGTTATGGGCATATGCTAGTCACTTTATTATGACAAATTATGTATTTTATTAATATCATGTCATGTATTTATTTAATATCGTACACATCTTTAATTATCGTATTATATGTATTGAGTCTAGTGTGCGTTACCTTATTTCATGTAAGAGTCTTTTGGTACCGAGTCCAAATCTTGTAATTTTATTTAAAGGCCCATTGGGCTAGTGAAATAAGATCAAAGAATTGAGTCTATTTACCTGACTTGTTATGATTGTGGTACCTCTCTTTCCCGAGCGCACACCATTTAGGCAGTCATGGTTTCGGCTCCTTCTTGCTTCCAACTCCATTGTGGTTTCGGCTCCATCGTATCCTCCGGCTCTATTTTCTCCACCTCTAGCCACTCATTTGAGGTCTCTACCGTCATTCTTTGGGTTTGCATGCAACAATTTGATATCATTGCCAAGTTTTACATTCCATTGCCCACTAAACCCTTCTGATCCTTGCTAAAACGAATCACTATCACAATCTCAGAGCTAACATCTCTCTCTCCACCCGCCTCCGCTGCCATTATCTCGCATTCTGTCAATTGCACGCCTCAGGTAGCGACACTCAGTCTCTTGTACAATCATCACGAGCACTTAACAACACACCTGAAGAGAACCTTAATCCTAAGTGCACTTAGATCCTACACTCCCAAGTGATATTTATAGACTTCTAGGGCCTGAGTCTTGTCTAGACTGGTGTCGTATTATATAATATTTTATCAGTTGGAGCCACATACATTTGAGTATGCCAATTGAATTCACACGTAAATTTATTGTACCCATGTTAGTTTGGTGGAAACAACTTGAACGCATGCCAGATGAGCAATTGTTGTCTCTCGTCATTACCTGGGTTGACTTTAAAATGGAGTTGCGCAAATACTATGTTTCCCCTGACTCTCTCCATACCATGTATCATAGATTCCATAATCTACAACATAAAGTTTTATCAATGGACTTATGGAAGGGTACACTAACGAATTTTGAGTCCTTCAGTGTAGGCTAGATATTCAAGAGGAAGATGTGATGTCCATATCCTCTTACCTACATATGTTATACTATTCCATTATGGACCGACTAAAGTTGCACAATTATCGCGATTTAGATGAAGTTTCTAGTATGGCCCGTAGAGTGGAGTCCAGGCTTTGGTCTAGACCTCTTTCTAGTGTCGTCATTACCCCCAATTTTATAGCCATAAATTCCCCTTGTCTTACTACCAATGTTGTAGATGTTGGCCGACGTGTCGTCCGACATAAAAGTTTTGGGGAGAAAACTCCACAACATCGACATTTTAAGAAAAAAATGTCGTTTGTGGAAATATCGCCCAATATATCGGTTTTGCTCGATATATCGGGCGATATTTCGAGATCGATATATCAACGAAAGTATAAATATTTTTTTTTTCATTTCTTTTAAGCGGCCAAATAGACGTAGTTTGTTTTGTGCTTTATTTTGTGTATCTTTATGCGCCTAGCCTTGACAACTTTCTCGTCTCACCCTTATTTATTGCTCTTTATGGTGTTTACCACCATCAACTTCTCTTTCTTTTGTAATTTATAAATGTACATTATCTGTATATATATTTAGCGTATAGTTTATAAACATACAATATGTGCACAATTGCATATTTACAAAAATATTTGTATATATATATGAATACATTTATTTAAATATTAAATCCGATATTTTAAAATATCCCCGATATGTCCCTGCAATCCGACATCCGACATTTCAAATGCAAACCAACATAAATATGATATCCAACATCTACAACCTTACTTACCACCGCCACGAGCACCTTGGCCCCTCCTTTCTCCAATATAGCACTCCCTTCAGTCGTAGAACTTCTTTTTGAGCATTGGCTCCTAGAAAAAGTTATTCTTCCTCGTCTTCCTATCATCCTGACCAACATTGTGACTCCACTTGTCCCCACTATAACCCAATCTTTAGCCAATGAGTTTCTTTCTGATCCTCTGCTCCAAGAAAATCTTGCTAGAGACGTGTCACTCATCTTAGATGATACATATTTGATCTCCGCATTTACTGACTCCTCTAGTTTACTACAGTTGCACACCACTGATCCCGTAGTTATTATGCTTAGTTATTATGCTTGACTTGCACTTGTCATTGAGACTATTGTCATCACCTTGCATTGACTTTATATTTGGGGACCACACTCTTATTATAACCCATGATCCATTGTGTGTAAACACACACAATGTACTTTATCATCAATTTAACTATCTCTTTAGGAAAATTCGTATTGAGAGGATAGTAACCATCACTAAGATTCTCACTCCTCGTAGGGACACACACTTTAGAGATTTATCGGAAAAATTTAAATGGTAGATTTTAAATTTTAAGTTTGGTGATCAAGATATTTCACGCAATGAGTGATTTAAATATCTGGGATTGATAGTTCAATACGATGGAGGTGTAGATAAAGACATGATACATAGAATCCAAGCAGGGTGGTTGAAGTGGAGAGGCACGTTAAGGATCTTATGTGATCATAAAGTACTATTAAAACTTAAAGACACGTTTTACCATACTGCAATTAAACCAATGATGCTTTACGGTTCGGGGTGTTGGGCAGTGAATTGTGTACATTAACAAAAAATTAGAGTCGCGGAGATGAGAATGCTTAGGTGAATGTGTGGACACACGCGACTGGATAAAATTAGGAATGAGTGTGTGAGGGATAAAACATGAGTGACACCAGTTGTAGAGAAGATGCGAGTGATATATAGAATGAAATAAGTCAATCATGATCTCAATAATAGGGTATACACATTTATATATGTATGAAATGGTGATTACAATACCTGAGTTGAGCATAAGTTATATCTACCATATACAGTATCTCTAACACATATACAATATCTCTAACACCCCACTCAAACTCACGAGCGATCATAAACCGAGAGTTTGGACAATAGATATGCATGCTGATTTCGTGGGCTTAGTCATCAAATCTGCAAGCTGCTGCTAAGAAGGAACAAAGTAAGGAGCAGGAGTACCACATCCATATTGCTCATGTATGAAGACAAAATCAATCCCGATGCTTGGAAAGAGAGTGATTCACCAGGTTCAGAGCAATCTGAATGACAGCAGTGTTATCACAGTGGAGTGAAGTGAGATATAGAGAAGAGACACCAAGGTCCTTTAGAAGCTAGTGGAGTCAAATAATGTCCTCAACAGTGGTAGCCATGACCCGAAGCTCAGCCTTAGTACTGAAACTACAAACACCGGGCTGCTTCTTGGACTTCCATGCATTAAGTGAAGAACCTAAGAACATGCAAAAATCAATAACAGATCGACGATCAACATGATCACTGGCTCAGGTAGCATCCGAGTTAGCATGAAGCTGAAGAGAACTACACTAGAGAAGAAAAGACCATGTGAAGTCATCGCCCGTAGATAGCGCAGGAGCCGCAATATGTGACCATAATGCATAGAGGTAGGCACACTAACAAACCTCCTCAACACATGAACAACATGGGCAATGTCGGGCCGAGTAATAGTGAGGTAGACGAGACTCCCAACATGGTGACAATAACAAGTAGGATCAAAAATTGGAATTCTATCATCCAAACGTAGTTGAAGGTGAAGCTCCATAGGGGTGTCCACGACGCGAGAGTCAGAGAGAGTAGCCCAAGCTAAGAGATCTGATGTGTAACGCCGCTGGGAGTTAAAAATCACAGTCTGTAGAGGTGACTTCAAGGCCCAAGAAGTAGCTCAGGTGTCCAAGGTCAGTCATTTGAAACTGCTACTGAAGATGATGCTTGACAAATGCTACAAAAGAAGGATCATCTCAAGTAATAATCATATCATCGTCATAATGTAACAGAAGAGTCTGGCCATGAAAGGAGTGCACAAACAAGGCTGGATCATGTGGACTCGGGTGAAAACCAGTGGTTGTAATGGCGAAGATGAAACTTGCAAACCACGCACGGGGCGCCTGCTTGAGTCCGTAAAGAGCTCGCCTTAAGCTGCATACAAGACCTGGAGGAGAGAGAGGCCGGGAGGAGGAAGCATTTATATCTTTAGCTGAAGGCCGCCATGAAGAAATGCATTCTCCACGCCGAGCTGGAACAGAGACCAGTGACGAACACCTGCAATTGCAATAAGAGTATGAATAGTAGTCATGTGATCAACCAGAGCAAAGTTCTCGTCATAGTCTCGTCCCTGCTCCTGCTGACAATCACGTGCCACATGCCGAGCCTTGTACCTTCCCATAGAACCATCTGAGCGAGTTTTGACCTTGAAGACCCATTTGCAAGTAATATGCTTAGCCCCCTGTTGAAGAGGGACAAACTCGAGTGGCTCCAACTCAGCAGACATGATAGCCTGCCACTCAGATATCGGGGCAGCCTCATGGTAGGAAGTCAGCTCTGGAGTACCACATGCAGTAGCAAGAAGGGCAGGCAGGACCAATGGTAGTGTATCAAGGCTAAGGCGGTCAGGAGGATGTCTCTCAGGAAGTAGCTAACGTCGCGCAAGAGGATCATCCACAGGACGCTCGCTGGAGGAGACAGACACTGAGTTTGGGGGCACTGGGGGCGAGGGAACAGAACAGGGATGACGGGTGTAGTTATATAGAAGGGGGACAACAAGCTCATCATAGGGAGAAGTGGGGGACGAAGGGGAGTGAGGAGGTGAGACTGCAGAGGTCGGAGGTCGTGTAGACAGTGGAAAAGGAAGAGGAGGAGGACACACCGAAGGAGAGCAGACATGAGGTGGTATGTAGGAAGGGTGAGAAACTGCACATCAAAGGGAGTAATAGATGAGTGCGATGGGACAAAGGACACAAAGAAAGAGTGAGACTCGTCAAATGTGACATCACGTGAGATGCGTAGTCGATGTGCAATAAGGTCATAACAATGATAGTCCTTATGCTCAGGACTGTATCCAAGAAAGACACATGAAATAGACTGATCAGAGTGTTTGTTACGCTCACGTAGAGGGAGTAAAACATAACACCGATAGTCAAAAACACAAAGATGAGTGTAACGTGGGGGGGGGGGGGTCAAAAGTACAGACCACCCACCAGGACTCTAACCCTGCAGGAAAGTGGAAGACTGCAGGTTAATAAGATAGACAAAAACAGTGTTGTAGATGTGGGCCGACATGTCTGATATGTCGGCCGACATAATGGTTTTCAACAGAAAACGCAACGACATCGACATTTTAAACAAAAATGTCGTTTTTAAAAATATCCCTGATATATCAGTCTTCAGGTCCCAATATATTGGTCTTACTCGTTATATCAGGCGATATCTCGTGGACAATATTTGGTGAGCACTAAAAATATATATTTTTCATTTCTTTTGTGTCTGAGCGATAATATTTTGTTTTGTGCGACATTTCGTGTATCTCTCTGAATTAAGATTTGTCTTCTTTCTCGTCTCGCTCTCTTTTGATGCTCTTTATGTCGTATATTGCCTTCAATGCTTTTTTTTATGTAGTTTATAAATATACATTATGTGTATATATGTTTATTGTATAATTCATAATCATACATTATGTATATATATGTTTATTTTGTAATTTATAAAAATACATTATATATGTAACTGCACATGTTTACAAAAATGTTTATATATATATGAATAAATTTATTTAAATATTAAAATCCGACATTGTAAAATATTCGCGATATATCCTCCGCAATCTGACATACGACATTTCAATCTCAAACCGACATGAACCCGACACCCAACATCTGCAACCTTGGACAAAAGTGGAAACAACCTCAGCCCTAAAATAAGGGGGAACGTGGGAGGAGAAGAGGATGGTGCGGGCTGTCTCAATAATGTGGAGATCTTTCCTTTCTGCGGTGCCATTCTGAGCGATACCATGACTGATGAGAGAAGCAAGATGCGAACCACTTGTATGACCAAGACGATGATGGCACTGAGAGAAGCCCACCAAAGGAAGACAAAAGGTAAAAGCTGCCGCCGACGATGAAGTGGATGGAAGATGGAGATGATCATGAACGTATACCCCGTTACGACGACGACCAGCTCCTAGGAGTGTCCATGTCAGACGATCCTGCATATGACACACAGACTCATCAAAAAATAATAAGACAACCGTGGGATGTGAGTTGACTGACAGATATAAGGTTCATGGATAAATTGGGTATGTAGGCAACATCTGGAACATGAAAATGATTGGTATGAAAGAGGCCAAAGTTGACGATGGGGAGAATGATGTCATTTGCTATCACGATACTAAGGTCAGCGGAGTCGGGCCGACATGACAAAAGGTGGGTGGTATCATAGACATGTGAAAGAAGGCTCCGGAGTCAAGAAAACAATTGGAGGGAGAGATACCTGCATGGGCGGAGGCAGTCCGTTGAGAGGCAGAGGCGTCAGAAGCATCCAGTGGAAGTACAAAGGCAGAAGAGCGAAGCAGTGTACCCTGGGAGAGCTGTTGGGTAATTAGTTGGGCAAGCTCAGATATAGAGAGAGACTGCCTCGAAGCAGAAAGGTGCACCAGCAACACGTTGCTGACCAGATTGCTGAGCCTTTTGAAACTTTTGACACTCATATTTGACATGACCAAGACACTGATAGTAGTGACAACAGACAGGTGGGCGACGTGGAGCACCAGACTGAGCTGCCTTGTAGTTTCACACGTCGAGGATGACATCAGCGTTCTGGAGGAAGGAAGCTGAGATGTGAGACGATGCCATCGAACCAATAGATGACAGAGGTGGCCGAAGATGAAGATCGGGGCTGCGGGATCAACCAGAGAAGAAGATTATGACCAAAGATTTGCTGAGGAGGAAAACAGGGTCGGCGCCTGCGGAATTAGCCGAAGGAGGAAAACAGGGCTGACGTCTACGACTCCAACAGAGGAGGAAAATAGGGCCGGTGGCTAGGACTCCGGCGGAAGGCGTCGAAGTCGCCTGGATCGTCAAAGTCGATCGTCTGGAGCGCGTATGGATCGTTTCGACGCTCGCATGGATCGTCTGGATGCGTTCAACGCCGACTCCGACGAGGCAGCAGAAGGTGGGATTGGCTCGGTTGTGGAGCGGGTGAGACATGAATTCAAGGATGGGAAGCATGATCGAGATTGGCGACCGGAAGCGAGATCAAGATCGGCGACCAGAAGCGAGATCAAGATCGACGACCATAAGCGAGATCGGGATGAGGATCGAGCACGAGAGACAGATGCATTAGCGAGAGGCACGAGAGACGGATGCATTAGCGAGAGGCAAAATCAGATATCGTGCAGGAAACCCTAGCCTCTGATACCATGATAGATAGAATGAAATAAGTCAATCATGATCTCAATACTAGGGCGCACGCACACACACACACACATATACATGAATGTGATTACAACATTCGATGTGAGCCTAAGCTATATCTACCATATACAATATCTTTAACAGCAAAAAGCTCGAATATGATGGTTCGGACACATAAAATGTAGACCATTAGAGGCACCCGTTAGGCATTGTGAGAGTTTTGTCACTCAGCATGGTAAACGGGGGAGGGGTTGACCAATAAAGACTTGGAATGAAACTATAAGGAAAGGTATAATGTCCTTAGGCATTAGTGAGATTATGACTAAAGATCGGGCACATTGGCGACAAAGGATCCATATAGCCGACCATAATATAGTGGGATAATGGCTTGAGTGCAATTGTTAGTCACATTCTATTGGGTGATATGTCTGGGGTCGTTGATATTGGTCTAGTAGACGCTTGTAGGTGTCTGACAAGACAACCGGTGATATATTTGCGTCCTACCTTACTTTTTTGATTCCCACTTTCCAGTACTTTGTAATATCCGCCTTTTTGATGCTTTGATTTTTACTGATAATTTAAATATTATGCATATAATTATGACTAACAGTTTGCGAACATCTACAAAAAATTATAATTCCATTGTTGATTTTATTATCGGGGATTATATTTTCTGAAGGAGATTGATTTCCTGCATTTTTCAGAAATGAGAATTTACCTATAGGTCATAAGCTGCAGCAAAGGATCTTTCCTTTGCCCCACTGCCAAACACAGTCCAAAGTTTTCTACACCTGGTTTCATTTCAGACTTATCTTGGCGGAGTCTACTCAGTTCTTGCTTATTTAGCAGCATGACGGAAGTGGAGCATATTCACATCGACGGCCAGAATTGCTTTCGCAGGATACATTACACTCATTTTTATTTTTCGCATTGTCTTTGTGTAGCAAATGTCTTCCCTTATATGCATTTATTTATCGTGCATGTGCTATTTACCTTATATTGTGCATATTGTCAGCTCTCATTGTGACTGTTTATTGATGTGATCGTCCAATGAGTCCCTAAATAAAAAGATCTGTCAAATTATGTAATTTGTTAATTATGGTAAGCACAAAAAATGATAATTAGGTATATTCTATTTTCATAATTAATGTATGATAAGAATTAATAAGTGGGAAAATCCTTTGAAAAATTCCTTTTTTGGTCCTTTGAAATCTCGTACTTTGAAAAATTCCTTTTTTGGTCCTTTGAAATCTTGTACTTTAAAATTTAATTCCTTTTAATTTTTTAAAATACCTAAAACTTATTCCTTATTAAAAGCCGGTCCTCCCTCCAGAAATGGAAGCTTGGACCAATACAAAAATAGGGAAATCTTCTCTGTTTTCGGAGGTCCAGCCCGACGCTTGCTTCTTTATGTGAAACCACCGTTCCAGCTGATGGTTCTCCCCACCAGTGCTTGCAGCTTCCCAACCACCATCCCTTTAAGTTTCAGCGACCCCTCCTCCATGGTTATCGCCTACTGCAACCTAGCGTCTATCAGCCGCTGTCCGCCCGACTGTTACATCTTTAGCTATTTTTTTCACCTTTGTTCAACTGTCCTCCTATGACCGCCCCTTGGTGCACCTTCCCTCCATTTCCAACCACCCCCAAGCAGTCCTGAGGCACAAACAGTCCTGAGCCACAAGCAGATGCCCCCTTGTTCTGTGCCCCCCTATTCTGTTGCTTTCTTCGCCTATGGTATATCTTCAACTTTTTTCGTGTTCATTACATGTTTTTAAAATGATATAGTTTTATTTACTTGATATTTACTTTTCAGAGCATTGCTTGCCTCAATTAACATAGAACCTGTTTGTGATCAATTTAAAATATTCTCACATTTTGACTTGTTTACTTGCATGCCTGTGGAGCATTAATCATGTTCATATTTATATGTTAGTATGTTGGCTCGTATCCGTGTTTGCGAACCCTAGATCGAATATCACATGCTATTATTAGTGAAATCTTGTTTGCGCAGCACAAGTAAAAACACTCCCAAATTTATTATTCATATATCAAAACCCTAATTTTGCTTTACATTAGTTTCACAACGCCTATCTTAACCTGTGTCGATAATAAGTAGGATTTTCATTTTGAAAATTTTCTCCCTAATTACTGCAGAATTGTTCCTACTTTAAAGTTGTCTTCTCTTGAGATGGACTAATGTTAAGATTATTTCTTTTGGCAGGCCAATTTTAAGAATATTGTTAATTCTGTTTCGGTGTTTGGGAAACCAACGTGTACTTCTGCATCTATTGCTTGGAGTCCTCGAAGAGGTGAAAACCAACAATCAAGCTTTTTATTGGGATTTAGCTCAGATCTCCCTCAATTTAATTCCTGCAAGGTTAATATCATTCTAATGTACATATTATTATTTTTTATTCTAAAGGTATCCTGAAAAGAAAAGTAATAATTAAAGATTTGGTATAGTTTATTAACATTGCAATATGCTCAGACTTTCTCTATTTCTTACATGCTCAGCAGTCAGCATGATCTTTTTGAGGTCCTATTATTCTTTAGCATTTGAATGAACAGTTTAATCGAGAACTTACACAAAAGCTTCATCTTCACCTGTTTTGTGAATGATTACAATATATAAATGATAACCAGCTAACATTAAATTCGACTTCCATAAGCTGCTTGCTTTTGAAGAGTTAGAATATATGCTGCATGCCTTCATTTTTACTAGGCAATTTGATGCAGCTTTAGTGGCCTGTGAACATCAGTATTTTTACACTTCCAGTATGGTATTTATTTTGAAAATCTTCGACAAAAAAGTTTGTGGGTACCGAGTACGGATACCGGTATGTGTACCGGGTACGATGCGTATCCGGTATGACAGTCTTGACAACGTTTAAAAAAAACAAGGATACGGGTAAGGAGGGATACGTTGTATTAAATATAATAAATATATATGTATATATCACAAATGTAACTATAAATTCTCAAAACAATAAAACATAAAACATAAATAATCAATTGAAGTAGAAACTCATAAATAATGCAATATAACATGAAGTTATTCAACATAAAATATTCATAATCATTCAAATTTAACGATGTTTATCACACATTTTCTTCATCTTCCTCCGTATTGTTGGAGATCAAGATATCTTCAATTTCTGGCTCATTTAAAGACAAGTTGGCAATCGTAAGCACGCTAACTCTATCAAAAGAATTTGTCCATGCATCTCCTCCTATATCCCACATTCTACTCCTTCCTTGATTGTAGAGTTTGGTACAATATGTGTGCTATTATGTGCGATTTATTTATGTCTTGTAATATTGTATTTGTTATCCTGATCCCCCTCCAAATATAGAAGGGATTAGGACTCTTTCATTATAATTCAAGTCTAATTTTATTCCTGCAACATGGTATCAGAGCCAGGACTTCTCGTGCCCTAGCCGCCACCCGCACTGTTTCGTCGTTCCGTGTCGCGTCGTCCGCAGTTCTTCGCTGCGTGCGTCGGATCCACTCCGGCCTGGTAGTCCCGCCGCTCCCGCCGCGGGTTCCTCTCCCATTTTTGGCCGCGCTTCCCTTTCTCCTCGTCCAGTGGTGCTCCTTCATCGACTTCGCACAACTATCCTTCGTCGGTCTTTTAGGGCTCTCCAACGCTCCTTCGTAGGGCCCTACAGACGCTCCAACCCGCCACATTTCTTCTTCCAGTCAGGCTTTCTAGGGTTTGTATCCCCTCTTTCCGGTGCCGGACTTGCCGTGAAGCCTTTGTTTCCTTCCAACGCTGTTTGTTTTCTTCGCTATTGTATGGAGTGGATTTCTATTCCTCTCCTCTTCTTTACTTGTATGTATTCGGCGTAATCGACCGCTCTTTGCTTCTACGTGGATTGTGGTCTTCAGATTTCTATTCTTAAGCCACTATGTCTTCTCCCAGTGATTCCACTGCCTCCTCGCCGGTTCCTCCTCCTGCAAGTTCTCTTCGTGGGAGTCATGATCACAATACTACGCAGATTACTACTATCCGGTTAGATGATTCTAACTATCTCTCATGGTCTCTCTCTATCACCCTTGCACTTAAGAGCCGTCGTCTCTTTGGTTATTTCACTGGGAAAACTACGGAAATAGAGAAGACTGCCCTTGATTGGCCTCAATGGGATTCAGAAAATTCCTTAGTCATGTCTTGACTAACAAATTTCATGCAAGAGTCTATCGCTCGCAACTACTTTTTTCTGGATACTGCTGTTGATATTTGGCGGCGTGCAAAGACTACTTATTCTCGAAAGGGTAATGCTGCCCAAATCTTCCAGTTGAGGCGGAAGATATCCTTACTACGTCAGGGTGATCGTCCTCCATCTGTTTACTATTTGGAGTTTACTCAGTTGTATCGGGAATACGATCATTTCGATTCCCTCACCTTTGTTAGCCCGGTTGATGAGGCTATTGCTCGTGCTCGAGAGGATCACAACCGCATCTTTGAGTTCCTTCATGGTCTTCATCGGGATTTTGATTTGATAAGTGTTCAGATTTTGGGGCGTTTGTTGTCACCGTCTCCTCCGAAGGTTTATAGCGTTGTTCAAGAGGAGTTTAATCGTCGCCAGACTCTTCTTCTTGATCCAGCTCCTGAGAGTTCTGCTCTTGCTGCTGGTACCCCTTCTTTGTTGGGGGCTCGCCCAACCCGTGATTCTAAGCTGAAGGGTAGTGATAAAGACGATCTCCTCTGTGATTATTGTGGGAAGACCCGTCATACTGGAGACACCTGCTTCAGACTCCATGGTTTTTCTCCACCAAGAGGTGGTGCTCCTCGTGGTGGCCGTGGCTTCGGGCGCTTCCCTGGTCAACATACTTCTCGTTCTGCCCATCTCACTAATGCTACTATGGATACTTCTCATGCCCTGTGTGGTGCTTTTCCTTCTGTCCTCCCTGGTGTTCTTCCGGCTGATGATGTTCTTGCACTTCGCCGCATGATGCAAGGGATCTCCACGGACTCTGTTGCCTTGACCTCGTACACCCACATAGGGACTCCAGGTGCTCACTCTGCTACTTCCACTCAATGGATTATCGACTCCGGATCCACTGACCATATGACTGGCTCTGCCTCAGGTTTCATATCTTATACTCCTCTCTTTGGTCCTGATAAGGTGAGCATTCCTGATGAGTCCCTTTCTTCTATTGCTGGAAAGGTCTCCGTCTCTTGTTCCTCCCTCACCTTATCATCTGTTTTGCATGTCCCAAACTTCACACGTAATCTACTCTTTATTAGTCGTTTGATTAATTCCATGAACTGTTCTGTAATCTTTCATCCTTCCTCTTGTGTTTTTCAGGACCTGAAGACGGGGACGGTGATTGGCTCTGGTAGCTTAGTCAATGGTCTATATGTGCTCGACTCCGGCCCAGTGACACCTCCTTCGGCTCTTCACTCCAGCACATCCAATTTATATTCCTGGCATTGTCGCTTAGGCGCACGTCTATTCTTGTTATGAAGTTATTGTTTCCTATTATGCCTACTACTGCTTTTAATTCCTTTGTGTGTGATGTCTGCACTGTGAACAAACACTGTCGAACTACATTTAATCGTGCTTTGTTGCCAAGCTCTATTCATTTTACTGTGATTCATTCTGATGTTTGGGACCTTGTATTGTTTCTTCTATTTCAGGCTGTGTTTGATGACACTTTTATTGATTGGTTTTCTCGCACTACGTGGTTATATTTACTGCGGAAGAAAAGTGATGTTTTACTACCTTCAAAAATTTTTATAACAAGATCTGCACTCAATTTCATATCAAAATTCAGATTCTTCGCAATGACAATGGGCGTGAAATATCTAGATTTGCAGTTTTCTCAGTATCTGGCTGATCATGACATTATTCATCAAACTACTTGTGTTTATTCTCCTGCTCAAAATTGTGTTGCGAAGCATAAGAATCGTCACCTGTTTGAGGTGGCCCACTGCCTTTTATCTACCATGCATCTTCACAAATACTACTGGTGCGATGTTGTTCGTACTGCGGTATATCTCATTAATCGCATGCCACCGCGTATTCTTGGTAATGCCACTCCCCTTGGCACTCTTTGAGTCCCTTCCTCTCAGCTTCCTCTTAAGGTGTTCAGATGTGTCTGCTTTGTTCACATCCATCACCCTCCTCGGACCAAACTTGATCCACGTGCACTAAGGTGTTTGTTTATTGGCTACTCTCCTACGCAAAAGGGCTACATGTGTTTTCATCCTCCTACGAAGAAAGTCTTTGTCACCATGGATGTCACGTTCTGTGAATCTGAGGCCTATTATCCTGCCCCAGGTGACATTCATTGCCCACTCCTCCTTTGTCTTCTCCTGTACCACTACCCGTTCCTCCACCTTATCCCTCACTTCAAGGGGAGCTTATACTGCTGGAAGTGATCAATTCTCCTGCTCTTCATCCTACTGCTCCTACTGCTCCTACCTTGCAGGCGAGGAGAAATCAGAGGACCATTAGCACACTTGACCTGACTGTGCAACCAGATCAAACACTGGATCCCGACTCAGTGTCTTCTGAACCTCCCATTGCTCTCAGGAAAGGTATTCGATCATGTACTCAACGTCCTCTTTCCAATTATGTTTCTTATGACTCATTCTCTACTTAACATAAGACCTTTGTGTCTTCCCTCGCTAACCTGTCCGCAGCAGCATCTTGTAAGAGTGCTCTGGAGATTCCCGAGTGGAGAGAGGCGATGCTGGAGGAAATGGCCGCTCTAGAAAAAAACAACACATGGGATTTGGTGCATCTTCCCACGGGAAAAAAATCGGTTGGATGCAAATAGGCGTTCTCTGTTAAACAATACCCCCAAGGTGTTGTTGAAAGGTGTAATGCAAGACTGGTGGCAAGAGGGTATACCCAAACCCTTAGGATTGACTATTAGGAGACGTTCGACCATGTCGCAAAGATGAACACTATTAGAGTCCTTTTATTCTGTGCTGCTTGCAAAGGATGGGACCTTTGGCAACCTGACGTAAAAAATGCTTTCCTCCATGTGGATCTTGATGAGGAAGTGTACATGTCCCTTCCATCTGGCCTTACTCCTAAAGGTTTAGTAGGAAATGTTTGCAAGTTAAAGAAAGTCCTATATGAGCTAAAACAGTCTCCAAGAGCTTGGTTTGAGAGATTTCACAAAGCCATGTTGTCATTTGGGTATCACCAGGGCAGTGCTGATCATACATTGTTTATCAAACATTGGGCCGATAAACTCACAACTCTCATTGTTTATGTTGATGATATTGCTATAACAAGCGACGATGTGGAAGAGATCAAGCTCCTAAAACAAAAATTGGCTTCTGAGTTCGAGATCAAGGACTTGGGTGCACTCAAATATTTCTTGGATATTGAAGTGGCAAGGTCCAAACATGGGATTTTCATCTCCCAATGGATGTATACTCTGGACCTGCTTGAGAAGACTGAGATGAGTGGATGTAGATCAGCTGATACCCCAATTGAAGCGAACTACAGAATGGGTCGTGATGATGGAAAGAAGATTGAAAATGTACCTGAATTTCAGAGATTGGTAGGGAGGCTGATCTACCTGGCTCATAACCATCCTAATATTGCTTACACTGTAAGTGTTGTCAGCCAGTTTATGCACGCTCCAAAGACTCGTCATGCAGATACTGCCTACAAGATTCTAAGATACATGAAGTCCTTACATGGGAGTGGGATCCTGTTTTCCCCAAATTCAGCTCTAAAAATTGAAGTCTACACCGATGCTCAATGGGCCGGATCAATTGACGATCAGCGATCTACCTTGGGGTACTGTTCTGTTGTTGGTGGGAATCTTGTTACTTGGATAAGTAAAAAAAAACATATTGTGCCAAGATCTAGCGCTGAAGCAGAGTTTCAGTCTACGTCTCATGGTGTTTGTGAAGGTCTTTGGTTACACTCCTTGCTAAGTGACTTGGGACTCTCATAAGATGAGCCCATTCAGTTGTATTGTTATAACAAGGATGCTTTTAGTATCGCCCATAACTCTTTTCAACATGATCGAACTAAACATATTGAAGTGGATCATCATTTCATCAAAGAGAATATTGAAAAGGGGATTGTATGTACTCCCTTTGTTCCCGCAGATAGACAACTTGCTGATATACTCACAAAAGTTCTGAGTGGGAGTACCTTTGGAAGAATTGTTGTCAAGTTGGGCATGATTAACATCTCACGCCCAACTTGAGGTGGAGTGTTACAATATGTGTGTTATTATGCGCGATTTATTTATATGTCTTGTAATATTGTATTTGTTATCCTGATCCGCCTCCATATATAGAGGGGATTTTGGCTCTTTCATTGTAATTCAAGTCTAATTTCATTCCCGCAACAGAGTTCATTCCTCCTCAATAAAAGGCATAAATTATTATGCACATATATCAAATCATCAAATCATTGTAGTAGAATTTGTTTCTTCTCAATGAGTGAACGAATGAGTATGTGCTCCAATTTTTCTCACAACAGGACGATGAAGAAGGTTGACCTAAAAACTTCAAAGCAATTTTTATGTAATTTTGGTGCTGAAGTTTCATAGTAACTCCACCAATATTTGGGCAATAATGAAGCTCTACTCTCCAAATTATAAGAAAAAGTTTTAGTGTCACTAGGAGGAATTATTTTTCTTTACTCTGACCCCTCGTGGGCAATGTTTTTACAGGTGATCCAGGTGGGAAACTACGCCTAGGATGAGCGTTTGGTGGCGTCAGTTTGTAGTGTTTTTCTCATTCAGTTTTCCTTTACTTTCAGTAAATACTTGTAGTTGTGGACAATGTAACCTGTTAATATTTTTATGCCATGTATTAGACTTATGATATTATATCAGATTTTCAGTCATTTCAATTATATTCATGATTGGTAGCTCTGTGAATCCAGATATCAGGTATGTGGTTACCCTTAGTTTACTTTCTTAGCTTCCGTTGCTATTTATAAATTTTTAGTAGCTTCTACTTTATACCTGCTGTATAATAGTTTTAATTCTGTTTACTAGTTCTCTTTATATTGCTGACCCGGCTGAATGACTGATTATTGTAAAACTGGGAAGGGGTGTTACAGATCCAAGGATATTCATAACTGTTGCGGAGGGGCCTTTTGTCCGTATGAAGGCAACCTCCATTGATACAACTCAGAGGGTTCCAAAGAAATATTCTGAAATGAATAAGCATGAAATTGTACTGGCTACAATGGATAAAAGAGTAAAAAAATATAATAGTCAGTGCAATTGATGATTCCACCTTCCAAAACCTTGTGCACTGCTAGACAGCTAAGGAAATGTGGGACACCCTCATTGTGTACATGGAGGGAACTGAAGATGTGTGGGAAGACAAGAAATCTCTACTCAATCAAGAGTATGAATCCTTCAGGCAGAGCAACAAGGACATCATAGTTGTGTGCTATTAAAAGTTCTTCAAAATTATGAATGAGCTGATGACCGATGGAAGGATCTTTTCAAATTATAAGCTGAATGACAAGTTTTTCAGGTCTCTAATTAGAGACTGGGACAACAGGATATGTGCAATCAGGAAAATGTGGAACTTGCCCAATATTCCTCCCCATACTTTGTATAGAAAACTGCTCTTCTATGAGATGCAGCTAAATACAAGAAAGGAGGAGATTGCTGCCAAGGGTCTTCAGAAGGAGAAGACAGTGTCTCTCAAAGCTGGAAGTCAAAGAAGAACAAAGAGAGAATTCCCTCTCCTCCCAGAAGACCAGCTGTCTCAGAAACTTCTAAGCCCAACACTTCAGATGATGATGTATCTGATAGAGAGCTTGCTGCCTTCTCTAGGAAGTTCAAGAAGATTATGTCCAGAAAGAAGCACTGGAAAAACAAGGCTTCTTCCTCATCCGGCTACAAGAAAAACACCAAGAGGGACAGGTATGATTCCTCCTACAACAATCAGAGTTCTACTGATATTATTTGTTATTGTTGTATCAAGCCTGGACATGTCATTGCTGACTGTCCAATGAAAAGAAAAGAAAGAACTGCTTCCAAGGAGAAGAAGCATGGTGGTGAAAGGAGACATCACCACAAGGGCAAGAAGTCTGAAAAGACTTTCATTGCCAAGGAGGAGAAGAGCTGGAGTCAAAGTGACTCAGATTCTGAGGAAGAAGAAGCCTATTTTGGGCTACTTGCTGTTGCTGAAGAAGATATCTATCCTGCTACCAGGATATGGATCATGGCCCCATTGTCAAGCCCTGAAACTGACTGTGAAGCTGAAGAAGAAGAAGATGATAGCTGTGGCCTGATGGCCATAACAGAAGACATCAGCCAGGATGACTCTGAAACTGATGAGGTAATCATTCTTCCCCACACTCCTTCTGATTCTGAGTATGAAACTGGACCAGACTCTGAAGCATCCCCTTCATCCAGTGATGAGGATGGATCAAAATCTGAAGATGATGTCAATCAATTGATTGACAAGTATGAGGCTCTCTTGGAAGCTCTGAAAAAGAGCAAAAAGCTAGTCAAGAGACAAGCTGAAGAGATTGCTTCCCTTCAGTTTGCTAAGCCTGAATACACTGAGCCTGCTATATAGCTAGCTCAGATGAGTAGGGAAATAAGCAAGCTGAAAGGAATTACAATTATCCAAATGAGCTCCATCAGCTAGAAATGCAAGATCATTGAGGATATCGAAGTGAAATTTCATCAATTTGTCTCCGAGTCTAATGAGCTCAAGGAAATCATTGAAAAGCATGTTGAAATTAGAGTTCAAAATGTTGAGACTATTATAAGAAGCTTGAGAGTGAGCTCCTCAAAAGAGGAAGTTAATGACTCAATTCTTTAAGCCAAAATCTGTGCTCCCTATCATTGACTCATTCACCTCCCAAACAAATATGAGGGGATTGAGTTTTAATGGAAGGGGAGCAAGTGCTTGGAATAGAGGAAAAGGCAAGGATTCAATTAAGCTTCAATCTACCTTTCAAAAGGTACTGCTTCCATCTAACAGATATGATCATGACATTATGTATGGTCACTGGAAGAATGAAAATTCCTATAGCAAGAACAATCTTGCACCTAACTATGGAGGGAGAAAGGGCATGTGGATAAGTGTTTTGAAAGCTCCCCATGAGGAAACACAGATGCCTCAATATGATCCATTTGTGTTTGGTGCTCCTACCCCTACACTAAAGGGCAAGGAAGCTGCATCTTCCAAACCTCTTCCAGCAAAGGAACATGCTGTTGGCAAGTCAGTAACTTACCCTCACAAGGCAATATCAGATGCCATCAGCTGAGACCTTTTGCTATCAATCCGATACCGCTGAGTAAGGCAACTTACCGTCGAGTAAACAGTCAAGGACTAGCTGAGAGAGACAGAAAGAATGCAGTTGCCTTCTCAGCTAAACATGAACATAGAAATGTACCATCCGCTTTCAGAAATGTTCAAAAGAGAAGGTACATCTTTGAATGTTGGTGCTGTGGTAAAGTTATACACTTTGCCCTATATTTTTGGCACAACCCTAATGTGCCAAGTGCAAAGAAGAGCTTTCCAGCTAAAACAGAGAAAAGTATTGTTGTTTATGCTAACAAGAACCAAGTACCCAAAGTCAATTAGGCTCCTAAGGTAAAATGAATTGCTTCTTGCAGGATAGTTCAAGTACCAATCTGAAGGAAATATGCTACTTGGACAGTGAGTGCTCAAGACACATGACAGGAACAAAGAGTCTTCTAAAGTACTATGCTCCTTGAAGAATTGACCTAAGGTCATATTTGGAGGCTCAGACAAAGGAGTCACCAAGGGATATAATATGATTTCTAATGTCATAATCTCTATCACAAGGGTAGCTTATGTTGAAGGGTTGCAACACAACCTTGTAAGCATAAGTCAACTATGTGACTTAGGTTATGTCATTGAATTCCACAATGATTTAGAGGTTGTCCTATCAGACACTAGAAGTGGAAATGTTTATTGTTTGAATTTCATTTGCAATTATTCATCTACTCCTGTGTGTCTTGTAGTTAAGGAGATTGAGTCCCTTTGTGTTCAATGACACAAGAGACTTGTTCATATTAAATAAAAGACAATTATCAAGTCATTTTCAGAAAACTTAGTTAGAGATTCTTCCAAGTTAAATTGTGTTAAAAAATGTCCTTGTCATGCATGCCAAATGAGCAAGCAAACAAGGACCTCTTTTAAGAGCATTGGCTCCAAAAACTCTATAAGATGTCTTTATCTATTGCATATGAACTTGTTTAGTCCTTTGCCCATTCAGAGCTTAGGATCGATGCAGTATACCTTTGTGATTGTTGATGATTACTCAAAGTTTACATGAGTATACTTCCTTAGGAAGAAGTCTGACACCTTGGATGTCTTCATGAGTTTTGTCAAGACAATCCAGAATGAGATGAACTGTTCAGTGGTCAAATTGAGAAGTCACCATTCTACAGAATTCCAATCTGGGTTCATGACAAAGTTCTGTGAAGAACTTGGTATCACCCAGGAATTCTCTTCTCCTAGGACCCCACAACAGAATGAGGTAGCTGAGAGGAAGAATATAACTTTAATTGAGGCTGATAGAGCCATGATCTGTGATTGCTCACTTCCAGAATATTTCTAGGCTGAGACAAAGTTCTGAGCAGGGCATCAATCAACAAAGTCTATGGTAAGACACCCTATGAACTCATGAAGGGCAGAAAATCAACAATTTCATATTTTAGAATCTTCGGGTGCAAATGCTTCATTTTAATAGTGGAAAGTCCCATTTGACCAAGTTTGCTGAAAAATGCAATGTGAGAATTCTTGTTGGATATAACTCCTACAGTAGAGCCTATAGGGTATTCAACAAGAAGACCCAAGTTGTTGAAGAATCTATGCATGTTATTTTATGAGACTGACCTTCTATACAAAGGCTAGTCCAGTGTGCCTAATGATGCAGGTTCTGTGCCTAACATAAAAGATTTGTCCATTTAAGACGAGCCCAGTTCAAGCTTGAGTACCTCTGAAGTTGATGTGCTCTGTGAGGAAATTCAGCCGGCTGAAATCTTTTCTGAAGAACAGAATGGTGCTGACAGGTTGCCTGCTGCAACCAGGCATATGAGAGACCATCCCTGAACTCTCATTATTGGAGATGCAAGTAAGGGTGTCACACCAGAAGTAGACTTCATAATGAAGCTCTCTTCTTGAGCTTCTTGTCACAGGTAGATGTCAAGAAGTCCGAAGATGCAAACAAGGACCCATTTTGGATCAATGCCATGCAAGAAGAGCGCCAACAATTCAAGAGATGCAAGGTCTAGAAGTTGATGCCAAAGCTACAAGGACACAACATTATTGGCACCAAATGGATCTTCAGGAACAAGATGGATGAACATGTAGTGATAGTAAAGAACAAGACCAGATTAGTTGCCGGGGTATACAGACAAGAGGAAAGAATTGACTTGTACCAAACTTTTGCCCCAGTAGCAAGACTGGAGGTTATAAGGATATTCCTAGCTTATACAACATTCAAAGGGTTCAACATCCATCAGATGGATGTAAAATCTGCCTTCCTCAGTGGTAATCTGAAAGAAGAGGTATATATAGAGCAACACTCAGGTTTTGTGCACCCAGCTGTATCCTCTCATGTTTATTTCCTTAGAAAGACTTTGTATTGGCTAAAGCAGGCCCCCAGGGCTTGGTATGAAACCCTGTCTAGATTTCTCATTAAGAACAAAATTTAAGGGGAAGATATACAACACATTATTCCTAAGGGAATCAAATGACAAGTGTCTCTTAGTCCAAATTTATGTTGATGACATAATCATTGAGTCTACTAATGACAACCTTTGCAAAAGATTTGAAAAAAACATCACCTACAATGCTAAGTGCATATTGTATTTAATAACACATCTATTTCATGTCTATGCAAAAGTATTGTTTCTATAAACAGGTTTAGAACAAAGAAGGGTTATACCACTGTGATGGTATACAAATGTCAATTGTATAGTTGATATTCCGCTGAGTAGGGATCTAAGAGAAATTCCGCTGAGAATATAGTCTCGACTCAGCGTTACCACAGTGAAGCTAACTCAACGCCAATGCAGATACCACTGAGAACAAAGCTTTGTCTCAGCATTATCGTTGAAAGCCACGGGTCTCAGCACCAAGTCTAATACCGCTGAGAATGGAATGAATACTCAGCAGTACAGCTGACACGATTCAAATAATACCGTTGAGCCCGTACAGATTGGCGAGATCCAAAAATGGCGGAAGCAGTGAAAGGATGGGCCGAACATTCCTGTTCTGTCCAATACTTTGACAAGGCCTTTCCTAGGATCGTTGAAGAAGGTCAATGCTATAAGAAGATACTTAGGGCGCCTGAAGAAGAAGCCGTTGCTAGAAATCACAAAATCGAAAATGGCCCACTGCAATCTGATGAGATCAACAAGATAGTTCTTCCTGATAGCTCTCTTAAGAACAAGATAGAGTCGATGCAGACTCAAAGCCAGATCTTCCTTCTGCTACTAAAGGAGAAGATCAAGGAGGAGCAATCCCTAACCTGTGAAATCTGAAGATCATCCAGTCAGGGTTAAGTTCCAGATCTTGCCATTAAGGCAAGAACAACAGATCTCAATCTTCAAGGTCTAACCATAAATTAGACTTCTGTTCTAATCTTATTCATTATACTTTTGTAGGGCCTTTGCATCTGAGTTGTAGGGCACTTGTGCCTGAGCTGTAGGGCTGTACTCCCAGCCTGAGTGGTAGGATTTCAGTGGAAATCTGAGGCAGGACTTCTTGATAATCCTGAATGTAGGGCCTGTGTGCCTGAGGTAGGGTCTTGGAGGAGATCTGAGAAATCCTGATGGAATTGTTGTTGTAAGCTCTGTTGAGTCGAGTTTTGGAGGAGATTGCCTATTCTATCACATAGCTAGATAGGTGTAAAGGGAATGTGAATGTACATAGACCTTGGGGAATCACTATAAAACTCAGTGTTTGCTGAGTGTTTTCTTTGTTATTTATTTAACTGCTAAAACCTGAAAAGAACACATTAAAGTGCAAGACACCTATTCACCCCCCTTTAGATGAGTTAGACTACCACTAACTATAATCTATCAGATAGGGCACAATTATGACAAAGGATCCATATAGCCAACCACACTATAGTGGGATGAAGGCTTAAGTGTTGTTGGTGTATCACGCATATTGCTTGTGCCCGCTGATATGTCTTATTGGTGTGATCACCCAGTAGGACTTTGAACAAAATTTTCCGTCAATTTACGTAATATGTTAATTAAGGCAAACAACACAAAATCTATATTAAGATGTATATTCAAAATTTTTAATTAAAGTTATTAACAAATATTTATCTCATCTATTTAGGAGTATTTATAATTAGGAAATACCAATTAACCGAAATTCCTTTTCTTCATTTACCCCAATTAAAAATTAAATGCCTTTTGAGCCATTCCTTTATTAAAAGTAAATAATGAAGAAAATCCCATGTCCTATATACTGGCCCCTACGGTTTTACAGGGAAGCTGGGCGAAATAGAAAAGTAAGCAGAATCGTCTTTGTTCATTTTCGAAAAAGCAAGTCCACTACTCTCTTTCTCACGCACGACTACAGAAGACAAGCTTTTTTCTCCAGCGTAGGAAATGCCAGCCACCGCCTCCTAGGGTTTTGACGATCCAGCCCTGACGTCCTCCATACTAAAAAGCTCGTCTTCCCATTCCTGCAACAGGATGCCCCGAATGGCCTCTGCCGTTGAAATTCTGGTTAGATTCAGCCTCTCTACTAGAGGGCCGGTCGACCTCGACAAGTATTTCCCGGCCCTCCTCCGGTGACCAATCCGGTGGCTGAGTCCTCCCTACTGAAACGCTTGCTCGATCCCTCCTTCCCGAAAGATGAAGTAACCTTCCTCTCGCTTTGATTGAATTCCCCCTCTGAGCCATCTGCCGTTTCGACTGCTATTTTCTCGAGGTTCCCATGCCCGTTCTCCATGCGCCTAGGGTATACATCTTAAACATATCCCCTCTACTCATTTTTGTCAGTCAAAGGATATGCCTCAATTATTATTTTTATCTTTAAAATTAAGAGCGTCGCTTGCCTCAATTAATATAGAACATATTTGCCGTCAATTAAAATATCCTTGCAACTTTATTTTGTTATTTCTTACCCGTGGAGTGTTAAACTATGTCCATTAAATGTCCGCTTGTTAGTTCTTATGCATTCTTGTGAAATCGATGTCAATTGTTGCTTACAATTAGTCGTGAAAAACCTCTCTTGCGTTATATATTTGAAAAGGAACTCGAGTTTATTGATTTAAAATCGAATTGGGATTCCCAGATTTCATCAGTTTGGTATCAGAGTGTTTGATTCACTCTTATCTTGAATCAGACGATCCTTTGATTTTTTTTAAAGCTTGTTATTTAAAAAAGTTCTAAACAAAAAAGTTATTAAGATAATTATTTACAATATATATATATATATTTCATGCTCTTTTGAGTTAATTTTTTTTCCTTTATTTCTCTTATTAGAAAATATGATATAATAAAAAAATATAAAAAAATTCAAATATTTTAACTTGAGTAGTTTCTCGCATTAAACGATTCCAATATTTTAAATATTTGAGTAGTTAAATATTTTTTTTAAAGATCTCTATTAAAAATATATATTTACTTTTTTAGTTAAAAATCTATATAAGTTTTAAAGTTTAAAAAATTCAATTATGATTCTTATATTAAGAAAATTTTATTATCATGCTCTTTTAAATTTCAAATAAAATAAAATAAAAATTTCTTTTTATTTCTCTCCTTAATATATATATCTTTATCATATATAAAGAAATACTGTGACATGTGAATAACATGAGTTCGAAATTCCAGCCGCTGCCAGATCTGTCTCCATAATTCATCAACTGTTTATTCATTTCTGATGGACAAAATAAAAAACTCTAGATAGCCCAGACCTACAGAGTGCGAGAAATCGGAGAGAGAGAGAAAGAGAGGGAGAAAGAGAGAGAGAAAGAGAGAGGAGAGATGGAGAGAGAAGGCGACGGAGAGGCAGGCGGGCGAGTTTTTATATAGATATATATATTTTATTTATTTAGAGGCGAGAGAGAAAGAAAGTGGGAGAGAGAGGGGCGGTGAGAGAGAGGGAGAGAGAGGAGTGGATGATGGGAGAGAGGGCAGAGAGATCGGAAACGGTGGCAGATAAAGATAGAGGGAGAGAGAAAAGGTGGAGAGAGAGGGAGAGAAAGAGAAATGAGGGGAAGAGAGAGGAGCGTGGGGCCCATATCATTTAGGGAGAGATAAAAGGTGGAGAGAGAGGGAGGGAGAAATAATGAGGGGAAGATAGGGAGGGAGAAATAATGAGGGGAAGATAGGGAGGGGTGTATATATATATTTATTTAATTATTCCACTTCGAGCACGGGCGAAGCCCGTACAGAGGCGGGCGAAGCCCTCCTGACTGCGGACGAAGCCCGCCTGAGAGTATCGAGCACGGGCGTAGCCCGTGCGATATATATGATTTAAGTTTTAAAAAATATTTCTTTCAAATATTTTAAATTTGTTTGTTTTATTTAGATGCTTAACTATTTAAGTAAATTTAGGGAAAAAGTTGTAATTGGAAAATTGTGTAAGTTTAGAGAGTAACTGATGGTGCACGACGCCTGATACAGGTTTATTCCCGCAGGAGGCGGTGAATGACTACCCGTTCGGGCGATCCGAGTTCACGGTTGCGCCCGGATGGTCGTTTCTAGTCTGTTTGATGTATCATTTTATTTATTTTGAGCTGTATTTGACACCCGATCGAACTGGACGATATGAGTCGTTCGATTCGGGTGGCGTATGGTGTTTACACATATATATAAGCTTATGTTTCCGGTTGTGGGGATCAAATGTTCAATTACTATTCTGAACCGTCGGTCGTGTGCTCGGTGCGATTCCGGCAGCGTCTTCTCGCTGGTGTGACGCCAGGACAACTCCGCTCCCTCGCCACCTCCTCTACCATTGGACCACCTTAAGGCCACCTCCTCTTCCCTCGTGTCCTCCCCGTGTTCTCTCCAACAACCCGCACTACTATTTCCTTTCCCCCATAGCCGATTCTTCGCTGGTGCGACGCCAAAATAGTCGGCCCCCTCTTCCGCCTCCTCCCCACAATAAAATCCCGTGAGCCTCCTATCTTCCTCTTCCTGACGCAATACCCTCGCTATTCGCTTCATACACCTTCTGCCTCTCTTTCCCGCCAGCCAATCGGTCAACCACACCCCACCGCCCGACCACCAAGTCTTCCCAACCATTTTCCCTTGCCATAAAGCCCATACCTCACTCCCTAGTCCATCAACCGCTCGTCCCTTACATTTCTTCTACCATCACCCTCCCCTTTAATCTTGTGTCTTGGACTCCACCACAAACAATCATTCCCCTCCTCTTCACGACCCTACCCGAGCCACACTCATCCTGATCCCCTCGGCCTACACCACCTGACATTGCAGTGACCTTGGACGCCCACAACTGACCATTATTCTCCACCACCTGCACGCAAGTTGTTTCTCGAGTTCTTATTTTCTATTGTTGTATATTTGACACTATACTCGTAGTGGATGTTTATTTTACTTGTTATTTATATCTGCTATTGTATGATTTGCGGTGTTTATTTTGCGCGTGCTTAAAAATAATTGTGCCTCTATTGTTTGAGGAATTTAAACTTAATATCCTTAATTATTGTTTGTGATTGTCTGTAGATCTGTTAATTTTTTAAAGTAATTAATTATAGTTGTAATTTTTGAGCGGACCACCTTCTGCATTGACATTACATTTCATCGCATTTAGGACTGCATTGAACGTGTTCACCCTCGAGTCGACCTGCTACTGCATCAGTAACACGGGAGATCTAAGTGCTCAAATAAAAAATTATCAAAAATGATAACGTCTCTCACCACTAATGTAAAACACGATCTAAAAGGGTTCCACGACTCAAGTAGCGAAACTCAGTCTCATGTATATTCATGGCATGAAGAGAAGACTAACCCTAATTACTTAGAGCCTGCACACCCAAGCGATTTTGATGGACTTCTTAGGGCATGAGGGATGTCTAAACTGGTGTCATTATATATAATATTTCATGAGTCAGAGTCAGATACCCATGTGTAGGAAAGTCGAGTATTTCACTTGCAGGATTAAGGGACCTATATTAGATTGGTGGATACAACTCGAACGCAAAAAAGATAAGTTATGGTTGTCTCCCGTCACTACTTAGGTTGAGTTTAAAATGGAGTTGCGCAAACACTATGTCTCTCCTAAGTATCTTCAAACTATTGATCGTAGATTCCATAATCTATAATAGAGGGGTTTATCGGTGGATGTTTACACTAACAAATTTCTAGTTCTTCAGTCTAGGCTAGGTATTCAAGAGGGCGATGTGATGACCATGTCCCATTATATGCATGAGTTACACTTTCATTAGGGACTAACTCAAGATACATAATTATCGCAATTTTGAAGAAGTTTCTTGTATGACTCGTAGATTGTAGTTTGAGTTTAGGTTTACCGATAGACCTCTCTCTAGTCTCGTAGTTGCCCCTACTGTTATGGCCATAGATTACCCAAGTATTACCACCCCAATTAGTACTTTGGCCTCACCTATCGCGACCATCACGCTCCCTTCAATCGTAGAGCTTCTTCCTAAGCTCCAACTCCAGGGAGGAGAGCGTCTTCTCGTTCATCCTATCATTCCGACAGAAATGTGACTCCACTTTCCCCCACAATAGCACAACCTTTAGCCGTCAAGTTTCTTCCTGAGCCCCTGATCCCAGAAGAATAATTTAATATAGTGACATGTGATTCATCTTAATTGGCACATATTCGAGCTTCGCATTTCATCATTCTCCTAGGCTACTACCATCACCTACACCTGAGCCCACTGATATTAATCTTGATGGTCAATCACCCTTGACATTAGAAACACCACCTTATATTAAATTTGTATTTGGTGATCGTATCTTCATTATACCCCAATATCCTTTAAGTATAGGAGTGTGTGACGGATACTATTATCAGTTGATAAATATGATTTGGAGCATTCATGTTATAAGGATTGAGAGATCTACAAAGATTCACTCTAAATGAGGACATATGCTTTAAAGAATTTCTCTCAAAAATATTAAATGGTAGAGTTGAGATCAATTTTCAATCTATAGTGTTAGATTCTATCGGGTGACATATTTGAGGTAGTTGATATTGGTCCAGTAAACATTTGTAGGTTTCTGCATTATAGCTTTTGATGGATGTGATTGAATGATTTCACAGATCGAGCCGACTTACTTCTTACCTTGCGTCTTTGATTCCCACTCCCTCCCACTTTGTGGGTATCTCTTTGATGCTCTGATTTTTACTGATCATTTAAATATTATGCATAACATTATAACTAAAAGTTTGCGAGCATTTTTGGAAACATATAATTCCATGGTTGATTTTATCTCTAGGAATTATATTTTTTCAAAGAGGATTGGTTTCCTGCATTTTCTAGGAACAAGAGTTTTCTTATAGGCATGGTTGCAGATGTCAGATGTCGGGGACATGTCGGTTTGAGTTTTCATGTCAGTTTTTTATATATCGAGGATATTTCATGTATTTGATTTATATTTTTAATTAATTATATATAAAATTAAATGTTATTTTTTATACTTACAACAATACTAACTATTTTACAACTTATTGAACTTCTAAATATTAAAAGCTATATGAAAATTTTAACATACACTACGATAATCATATAAAATTTGTAAAAGTAGTAATTTTAAAAAGCTTGCAACTATATATTGTTTTTATGACGTCAAAAGTTTAAAAATTAAATTTCAAAGATACTTTGTTCTTCAATCTTCATCACTTATAAACTATCCATAGTCGACAGAGTAGTTAAAATATGGTCATCATGTGATGAACCCTCTAGATTTGCCACTTCTACCTTAGATATTTTTCTCTTTCTCTTTCTTTGATAACTAATTGCCACTTATTTGCTTTTAGTTTGTCTAGAAGGCCTCCTTTCATCAAGATCAACGTCGACTATATTTCCAATTTACGCCCATGTCAACCCCTCTCCAGGTAAGACTTCATCATCACCATCTTCATTTTCATTCTCCTTAGAATCAATATTCACCATCCACTCTTGTACCTTCCCAGAATCTAAACTTTTAGTTGTCAATGGATCTCGAGATGTGTCTGAATATTTCGACTTCAACAAAACATTAAACTTTGCAAATATTAGATCGTTCAATCTATTGCTATCGAGTTTATTCATTTTCTTAGAATGTATCTACAAAAATTTTAAAAATGCTAAATAATGCATATAATCATATAATAGAAATAACAAACGAACATAGCCACCAAGCAGGGATCAATGCAACCACCAATCCACGACCAATTGACTACATCCACCAGCAAGAAGCAATGCAATCACCAATCTATGACCAGCTGTCTACAACCACTAGCAAGGATGCAACATAACAAAAAGGCAGGGCAATAAGGTAGGGCAATAAGGCTGTAGGGTAAGTCTGTAGCAAAGCAATCTATTTTAACAGCAAGGCAGCAGGGCAATAAGCCAGCAAAGCAACCACAACTAGCAAGGAAACTAGCAAAGCACCAGAAAATGAAAAATGCAGAGTGAGTGAATGAGAGAGATAGGTAGGGAGAAGAATGCAGAGCGAGAGATTGAGAGGGAGAGTCATGAGGTGAATGCACCAACCGAGAGATTTAGAGCACCAGTAGATAGAGTCGAGAGCCTGAGAGATTGAGAGCACCAACTAGAAAATCGAGGGCACCAGAAAGAACAACCAAAATGAGAGCACCGACCAAGGGAATCTAGAGCATCAGATAGAATAACCAGCGAGCACCAGGGAGAACAACCAACAGGGAGAAGAATGAACTAGATAGAACAACCAACGAGCCAGAGTGTCGAGAGCCCGAAAACGAGAGAGATCAACCAGCGAGCGCAAGAGAGTCGAGGGAGAGCACCAGCAGAGAGGACGAGGAAGTGCTAGAACTAGAGAGCGACTGAAATGAACCGATGCGGGGGTGGGTGGTCGGGGTGTGAGGTGTGTGAGTTAAAATAAGCGAATAAATAAATAAATAATTAATTAAAAAAATGGCTGACGTTCGACGTTTTATTGGGCCAATATATCTGTTATAACCGATATATCGGTCCATTTTTTTCCAAAATGTTATGGGCCAAAAAAACCCGAAAAAGTGGTGTTTTAGGTCTCAATCCTTTATGTCGACCGACATATCGGACATGTTACCCGATATCTACAACACTGCTTACAGGTCCTGAGCTGCTGTGAAGGATTTTCCCTTTACCCACTGCCTACCACAACCCAGAGTTTCCCACTTCCTGTTTCATTTTAAGATCTATCTTACAAAGTCTACTCAGGTCTTGGCTATTCAGCAACATGATGGTATCAGAGCATATTCGGATCGACAGTCAGACAACCTTGTCGCAGGCTACACTACACTCTCGACGGGGTCGAGGTCTTTCAACCCTGGGAGAATTGATGCAACATGCGTCGCATCTTCAAGTTGTTTCTTTACTTTTACTAGCACTTATATCGCACACCTTTTTTTCTTTATTTCTTGCATTTTCTTTTGTAGCACATGTTTTTGTGCACATTTATTTATTTATCGCATTTTGAATCGCGCACATCGCTCGCGCCCGTTATTACATCTTATTGGAGTGATCGCCATGTAAGACTTGTAGAAATGGAGAAAGCCAACCTTGTATATATGTCCACTTGGTACAAATACAAAGAATGAGTACATATATATAGATGAGAGAAAGAGAGAGAAAAGTCCTATACACAATGTGGGACTAAAGAGAGGAGAGAAAAACAATAAATGCTATACAAATGGGCCTAGTTTAAGTGGGCTTTTCCAACACTCCCCCGCAAGCTGGAGCGTATAGGTCATATGCACCCAGCTTGGACAAACACTGGTAGAACAGGGTGCTTGATAAGGCCTTTGTGAGAATGTCGACAACTTGATCAGTTCCTGGAACATGCTTCAATTCAAGTTTCTTCAATTGAACCTTCTCACGAACAAAGTGACAGTCAACTTCGATATGTTTTGTGCGCTCATGAAACACCAGATTCTTTGCGATGTGTATGGCGGCTTGACTATCACAAAATAGAACAGCAGAGGAGGGGAGTTTTACTCCCAGGTCAGTAAGGAGACTTTCAAGCCATGTGAGTTCTGAGACAACCGAGGCCATCGATCGGTATTCAGCTTCTGCAGAGGAACGAGCTACCACAACTTGTTTCTTACTCTTCCACGTAATAAGATGACCACCAAAATAATTACAGAACCCACTAGTTGACCTTCGATCGTCCAGGGAACCCGCATAGTCGGCATCAGAATAGGCAACCAATGCGGGAGCAGAGTCGGAGGTTTTGTAAACCAGCCCTTGACCCGGAGCTCCCTTAAGGTATCGAAGAATCCGTTCAACCGCTTGAAGATGAGAAGCCCGGGGGGCATGCATGAACCGACTGACAACCCCAACTGCAAACGATATATCCGGCCTCGTGACTGTTAGATAGATCAACTTTCCCACAAGGCGTCGATAGTATTCCGGGTTCGGAACCAGCAAATCGTCATCCGAAGCATGAGCACATAGTTTGTGATTTGCCTCCATCGGGGTACAAGCTGGCTTGCAACCAGACTGACCAGCATCTTTGAGAAGATCGAGACAGTACTTTCGTTGGGAGAGCACCAACCCGTCCGGCCGCCGGGCGAACTCGAGACCAAGGAAGTAGCGAAGTTTCCCCAGGTCTTTAGTTTGAAAAACAGTGCTCAGATGTTGTTTGACGTCTTGAATCCCCTTTGAGTCATCCCCAGTGAGAAGGATGTCATCAACATAAACCAACAGAAGGACGGTGCCAGTGGCCCGGTGTCGGGTAAAAAGGGAGAAATCTGCAGAACTCCGAGTGAACCCCGTGGCCCGAACCACCTTGCTAAACTTGTCAAACCACGCCCGAGGGGACTGTTTGAGACCATAAATTGACTTTTTGAGAAGACATACCCGAGACTCCCCCGTGGTCTCAAACCCGGGCGGTTGACGCAGGTAGACGGTTTCCTGAAGGTCGTCATTTAAAAAGGCGTTCTTGATGTCGAGCTGATGAAGGGGCCAGTGGCGGTGCACCGCGACGGAGAGAAGAACGCGGACAGTGTTGAGCTTGGCCACCGGAGAGAAGGTTTCCTCATAGTCGAGGCCCTCCTGTTGTGTGAAGCCACGGGCCACAAGACGGGCCTTCAATCGGGCAATAGTGCCATCCGGAGCATGCTTGATGACGAACACCCATTTACACCCAACAGGGTGCTGACCGGGAGGTAAGGGGACCAAGACCCAGGTCTGGTTGGCCCAGAGGGCCGTCATTTTTTCGTCCATGGCAGCCCGCCAGCCAGGATGGTGAAGCGCCTCTGCAAAGAGTTAGGGACCGAAACAGAGGATAATGAGGTGACAAAGTGAAGAAGAGAGGGAGAGAGGCGATGGAGAGAGACGTAATTCGCCATTGGATGAGCGGTAGAGACGAGAGCCGGAGCAGCAGGGAGCAGAGCACCAGAGGGCGAAGCCGACTGCAGAGGGGCAACGGGATGAGGAGAGCGACGAGAATAGACCCGGATAACCGGGGGTGGTGGACGGACAGGAGGTAGGGAAGGCAGAGAGGATGAGGAGTGAGGAGCAGGAATGACATGACGAACGACGGGAGCTGGACTCAGAGCGACATCGAGAGCAGGGAAGAAGGGAATATCTTCACGAAAAGTCACATTAGCTGAGACAGTAACCTTGCGTGTAGCAGGCGAATAACAGACATAACCCTTCTGAGTGCGCGAGTACCCAACAAAGATATGCTTGGTGGCACGAGGGTCCAATTTGTCTGTGGAGGAACCGAGGTGGTGAACGTAGCAGGTACACCCAAACACCCGGGGAGGAACGGGAAAAGGCGGAGTTGTGGGAAAGAGGAGGCTGAAGGGAGTAGCATACTGGAGTACGGAAGACGGGAGACGGTCGATGAGGAAGCAAGCCGTGGAGAGCGCGTAGTTCCAGTATGGTTTGGGAACCTGCATTTGAAGCATAAGGGAGCGAGCGACATCAAGTAGGTGACGATTCTTGCGCTCGGCGACACCATTCTGTTGTGGAGTGTACGGACACGAGGTTTGGTGAAGAATGCCGAACTCAGAGCAGAGAGTGGCAAAGGTATGGCTGGTGTACTCCCGCGTATTGTCAGTACGAATAATGTGAATAGGCGCAGAGAACTGAGTGCGAGTCTCAAGTATGAAAGCCCGGAATACGCGGGGAAGTTCAGAGCGATCCCGAAGGAGATATAACCACGTCATGCGAGAGTAATCATCAATAAAAGTAAGAAAATACCGATATCCAGAAATACTAGTAAATTTGTACGGACCCCATATATCGGAGTGTACTAAAATAAAAGGAGCGGAGCTCCGAGTACAATGAGGAGGGAACGATGAACGGGGCTGTTTGCCCAAAATACATGTGTCGCAGCGAAAAGCAGGGAGAGTAACATCAGGAAGAGCCTTCCGGAGGACTGAAAGAGGAGCATGTCCCAGACGGCGATGCCAATCCGAAGAGGAGATAGATGCGATGACAGTGGGAGAGTCGTCAAGAAGATAGAGCACATTCTGCAGCCGTCCTCTACCAATGATAGTCCGCGTCTGCTGATCCTGTATGAGAAAAGAAGAAGAAGTAAATGTCACAGAGTAATTAGAATCAGTAGTAAGACGACCAACAGACAGTAAATTGAAAGGAGAGCCCGGAACATGTAGAGCCGAGCGCAGGAGGAGAGAAGAGGTGAGAGAAATATCAGCACATCCAGAGACTGGAACCGATGCCCCATTAGCGACAGTAATGTACTTCGGGTGAGGTGAAGACAAGTACTGAGGTGGCCTAACAGAGGTGATATGATGAGTGACACCAGAATCAAGGATCCAACGCGTGCCAGAGGATAGGCAGGCGATACCTTCATTGGAGATAGAGGCAACAAAGGCAACCGAGGCAGGCGGCCGGCTGAGCAGGCCATGAAGATGCTGGAGCTGAAGACGAACTTCGTTGAGATCAGTACGAGGGGAAGCAGAGTCGGTAGTAGCAGCAGAGGCTTGCGGACGAGGAGGTCGGCCATGTTTGCGATAGCATGTGGCCTCAAGATGTCCATCTTTACCGCAGAACGAGCACTTAGGACTAGACCGGCCACCTCGACCCCGGCCGCGAGAGTCAGAGCGGCCACCACGGGCAGAAAAGGGAAGAGGCAATAAGGGAGCTGGTGCCTGTTGAACAAGGGCCGGAGAAGGAAGTCCGGACACATCCGGAGGCGGGGAGACTTTGAGAAGCATTGAGCACACATCGGAAAAAGATGGTGTAACGGTAGAGGAGAGGATGTGAGCCCGGACACTGTGAAGATGAGGTGGTACCCGGGCCATCATCATAGCGATACCCACAGCTTCCTTTTGGGTACGTTGAGCAGCAAGATCTAAAGTTGGAGGCTGATGGTGGATCCAAGCCTCAACCAGAGACCGGGCCTGAGCAACAATGGACGTCAGGTCGGTTGCGCCACTGCTATCAAGGGCCTGGAGAGCAGTGATGATGTCATATAGATGGTGAAGACTATCCTTGCCAGAGTAGAGGGTGTGGAGCTCGTCCCACATGCCTTTGGCCGTCTCATGATACATGGCCAGGCGATAAGATTCGCCATCAAGAGAGTTGAGAAGCCAAGTCTGCACACGACCATCATTGCGTAACCATTCCTCAGTAGGGATACCGATAACGGTCTGAGTCAAGTGATGAAGGAACCCCTTTGACTGAAGGACACGGCGAACCGAGTGTGCCCATTCCACAAAGTTCTTCTTGCCAGTGAGAGAAATTGTAGTGATCCGAAGCTCGTCGCGGACTTCCTGGAGAGAGGCCGGGCATTCAGGAGGAGGAACTGCCGTGCCGACAGAGTCCGCAGATGTAGACATGGGGGCGACCTGGAGGAGAGGAAGCGGAAAGACAGCGGACTGGAAGAGGCCGCGGCGAGCTGGAGGAGGCCGCGGCGAGCTGGAGGAGGCCGCGGCGGACTGGAGGAGGCAGCGGCGGACTGGAGGAGGCCGCGGTGTGCACAGAGACGCTCAGCAAGGAGCGGGCTAGGTGAGGCCGCGGCGGACTGGAGGAGGCCGCGGTGAGCACAGAGACGCTCAGCAAGGAGCGGGCTAAGAGAGGCCGCGGCGGATTGAAGAGGCCGAGGCGGACTGGATCAGACCGCGGCGGACTGTAGCAAGCTGAGAAGAGAGGACAAGCCTGGGAAGCACGGCAGGACGCGGGAACAAGAGACAGACCGCAGCGGGCTGGACCAGTCCGCAAGACTGAAAGAACGCAGAGAGGAGAGCCCGTGGCGGACAGGGAAAAGATCTTGGCCGCCTGAAGAGGAAGGAGAGCAGCCTCAGGCAGGAGAGAAGTGCGGACAGAAGGAGGCCGCCGCGCTTACGGCGGACGAAAGAGACCAAGAAGAGGAGGCGAATACCGAGTTCGCAGCGGACAGAAGGAGACCGCGGAGCTAGGGATCGAGTTCGCCGAGGTCGCGCCGGACAAGAAGAGGCCACAGCGGACTAGGGGAAGCAGTGGACCCCACAGGATCAGAGAGAGGGCTATAAAGAGGGGCCAGAAGAGGAAGGAAGAGGAGGGAAGAGGAGTGGTTCCACGGGATGAGAGGAAGCGGTCTGGACAAGGGAGGCCGCAGGGGGGGATGCGACTAGGAGGCGCGAACACACATACGCAGGCCGCAGAGACCGCAGGCCGCAGGGCGGATAGGAAAGGGAGTCCGCAGGAGTCTGGAACCTGGCTCTGATACCATGTAGAAATGGAGAAAGCCAACCTTGTATATATGTCCACTTGGTACAAATACAAAGAATGAGTACATATATATAGATGAGAGAAAGAGAGAGAAAAGTCCTATACACAATGTGGGACTAAAGAGAAGAGAGAAAAACAATAAATGCTATACAAATGGGCCTAGTTTAAGTGGGCTTTTCCAACAACTTTGAATAAAATGATCCAACAAATTTGGTAATATGTCAATTAAGACAAGCGACACAAAAATCTATATGAAGATGGATATTTAAAAATATAAATAAAAGATATTAGCAAATATTATCTTGTCATCCATTTTAGGAATATTTTAAAATTAGGAAACAATAATTAAAGGAACTAAAACTCTTTTTGATGCAGCACGGCGCGTAGGGTTTGCGCGTCTGTCGGTTTTTTCTAGGAAAGCCTAAATGCATGCAATGAAGTACAGTAATTTTGAGCGGGCGTTGCAAAAAATTAAAAAAATGAAGCAACTAGATTTTTTTTTGTAAAGCACAAAATCACTATTTTGTTTTAAATGAGTTTTCCTGAAAAATGGTTCAATTCTAAATTCGGAAAAGGAAGTTTGCAACTTTCATTTTGTTCCCCTTGTTTTAGCAAAACAGAAATCGTGAACTCCAAATACGTTTCTGTTTGGAGTTTTCGATGTTGCGTTCGGCAACAAAATTCGGGTAAAAACTCAACAATGAATCTAATTTTCCTAAGAGAAAATATATAGACACACACAAAGAAGGAGAAAGAAACAAGTTACCTACGGAAAGAGCCGTCTTTCCATATTCGTAGTTGATGACGATCACGCGAGTAACTGCTTGTCACCTTCGATCTACTGATCCGAGGTCTGCCGCTATCGCACACGGCCGACAAGGAGAAATTTCACTCTCTCACGAAAGTGGTTTCACTGAATCTCAAACACTCAATAATGTAAAGAAGACACAAACTAAACAACCTAAAAATCATTCAATCTCACACGCAAGGCGGACCCACGAAATCTCGATCACTCAAGGTGTTCCACGAAATCTCTAAGCACTCTGACAAGTTGACCTTTCCCTCTCAACAGAAGGAATGCATCTTCTCACAAATCACACACCTAACCACTAATCAGAAGCAACAAGTTTCTATCTCCCGACCTCTCACGGAAGCATCCAGCTAACAGTAAACACCGATTTAATTTTACTGTTCATCTCCTAACTCTATCGGGAAGCACCATACATCATTCCTAAATCACTCCTATTCTTATCTCACCAACACAGAACAACTAAAGCACTAATTACTTCCACTGTTTGTCTTCTCTCTCAACTGGATTCACCAAGACAAAGCAGCAAAACTCATCACAAACTCACACGGAATCAAAGGAAGAAAGCAGCAATCACCAATTTCATTTCATCAACATTCACCTAACAACCTATCACCACTACCTCTAAAAGGAAAGCTATACATTCAATATTTTCATCATCTTTAAATTTTCATGGCCTAACTTTATACATATACATATATATATGTTATATATATATATATATATATATATATATATATATATATATATATATATATATATATATATATATATATATAAATACTTTTACAAATACACACACAAATATATATATATATATTTATCAGTTTATATATATATATATATATTTCACAAAATTACAAATACAAATACATAAATTGCAAAATGACACAGTGCAAAACTCAGGGCTGATAGGCATCCGGACGGGTGCGGCGTCGGACACATTTGCGTCGACCTAATCTAGCTGGTCTCCACCACCTTTTCTTCCCTTTGCCCAAATTAAATAATAAATGCCTTTCGAGCCGATCCTTGATTAAAAGAAAAAAAGAAAAATCTTGCTTCCTATATTAACCGGCCCCCACGCTTTTACTGGGATGCTATGCAGAATCAAAAAGAAAACAGAGTTTTCTCTATTTTTTTCGAAAAAGCCAGCCCTGCCTCCTCTTTCTCAGGCGCGACTGCAGCCGACAACCTTGTTTCCCATGGGCTCGAAATGCCACCCGCCTCCTCCTAAGGTTCCGGCGACCCAACCCTGCTGACCTCCATCCTCAAAAGCTCGTCTTCCTATCCTGCAACAGGATGCCCCGAACGACATCTGGCGTTGAAACATATCACGCGTGTGTCTTCTCCGAAGGCTTCTTCCTTCTGGAGTACACTTGCCACGCTATTGATGCCCCTTCGAGCTCCATGCTGCCGTCCGCGTACATAATAAAGGCTTGAGGAAAGAACATGGAAAATGTAATTTTTGTTATTTTGTGGTGAAATTCTCGGCCGAACGTCTACACTGTTGCGTAAATGAGGGTTTGGAAAGGAAATACCCGTTTGGAGTTGGATTGTAAGGATGCTGGAGATTGGGGTCCTGGGGAGTGGTTGGGAGGTTGTTGTAAGGTGATGGAAAGGCTGGATGGTGTCTGTCTAGTGCAGGACAGGGTTCAGTGGTGAGGAAGATAGTAATTAGGTTCTATGGACGTGAAGGGGCTGGAATGAAGTTTTTAGTAATTAGGTTCTATAAAGTTTGTTGTGTCATGGGTGTCAGTGATGCCGGAGCGGGCTGAATGCGCGGGAAGGAGGGAGATCTCTATATGAAGAAGCCTGTACGTCGTTTGGCCATGTGACTTGAAGGAAACGGTGTGTCGGCTGGAACGGGGAAAAAGAAACACCCTTAATGAGGGACATGTCAGACCAATTAATACGTCGTAGTCGTATTAAGAACAAGAATAAGGAACTTGCATTGCATTAAACAAACAAAGAAACAATCAGAAAATAGCTCCTTCCAATCATCCGAAGGCTGAGTCCTCCTTGACACTCCACTCTCCAAAAGATCTACAAGACTAATACTCCATACAATCCCTTGGGCAGTCTAACTGTTTTGTCTCCTGTCATCTGTCTGGAGCAACTACTATTTAAATACCACTGCTATGTTTTAGTGGTTTTGATATCTTTACTGTTGAAGCCGGCAAAATTCCTTACTCCGAAATTCGGATCAATGCAGCCTAAGGTTACTGGTCCAATAGTCGGGCTTGACGGCTTAACGCTGCGGCAGGGAGGTCCCACCACATACCTGGATGCTTAAAAGAAGCTTCCCCACCACAACCAAAGATGGCCGTGCAGGGTACAAGGTGGACACAGGCTGGCGACTACCAGAGGATGGAGACCAAATGGATTATCACTATCTTGCGGCTAAAGTCCTTGATAGCGGGATCCAAAGCCCAGTCAAAAGTCCAGAAAAAATGATTCAGTCGAGCTCTTTTGCGAGATTCCGAGATTCATATCCTTGTAAAACCAAGAGGTGGGGGGGGGGGGGGGGTCTTATTTATAGCCTAGCCCCCATCTGGCGATTGTGCGGCTTCCTGGGGAATTCACGCGGCTTGGGCGACTATCGCCCCTAGTCTCCTACTCTGTGAGTATGCGAGGGAAGCTCGCCATACTCGCTCAGGCCTTCTACTGTCTTGAATGCATACTCTTGCTTCTGCGTTGACCTGTTCACTTTGACCCTTTGCTGACATGACTTTGAGTGGGCCCCTCCTCGAAGCATATGAGTTGTACACAATCCCCGCTCTTTGCGAACAACGTAGGAGCTCGGAAAGAAACATCTGACACTTTATTGGGCGATCTGCTTCTGACGAGTATCTGGACTACTCGCGACCTATGGTTGCCTGCTGGACTCTATATATAGGGGGCTCATATTTGAGGCACACCTTCTGAACCCGCACAAGATGTCACAATATGCCAAGGAAGTCTACAACGTGAGCATTGCTGCTTTGTCGGGATTCCTGGTCCCCAAGAAATCAAAGAGGCCACGAGATGGCGACGATCACGCGGAGCTTCCTCCACCAAAGAAGAAGTTGAAGAAGAAATCGCTTGCCTCTAAAAAGAATAACTCGCTACCTGGAGATTTTGATGTCGCCACTCCGGCCGACGATCTTGAGGTTCCTGCTGTCACTCAGCAGCTAATCGATGAACTCGCCCTAAACGATAATGTTAGACAGCCCGCGACCGAATCTTCTCGCAATCCTCAGCCGACACCTCCTACTGCGAACCTCGCCGGTTCCTAGGCCCAGATGTAGTCAGACCTAGCTGCCTCGCAATGCTAGAACCTCGCCTACAGTCTATTTCTTGTTATCGCCGTTTGCTCTATTGTCGTCTTACTGGCACTTTCCTGCTACTCGCAGCTTGAAGCCCGGCAGGAGACGCGACCTGACCACTCGATGCGGATCAGCGTCAGCTCCAAGAAACGGTCGGAGAAGCAAGTTCCTGAGGCGTGGAACAAGGATACTCCCCCGGGGACGACCTCGCAACCAGGGATGAGTAAGGCCCCTTTCCCTGCGACGGGCTTGTCGCAGCCTTTTGCAAGTACTTCCCTACCGCCGCCGCCGCAGCTGCAGACTTCATCTGCTCCATCTGATGTTCGCCCCTAGAAGGCTGCTGCTCCCTCGAACGCTCCCGCGATCTCCTTGCAGAGTCGGGGAGGCAGATACTCACTCTTCTTCCCGCAGAGAACCGGAGGTCGAGATTCTGGTGGTCGCGTCCAGGGGCAAGCCGCCGAGCATCCGTGAGGCTCGTCGCCTGGCCTGCGTGATTCAACTCTCCGCAGCCCCTCCCCCCACAGATCTTGATCTCCTCGGCCGGATAATTCGCTTGTTTGCTGGATTCGTAGATCGATAATTTGCTGCGGCTTTATCTGATGTGGCGACTTCCTATTTGCTTGACAGGTCGCCCTGCAACCCCGGGAGCGGCTTTTATCAACGCCCTTTACCTCCCCGCCCACGAGTATCGCCAGGCGGCGGGTCGCGCTTACATGGAGCTGTAGGCAAAGTTCGATCAGTTCGACATCTGCGACCCTCACTGCCAGATCTCTGTACTAGACGTTCGGATGACGAAGATGTAGGAGCTCTCGGAGAGGCTCGTCGGTGCTGAGTCCCTCTTCCATATGATCAACGAGCTGGAACGGCGACAAACCATGACATAGCATCGCCATCAGCTTCAGCATGGGGAGCTGTCCGGGATGCGGGCGAGCATTTGCTCTGCGGAACGGCTGGCTAGGATGGAGGAATAGTTATGCCAAGGAGACGACGCGATGGCGGTGGTGAGCGAGCATTACTGGCGAGCGAGCATTACTGGCGAGCGCGCGACCTCTTAGGAACTAGGATTTTTCTTTAAGTCTCTTTTTTTTCTTTTCTCGCCCTTGACGACATTATAATGAACATTTTGCGAGTATTCATTTGATATAAGTGGCGATCTTAGATATCACGCTAGATTTGCGACTTGTTTTCTTCTGGTTTGATGTTTGTCTTTATTTCGTTCTTTTTTGCGACTTCTTGGGCTAACTGTGCAGGTTCTGGCGAGTTAGCGTCATTATGGTTGAATCCCTGCGAGATGGTAGGTAGCGAATTAGATTGATACTCGTGCGAGGTACTCGATACCCCCCTTGGCCTCCGCCTATAAATAGATGGGGTAGGTGTATCTTAATTACGCAGTTGAGAATTCTGTTCCTTACTAGCGAGTACCCCTGACCTTTGCCCTTCTCGTTCTCGATACTCACCATTCTTCTTACTCGTCTTCAGGATGGTTTGAGATGACGCTAATGCTCGCCTCATGGTCCTTGCGAGAAACTTTACTGCGACGGTCTTCAAAAAGTCCGTTGCCGGCGAACGGAACTTGGCGGATTTTAAGAGGAGGCTCCTGCCAGAAGGGTATTCAGCCAGACTTCCCGCACGGTCAGAGCGACTAAACACCGTACTAGACGTCAAGCTTGTCCTCCCTCTCCGTCACTTTGAGGTCGGTCTGTGACTTTCCCTATGGCCAGAGTATTGCCATATACTTAGGTACTTCGGTATAGTCCCGACCCAGATCAACCTGAATGGTGTAGCGATGATCATGGATTCCTCTGCTTCCTGCGATCAGAGAAGATCGTCTTCTATCTCTCTGTCTTTCGGAAGATCTTTGCCTTCGCGGCGACTATCGAGGGTGTCATTTTATTCAGCAGCCATTTCTGCACGCTGGTCGGCATGGAGAATAAGGTCCATCGCTGGGGCGAATGGCTGGTCGTCGTCTTTGGAGACTTTGACGAAGTACCTCGCAGACCACAGCAGCCGGCAGAGGCCGTCTTCCTGCTCCCTTTCCTCGAGGGGCCACGCGAGGAGCTTTTAGAAGCTTTCCAAGGCTGCAAGTTCGACGTCGTCCACTAGCGTCTACATGTCAACGAGCTGGGTGAGGTCTTCTAGGGCGAAGGTAAATGTCTCAACGATATTCTTCTATACTCACTGCTTTTGATGCACAACATGCTTGGTCGCGGAGACTAACTGCTTTTTTGTCTTCTTTGCAGCTTCTCACACTCTACCGCGAGAACCCCTCCCAGTGGCTAAGGAAGTCGCGCCCACGTGCCAAAGCTCGATAAATCTGCCAGCTGACGTTGAGGAAGTACCAGATCCCTTAGCCAACCCTCCTGCGGGCCCCAAAGGTCGGTTGCGACCTAGCGAGAAAGAAGGCTCCTCGCAGAGGAGGCCGGACAGGGGGAAAGAAAAGACCAAGTCCCCAGAATATGAGAGGAAGAGGGCTAAGGTCTCCCGCAAGATCTTTGGCGAGAAGGAAGATCCTGTCGAGGTTGGCGAGCCTTACTTTCACCTGAATTACAATCTCGGGCGCGGCGGCAAGGATGCATAT
Organism: Platanthera guangdongensis; assembly: GCA_039583875.1. Taxonomy (NCBI): domain Eukaryota; kingdom Viridiplantae; phylum Streptophyta; class Magnoliopsida; order Asparagales; family Orchidaceae; genus Platanthera; species Platanthera guangdongensis. The sequence goes on from CM077165.1 coordinate 60,129,135, forward strand.
GGTTTCCCGTTAGTGACCTAGGCTGAGGGCGAGCATAAGGTGACCTTGAGCACCAACTTGCCTGCTTGGTCAGAAGACTGGGAGGACAAGGGCGAGGCGTACGACGTTGCCTTCGCCCTCTACGGCCGCGTGGGCGCCGAGTCGCTGCAGGATATTGGTGCTGAGGAGCTCGCCAATCAGACTGCTCGCTCGCTCCCGCGAGCTACCGAGTTGGGCCACTACACGCCCAAGAGGTTGCTTGAGGCCCAGGAGAAACTTAGGGTGGTGACGAAGAAGATGCTGGAGCTGGGACTTCAGGCCGCCCGGTGCAAAATTTATGAGGTAACCTCGGGTTGGATGTGCGACTTGGGTATAGTCGCTTCTTGATGATCGTTTTGCTAACGATTATTGTTGATACTCGCAGGAAGCCGAGATAGAGACGACAAAGAAGATCTTTGAGATGGAGCAAGAGCTGGCGGACACCAAAGTCGCGCTGGAGGCCGCCCAAGTGCAGATTGCCGAGATGGAAACTCGCCCTGTCGAGCCGCAGCCGGTGGTGGATAATACCTCTGGGATGGAAAAGAAGATCCGTTTCTACGGCGATTAGATGCCCGCGATCCGTCGCAACATCGCGCGGGCGACGAGGGTTGTCGTTCTCGCCAAGCTAAGGAGGATTGCTTTCTCGTCCCGGAGGCGGCCCATCTGACAGTGATGAACCTTATCCCGAGCATGCTCGCCGAAGAGTCCAACTCGCCTGACTGCATCCTGTCTTCCACCACTGATTCAGATGAGGATTCAGATGATGATGACAAGGATGCTGAGGGCGGCGAGGACGAGGAAGAGGGCGAGGATAGCGAGGAGTCCGAGGCTGACGTTGTGATCGAGGACGAGGAGGAGAACAAAGCCGATACTGGCAACGACGACACTTAGTCAGCAGAAGAACTTCTGCGCGCGATCATGTCATTATGGAAAAATAGATAGGAATTTTTTTGGACGAACCTTTGCTCAATACGTCATTGCTTTTTGTACATGTAATGCTCGTCATATATGAAAGAAGATTTTTTGCTCGCTTTTATTCTTTTATGCTCTACAGTCTTAGATACTCGCTAGGCTCATAGGCGCGGGGATATTGAGTGCTCGTGACGCGTGTTGCATGCTCGCATATTCATATGTGCATACTCGCACGACGTTGCTCGCACTTGCATTCTCGCACATGCATACTCGCACAAAGAACTCATCACACCTGTTTGTTTGCCAGTCAATCAATTCGCCCCTGTATATACTCGTTAAAAGCAAAACCCTTGTTCTTCACTTGTTAGCTGCAACCCTTTGGACAAGGGAGTGACACTCGAGGGTCTCGTAAGACGCTCACTCATGAGAATTCTACTCCACCTCGACTCGCAAAGAACTAAGAGGACCCAGAGATAGGGAACAATAGTCGGGGGGGGGGGGGGGGGCGCGAGACGCGCACTGTCGAGGCCTCCATGCTATGTCAGATTCTCACCTCTTGAAACTCCTTCGCTTAGTCTCTTTCCAAAACATGGGGGGTTATCCCACCCACGTACTAACCAGACGCAGAGACGCTTCCTGCCTTGCAGGACAGAAGACGCTAAGAGTCGGCCTTTAGACTTTTCAAAGACCGACGACGCCTTTACGCAAGGTGTCACTTTGTTAAGTCGACCTTTCGTCGAGTTTGGGAGGTTGACATCCAGACCTGTTCCTGATAGTTCCTCCAGTTGGGTGAGAAGTGCGATCAAGAGGTAACTAGGCCAACATATAAGGAGGAGCTGATCTCGATCGTCAATGTATGAGCTTGGTCTTACAAGAATGCATTAAAACCCGGCACACTGTCCCATCACCCGCTCTGGGCTTTTTAGGATAATCAGGTCATAGGCATGTTTCCCATACCGATCGCGGAGATTGACTTCACTGCTTTTAGCGATCTCGAGAGAACTCTCGAATAAAAAACACAACTCGCTCAACCTCATGTTTCAGGGGGCGAGGAATTTTATTAAAACATGGTCAACATTTTACATATGAGAAGACATACCCCTTTCCCGCTATGGGCAGAACCTTTTTAGGTCATCACCGCTCCAAGTGCTCCCTAGTATCTATCCTTCCTGATTTTGCAAGCGGTATCCTCCAGTGGCCATGGCTTCTTGGACGATGAAGGGCCCCTCCCAATTAGGGTTCAGTTTCCTGACAGCGGCTGCCCTTCCTGCTGCATCCACCTTCTTCGTGACAAGATCTCCTGTAAGAAATTGCTTGATACAAATATTTTTGTCGAAGTGCTTCGCCATTCGCCTCTCGACCTCCTCCTGACGGATAAAGTCCAGGTCTTGAAGCTCTCCGATGTAATCCATAGAAAGCTTCTGAGCGTCTTCACTTCTCTTGGCACCACTCCTCATCGTCTTCTCCTGCCGCAACGACTCTCGGGCTTCTGACTTCGAACTCCACTGGGATGAGAGCCTCAGACCCGTGAGATAACTTGAAAAGTATTTCCCCCGTGTCTGAGTTAGGAGTGGTTCTCGAGGCCCATAGGACCGAAGGAAGCTGCTCTGCCCAGTTCTCCTTCAGGTTGGTGACCTTTTTTAGGAGGTTAATGATCAGCTTGTTGGCAGTCTACACCTGTCTGTTGCTCCGAGGATGGTGGACGGAAGCGAATCGAAGATCCATTCTAGTTGTCTGCAGAAGTCTTCCAGCTCCATGCTGGCAAATTGCGGGCCGTTGTTGGTGATGATGGCGAGAGAGATCCCAAACCTACAGACGATCTCTCCCCCAATGAAGTTCTTCACTATCCGGGATGTGGTCTTGGCAAGGGCTTTCGTCTCAATCCATTTGGAGAAGTAGTCGATCATGACGAGGACGAACCTCCTCTGGCCGCTGGCCTGAGGAAAAGGACCAATCAAATCCATCCCCCAGATAGCAAAAGGCCAAGGGATGGTAATTGAGCGAAGTTGCTGAGCTGGCTGCAACCCGAGGGGAGCGAAGAGTTGACACTCTGGACACTTCTTCGTGAAGGTTTCCGCATCCTTCCTAATGGTTGGCCAAAAGTCGCCATGCCTGAGAATTCTCTCTGCTCCAGAGTACGTGTTCTAGAGTGGCTGACGCACTCTCCTAAATGGATCACTCCAAGCACCCGGGGAATTTCAACTTCTGACACGTATTTGGCCAGGGGGGCCGAGATGGTCTTGCGATATAGCTCTCCTTCGTGCAATAGATAGTAAGCTGGCTTGTATCAAAACTTCCTTTGGTCCCTATTGTCGGCTGGGAGTTGGCCTGTTGCTAGAAAGGTGACGAACGGGTCCTTCCAAGAAGCTCGTTGTTCGATCTCCATCATCTACCCCTCTTCGATGGACGGTCGAAACAACTCTGTTACGGTTCCGCCGGCGCTTGGACCGTACTTGGCTAGGCGGTCTGTTTCCAAGTTCTCCTCTCGAGGCACATACTCGACGAAGAAAGATTGACAGCTCCCGATCAAGCCTTTCACCTCTACCATGTATCTTTGCAGGATGGGGTCATGCACTTCGAACTCTCCCTTGATTTGTGAAGCGACCACCATCGAGTCGGTGAAGGCTTTGACATCCCGAATTCCCAATTCCTTGGAGAGACGCAAGTCTGTCATCATGGTCTCGTATTCCGTCTAATTGTTCGTGACGGGGAAGAAGATCTCGACTGCTTGCTCAATCCTAGTTCCTTGCGGGCTCACTAGCACGACGCCTGCTCCCACCAAATTTTTGTCTGAAGCTCCATCCACGAACATCTTACAGGAGACTGGGCTTAAAGAGCCTTCTCCTCCTGCCTCGGCTGAGAAGTCAGACAGGAAATCCGGCACTGCTTGGACCTTGATTGCTACCCTTGGTAAGAAAGAGATATCGATCTCGCTGAGTTCTACCACCCACTTTGCTAGCTTCCCTGAATGCTCCACTCCATCCAAGTTACTTTGAAGAGGATTATCGGTGACGCCCTTGATGGAGTGAACTTGAAAATAATGACAGAGCTTCCGCGCTGAAATTACCAAGGCAAAGACTAACTTCTCTAAGATAGGATATCTCATATCCGCCTTCCCGAGAATCCGACTCACATAATAGATGAGAAGTTGTCCCTTCCCCTCTTATCTGACAAGCACCGAGCTGACTGCATCCGCTCCCACTCCTAGATAAAGGAGAAGATCTTCACCTTCTTTAGAGTCTTGGAGTAGAGGCGCTTGGGTTAGCTGCTATTTAAGCTTTCTGAAATCCTCCTCATACTTATCGGTCCACTTGAAGTGCTGATTGCCTCGGAGAGTTTTGAAGAGCGGAGATCACTTCTCCTCTACTTTGGATAGGGAACGGCTAAGACCCGCTAGCCTCTGGACTTCTTTGGAATTCTTTGGGGACGCCATCTCCAAAATGGCTTTGACTTTATCAGGATTAAGCTACACCCCCTCGGAGTGAGGATGTGACCTAGGAACGTCCCTCTCCCTGCTCCAAACACACACTTTGCTGGATTGAGTTTCATTTTGAACTTTCGAAGCGTCGCGAAGGTCTCCACCAGATCCTTAGTGTATCCCATGATGCTCCTGCTCTTGACTAGAAGATCATCCATATATACTTCCAGGTTCCGCCCTTTTTGCTCTTTGAAAACTTGATTCATCATTTTCTGATATGTTGCGCCTGCATTTTTTAGCCCAAAGGACTTCATCTTGTAGTTGTAGCAGCCGTCGCTGGTGATGAAAGAGCATCGCGGTAGTCAGGGGGATGCATCCGGATCCAGTGATACCCTGAAAAGGAGCATCACGAAAACTCATCACAGAAAAAGCGACGGTTGAATCAACCAGTGCGTCTATTCGAGGCAAGGGGTAGCAATCTTTTGGTTGAGCTCTATTCAACATAGAAAAATCGATACATAGCCGCCAGCCCCATCCGGCTTTATTCACCATTACATCATTGGAGACCCAGCCTAGATACTGGATCTCCGAAACAAAATCTGTATCCAGTAGCTTCCCTACTTCCTGATGTGCTCAGCCAGCGCAGTTGAGCTCTTCCTTTGCTTCTGGAGGACAGGCGCGACCTTGGGGTCCAGATTGAGGCGATGACAAGCAACCTCCGCATTGATCCCTGACATCTCCGCGGCGCTTCAGGCGAAGATGTCTACATTTTCTTGCAGACAGACAGACATCTTCACCTTCACTTGCAACGTTAGGGATCCTCCAATATTCAGCAGTCCGGGCTCTTCATCTTTGGAGATCACCTGCACTTCCTTCAGCTTCTCCGCAGCTCTCAGACTATCCTCTCCTTCTAAGATCTTCTCTAGCCTCTCCTCTCCATGTTCTCCATCTAGCTGATGGTACTGACGACACTAAGATAACACTCTCGTGCAGCTTTAGGATCTTTCCTGATCCTTACTTGGACATCGTCCCGACAGTACTTCAGGCACTGATGATAGGATGATGAGACGACTTTGAAGTATTTGATGAGCGGCCTCCTGAAAATTGTGTTGTAGCATCTTGGTGCATCCGCGATGACGAACCTGCACCGAGCGAGGTTCCACCAAGTGTTACCAGTAGATCTGCTCCTCCATCCACCTCCTCTCCGGAGAAGGCAAAGAGCGGACCATCAACAACAAGGACCCTGGACGCCTCCACATGCAACCCGATGAATGTCCTTTTGAAGATGACATTCACTGAGCTCCCATTGTCTGCTAGGATCCGGTCTACGATGAATTCTTCGATGGCCGCTTCGGTGATGAGGGCATCATGAAAGGGATGCTCATTCCCCAGCATATCTTCCTCAGAAAAGGTGATCTCCTCCAATGGCGGTGGTGTCTGAGACGTCGAAGTGATGCTCTTGCGATAGATCTGATGGAGACTTCCCTTTCGGGAAGCTCCTAGCCCGGCTCCTCCATGGATCACCTCTTCATGATCCTTGGACCACTTTCCCGCTACCGCCTTGGTCGACCTGGTCTTCATTCCTCCTATTCCCTGGATCTTGGAATGCTGCCGGTCCTGCCGGAGCTTCCTGCCTCTGCTGCTCTCTCTCAGCAGCTCCTGCTTCTAACCTCTGCCTTGCTTCCCAAAAATCTGGGCAAGCCATCGTCCCGTGCCCCTCTACTCGATGCAGCTCGCAGTAAACGGGAATCTCCTCCGCCTGATTCCTTGCTGGTTGGTTCCTCCTGCGATGCCTATTCCCCTGCCGAGAAATTGCCATTGCCTCATCCTGGGCTCTTCTCTGCCTCCTCTCCTGATTTTGGTACTGGGTTCTTCCTGCTAGCCTCCACCGGGGTCTGTTCACGGGGTACTGGAACCTCCACCCCTCTTCCCTTTTCTCCGGGGCCGCTACGGGCCTCCTCTCCTCCTATCTGCGAGACCTTTCCTGCCTCCTAGGCTCCTCCACACTCCTTGGCTCTTCCCTCCTCTCTTCCTGCATTCCCTGGACCCCTCTAGTCCTCTCCTCAGAAATTCCTCCTCTCTCATCTCCTTGGGTCACCTTGTCCAACTTGGCTAGAAAATCGACATTCGTCTTCTCCCCTTGCACAAACTTGTTTTCCCTCTCGATCAAGTCCTCGTAAGATACAGGGGGCTTCGAGCCGATCTCCATGCTGAAGAGATCTTGCTTTAGGCCAAACGTCAGGGCTAGCTGCAAGGTAAAGTCATCCACCTCCTCGATGCCGAGAACTTCTTCTTGGAATTGGTCGATGTAGTGGCCAAGCTTTTCCTGCTTCCCTTACTTGATGAGGAAGAGAGCGGTTGCCTCCTTCCTCTTTTCTGACGTCGCAAACCTCGCCATCAGATCTCGGCGCACATCCTCGAAGCAATAGATAGAACTTTCGGGCAGCTAGTTAAACCAATCTCTAGCCTTCCCCTCAAAGGTGATGAAGAAGAACCTGCATTTAAACGTGTCCGTCATGTTGAGGATGGACACCACGTCCTTGAACCACTGGAGATGCCTGACCGGGTCATCTCTTCCAGAATAGTAGCTCAGGACTGGCTCTCTGAAGCTTTCTGGAACTGGGGCGGCTAACACTTCTTCACTGAAAGGCTCCTTCCTCCTCTGCGATGATGGATCTCGAACTGGAGGGTATTACCTCCATACTCGCCACCCGGCCGAGTATTCTGGAATCTCGCCAAGTTCTTCGCATCTCAAAACCTGATGCCTTGATAACTCGTCGGGCAGAACTGTGACTGCACTAGTCGCTCCAGCTCTTCCGCGACATGCTCCTTCCCATGTCTTCTGGGGGGACCCTTTTCCTCCGACGGGGTCACACGACGAGGCAAGGTCGTCGTGAAATCCGGGGGAGGGAGTAACCCGGTTCAGATGGTCCCCTCAATCCTCCACATGAACTCCTCAAAAACCGCCACGGTCATATAGCCACCTCCTCCATCCGAGTTGCCGACTATCTCTCCTTTCTTGCCTGCATCTGTCATCTCGCCTACTCGCAAGATTTTCTTCCTCGTACTAAAATGTTGAAGACGGGAAAATTCCCTACTCCAAAATTCGGATCAATACAGCCTAAGGATACTGGTCTAGCGGTCGGACTTGACCGTTTAACGGGCAAGGACATAGAAACAGTGGGAACACTAAGAGGACCCCTGACGCTACGGCAGGGAGGTCCCACCACGTACCCAGATGCTTATAAGAAGCTTACCCTTCACAACCAAAGAATGCTAAGCAGGGTACAAGGTGGACATAGGCTGGCGACTACCAGAGGATGGAAACCAAGGGGATGATCACTATCTCGCGGCTAAATTCCTTGATAGCGGGATCTAAAGCCCAGTCAAAAGTCCAGAAAAAAGGTTTAGTAGAGATCTTTTGCGATATTCTGAGATCCATATCCTTGTACCCCTGTGGTTCTATTTATATGCAAAATCAGGGGGGTGGGTCTTATTTGTAGCCCAGGCCCCACCTGACAACTATGCGACTTCTGGGGGAACTCTCCTGGCTTGTGCGACTATCGGACCTAGTCGCCTACTCGGCGAGTATGCGAGGGGAGCTCGCCATACTCGCCCAGACCTTCTACTGTCTTGAATGCCGACTCTGACTTCTTTCTTGATCTGTTGACATTGACCCTTTGCTAACATGGCTTTGAGTGCCCCCTCCCCCTCGACAAATATGAGTTGTACATTTAATTTTTTGCATTGTTATCTTTTCGTGATTTTTAATTACTCACGCATCATTTAGCCGCTGTGAGGGATGTTTTTTGTTATTTTGTGGCAACTTTTCCTCTCATTATATATATGTAAGGAGGGTGGACTTTGTGGGATATGATGAATGAAACTTCACTTCTCTTGAATCTTCCCCTCTTCGTAAGCTAGGGTTATGGTTGAGTAGGATTGCCCTCTCTCCTCCTCTCTTTGTCTTGCTCGGATCCCGTTGTATCTTCCGCCATTAAGAAGGCTAGGTCAAGGAATGGTCGAGACGATCCTCTGCCAGACTTATCCCTCTTAAAACCGCACACCTGCTCTCAATCGAAGGCCTGCAACATCTTGATATAAGAGCCTTCTCCCCCCTCTGGCCGCTGCATCTGAATAGTCATCACGTACAATTGAATGTTGGCAAACTGAGAACTCATTTCCGCTGCATCTTCCCCTTCTTATTTATAGCCCAACCCCCACCTGACAACTATGTGACTTCCAGGTGAACTCGCCCGGCTTGGGCGACTATCGGACCTAGTCGCCTACTCGGCGAGTATGCGAGGGGAGCTCGTCATACTCACTCAGGTCTTCTACTGTCTTGAATGTTGACTCTGACTTCTGTCATGATCTGTTGACTTTGACACTTTGCTGACATGACTTTGAGTGAGCCCCCCTTGATGAATATGAGTTGTACATTTACTTTTTTGCATTGTTATCTTTTTGTGCTTTTTAATTACTCACACATCATTTTTCCTTTGTGAGGGATGTTTTTGTTATTTTGTGACACCTTTTCCTCTCACTATATATATATGTAAGGAGGGTGGGCTTTGTGGGATATGATGAATGAAACTTAATTTCACTTCTCTTGAATCTTCCCCTCTTCGTAAGTTAGGGTTATGGTTGTGTAGGGTTCCCCTCTGTCCTCCTCTCTCTGTCGAGCTCGACTCCCGTTGTATCTTCCGCCATTGGGAAGGCTAGGTCAATGAATGGTCGAGACGATCCTCTGTCAGACTTCTCACTCTTAAATTTGCACACCTTCTCTCAATCGAAGGCCTGCAACATCTTGATATAAGAGCCTTCGTCCTCCTCTGGCCGCTGCATCTGAATCGAGTCATCACGTTCAATTGAATATTGGCAAACTGAAAACTCATTTCCGGTGGATTTCCCCTTCCAACATCGATGAAAGACAGCCCGCTGCGACTCTATCAACGATAACACTAGCAACGACAACCGACGACCCCTAGCATCCCTCGACAGCCTGCGACTATTCGAGCTGGCCGACGACTCTAACACTCATTAACTTCACCTTAACAATGATGATTCCGACGACCAATCGGTCGATGACCCCAGCGATGAGTTCTGATTATGGTGTGCCGCTGTTTGTCATTCCCTCCGATTCCCACGTGCTCGGTCCACGAGTGGTAGTGTTACCCATTACACACTATTGGATTTTACCCCATCTTCCCCTGTTTGACAGTAAGTGTGATCCCTTGGCCTGGCGTACACACTGTGAGTACTTCTTCACCAACCAACTCATGGAGTTGTAGGATTGGATAGGGTTGGCTTCCTTCTACTTGTTGGGCTCGACCCAACTATGATATGACCAACTGGCTTGGGAGAACCCTCATTTAAATTGGGCAACCTTCAAGTACTCGTACAATTTCCATTATTTCCCATCTCTCTGCAACAATCCCTTGGGTGGCCTCATCAATCTCAAGCTATCCAGATTTATGGATGATCGCTTGGCTACTTCCAAATGTTACTTTCCCGTGTCCCTTTTATTTTGCCACAACGTCCGGTACTTATCTTCACTGCTAGCCTGCATGATCGGCTGCGCTTCGATGTTGAATTCTAAGCCCCACAAGACCTTAACACAACTATGAGCCTAGCTCGTATCTTTGAGATATGTCTCCTCATGGACAACTCGTATGACAGCTGTTATGGCGGAACGGGGACAATCAGCGCAAGGACTCCCCCACTCCCAGTTCCAGCAGTTTATCCGCACCACTCAGGGGTAAGGAATTCAATTTTAACCCATCCATCAAGCGCCTATCACTAACACAAATAACAAAATGACTTTTTCAACTACGACGAACCAAATTCGGTAGGCCACAGGTGCAAGCGTATTTTTTGCTCGAGGTGGACGATCCTCCGGATGACGACGGTGAGGATGCCATGTCGTTGACACCCCTGTCTCACAAGCTTGAGGAGAAGCTTGTTCCTCATGAGGGAGGTGTTGTTACGAGCATTAGAGACATGTGACAACGCGTGTTTGCGACAAAATGTATCTTCTTTTGAATTGTATCTTTACTTTTCTGCATTATTATTTTTCGTGTTTTTTAATTACTTATGCATCATGTAGCCCAGGTTAGGTGCATTTTTTAATTTTTTTGTATCTTTCCCTCTCACTATATACATGTAAGGAGGATAGACTTTGTGGGATATGACGAATGAAATATAATTTCCATTCTCTTGAACCTCCCTTCTGCTCTCATCTTCTTAAGCTTGGGTTAGGGTTCAACATCACTCCCCTCTCTCTTCTTCTCTTGGTCGACCTCAGCTCTCGTTATATCTTCCTCCACTGGGAATGCTCGGTTAATGAAGGGTCGAGACGATCCTCTCTGAGACTTCTCCCTCTCAAGTACGCACACCCGTTCTCAATCGGAAGCCCACAACAAATTCCGTGAATGGACATTTTGATTGCACCGACAATATTTCATCAAATGACAATTTATTGCAATAAAAACTTTCAAATATATTGTAAGAGTACTTTCTCTTAATTTGAATATATTGGGGAAGAGGAGCATGCCTAGTTCTATAATACCCAAAATCTGGCGTGACGGCCATACATCGAGTGCTATTCGACCTTTCTTCATGAAAATGCTGATATCCACATAATCTGATGACTATCGAATTCCATTTGACGTTTGTTGAATGTTATTCATTGTATACAGAATTTGAGTGTTCTTCTTTATTACACGAGGTTATCCCAAAATTCTTTTTTGAGTAGAGGCATCATAGAAGGAGGCTTGCTGTTATTCTTTGGTTTATTTCTACCAGATCCTTGCTTGTCCTTGTTAGGATCTTATGTGATCTGGAAGTAGTTAACAAGTTAGTTTCGTTGCCAACGTAATATGAGTTTATTGGGGTCACACATAATAACACACGAGAAATTGGATACTTGATCAGGGTGGCTCAACTCATATGTGATATGAGTGAAGAGCCAAATTTGGATGAGTGAGAGAGTCTATATCGACTTGATTGCCATATTCGACTAGACATGTATAGCAAATTTGACTAGACATGTTTAGCAAATTTGACTAGACATCAAGGCGATCAACCCGATGGTCTAGACGATCGATCAGAAGAATTTGACTAGACTGTTTCAGTATTGGCTGAACAGATTCGACTAAGTGTCTAACTGATCGACTAGATGGTCTAGCCGATCGATCAGAAGAATTTGACTGGACTGTTTCAGTTTTAACTGAATAGATTCGACTAGATGTCTAACCGATCGACTAGATTGTCTAGTCGATTGACCAAAAGAATTTGACTGGACTGTTTCAGCATTGACTGAACAGATTCGACTTGATGTCTAACCGATCGACTAGATGGTCTAGCCGATCAACCAGAAAAATTTGACTGCACTGTTTCAGTGTTGACTGAACAGATTCGATTAGAAGTCTAACCGATCAACTAGATGGTCTAGCTGATTGACAAGAAGAATTCGACTGCACTGTTTCAGTATTGACTGAACAGATTCGACTAGATGTCTAATCGATTGATTAGATGGTCTACTCGATTGACCAGAAGCTGTCTATACCATTTTTCTCTATGTTTAATCTCTGAACCAATTCACTTGTTCTTAGGGTAATTCCTGTAGAAGCTGAACCCGGTTCACTGAAAATTATATATAGATATAATTTCAGATCTAGGGTTAAGTTTTTACTATTCTCCCGAGCCCCTTCCGAAGAGTTCTGAAGAGCGGTGAAACCCCGACGGCGTGTTCTTCTGCAAACTGGAGCCGAGTATCTTATCCATCGACAGATCTAGCAATATGTGAAGATTTTCTTCCAGCTTCTATCGTTCGACGGTAGGATGTGTTTCTTAGCGTTAGTGCGGATATCCATAAAGGCCCAGATCTATTTCTGTGCTCGTGGACTCAAAGGAACAACTCAGTTGGCCGTAGATTTCGTATTAGCCGGAGTCGAAGAAGACGATCTTGGATTTTGAATCTGATTCAAGCAGAGCAATTTCTGGAACATTCTAATCGAGACGAGTCTCTATTTCGCCACAGGTAACAGTTATATGCTTTATTTATTGATTAATGGTCTTCGCAAGATCCATATGCTTCTAGTTAGGATTTTCTAGATCTATTTCGCTGCGCACATGCGATGTATACCCAGTCTCTGAAAGCCCAATAGTCTTTTGGCGTGAAGAGAAGGGCACATCTTTCAAAGGCTCTGTTTTGTTGGGTTGTTGCCGATGGAAAACTGCTGATAGGAAATAGAGTTTTAGAAAAGTGTTGTTTTTTTATAGCAAAGTTTTGTTTAAAAAATGTTTGATTGAAATGGAGTTTTTAAAACAAAGTTTTGAAAAAGTTATTTGGGAACAAAACAAAGTTTTACATGAATTTTTTTTCATAAAATGATAACCAACACAAAATATATAAAAAAGATATTTTTTTTCATAATACGACATCCAACAACAAAAAATAATGTTTGTCATGAAGAAGACATGTTTTTTCCTTAACCAATTATCCTCGCGATCTCGGTGTATGTTCTATATTCATACAACTGATCCACTATAATATCACGTAGCGTGATCATCTCATCTACACCACCTACAATATCAGGGCATGTTTCTTGTCGTCCATGTGAGCCTACCCCATCATCTCGACCCCCCTGCTCGTACTCACTGAAATCAATATCCACACGCGAAGGTTGTCGATAAATGAAATTATGTAAAATCATCGTGGCCATGACAATATCTGCATCTTTGTCAACGCGATAGCTTGACATGTCACGCAGTATGACCCACTTCTTCTTTCAAACACTGAACGATTGTTCTATCACACTTCTAAGCGATGAGTGTGCAAGATTGAACATCTTTTGACTTCCTTCTGATAGAGGACCACCACGTGCAAAGTCCGGCAGATGATACCGTGTATCATGATACAATTTTAAATATCCTCTTTGTATAGGATAGCTAGAATCTACCAAATAATATTTTTCTAGGGAATATAAAAATATGTTTAATAATGAAAAATTTGTAAAAGAATAAATAGATAATAAGTTTTTTTATTAGATACTATAAGGAAAAACATGATGTACTTAGTCATTAGTGAGATTATGACAAAAGATAGGGCATAATGGCGACAAAGGATACATATAGCTGACCCCACTATAGTGGGATAATGTCTTGAGTGTTGCTGTTGTCCCTCGAGATGGTTGAGGAAACTTATAACGAGGATCACTTATGACATAATTGAAAATGTGGCTATCGTGTGCAGATCTCTCCCAACCGGTCAAAACAAAAGTGAAGCATATGTTGAAATCACACGCAACTATAACATTTTGTGTTGTTATGCCACGTCTCCTAATATAGGGTACTTGATTTATGCACACGTCAATACGCATTCCATCTATTGCCTCGACACAATTTTTAAAAAGGACATGTAATGCCTGTCATGCAGAATCTCTGACAGAGTGCTACCGAAAGATCAATCTGATGGTTGAATCACTTCCTCTACTAACTGCAACAAAGCACGAACACCTCGAGCAAGGAATCTGATAGCTATCTCCGTTGAGTGTTGAAAGCGTTCGCATGTTTTCCTCCTTGATTCATCATGCGACAAAATATACACTATCAATGCTAGCACTTCTTTGGATGCAATCCTTCTTATTCCTTGAAATCCACACTTCTCTTCCAGAGAATGTAATAGATCCATAAATATTTCTTGACTCTTCATGAATGAACTATGAAATTTCACTCGAGAGTCGAGAACCACAAAGTACATCTCCAACTCATTTATCACCTGTTTTCTTTAAAGATATGCATGACTGGATGGTTTTTTAATACAGAGGTGTGTTTGGAGACAAACATATTGCTGCTACCACATTTTGATGATGGGCGATAACATAATTTCTTCTAGTGATCTCGTGCTCTTTTGTGGAATTCTCGTAGTCATCGCGAGACATATACTGATAGCAACATGCATTACTAATAATTAAAAATAATGTATCACAATATCAGTACATTATTCTCACCATCAAAGCATACAACCAAAAACCTGACAATAAAAGATGATAATAATATTCATACATGACAACATGCATTACCCACTGCAACAATCTGGATTTAAACTTAGGTGGTTCAGTACTCGTACAATTTGCGTTATTTTCCACCCAAACTGGTCTCACCGAGTTTCAACTCCGACCATAATTTCCACTCCTTCGAATGATCTCATTTATTCTTCATTTGGAGTTTATCATAATGTTTTCGAATCAGGTTTTAAATATTTTTCATAACATTACTCCACCCCAATTTATTAAAATTTGTGGTTGGTTGATAAGTCAATATTTATAGTGTTTTATTATAACCTTTAGTTAATAAATAATTGATTTCTATTTAGTTTTATATTAATATTTACTTTAATTCCTTTCTTTTTCGATTTTCAGGTTAATCTGGGCCGCTAATAGCAATTTTCAGCTGACAGGATTGATAAGGAGAAAATCTGGAGAAAAGCTGAATTTTTCCCAAGTACACGCCCATGTCACGGGCGTGAAAGTGGGGCGTGACCATAGTCACGAGCCGTGACCTCCAGGTGCTGATCCGCTGCCATTCCACGTCAATTAAAATTACACGCCCCCATGTCACGGGCGTGACAGGGGAGTGACCAACCTACGCGGGCGTGCTGCCAGCAGTAGTTCCAGCACTCAGCGCCATGCCGGTTTTGGGTTACACGCCCTTGACACGGGCGTGAAACATAGGCGTGACTCCTCAGCGTTACTCGGTCATCAATCAGCAGTTTCCGTTGCCAGCGTTCAAGCCTACACGCCTTAGGTCACAGGAATGACCGAGGGGCGTGAGCCGTCCAGCAACCGCTATATTAACTCCCGCCGTTTCTCCTTCCCGCCGTTTCCAGTGACAGACTTAACACGCCCTAGGTCACGGGCGTGACCGAGGGGCGTGACCCGCAAAACGACGAATTTTTGCATTTTCCTCCCAACGTTCCCGGGCTTTCAAGACGACGGTTCCGAGCCTTACACGCCCTAGGTCACGGGCGTGACCTAGGGGCGTGACCTTCCAAAAAATTGCCTATAAATTCCAGACAAAGCCATGATCTAAGGAAGTCATCTAGAGAGTTAGATTTAGTAGTTTACATTCAGTTTTTCTCTTTTCTTTCTTATATTTTCAATTTCATAGAATTGTTTGCTTTGCTTTTATTTCAATTCAAACACTTTTATTTTCCATCATTCTCTCTTTTTATGTATTTCTTTTATGATAATGAGTAACTATTTTTATTAGCACTTGATCTTGACAAACTTTTTAATAAAATAAAGTTATTCATTCTTGTCAAAAACTCTATTATTTCCGCTTCAATCTATCTTTGATTTATATTTTTGATCCGTATCCTAGATTTACCGAGAGGTTGTGGGTATGAGTAAATCACTCAAGAGTAGAAGGATTCGCATGCACTCCTCGCGAGAGGACGACATGGATCTTCCGGATTGGAGTCAAGTACAATAGCAGGGTTCACCGCATAAAGCAAGGTTAGGGGTTTCGACTGGCCGAGAGGTTTTAATCAATCAACCTAAGTTTAGTCAAGAGCGTATTCTCGAGAGATGCTCTCTTGTAATTTGGGAACCTCCACGGTTGAAATAGGTTATTTAGAAGTTTGCTTTTATGAAAAGTATATTTTAATTCAAAGTAAGTGTAGATCAAGTGTTAATCTTAGTTCATAGTTTTATTAATTTTCTATCGTTATTTACCGATAAAATAATATCAATTTGCGTGAGTAGGAGTACTCAACAGACCCGGAAGAATACGACACTTGATATTCTTAAAATATCATATACTATGAACGATAGGTGCTCTTGCCTATAGTTCGTAGAATTTGGAGATATTACTAATCCTAAATTTTGCCCATCATTGGTCGATTCCTAAGCTCTATCACTTCAATGCATATATCATAAACAAGCATGAAATCCGTAGTGTCTCACATAGCAACTACCTCTCAATCTTTTGTTTTTCCCATCTTTAGAAAACAAAACAGTTTAAACACACAGTAAACAATAAACACACATACACCAAACAACTACACATAGACACACACACATAAACATAAATAATAATACACACACATACACACACACAACTACACATATACACACACATAAACATACACAATAACACACACACACAACTATACATATACACACACATAAACGTACACCATAACATAAACACACATACGCACACATAACTATAGATGCATACACACACACATAAACAATAAACAAAAACAATAACATACACAACTACACACATAAACATAAACAATAACACACACACAACTACACAAACTCACACACAAACATATACAATAACACACACATACACACAATTACACATAAACAATAAACAATACACAATAACACACACACAACTACACAAACACAACTACACACACATACATACACACACATAAACAATAACACACACATACACACAAAACTACACATACACACATAAACATACACAATAACACACACACACACACACAACTACACATATACACAACACAAACAATAAACAATACACAATAACACACACAAGTACACATACACACACAGATTTGTACACACGAACACGTAGTTTTACTAAAAAAAGTACACATGTGTAGACTCACACACACATATATACATTCGAACACACACACACACACACATACATATATACACAAACCCACACCCCCACACAGACACACATACATACACACACATACTTTTGTACACATTTTCATGTACACATTTGCTAGGCTAATCCTATCAAAAAAACACAACTAAAAAATCTTGAAAAAAGATCTGGCTAGGGCTAATCAAATAAAAAAATCTAGCAAAATCGGGGACATGTCAGACATCATACCAAAGATTTTACGGGAGAGGAGCTGTAGGAGCTTGTCGCCAATGGGGGAGAGGAGCAGACAGGAAGAGATCGTCGTCAATGGGGATAGAATAATCCCGCCGACTTGCAAAAGGATGGTCGCTGGTGGTTTCTTGGTGGAGGCACTACATTTTCCAGTGAGAAATCCGGCCGACAGGCGAGTTAGGGTGCTCGATTTGTGTGTGTGGGGTGGGGGGGGGATTCCATCGGGAAGAGGAGACATGAGCGAAACATGCAAGCTGCGGTCGAACTGGAGGGAGGAGGCGCAGACGACTGATAGACTTAAGGTGTCGTTTATTAATAAACGGCGTTTACTCTAACAGCCCAACCAAACACGGCTTGTGCATCAAAGGGCGTTTGGCCCAGCCGCATCACAACTTATCCTTGCCGCCAAATGCCACTTAAGTTTCCTCAGGAATGTTTTTGCTCCTCTTTATCATTGTTTACAAACTTTTTCCTAGCAGGTATAATCTCATAACTTATTTCAATGGTTGGATCAGCATCTTGACCCAATCTCTTGAATTTATTAGATAGATTTTCAGTGATTGTGCTAAGCTGCCTAGCTACTGCCATTTGTTGAGTCCTCAAATTGTTTTGCTTAAAGAGCTTGTTTTTTGCATGAGAGCTTCATTAAAATCATTTTGTAGCGAAATAATCTGATCTTGCATATGATGAACATTTGCTTCATGAAGGTTAACAGCTTCCAATTTTTCCTTGAGCTTAGTATTCTCAGTTGTAAATTTAGAGTTCTCATGCAAGATAATCTTAATTTTTCTCTCAGCAGACAGTTGGTCTTGGCCGAACCCATGAAAGATTCCTTAAGATCTTCAAAGCTAAAATAAAAAAATCTAGGTTCATTACCTCTTCTTCCTCAACAGGAAGTTCTAGTGCCACAAGAAACTTCTTCTCAGTCTCCTCTTCTTTAATGTATAAAGAATGCACAATCAGATGCAGTTTCACTCCAGGTTTCTGCAATAAAGCGCTCGTCTTTCTTCTTTTGTTCAGATTAACTTCTGAAATCTTTTTCCTTATTGTCATTTCTCTTATGTTGCTTATACTTCTTGTTATATGGACACTTGGGTGCTCTGTGTCTAAGTTTCCTGCATGAGAAACATATAATTTCATTTGAAGATGTTTTGGAAAACCTGGACTTATGTCTAGATCTGCTATCCTTCTCAAAATCTTCAGTATTGAACCCCCTCTTAAATCTCCTTGCCACGAGACTGATTAATTCATCATCGAGGGAAAATGCTTCCTTAGCTGTTTCTTTAAGGGCAACTGACTTCTCTTTTGGCTTCTCTTTCTGCTCACTCACTTTTCTAGTTTTGAACAACATTTCATAAGACTTCAACTTTCCCAGGAGAGTATCAATAAATATCTCCTAATGCCATTTAGACACTTTCAAAATCTAGATTCTTGAATCCCAGGAACTTTGGAAAAATATAAGCAGTTTTTTATTGATTTTTTTGTAGAAATTTCTTTTCCCAGGCCCATTAACTCACAATCAGGCTGAACCTCTGATACATGTCTGACATTTTCTTTAGGGTGTTTCTTGAAATCCTCATATTATGAGATAATAAGATATCTCTGATCTTTTCTTTTATCTGCACTCCCTTCTACAATCCTTATGAGGGAGTCCTAAATTTCTTTGGCTGATTGGCAATCAACCATTCTTTGATAAATTTCATTTGTCATCCTTGCACAGAGATATTCATTACCATGACATCACATGATCTTGTCTTCTTGTCCCTTTCACTCTATTTAGCTTTCGGCTTCAGGAGCTTTTTTTCATCTACATATAGTTTAGTTGGTATATATGGACCTGTCATAATAGAATTATAGATGTTTTTGTCAATAGTTTAGTAAGGAAAATCTAATCTATAAAGCTGCAATTCAGACGACACAAGAAATTAGAAGGTTCCCCTAAAACTTGGCACTCCTCTCTTCTACCACAGGGTAGGACTCCACTGCCCAACAAATGTATTAAGTCTTTTGATAAAGAAACTCTTAGAACCAAACACCTGAGTCTTTTGATAAGGAGACTTACAATTTATTGTACGACTATCGAAAGTTGACAATTCTGCGTCAGTTTCTGAATATCCCTAAATCCTTTGGCCTGCCTCAAGAATGTAACAAACAAAGTATTTCTATACATGACACATGCTTATCCTGGACAACTTCAGAATAATCTGGTGTATCGGATCAAGTAGTTATCTGACCAAGCTACATATTCCAAAATTTTCATGGTTTGTACCTTCTATTATGCAACCTTCTGGAGTCTTGTTCCGAAAGTGTTTGCACGCTTATGGGATGTCTTGCACGCCAATTTACTAGAGGATGGTTTTAGCTAGAAAAGTGAAATTTATTTGTTAGTTAAGTTTAAGCTATCAATGATGTTTTTTAAAATTTAATTACCTTCTAAGAACTGCAGTACACTAGCTTTTGATGATAAAAAAAGCTAATATGTTGGTTTTTTCTAATTGTTTACTTAATAAAGAAGCAGAATGAGCCTGGCTTCAACTGAAGCAATGGTTGGTTTTGTAATGGAGCAAAATGATGCTAATGTGCTTTATTTTGAATTTGCAAGGTGTTTTCTTCTTTAAAGAAACTAAATTTTTTCCACATAAATGGATAATCATCTGGATTTAAACTTCTGTAGATGTGGGAGTTCGAGGAGCCCCATCAAAGGTGGTTACCTGTTGCAGAATTAGCTTTACCTGAAGACAGAGATGATAGAGTACATGCTTTAGCTTGGGCTCCCAATATAGGCAGGTAAAACAAATTCAATTTAATATGTTACATCCTATGAAAGTTGTTAAGTTCTCAATAGTTTTCATCTGCAGTACGCTTGTCTGGCTAGAGATTCTTGTTAATTTGTTAACTCACTACTCTTGCTTTAATTTTCTTTCTAATTATTTTGTTTATTTTTTGAGGAATATTGAAATATGCTTGTTACCCATAATATTAGAAACGATAGTTTTATACTTCCAAAGTAGATTTAATTGATATGCAAGATTCTAATAGTGCTCTTTAAGTGCAAATATAAAACAGAAAGGGAAAGAAATTTTAGGTGAACTTACTATAACTTGAAATCTGTTAGAAAAGCCCATGTAAAAAGGCCTATTATTGGGCCCATGTATTTGATTCTTTTCCTCTTCTCTCATTAGTCCCACATCTTGTATAGGATTTTCCATCTCCTTTTCTCTCCTATATATTTGTATTTTCTCCTTGTATTTTAATACACAAGTAGTATATACAAGATTTTGAGCTCTTTGTACATGGTATCAGAGGCAAGTTGTTTCCTCCTGCGGACTCCTTTCTTCTGTCCGCCTGTCCTGATCAACCTACGGCTTTCTCTCCTATCCGCTCCAGTCCGCGACCTGCTTCTCTCTCCGCGACCTTCTTCTCCCTAGGCCGCTAGGCTTCTGCGGCCTGCTCTCTCTGACTCCGCTTCCACTTCTCTCTGTGGTTCAACCCTCCTCCTCAAGCCTCTTATAACATCCTTTCCCTGACCCGTGGGGCCCACCAATCCCTCTCTGCTCCTGTCCGCTGCGAGCTCCTGCTTCAGTCCGCCACGGGGTATCTTCTCCCAGCTGTTTTTTTCTCCCTTGCGAGCTCGCTCTACTATCTCGCGCGCCTCTACTCGCTGCTGTTTCATTCCGCTGCGAGCTCTCCTCTGCTCTGCTGCGACCTGCTTTCTGCTTTAGTTTGCTGCGGCTTGCTCTCTGCTTCAGTCTGCTGCGACCTGCTCCAACACGCTGCGTGGTCTGTCCTCCAGTCCCTGCGTGCTTTCCCTTCTCTCCTTGCGAGCTTCTACCCCTGCCCAGACCGCGCTCTCTCTTCTCGCTCATGGTCTCTTGGTCTATCTTGCTGCGGACTGCTCATATCCGCTGCGGTCTCCTTGCTCGCTGATTGCTCCAGTCTGCTGCCTCTCCCCAATCGGCGAGCTCCCTTCCTGCACTTGCGGGATGCCCTCTCTACTCGCTGCCGACTACACCGGTTCGCTGCGGACTGCCTCTCTACTCGCTGCGGACTTCCCCGGTTTGCTGCGGCCTGCTCCTCCTTGCCTCTTGCCCTAGCCGCTGCGACCTGCCCCTCGGGGTCCTTGCTCGCTCCCTTCCCCGCGGGCTCCTGTGTCAGTCGGCTTCTGCAGTCTGTCGGTTCTGCTTCCTCTCCCCGCCATGACTTCCAGCGACTCCACTGCAGCCAGCCCCTCTACAGACCGCCCGACACCTGTTCCTGAAATCCGTAATGAGATGCAGATTACAACTATCTCCCTCTCCGGGAAGAAGAATTTTCTCCCGTGGGTTCACTCTGTTCGCATGGTTCTTCAGGACAAGGGACTCTTGCATCACGTCACTCAAGCTCCTCCTTCTCCTTCAACCGACGAATGGCTTTGCAATGATCGCCGTGTTCAGACCTGGCTCCTGAATTCCCTCGATGGCGAACCGTATCAGATGACCATGTATCACGAAACGACCAAAGCTATGTGGGATGAATTGCACTCCCTGTACTCGGGTATAGACAACCTTCAACATCTTTATGACATCCTCACCGATCTTATGGCTCTCGAAACTGGGGGGGGGGGGGGGGGGGGGGCTCGGACATAACCTCGTTTGTCGCTCGTGCAAAGACTCGCTGAGGCATGGATTCAACATCAACCGTTTACCACTGACCATGCTACTCAGCGTGCTCAGAAAGAGGCCGTTTGTATTTCCATCATGATGGCTCGTCTCCCGCCTCACCTTCAGAATATTCGCACTCAGATTCTGGCTTCCTCCATTATACCCTCCTTATCTGATGTCTGCTTTATGCTCCTCCGGGTTTCACCGCCTCCTGATACTCCTGCGCTTCCGCCCTCGGTCCTTCTTCAGCACACCCCTCTCCCTTACTGCCCACCCCTACTTCCGTTCGTGGTGGCCGTTCGGGTTCTCGGGGCCGTGGGCGCGGTGGTCGGGGTCGGCCGACTTGTTCCTACTGCGGCAAGGACGGTCATTATGCGGCGACCTGCTACAAGAAGATTGGTTATCCTCCTCGTCTGACAGCCGCGGTTGCCGCGGACACCTCCTCTGCCACTCCTTCTGACCTTGAGGCCATTCCTCTCCAGCTCCAGCAATAACATGGGCTGCTCACCCCGCCCTTTGCCTCCATCACCACCGCCTCAGACGCAGGTACTGCTTGTTTATCCACCAGACCGCAATGGATTCTAGACTCGGGTGCCACTCAACATATTACCTCGCAACAACCACCCAAGTACACGGATTCTCCTCATCCCAAGTCTATCACTGTGGCAAATGGGGCAACGGTCCCCGTCTCCGGCGCGGCTGGCCTTGTCCTCAACCCCTCGCTCTCCCTTCGCTCGGCTCTTCATGTTCCGAGCTCTCCGTTCAATTTACTTTCTGTTCGTCATATTACAAATGATCTAAATTGCTCTGTCATATTCACCCCCTCTTCTTTTCTCATGCAGGATCAGCGGACGCGGACTACCATTGGTAGGGGAACACTGCAGGGCGAGCTCTACCTTCTCGACAACCATCCCACCATCCTATCTTCTGTCTCCTCCAGTGAGTGACATCGACGTCTTGGCCATGCTCCTCTCCCGGTACTCCAGCGGGCTCTTCCAGATGTTTCTCTTCATCCTTTTCAGTGCGCGTCTTGTATCTTCGGCAAACAACCGCGTTCTTCTTTTCCTCCACATTGTACCCGAAGCACTACTCCTTTTTATTTAGTTCATTCAGACATTTGTGGTCCTTATAAAGTTACTAGTATTTCTGGTTATTGTTATTTCCTTACGTTTATTGATGACTACTCTCGAACAACGTGACTTTACTTACTACGTGATCGTACCGAGCTTCCTCATGTCTTTCGGGCCTTTATCCTTGAAACGCATATGCAATTCAACACTACCATCAAAACCTTACGCACCGATAATGCTCGGGAATACACTAGCCATGACTTTGTGGCCTTGTGCTTTGAATTCGGGATTGTTCATCAAACATCATGTGCTTACACAACGCAGCAAAACGGCGTTGCCGAACGGAAGAACCGACACTTGCTTGATGTTGCCCGCTCTCTCATGCTTCAATGAATGTCCCCAAAAGTTATTGGCACTTTGTGGTCTCTATCGCGTGCTTCTTGATCAACTGACTCCCTTCCTCTATCCTCCACTATTCTACTCCGTTTGGCCTCCTCTTTCCCTCTACTCCGGCTTTCCCTCTCCTGCCTCGGGTTTTTGGCTCCACCTGTTATGTCCACCACCTGGGCCATCCACGAACAAGTTGGACCACCGGGCCACTAAACATGTCTTCGTTGGTTATTCCCGTACACAAAAAGGATATGTATGTTACTCTCCTGCTACCCGCAAGCTTTCCGTTTCTGCTGATGTTACCTTGCGGGAAGATCAATCGTTCTTCTCTGCTCCTTTACCCACTCCTTCCACGCCAGCACCTCTACCACCACTCTTCCCACGACCTGTTATTCCCGTTACTACCCCTCTACCACTGGGACCACCAACACCGACTCCTGCCCCCTCCAGGCCCCCTGTCATCCGTGTCTACTCTCGTCGCCCGTCCGAATCCGTTGCCCCTCTGCAGTCGGCCTCCACCTCGGCTATTCCGCGTCCTGCTGATCAGGTACCTGCCTCCACTGCTCATCCTCTGGCAAACTATGTATCTTTGCATCGCCTCTCTCCTCACCTCCACACATTTGCTAGTTCTCTTTCTTCGATTTCGGTTCCTAACTCTGTGCAGGAGGTGCTACAACATCTTGGATGGCGGGCCGCCATGGAAGAGGAAATGGCTGCTCTCTGGGTCAATCAGACATGGACTCTTGTACCCCTTCCTCCTGGTCACACACCAGTTGGGTGTAAATTGGTTTATGTTATCAAACATGCTGCTGACGGAACGATTGACCGCCTAAAAGCTCGTCTGGTGGCCCATGGCTTCACCCAACAACAGGGGCTCGACTATGACAAAACTTTTTCTCCGGTTGCCAAACTCAACACCGTTTGAGTACTCATCTCCGTGGTTGTCCATCGCCGGTGGCCTTTATTCCAACTCGATATTAAGAACGCCTTTCTGAATGGCGTTCTCTAAGAAATGGTCTATATGCAACAACCTCCCGGGTTTGAGACCATGAGGGAGTCTCAGGTCTGTCGACTGATGAATGCTCTGTATGGTCTCAAACAATCCCCTCGGGCGTCTTAGGTCTGTCGACTGATGAAGGCTCTTCGATAGGTTGGTTTTACTAGCAGCTCGGCCGACTTCTCGCTATTCACTCGTCATCGAACAACGGAAACTGTTCTTCTGTTAGTTTATGTGGACGATATTATAATTACGGGAGACAACTCAAATTGTATACAGGAGGTCAAACTACACCTGAGTACAGTTTTCCAAACAAAAGATCTGGGGCCCCTTCAGTACTTCTTGGGCCTTGAGGTTGCCAGATGGTCAGACGGTCTCGTTCTCTCTCAGCGGAAGTATTGTCTCGACCTCCTTCGAGATGCTGACTACTCAGGTTGTGAGCCAATTGACACACCAATGGATGCAAATCACAAGTTGTGCGCTCAGGCATCTGACTCCGATCTCCTACTCCAGAACCTAGAATACTATAGTCGTCTCGTTTGGAAGTTGATCTACCTTATGGTAACCAGACCAGATATTTCCTTCGTTGTTGGTATTGTCAGTCGATACATGCATACCCCTCGAAGATCTCATCTTCAGGCTGTTGAACGCATTCTCAGATATCTTAAAACAGCTCCTGGTCATGGTCTTGTTTACAAAACCTCATCTTCAGCTCCAACGTTGGTCGCGTATTCCGATGCTGATTATGCTGGTTCCCTTGATGATCGACGGTTAACCAGTGGTTTCTGCACATATCTTGGAGGACATTTGATTACTTGGCGAATCAAGAAACAAGCAGTCGTTGCTCGATCATCCGCCGAGGCAGAATACCGGGCAATGACATCGGTGGTTTCTGAACTAACTTGGCTTGAAGGTCTTCTTACTGATCTGGGTGTAAAGCTCTATTCCACAGCTCTCCTCCTCTGTGACAGCCAGGCTGCCATACATATTGCCAAGAACCCATTATTCCACGAGAGAACCAAACACATTGAAGTCGACTGTCACTTCATACGGGAAAATGTTCAAATGAAGAAACTCGACCTGAAGCATGTTCCGGGGACGGAACAAGTTGCGGACATTCTCACAAAGGCCCTTCCTAGTACTCTCTTCTATCAGTGCTTGTCCAAGCTTAGCGCATACGATTTGTACGCTCTAGCTTGCAGGGGAGTGTTAGAAAAGCCCATGTAAAAAGGCTTATTATTGGACCCATGTATTTGATTCTTTTCCTCTTCTCTCATTAGTCCCACATCTTGTATAGGACTTTCCATCTCTTTTTCTCTCCTATATATTTGTATTCTCTTCTTGTATTTTAATACATAAGAAGTATATACAAGATTTTGAGCTCTTTCTACAAAATCAAATTAATTATAA
Source organism: Platanthera guangdongensis (assembly GCA_039583875.1). Taxonomy (NCBI): domain Eukaryota; kingdom Viridiplantae; phylum Streptophyta; class Magnoliopsida; order Asparagales; family Orchidaceae; genus Platanthera; species Platanthera guangdongensis. The sequence continues at coordinate 60,154,887 of CM077165.1, forward strand.
CTATTAGAAAACAATCTTGTAAAGGCCCATTTAGTGGTCCATTATAACCATTCTTCTTCCTCATGTAATAGTCCCACATCTTGAAAAAGAGATTACTCTCTCTCTCTTCTCCCTATATATTTGTACTCATACTTGTAATTTGTAATTCAAGAAGTATATACAAGGTTTTCACCAATCTTCTACATGGTATCAGAGCAAGCCGTTCCGCCTAAGCGGTTTGTCCATTTTTAACCGCCTGGTCTCTGCGGTCTGCTTCATTCGGTGATTACTCGCTCGTTGCCCGCATCTCTTGCGGTTTGTCATATGCGGACTTCTTCTCGCGCGGACTGCTTTCTCTAGTCCGCAGATTTCGTGGCACTGCTTCCCACTGTTGTGGTTGGATCTCCTCCTTTTATAGCTTTGGATGCTGGGTCCCACCGCCAAACCCTCCTGCGGCCTGCCTTATCTGCTGTGGCCTGCCTTATCTATTGCAGTCTGCCCTCCTACTCGCGCTGTTTGGTTGCGCGGTCTTCTTTTGCCCGACCATCCCGCGGTTTGCCTTACCCGCTGCGGTCGGCCATCCTACTCGCACGGTTTGGTTGCGCAGTCTTCTTTTACCCGCAACCTTTGCCTAGTTCGGCGTGGTCTGTTCGCCCGCCTTCTTCGCAGTGGCTTCCTGTTGTTGAAGTATTAGACCGGGCGGCTTAGCGGTCTGATCCAGCGGTTTGTTGACCGAGCGGCTTAGCGGTCTGATCCAGCGGTTTGGTAACCGGGCGGTCTATCGGTCTACCTCTGCGGCCTGTTCTTCCTGCTGGAGTTGCCGAGCGGTTAACCCATCTGTCTAACCGCGCGGCCTGTGCGGTCTCCATTATTCTAGCCGCTCAGTACTGTAAATGTTTAGTCCCACATTGTTTGTATACTCTCTTCTTATCTCCTCCATTCTATATAAGGGAGGTCATACCTTTGTAAATGATATCGTTTTTGGATAATAAAATTTCAATTATTCAAAAGTTTATTCGCTTGTTCTCTACTTTTCGCTTCTTTTCGCTACTTTCTAACATGGTATCAGAGCACACGGTCATTTCCTCCTGATTCTGTGCGCTCTCTGTTGTTCGCGGCTTGTTTTCCGCGTTCCGCGACTTGATTCGCGGCTTGCCTTCTCTTCTGTCCGCGCGGCTTGTTTCTATCCGCGCGGCTTGTTTCTGTCCGCTGCCCTGTTCGCGCGGCTTGCTTCTTCTTGGTTCTCTTCTCCTACTGCTCTTTGTCGCAACGACCTGTTTTCTTGTCGCCGCGCTCCTTGTTCTTTCCTGCCGCTCCGACTTCCTAGTCGTTGCGGTCTGTCCGCGTGTGTTGTCTCTCTACTCGCGGTTTGCTGCTGTGATCTGCCTGACCGTGCGGGTTGTTCCTTTCTCATCCGCATCTTGGTCGCGGTCACTTGCTCTTCTCCTCTCTTCTGTTCGCTCGGCCTTTTCAGTCCGCGCGACCTCTTCCCCGCTGTGCCTTTGACCGCTTTCTAGCAGCTGCTGTGATCTGCCTGACCGTGCGGGTTGTACCTTTCTTACCCGCATCTTGGTCGCGGTCACCTGCTCTTCTCTTCTCTTCTGTTCGCTCGGCCTTTTCAGTCCGCGCGACCTCTTCCCCGCTGTGCCTTTGACCTCTTTCTAGCCGCTGCTGTTCGCGCAGCTTCTTCTGTTTCCTAACCGCTCCTGTTCGCGCGGCTTCTTCTGGCCCTCGGGCATGGTTCGACAAATTCAGTGGTATTGTGGCTACCATCGGCTTTCAAAGGAGTTCGGCCGATCACTCCTTATTCATTCGCAAAACGGCCTCGGGACTGGTGGTTTTGGCCGTATATGTGGATGATATTCTCCTTACTGGCGATGACCGAGATGGGGTGGACTTGACAAAGAAGCACCTCCGTCAACACTTGGTCACGAAGGATATGGGCTCCCCAAAATACTTTTTGGGGATAGAAATCTCTCGGAAACTTGACTCCTTGGTTCTCTCTCAACGGAAGTATGCACTTGATCTTCTACGAGACGCAGGATTGACAGGTGCCAAACCAGCTCGTTTTCCCATGACTGTTGGAGAAGACAAAACGTGGACGGATGATTCGCCTCTTCTATCTGATGTCACACGGTACAGACGTTTGGTAGGCAAACTCACCTATCTCACGGTGACTAGACCCGACATCGCCTACGCTGTAGGCAAGGTCAGTCAGTTTATGCAAGCTCCCAGGTAGTGCCATCTTCAGTCCGCCCTGAAGATTTTAGAGTATATCAAAGCAGCACCGGGCAGAGGGTTACTCTTTCAGAGGAATGGTCATCTGAGGGTTGAGGCCTACTCAGATTCAAGTTACGCGGATGACAAAGGCGATCGTAAATCCACATCAGGTTTTTGTACCTTTGTTGGAGGTAATCTCGTGAGTTGGAAGAGCAAGAAACAGTCCGTTGTTTCCAGATCCAGTGCCGAAGCAGAATACCGGAGTATGGCGTCAACCACGTGTGAGTTAAAGTGGTTGCGGGCTCTCATGCTTGACCTGGGCGAGGTATATGACTGTCCTCTCCCTATGTTCTGTGACAACAAGGCCGCTATACACATATCCAGAAATCCGGTCTTCCATGAGAGAACAAAGCATATAGAGGTTGACTGTCACTTCATTCGGGAAGAGATTTTGAAGAAACAGATTTGTACTCCTTTTGTCACCTCTGATAAAGAGTTGGCAGATATATTCACCAAGCCGGTTTCTACTTCCTTCTTCCGCATTTGTGACAAGCTGAGTATGATTGATATCTATGCTCCAGCTTGAGGGGGAGTGTTGAAGTATTAGACCGGGCGGCTTAGCGGTCTGATCCAGCGGTTTGTTGACCGAGCGGCTTAGCGGTCTGATCCAGCGGTTTGGTAACCGGGCGGTCTATCGGTCTACCTCTGCGGCCTGTTCTTCCTGCTGGAGTTGTCGAGCGGTTAACCCATCTGTCTAACCGCGCGGCCTGTGCGGTCTCCATTATTCTAGCCGCTCAGTACTGTAAATGTTTAGTCCCACATTGTTTGTATACTCTCTTCTTATCTCCTCCATTCTATATAAGGGAGGTCATACCTTTGTAAATGATATCGTTTTTGGATAATAAAATTTCAATTATTCAAAAGTTTATTCGCTTGTTCTCTACTTTTCGCTTCTTTTCGCTACTTTCTAACACCTGCCTGAGTGATGCGACTTGGTTCCTAATTCTTGCAACCGTGGTTGATCTCTCTAGCCGCGTTTCTGCTCCTCTCTTTTTCTCTTCGCGGATTCTCTCGCTGCGGTCTTCTCTAGCCGCTACCGATCTTCTTTGTTGTCCGCTACCGGTCTTCTCTGTTGGCCTGTCCCTCTCTAGCGGCTACCGGCCTTGCCTTGATTGTTCGCCGGTTTCTCCTTCTTTAAGCCTCTGCCGGACTTACCTTGTTATCCGCCGACCTCTTCTGATCTAAGCCACTGCCTGCCTCTTCTAGTCGCTGCCAGTTTCTTCTATTTGTTCTATAACTTCATCAGACCGCCTTCTCTCGTGCCGCCTTGCTTTGTTGTTCGCTGATCTTTCTTTGTCGGCCTTTTCTCTTCTAGCCGCTGTCGGCTTCTTCTCTTCTAGTCGCTGCGAGTTCTTAGGCCGCCTTCTCTCTTGCCGCCATGGACTTGGACTCAACAGTTGCCTCTTCTCTTCCCGCTCGTGCCGCTATTTTTTCTCCTGAAGTTCGTGATGAACTCCGGATTACTACTATCTCCATCAACGAGAAACAAAATTTTTTGGAATGGGTGATTTTGTTCGTCGCGTTCTCCTTCTTCATCATCTTACTCGGGATGCTCCCACTGTTCCCACTGATGAGTAGTTTCGTGCTGACAGTCGGGTCCAATCCTGGATCCTCAATTCCATGGATACCGAGCCAATCACATGGCCATATATCATGAGACTGCTAAGGCGATGTGGGCGGAACTTCACTCTCTCTACTCTGACAAAGGCATTTGTTTGATATCATCTCTGCACTTCAAACTCTATTTCCCGACACAACAGGAGATTTGACCTCATTTGTTGCCAATGCCAAAATTTTGGTGGAGGCCTGGATACAACATCAACCTCACTCCACGGATCTTGCTACACAACGTGCGCAAAAGGAAGCAGTTGACATTGCAATGATGATGGACCGTGTTCCTCCTCACCTCCACACTGTCCGAGCTCAGATTCTTTCCTCCTCTACAACGCCCTCACTGTCTGATGTATGCTCTCTGCTGCTCAAAGTTACACCTCCATTTGAGGCCCCAACAAATTTTTCACTTGCTTTTGTTCATTAGCCACTCCTACCTACTACTGCTCCAGCTCGTGGCTCTTCAACTAGGGGAGGCGACTACAAATCTTGGGGACAAGGACGTGCTGGGCGATCTGCTTTCAAATGTACTTACTGTGATCGAGATGGTCATCTTGAAGATACATGCTACCGCAAGCATGGTTTGCCTCCACACCTTGCTGCCTCTACTATAGTTGCTCCTCCTCCCACTGGTGCTCCTCCACATGATTCTGATTCTTCTACCCAGCAAGATATCAACACTCTCCACACCCAGCTTCAACAGCTCTAAGGCGTTATCAGTCGCTCGTTTGGCTCGGTTGCGTCTTTCTTCACTGAAGGTATATCATGTCTTTCCCATAGCCCCTACTGGATCGTGGACTTGGGTGCTACTCACCACATTACATCCTAGAGACCACCGTAGTATATACAGTCTGTTTATCCAAAGTTCATCATTGTCGCAAATGGAGACACCACTCCGGTCTCTGGCGTGGCTGATCTTCAGCTTACTCCCACTCTCCCTCTATCCTCCGTTCTTCATGTTCCGGGATCGCCATTCAATCTGCTATCAGTTAGTCGTCTTACTCAGGACCTTGACTGCTGTATAACTTTTTCTCCTTCCTCTTTTGTTGTGTAGGATCGCCGCACGCGGAGTATCATTGGTAAAGGGAGGCTGTCGAATGGGCTGTATCTCTTGGATGTTCCACCCATCATTCTCTCTGTTGTCTCCACTGTTGATTGACATCGCCGCCTTGGTCATGCTCCCCTCCAGATTCTCAAGAAGGCTTTTGCTGATGTCTTATTGCAAGAGTTTACTTGTGAATCATGTATATATGACAAACACCATCGTACTTCTTTCCCTCCTACATGTACTCGGAGTTATACTCCGTTCTCTTTAATTCATTCTGATGTCTGGGGACCCTATAAAGTCCATAGTATTTTTTAGTATCGATATTTTGTCACATTTATTGATGATTACTCGTGTATCACTTGGTTGTATCTACTTCATGATCGTACTGAACTGACATATGTTTTTCATACTTTTCTTACTGAGACGCGTAAGCAGTTCTCCACTACGTTAAAAATCATTCGCACCGATAATGCTCGCGAATATACAGGGCGCACCTTCTCAAATTTATGCACCGAGTTTGGAATTGTACATCAAGCCTCGTGTGCTTATACCCCATAGCAAAATGGGGTGGCCGAGCGGAAAAATCGCCATCTCCTTGATGTCGCCCGGTCACTCATGTTTCAAATGCAGGTGCCCACAAAATATTTGAACTTTGCTGAATCCTCTGTCGTCGAGCTATTCAACATCGAGCCCTCCTTCCCGAACCCCAAGCCCTTCAGCCCGCCCTCAATCCTAGAACTTTCAAGGTATAAATCCGCTCCTCTCTCAGGCAATACATATGTAGTCTATTTAAGTGATCAAACTCATTTAACGCATGCATCTCAATTCCGTTGATGTTATTTCTCTAATTGTTGTATTCCCTGCGACTGGCTTGTCCCTTGCGCTCGTGTTAACATCTCAGGAAATCCAGTTGCCTCTAGGTTAATTATTGAGGAACCCACTCTCTCGGGATTGTAGCATCGCCTCAAAATCTAGTCAGGCTTTATAATTTGCCTCAGATCGTTTTTCAAAATTTAATTTACATCAATACTGGATCACGCTGGGCGGGGCCCGACCGTAAATGTCCTGTAACTGTGTCATTCCGAAGAAATAATGAAGAGTTGTTTTATGAAAACTGTCCACTCCAACTATTTACTCCAATCACATTGGTGGTCTGAAGTAAAACTTCGCAGGTAGGTTTCCAAGCATCGGTTCAGTACCTCAGATTGTCCGTCTAGTTGGGTTTGTATCCAAAGTTCCTCCGTAACTGCGTCCCTTGAAATTTGAACAACTCATTCCAGAAAGTCTCATAAAAACTGGGTCTTAATCGTTGACGATCGAACGGGGAAAACCATGCTGTTGGACCACGCCGGAGATGAATGCCTCGGCCATCACTGGGGTCGTGAAAGGATGCCTCAAGGGAATAAAGTGGACATACTTGGACAGGCGATCCACCACGACGAAGATGCCGTCCTATCCAGAAGAACGCGGAGGGCACTTAATAAAAACATCGTCAGATCATCCCAAATTAGATCGTTTACAGTTAAGTGCTGCAGAAGACCCCCTGGAAAAGTGACCTCATATTTAGATTGAGCTGACCAAGTAGGCAACAACTTATTCCTCCACATGTCGCATCATCCCTCGCCAATAAAACACAATCGTGAGGCGACAGTAAGTGTGGAACGCAATCGTGATCATCTTTTAGCTAAGCAGGTATCGTAAGCTATGATTATCCGTAGGCACGATGAAATGCCTCCTCAATAAGTAAGGGCGCCAATGTTGAACTGCTAAAATGAGTGTCATCAACTTATTTTTGTAGGCGGAGAGGGAACATATGATCATATAGAAGGACCAACTGAAGTATGTTATGGGGCATCCGGTCTGCATGAGCACGGTGCTGACGTGTATCTCTGAGGCGTCAGATTCCACTATTAAAGGCTGTGAAAAAAATGGCCATGGACAGAATCAGTTCTGTCACCAACGCTTGTTGAAGCGCTTTGAATATGGTGATCGCCTCGTGCGACCATTGGAAGGCAGTATCGGTAGTCTTTCACAGAAGGCTCGTGAGTGGTCGTGCCAGCATGTCATTGTAAAGAATGAAACGATAGTAGTAGACTGTCAAATTGAGGAAGCCACGTAACTTAAGTAATAGTGAAAAACTCAAGTAAATAAGAGGATTTTTATTGCTCCAAAAATAATAATACAATGGTATGACCCCCTATTTATATAAAACAAGGGTTAAAGAGATAAAACAAGAGAGAGAGAGAGAGAGAATGCATAACACTTGTTACACAAGACCAGGCGGATACATAAGACCATATTAGGCGGGCTGTGCGGTTAGACATATCTAACCGCACAACTACAGTTATCAACACTACACTGTTCTATCCTCTATCAGTCTTCATTGTTGCAATCCTCTCCAGGGCAATAGCGGCGGTTAGACTCATCTGACCGCCAAACTATGAGCTCTACTATCTGCACCAGTCCGCAACACACTTATCTTCATTGGTCACCTTAACTGGGCTCTAACCATCAGCGAATACAATTAGAGCAGCAAGCAGTCCGACATAACATAATTGCCAGTGCGCTAGATCAATCTGCCAGACCACACTGTCAGACCGCCAAGAAGGCAGACCACCAGAAAGGCAGATCACCAGAGGGGTAGACCGCTAGAGAGATAACCCGCTACTCCTGTCCGCCAGGATTCCTTGTTCCAATGGAGGCAGACCACCGGAGTCACAACATCAGTCCGCCAAGGTTGTCCGCCAGGGCTACCCGCCAGTCCGCCAAGGCTGATCGCCTAGGCTATCCGTCAGTCTGCCAAGACTCCTCTTGTTCCAACACTCCCCACTCAAGTTGGAGCATATATATTGATCTTTCCCATCTTGTCACAGATATCTGAAAACAAGGAGACTGGTTTGGTAAAGACATCGACATGCTCTTTGTCAGCGGTGACAAACAGAATGCATATCTGATTCTTCGACACCTCTTCCCTGATAAAATGACAGTTTACTTCAATATGCTTTGTTCTCTCATTAAATACTGGATTCTTCGAAATATATATAACTGTCTTGTTGTCACAGAACATTGGTAGGGGATGATCGTAAACTTCTTCCAAATCAAGCATCATTGTATGTAACCAGTTTAACTCATAGGTAATCAAACCCTTGCTTCTGTACTCAGCTTCAGCACTCGTCCTGGAGACTACAAACTATTTCTTGCTCTTACAGCTGACCAAATTTCCTCCTACGAAGGTGCAGAAACCCGACGTAGATTTTTTATCCTCCTTGTCATCAACATAGCTGGTATCAGAATTGGCTTCAATCCTCAAATGATTATTTTTCTGAAATAAAAGTCCCTTTTCCGGATGCCTTTTCACATATTCCAAGATCTTTATGGCTGATTGAAGATGACATTTCTTGGGGGCTTGCATAAACCGACTCACCCTTCCTACCACATAACCGATATCCGGTCTTGTGACCGTCAAATAAATGAGCTTACCCACAAGCCTTCTGTACCTGGTGACAACTGAAAGAATAGGTGAATCCTCATTCCAACACTTATCATCCTCAATCGCCATCGGACATCGAGCAGGTTTTGCTCCAAGAAGACCTGTCTCTTTTAAAAGATCCAAGACATACTTTTGCTGCGAGAGCACTACAAAATTGATCTTCTGGGAGATTTCAATCCTTAGAAAGTACTTGAGAGATCTCATATCTTTTGTAACAAAATGTTGACAAAGTTGTTTCTTTGTCAGGTCAATGTCCTTCCTATCATCCCCTGTAAGATGAATGTCATCTACATACACAACAAGAACCACTAGCCCCGTAAAGGTCTTATGTATGGACATAGAGTGATCTGCAACACTTCTAGCAAACCCAATAACAGAGATAACTTCACTGAACTTTTCAAACCAGGCTCGTGGGCTTTGCTTAAGACCATAGATTGCCTTCTGCAACTTACACACTTGAGTCTCCCCCGGAGCAACATACCCCGAAGGTTGCTCCATGTAGAGTACCTCCTGTAGATCTTTATAAAGGAAGACATTCTTGACATCTAACTGAGATATTTCCCAGTCTCTATTAACAACCACAGAAAAGAGGACACAAATCGTTGTAATCCGAGCAACTGGAGAGAATGTGTCAAAGAAGTCCACACCATAGGTTTGAGAAAACCCTTGGTAATTAGCCGACCTTTATAACGATCGATAGTATCATCAGAAAGAAATTTGATCACAAAAATCCAGCGACATCTAACCACATCAGCACCTGGAGGGAGAGGGACAAGCGTCCAAGTACCCCGTTCAGTCAGAGTTTTCATCCCTTCATCCATAGCGACTTTCTAATGAGTAAGAGCAAGAGCTTCTTGATAAGTGGTTGGGAGAACATTTGCGGAGAGAGCGAGAGAAAAACTCTTGCACGAAGGAGATAACCGAGTATAAGAAACAACATCATGAAGAGGATGTTGAGTGCAGGTTCGAACTCCTTTCCGAAGAGCAATGGGAAAATCAAGATGAGACGTATCAGCAGTATCAGATCTAGTCGTTGGAGAGATTACTGGTTCGGGAACTGTTAGTGACAGCTCAGGAAGAGAAACAACACCAGGAGAAAACGAAGGAGAAGGATCAAAAAGAGTTGGAGGAGGAAGAAGTACAGGACCATGTAGAGGTGTAGAGATAACAGGTAGTGAAAGGGATCATCAGACAATGGGAGAGTAGATGTGTGAGAAAAGTAAGGAACATCTTCAAAGAAAGTGACATCCGCAAAAACATATTGTTTCCGAAGAAAATGATCATAACCCCTATATTCCTTTTGTGTTGGACAGTAGCCAAGAAATATGCACTTAACGGAATGAGGAGAAAGTTTGTCACGACCAGAAGAAGGAGAGTGAACAAACGCCGTGCAGCCAAAGACACGTGGCTGTAAAGGAATTGGCATGCCATTGGTATACAAAATAGGGAAAGGAGTTTTGCCATTGAGAACCAAAGAGGGAATTTGGTTGATTAGGTAACAAGACAGAAGAACAACATGACCCCATTATGATCGGTGAACATTAATTTGAGTTAGGAGAGTGTGAGCAACATCAAGGAGATGATAATTTTTGCGTTCAACTCCATTTTGTTGGGAACTGTACAGACAAGTTGTTTTTTTTAACTTGCATTAGCATAAAAAAGGAAAACAAAGTACAGAGACCACAAAAGCGGGTCAGAAGCCTAGGATGTTCTCCCGGTCACTCTGAACAAGCTCAAAGAGTTCTGGCGAGAAGTCCTCAGAAGCGGTCCAACAAAACGTAGAAGAAATAACAAAGCGAGCACAAAAGTCCACAACACGGTTGGCCGCACGCGGCACATGATGATAGAGAACTCAGGGAAGCTCAAATAAGAAGCCCAACTCAGCATCATCATGAGAGGTGGCGTCCCACTGTCCCGAAGCAAAAGATCGCTGGCAGTACACAATCAAGTTGCGACAATCTCCCTCAATAACCACGCCCGGGGCATCAAAGCAGGCCGGAGACAAGAAATCCCGAAGCATAGCAAGAGCCGCCAGCTCTGTCCTACCAGGGTCCCATTGAATCAAAGGGCGGCCGACGACAAACAACACCGTACCCGAGGAATCACGTGTAATACAGTCGGCACCTGCCTGGCAAGACGGGAGAAGAGCGCCATCGACATTGAACTTTAGCCAACCCTGGGGCGGGGGGCACCACGAAGAGGAAGACGGCCGGGCAGGCCGGGTAGTGTCCCAGTTCTCCTAGGTGGGATAAACCGCAGACCGAGAGGCAGACTCCAGAATGTGAGTCGCCAGGATAGTAGAGGTGGTATAATCTTGCCGATGAACCATGGCATTGCGAGCCCGCCAGCATTGGTACACCGTATAACCGAGAAGAGAGAACGAACGAGCATCCTTATCAGTACGAGTAACTCCGTCCACGAAGGTCGGCCACGTCGAAATCTGCGGAAGTGAAATCCCCCACCGACGAAGAGCGTGACCAACCGCCTTCAAACAAGAGCACTCGCCAAGTATGTGGTCACGAGATTCCGGCACCGAAATCCCCCACGAGCAATTAATCTCCTCCCCCAAGCCACGACAGGCAAGCAAAGCGCTTGGGGAACCCATCCAGCGAGAGGCGCCACCAGAAAAGTCATTCACGGGGCCGCAACCAGAGCATTTTAAGTCATCCGTTGTTAGAAAGGCAGCTGGGAAACAAAGCCGAATACGCATGACCGACAACCGTCTGTCTGGAAAAGCGCGGAATAAGGCTAAGCGTATCAGAGTGGAGGCCGGCCTCCACCGGAATCTGGACAATCAGCTGAATGAGGTCCGTACCTGTAATGCCACGCTGTATGCAAAAATCAGAGAATTGATGACTAAGATATTCCTGCGCATTATCCGTGTGAAGAATTTTAATGGGCACGCCAAATTGAGTAGGTATATCATTAAAAAAGACAGTGAAAACAGAGAAATTTTAGACCGTTCCTTTAAGAGATACAATCAGGTACATCTAGAAAAGTCATCAATAAAAGTGACAAAATACAAACTCTCTCTTCCAACAAACTTAACAGGGGAAAGACCCCAAACATCAGAATGAACAAGATCAAAAGGACGAGAGGAACTACGCCCTTGTCATGCTGGAAATGAGGACCGGTGATGTTTTCCGAGCTGTCAAGCTTTACAGTTGAGAGAGGATCCTTCCCGATGTAAATCTGACAGGAATTGGTAAAGCAGACGAGGAGGATGACCAAGACGAAGATGCCACTGGAGAAGAGAATTAGACGCAGAGAAAGCAGAGACATTATCAAGGTAGAACAAACTGTCACTCTCAGTCCCAGTAGCAATCTTCTTCTTGGAGCATGAATCCTGAGAAGAACAGGTAGCAGAAGTAAAAATAAACGTACAATTCAGTTGTTTACAAAGAAATAACTGAAAGAAGGTTGCACGGAAAAGTAGGGACATAGAGTGTCCTCAAGGGAGAGATTCGGGGTGACAAGGACTGTGCCAATACCCCACACAGGCGACGGAGAACCATCTGCAATAAAAATCGGAGGTAATTGATTATGTTTGTCCAAACGGGAGAAAATAAGATGGCTATCTGTTATATGATTAGTTGCACCAGAATCAATGAGTCACCTACCCTGAGTAACTACATTAGCATTGTCTGAAGAAGAGGCAAGCGAAGTAGACTTTCTCGTGGTAGTGTCACCAGGAGAAGGGTGGAGATGAGGAAATTTGACCCAACAACGATCAACAAGATGTCCTGTCATGACACAATGAGAGCAAAGGTAGCGAAACGGACCAAGCACACCAGAGTGACCCCCTCGGCCAGTAAAATTATCATGACGGACCTGATAAGCAATAGTGTCAGGAGGAGTGGCAAGCAAAGATCGCTGTAGAAGAGTAATGACAGCAGCAATGCGTGCAGCAGTAGCGTCATGAGTAGGAGTATCAACCTCTCCTAGAATTTGCTGTCGGATCATATCATAAGACTCAGATAAACAAAACAGATAACACACGACCAGTAGTTCCTGGAAGTGCTTATGTTGTTCAGTAAGATCAACAGAGAAAGGACGATGCTGACGAAGTTCAGCACCAAGAGCTTGCACCTCCTGGTAAGCAGCAGCTGGAGTCATCGTGGGACGAGCAAACAGATCAGAATATAACATGTATATACAGTAAGTCTGAGCACCCTTGGATTATAAAGCAGCTAGATGTATCCTAGCAACCTTAATTGTCTCATCATGGTGAATGACAAGAAGACAGTCATCAGAAAGACTGTTTGCTAGCCATGTACGAACTAGAGCATCATTAGCATCCCAGTCATCAAACGCAGCAGAACCACAAGGAGGAGGGTCATCAGTAAGATGATGTCGTTTTCGTGGTGACTGTGACAAAAAGTGAATTGAAGCGCTCCATTCCGGATAATTGGGACCAGTGAGCTTGGACGCAGTTCCAAGATTGCCAGAAGTGGTAACATAAGTTGCGGTCTGAAGGGGTGCATGCAGGGTAGTAGAAGAAGAGAGAGTTGGACTGTCCATAGGAACAGACAAAAGAAGTTATCTGCGCGGACTGAGAAAAGAGACGACACGGATAGAGAAAGAAAGCCGCAACACAAGAGCAACCCGCAACAGAGTGGAAAGAAGAGAAAAAGATTCAGCGTACGAACAGAAGAAGCTATCCGCGCGGACTGAGAAATGTGACGACGCGGCTAAAGAAAGAAGACCACAGAGACGACAGAACAGTACAGCAGACAGATAGCAAAAAGGAGCCCTCAAGGATCAGGTAGTCGCTCTGATACCAAGTGAAAAACTCAAGTAAATAAGAGGATTTTTATTGCTCCAAAGAATAATAATACAAGGGTATGACATCCTATTTTTAGAAAACTGGGATTAGAGAGATAAAACAAGAGAGGGAATGCACAACGCCTGTTACACAAGACCAGGCAGATACATAACACAAGACTAGGCGGACTATGCGGTTAGACATATCTAACCGCACAACTACAACTATCAACACTACACTGCTATGTCCTCTATCCATCTCCATTGCTGCAGTACGCTCCAGGGCAATAGCGGCGGTTAGACTCATCTGACTGCCAAACCATGAGCTTTACTATCTGCACCAGTCCGCAACACACTTGTCTTCTCTGGTCACCTTAACTGGGCTCTAACCATCAGCGACTACAACTAGAACAACAAGCAGTCCGACATAACATAAACGCCAGTGCGCCAGATCATTCTGCTAGATCACACCGTCATACCACCAGGAAGGCAGACCGCTAGAAAGGCAGATCGCCAGAGGGGCAGACCGCCAGAGAGATAGCCGCTACTCCTGTCCGCCAGGATTCCTTGTTCCAACGGAGGCAGACCGCCAGATTCTTAACATCAGTGCGCCAGGGCTACCCGCCAGTCCGCCAAGGCTGACCACCAAGGCTATCCGCCAAAACTCCTCGTGTTCCAACAGTAATGAGCGCTGATGGGGCCACTCCAGCACCGCCGCAACCTTATTGGGGTTCATAGCCACCTCCTGCGCCGAGACGGTGTAACCCAAGTAGGAGATCCCGCGCTGAGCAAAGACACATTTCTTTAGGTTGACGACCAAGGAGTGGTGCCGTAGTGTCTCCAAAGTTGTTTTCAACTGGTGTAAGTGATCCTGCCACGTAAGGCAGTAAATGAGTATGTCGTCATAGAAACCAGAATATACTTATGAAACACCTGCCAAAAGATGTCAGTCTTCGTGATTTGGAATGTAGTTGTGGAGTTGGTGAGGCCGAACGACATGGCCAAAAACTCATAGTGGTCGTCGTGGGTGCGAAAGGCAGTCTTCGGGATGTCCTCGACACATACCCAAATTGGATGGTAGCCTGAGCGGAGGTCAATCTTAGAGAAGTAGGTGGCCCCACACATCTTGTTTTAGAGCTCCTGGATGACAGAGATAAGACACATGTTTGCCACGATGGCTTTAATAAGCCCACGATAGTCGACATAGAAGCGTCAACTGTCGTCCTTTTCCCGCATGGGGAGGACCGAGCTCGAGAACGGACTAGAATTGGGTCGTATCAGCGTGGCAGTTAACATGTCAGACACTAATCACTCAATCTCATCCTTTTGAATATGGCCGAGCGTTATAGCTGAACCGAACTCATCAATATACTTGCCCATCAAATAAGTGTGACGGAGGGCACATAGGCTTTCGACGGCATTGCCAAAGTGGAGACAATCATAACGCTTGACCATGGCCAGCTTGAGGTCAGCACACAAGAGTAGGGAGGCGTGGCAGAGCCAACAGACCCAGTGTAACGCGGAGCCCTCCATTTCTAGAAGCATCAAGGAGACTGTTTGCGTATTCGGGGTGCCCTGGATGTTAAAAATAGTTCGATCGTGGCAATGCACCCGTGAGGATCGGTCCCGTTGAAGTAGGAACTTCACGGGTGCGCGGCGCACGTGCCACGACAAATGCGAGGAGAGAAGAAGGCTTCGTGGGGCTAGCCTATAGGCCACTGAAAGAGGACGAGTCCTCCAAGGGCGGGAGTGGATGCTCCAGAGGGCATCACGACCCTCAGGAAGTTGAAGACTTTCCTGGATTAAAGTGAATATGCTAGCTTGTTCGTCAAGGCGACATTTGTCATCGTCAAGGAGGTCGTCCGTCAGCGTCAATGAGGGCGTCTGTCATGGCGCGGCGCCAGAAGATGGAAAGTGGGCGTGAAAATCCCGTGCGTGAGAGCGACGGTCTGGACGCGAGCGGGGAAATGCAATTTGATAACACGACGTATGTCGATTTTTGAAATCAACGCACGTCGATTTTTCTTGTGGTTAGGAACTGCAACGAAACGTTGATTAGAATTCAATGTACGTCGAATTGGGCCGAATTCCAAAATTTTACGGTTCTTCCTGTTTGTCGTTTTTGAACAAAAAATGGTTTGAGAAAATACGGGTGAACAATTGATCTGAGAAAGGTGGAAAAGAGAAATTTCTCTGCTGAAAACAAAACTAGTATTTTGTTGTAGAGAAGAGTGTTCATCATCCAACCCTAAGATCATTGGCTGGACTATGTTATGTTTCCAACATTTGTGTGGATGCCAATAAAGACTTGAATTTCATTTTGTGGTTGGTTCTCAAGTCCATCTTAATCTTCACATAATTTGATTTAATTGCAGATGTATGTTTAACTTTCTCTATTCACTGGTTTTCATGGTTCCTTGGCATGCGTTTTTCACATTCCGTTGTGCATTATATGTTCAATGAAACCAAACAATTATCACACAAAAGCTTTATGGACTCATTTTGTGGGAATCCTAGCGCTGTCAGTAGTTGGTTTAATTATATTAGCTCACATGTTGCTACCGCCTTTGTAAAATATTCAACTTTTGCATTTGACCTCGCTACTATTGACAGTTTCTTACTTTTTAAGGAAACTTGACTCCCTCCAAATTAGATGCAATATCTTGACTTGGAATATCTGTCTAAAGGAGACGCTACCCAATGAGTACCAATATATACCAAAACCTGCTGTTGACCATGGTTCTAAAAAGTAAACCTCTGACGTCCCTTCAAGCATTGGAGAATCCAGATCACTACTTTCCAATGCTCCTCGCAAGGTGCGTTGAGAAAGTGACTGATCACACTAACTGTGTATGAGATATCTGGTTGTGTGATTGTGAGATAATCTAGTTTCCTAACTAGCTGTCGATATCATGCTGGATCCTCGTAAGGCTCCACTAATAGGATAAATGTGTGGGATGGATCCATAGGTGCTTCCACTTTCTTCGAATTGAGCATGATTACTTCTTTTACAGTATGCAAAACTTATATCCTTAAAGATATAAATATATTCTTGTGTTCTAGTTACTTGAATCCCAAGGAAGTATCTCAACCTTTCTAAATCCTAGGTCTTAAGAAGCCTATAAAGAGAGACTTTAGGTAATAAATACCTTCATTTTCTTTTCCAGTAATGAAGATATCGTCCACCGTCACATTAAGCTGATTCTTCTTCCCTAATTTAGAGGTGAGATGAAAGACGAATTGATCTAAACCTCTCCTTAACATATCTAACTATCTAACTATAAAAGAGCTGAACTAAACTAGGCTCGTGGTGACTGTTTAGACCATACAGAGACTTTTTGAGGCATCAAACCAGATCTGACTCTCTTGATCAATGAAAACAAGTGGTTGCTCTATGTATACCTACTCATTTAAGTCACTATTACCTAGAGGAAATTACTTGCAATAAAACCTGATGGAACTTGATTCATCATGAGGGTTACTCATGCCTAACACCAGGAGGTTGTTTCCTCTTTGAAGTTTCTCTCACAATGAGTGATCTCAAACCCTAAGAAAGAACATAACTAATACTCTCAAACCACTTCCTTATATATATAGTGAGGGGGGCTCACATATATTTTACCCTAATGTATTGCAAATTAAAGATACAAAATAAAAATAATAAGCTGTGCGTGCGTAACAATATATCTCGCCTGAAAATCGACCTGAACCCCATGGTCGCGGTGCCGCCCGCCCTCTAGTAGTGATGCGCTCGCGGGTTGGTGAATTTGTGATCTGAAGGGCATCAATGTCAACTATGCCGATCTCCTCCAGTTGATCACCGATGAGGGCTCGGAACTCTTTGACAGGAAAATCATAATTAATTGAGTAGGATTGCTTGGAACGAAAACACAGACCCCTATTACGCAAGTCATGATACTCTTGGTTGAAAAGGCGGTAAGGATATGACCATTGTTGCGTGGAGGCATAATGTGTGGGCGAGTGTTATGACCCTTACCCTGGGACCTTGTGACCGGCGGTGGAGCAATGATCGGAGATGGGATCGTGCGTGCTTGCGGCGGCGTTGATCAGAAGGAGACGGGCGCGGGATTGGCGGCTAGGGCTAAACTCACGGCTTCTTCCGTGGGGTTTAGAGAGAGATAGATAGGAAGGAGGGGAAATAGGGGAGAAAGAGATTTTTACTTCTAATTTCTTGCTTACCAATAATGTTTAACCACACAACATAAATAGGTTCAAAACATGCCCCCCATTAGGGCTAACAACAATGGGTAAATTACGATAAAAATTAACACACAAATTAAAGATAACCAACGTCGTCACGTCACATAATATCGTCGCCCCTGTCCGAAGACAGCTTGTCCTCAAGCTGGATTGAATGGTATTGCAGTAGCTTCTC
Organism: Platanthera guangdongensis; assembly: GCA_039583875.1. NCBI lineage: Eukaryota > Viridiplantae > Streptophyta > Magnoliopsida > Asparagales > Orchidaceae > Platanthera > Platanthera guangdongensis. The sequence goes on from CM077165.1 coordinate 60,172,455, forward strand.
CTCCTGTCGCGTCATCATCGGGAGGGTCGTCTACTTCCAGCCAAATAAGAGTGTGCATCGATGTCCCGGTGTGAAGTTGTCATCACAATTGTAACACAAGACTTTCTCGCGGCGCTTGACCATCTCGGTGCAGGACAAACGACGACGAACAGTAGGCCGTGGAGTTTCGTCCCGGAATGGTGCCTTGTCCGGCAAGCTGGCTAGAGAGTAAGTGCTCTGATGGTCCCGACATCCCAATGACGGACGATATAGTAGCAGTCACCGTTCACAAGCCCTGGCGAGGCTCATAGCTGTGTTGAGGTCGCGTGGCAGAATGAACTCCACATCCCAACGTAATCGCACGTGGAGGCCGACAGTGAAGAGGGGAACCTGTTGCTCCAGTATGACGGACGTCGCCCGAGACAATAGAATTTGGAATTGTTCAAGATAGATGTCGATGGAGCCGTCATGTTTGAGGTTCACAAGATCACCGAGTGGGTTTCCCTGTAAGAGCAAGGCCAAACCTCAGGGTGCAGGCCGTACTGAAAGCTGCCCAGGAAATGTTGGGGTGTTTCCGCAGAAGTTGAGTGAACCACAATTGTGATGGGATGAGTAAGTGGAAGGAGGCTATGCTGACGCGTTCTTAATCTGGTGTGTGCTGGTTGGCGAAAAAATTATCGCAGCGCGTAAGCCACGATAGATGATCATCGCAGCCCTCGTAGATGGGAAAGTCCATCCTGACAGGTCGTGCGTAGGCTGGGTAGTTCACGCCTGGAGGAGCGGCGGAGTCCACTCGGCTTGTGGAAGGGCGATCGTCTGTGTTCAAGGGAGGGGAAGGGGGCATCTGTTGTAGGGCATCCAAGCGTGCGTTGAGGGCATCCATTTTGGCGTTTTGAGTTGCAAACATGGTTTGGAAGAGTATCATGAGGTCGGCAAGAGAGGGGGGAGCATCCGCCATCTGAGATAGAGCCGGATAGATGGTTGGTGGTGGAGGGGGAAGGCCGGAGGAGGTACTGGACCTCGTAGGTGGTGCTGGACGGCCTGGTGGAATCACCGAGGTGGTCTGGAGAAGTCCCTCTTGGGGTGCGGTGTCGCGGATCTGCCGAAGGGGGGTTAGGGGCAGTGATCGATGGGCGGCAGCGGGCTGGACGCAGTCGACAGAAGTGGGCGAAGCTCCCGCGGGTTGAGAAAGGATTTTCGGCGCGTTGGAAGGAGCGGTTGCAGTGCGGGGTTGACGGTGTGCAACTGGGTGAGCGGAGGAAGTGCCGGAGAGTGACGGTCCGACAGTGGGTTCTGATACCAAACTGTTATGGCCCTTACCCGGGGACCTCGTGACCGGAGGTGGAGCACTGATCGGAGACGGGATCATGGGGGCTTGCGGCGATGTCGCTCGGAAGGAGACAGGCGCAAGATTGGTGGCTAGGGCTAAACTCAAGGCTTCTTCTGTGGGTTTAGAGAGAGATAGATAGGAAGGAGAGGAAATAAGAGAGAGAAAGAGATTTTTTCTTCTAATTTCTTGCTTACCAATAATGTCTAACCACAGAACATTAATAGGTTCAAAACATGCCCCCCATTTGGGCTTACGACAATAGGTAAATTACGATAAAAATTAACACACATAAATTAATGATAACCGGCGCCGTCACGTCACATAACATCGCCGCCCCCGTTCGAAGACAGCTTGTCCTCAAGCTGGATCGAAGGGTATTGTAGTGGCTTCTCCTCATGTCGCGTCATCATCGGGAGGGTCGTCTACTTCCAGCCAAAATTATCGTTTGCATCGATGTCCCGGTGTGAAGAGGTCATCACAATTGTGGCACAAGCCTTTCTTACGACGCTCACCATCTCGGTGCAAGAGAAATGGCGACAAACAGTAGGCTGCGGAGTTTCATTCCAGAATGGTGCCTTGTCCGGCAAGCTGGCTAGAGAGTAAGTGCTTTGATGGTCCCGACGTCCCAAAGGCAGACGTCTAGTAGCGGTCGCCGTTCACAAGCCCTAGCGAGGTTTATGGCTGTGTTAAGGTCGCGTGGCAGAAGGAACTCCGCATCCCAACGTAATCGCTCGTGGAGGCCGGCAGCGAAGAGGGGAACCTGTTGCTCCGGTAAGACGGATGACGCTCGAGACAGTAGAATCTGGAATTTATTCAAGATCGGTGTCAATGGAGCCGTCCTGTTTGAGGTTCACAAGATCGCCGAGTGGGTTTCCCTATAGAGCAGGGCCAAACCTCCGGGCGCATGCCGTACTGAAATCTGCCCAGGAAGTGTCGGGGTGTTCCCGCAGAAGTTGAGTGAATCACAATTGTGCTGGGCCGAGTAAGTGGAAGGAGGCTATGCCGACGCGTTCTTCATCTGGTGTGTGCTGGTTGGCGAAGAAAATATCGCAGTGCGTAAGCCACGAAAGAGGATCATCCATGCCCTCGTAGATGGGAAAGTCCATCCAGACAATCCGTGCGTAGGCGGGGTAGTCCACGCCTAGAGGAGCGGTAGAGTCCACTCGGCTTGTGGAAGGTCGATCGTCTGTGTTCAAGAGAGGGGAAGGGGGCATCTGCTGTAGGGCATCCAAGTGTCGTTGAGGGCGTCCATTTTGGCGTTCTGAGTCGCGAACATGGTTTGGAAGAGTGTCATGAGGTAGGCAAGAGAGGGGGGGGGGGGAGCATCCGCCATCTGAGACGGCTGGATAGACGGTTGGCGGTGGAGGGGGAAGGCCGGCGGATGTACTGGACCTCAGAGGTGGTGCTGCGGTGCTTGACGGCCTGGTGGTATCACAACATAAATAGGTTCAAAACATGCCCCCCATTTGGGCTTACGACAATGGGTAAATTACGATTTAACACACATAAATTAAAGATAACCGGCGTAGTCACGCCACATAACAACGAGGTAGAGGAGACGGCGGTGGTGGAGGTTTAGTAAGGTGGGCAAAATATGGTTGATATGGGGTTTGGATGGAGGCGAGGTAGAATCTCCATATGTCACAAGGAGTTCAACCTCCGCGAGCAGGGAGAGGTTCATTTCTTAGTTGACGGTAGAGTGATGGAGGGTGTGGAGGCGAGCGCGGGTACAAGGTTGTATGCCGTGCATGAAACAACCCAAGTAATGGTTGGGTGGAATACCCAGAATGTGGGTGACCAACTCGGTAAATTCATCCACGTACGTGTCAATGAAGCTGGTCTGACGGACCCCGCAAAGGCGTTTGATCATGTTGCCGCAGTAGCGGTGATCATACCATTGAATGACTGCCTCAGTGAGAGCTGTCCAGATGAAGCCGTGTGAGGACTAGCGGAGTCAGAGAACCCAATGGAAGGCAGATGCTTCCATGCCGATAAGAGCCGTGGAGACCTTTTGTGCTGACAAGTCTGGTGAATGTCAAATTGCCGCTCGGTGCAGTCAATCCAATGCAGGGGGTTAGTCCCATTTAATGTGGGAATGTCGATGCAAGATAGATGTGAACGAGGCAATCCCGCCAAAGTGGGTTCTTTTGGGGACAATGTGTTGGGGGATCCCAAAGCAGATACGGTGTTAGGCATGGAGTGCTGGATGGGTTGCAAGTTGTAGAGAAAGGTCATAGTTGAAGTGATCTGCTTGGCTTAGACTTTGAGGTGAGAGTTGTTGGTGGTGAGGGCATGTTCGAGGGCCTCACGCGGGATTTCATCGAGTGATGAGACTTTGGCATAAGGAGAGGGCACAGGCAGAGGCAGAGAAAAAGGGCGTGGACGAGGTGCTACCGGTGGGAGAAACGCCCGACGGAGGTAGGAGATGTACATGGTGAAGGCGCGAGAAGATGGGCGCTGCAGTGGGAGAAGCCAATTGATGGAAGATGCATGCACAAGAATCCAAGTAATCTATAAGGAGGAATGGAAGCCTAGCATTCAATAAGGAGAGTGTTGGGTCCTGGATGAGCTGAAGAAAACTGTTGAGAATGTCAGGTCCTGGATAAGAGGAAGTCGAGCAATCTATAATGAGGAGGCCAAGACTCTCGCACTGGGAGGTGATGAGCGACATTCATCTAGTGTTTTAGACCCCTTTATAGCTTGGTTTTCTCATGGTTTTACTTATCTTTCATTCAGTTTTAGCATAAAATCTCTTTTAATTGTTCATTGTCTTTCAAGCACATTTTAGCTATTTGGAGCTTAGTTTAGGTCATTTCATGCATTGGGTAGATCTTTTCTCCCTCTCATTTCTATCGTTATGATTTGGTGTTGCGTTTGTGGCTGTGCGGATTTATATTTTGGGTATGTTGAATGTTTTTCCTGCTGGTACAGTGGTTGCAGTGTTATCTCCACGCGTCTTGGTCATTTTTATGGAGGACACTACTCGTGCGTGGATGAACGTTAGTCACTTGTATGGGTTACAAAACTTTTGATTAAAATATCGCATGTCAAAGCTCAAGGTGATGTGATTTTGCCTAAAGTTCTTGTGTTGCAATGATGAATCCTTGTGTTTGACCCTATACCATGGCGAGGCGGAGGCAATGCATGACTCTATTCGTTGTTTGGATGTCCATCATAGTCTCGTCCGGGTCGAGCTCTTTCTGTTGGATCTTACGACGCCCTTAGAGGGGGGGGGGTGAATAAGGGTTGACAAAATTTATTTCTTAATCTTAATTTACTTAATGAAATAATTAAAGAAATCAAAACTAATTTTTCATAATAAAATTAAATACTTAGAAATAAATAAGAACATAAATGATAATCTTTTATTTCAAAAGTGATAAACCAATATACATGATATCTCTATGAAGCTAGAGATTAAGGCTTATGAAAAATATAGTTAACTTTTGATTTCGCCGGTCCTTCTACCGAGATCCTGCAGGCTAAATCGTATCTCTCCCTAGATCTTCCTACTAGCCTCCCCCTAGATCTAACCACGATCTAGACGCTGCACACAAGGCAGTGATTACTCCCTAAGCCGCACTAAGACTTGGACACCACACACAAGGCGATTTTCCCCAAAGCCACCCAAGGACCTAGACGCCACACACAAGTCGGCGATTTCCTCGTAAGACACGCAAGGACTTAGATGCCACGCACAAGACGGCGATTTCTCTACCGATTATAAATATTATAAGATAAGTTACAAAATAGAAATTCAGAATAAAAACTCCTCAAAATGAAGCTCTGAAGACGATGTCAAATCCTTGCAAAGATTGCTTGAGATGCTGCACACGAATCGTCTCTTCTTCGCTCTTGAACGTTCTTGGGAAAATGAGAGTTTTCTGAAGGCTGGAGCTCTCTGGATCAGTTTCACAGAAAGGAACACTCTAAATTCTGCAATACTTGATCTCCACGGAAAAATGAATCACTTTTATATATTATCGATATCCCCCGGCGACACTGGCTATCGCCAATCAGCGATATTCTATCTGCCTGCCACGTGTCCCACGATTCTGAGGTTTCCGCGGGACGATTCGATTGTGGAGCTATCGCCGGGCGACAGTGGTTATCGCCTGACAATATCTCCTTTTCACTTTTGCCATTAGAACCGTTACCAGAGTGTAGATGACTTCGATCTCATTCCGGAATGGGGTGACACGTTCCGTAACTCCTCTCGGATTGAAAGTTATGGCTGTTTGAAGTTTAGCACACAAAACTCATCATTTTGGTTTTTTTTCTAAAGTGTACACACCCTTGGATCATGTCATGACTGAGGATTTGTCTCCTCATTCAACATGTACAACCTACACACTATAAACACACAAAAGAGTAGATCAAATACATCGCGATATTTGTTATTCTCAAACCAAGAGATGAGGAATGCATGCTCGAACAATCTCCCCCTTTTGATAAGAGAATTGATATTAGCAGTCCTTAAATGGATATTCGTAGTCCAAAATGAAATGAAAAGTCCCCTTTATGAAACCCCTTATTATTTAGCTCGCACCCCAGGGTTTACTGTTTCCCACCCCCGAACGCCGTCTCCTTCGCGATCCCAACCTCGCGGGCCCCTGTTCGCCCCCGACGCTGCCTCCTTCGCGATCCCAACCTCGCCGGCCCCTGTTCGCCCCGGACGCCGCCTCCTCAATCGACTTCGCCCTCCCCGAACGGCGGCTTCTCGTCTTTCCAACCTGGACGCCGTCCCCCCTGCTGAAACGCCGGACGTCTTTCCACCTGGACGTCGTCGCCCCTGCGTCCTCTTCTTCCCCGAACGGAGTCCTCCGATAGGTAAGCAAACATTATTCTAGTTTAGCTTTCCCTTTCTTTCTCAAATTTCTCATTAGATCGATATTTCAATGCCATCAAGAGTTGATGATATGACAATGTCTCCCTTAGTCTGCCCTATTGGATCTGAATCAGACTCATGCTCGTCATTGAGAAGTAGATTCCTTGTAGGCCACTAAGTTGCTATATGTCCTCACGCTAGCACCTGGATCAATTAATCCCTCTTGGGCAAGATGATTCGGTGTCTTTGGATTTGCTTTCGTGTTCGTGGGAGTATAACTAGGTAAAATAATGGTAGACACAGACCAAGGTGGCTTCCCATAAGATGAGCTAGCAAGTAGTGCAATCATAGCGGTCTCCTCTTGAATGTCACTCTTAACTGCTAGCTCATTAAAATGAGAAACCTTCTTACTTGGTTTGTATAAATAGCATTGTTGCTTATTTCGTGAAAGAACATATCATTTGGGATCAATTTTTATGTTACTTGAAAGTTTTATTCTTTTAATTCTTCTCTTGGAATAGGTTCAATTTGTTGCTGGCAGGGATCTGAGACCAGAACAAGTAAATGACGTGATAGAAACGCTAGCCAACTGGTATTTCTAACTTTAGTGTCTTCTTTTGTCTGAATATTTTCGTTGCTATGTTTCATGTATTACAAAATGAGATTTGTTTTGATCCTCCTATTTCAGTTCTATTACTGAAATGGACATTGAGAATGAGAATCGGGTAAAGTCTACGCAAATAGATTGTGAGAGTCATTTTGTTACTAGCATATTATTTTGCAGTAGAGATGAGTTAATTGAATGAGTTCGTAATATTGGTAAACAACTTGGATTTGTTATAATTATTTAGAGAGCTGATCCACTAAATGATAGAGCGAAGCCTCAGGTCAAACTTGTGTGTGATAGAGGGGGATTTACTCGTGCAAGCCAGAACAAGAAGGGTTGGGTGAAAAAAAATTTGAGAAAAAGTTCGTCTAAGCGATGTGGTTGTCCATTTCATTTGCAAGGTCAAAAATCTGTTGGCGTAGATGAGTGGACATTAGAAGTTAAGTGTGGACTTCATAAGCACGAGTTTGTCTATTTGGAGGCACACTCATTTGCAGGTAAGTTAGATATTGATGAACAACAAATTGTTGAGAATATGTACGCGGCAGGAGTGAGGCTTAAAAAAATATTGGCTGCACTACAAACTAGAGATGCTTCTAGCTCCACTACCATGCGTACTATTTATAATGAGAAGTCTAAGCTCTATCGGAAGGAGTTGGCGGGTGGCACCCCGATACAATTTCTTTATAAGTGTATCAACTTAGCCGGATATGTGAGTTACAACAAGGTCAATGCAGTCACTAGTCATTTGGAGAGCCTCTTTTTTGCACATCCGTTATCTGTTCAGCTAAGCAATTTTTTTCAGCTGTGTTCATCATAGACTGCACCTACAAAACAAATCGGTATCGGTTGCCACTTCTATCTATTGTCGGACAAACATCAACTAATTTGACTTTTTTTTCAGCATTCACCTTTATATCTGATGAAACTGAATCTAGCTACACATGGGCACTGAAATGTTTCAAATCCATACTGAACCAATCTTCTCAACCAAATGTGTTGGTCGTTGATAGAGAAATAACACTTATGAATGCTATTAAACATGTATTTCCACAATGCATGATTGTTTTGTGTCAACTTCACATTCATCGAAATATTGTAGCACATTGTAAAAAATATTTCAAGAAAGGGAAGGACTGCAAAGAGTTTCTGTATGACTGGCAGCAAATCATGAATTCTCCAACGATACATGATTTTAATATGTTATTTAACTTCATGGGATCTAAATATTCTAAAACATATCCAGATGTACTACGTTACGTAGTAACGACATGGGTGGAGCCGTACAATGAGTTGTTTGTTTCTGCTTGGATAGACAAGTATATGCACATGGGTAATTCTACAAGAAACCGTGTGCAAAGTGGACACAATCAACTAAAGAATTTTTTAGAAGTTTCTATTGGAAACTTGACAACAGTGTGGAAATGTTTCAATCAAATGTTAAACCTTCAACACACAGAAATAAAGAAGACTTTTGGACAAAGTTCAATTCAAGTAGTTAGTGGTTTTAGAGGACCGTTATACACTGAACTACTCGGATCTATATCACTTTTTGCTTTGGAAGCTATAAGAAAATAGGAGGAGTTGGTTAAGCGTGGTTGTCCCGACGTGGTACAATGCTTACACAAAACAAGGTTTACATTGGGTTTGCCGTGCGCGCACGAGTTGGTAAATTATATTAAAAATTCAAATGCCTTTCCATTGTGGATGATACATAAGCATTGTAAACAACTACAAATTCAATCAACAACACAAGACTTACCGAATGTCAAGGAAGAGGAAGAGTCAATTAATGATATAAAGATTCTGTTGGAAATTATACTTGAGAAATATAACAACATTCCGGATATTCAAAAGAACGAGTTTGTGCTGGTATGTTGGTGGAGTTACTCTGTTATTTACTATTTTATTGCAAAGTACCTGTTACTCTGAAATATAAATGCGAGTATTTATCTATTTTTGTGTTTATTTTCTTCTTGCAGATGATCACAACAAGGGCTCTAAATCAACACTTTTGCTCATTTAAAGAATTTTTTATTTAGTTGGACTTTTATTTATTTTTTATTCTACACAAGAACTTTGTTTGGACTGCGAGTTTTATTTTGGACTACGATTATAATTTATGGACTGCGACTAGAAGTGGACTGCGAATAGTCATTTGTGGACTGCTAATATCAATTCTCTTTGATAATAACAAATACCTATATGAGAAATTCGTGAGTTTAAAATTATTTATGTTTATAGGTAAGTGTGGTGAAATATATGCATGAATAATACGTTTATAACATGGTAGTTTTAAAGCAATGCATATTATTCTTATATGAAGGCTCCCCCTACATAAGTGTTCCCTATATACTTTGCTCCTCCTAAATATCAAATCCACTAGATTTCTCAGTTTATTCGCGCCCTTTTGTTTTTAGCAAAAGTGGGTAGGGATGAATATATACCTTTTAAGATTGATTAGGGATAACTTATTGGAAGAATAATCATGATCGAACAATAAGATAATATATGCACTTCTTATATAATTACTCCACCTACATAGATATTTCCTATGAAATTTTCAATGTACTCCCTCTAAAATTTTAAGTTCATGCAAGTTATTCTCCCCTTTTTGATTGTATCAAAGGAGGGTAGATGCGAGTGTATGCAAAAAAAAATTAGTTTTTCTTTGTAAAGAAGGAAAATATGATGCTATAAAAAGCTTGTTAAATACCACTTGTTAGAAATAAGCATGGTGAAGCATAAAGTAGTAAACAACATAAATGAAATGATAGAGTAAACATTTTTATTTCAAGATACCATTTGGTAAAAAAAATCATGAATATGTGCAAGTAATAATCACATCAGAAAGTATAATAAATATTCTTAAAAACAAACATCTTTTTAGAAAGTAAGAGCATATAAAAGATAATGAGTTTTAAAACTGAAAAGTTGATGTTTGAGTTAAAGTTCCAGGAAATGCTATTCCATTGAGATATAATTACAACCATGATTTGAAAATATCAAGAAAAGATATAAAACTATAATGTAATAAAATTTGCATTTCAAGTAAACAAAAACATTGAAGTGGTCATGTTTTGATATCTAGTGCATTTACTTAAGTTTGTAGAGAATTGTGTAGATATACATTAGGATCCAATTTTCATGAGTAAAAGTTTTATATGTGATAATAATGTATACAAAAGTGATTTGATAAACTATACAAATGTATTAATCAAAATGAATGACACATATATATTTTAATAATACAACATTAAAATACACAAATAAAATTACTTTCACGATATTTCAATGCACATACATAAAAAGTACAACTACCAAGGTGCTTCGCACACATAATACTCATTAAGACTTATCAGAGAGCGAAGTAGTGCTTGGGGGGATCACTTTTATTCTTTTTTAACTTTGTTTTTATTTTTGTGATTCAGTGTAATAAGAGAAGTGGTGAATATTTTTGTTTGTTAAAAGACACTTTACAATCCTTTGCAAGGTGCTCAACCTCACAATGCTTATTAAGACTTATCAGGAGAGTGAACAGTGTTTGGTGGAGTTTTTCTTGTCATTTATTTTATGTTTTTTATGCTTGTGAACAAGGACTCCGAATTCACTTGGTTTGCAAACAATATCATTTAAAATTTTAAATCACTTTTATCTAATGAATAAGTGTATGAAAAAAAGAATTGAAATAAATAATTCAATGTAGTGTAGATATTTCTATTTATGCATTTTAATTATTATGTTATTACACTTACACAACCATGCAAGTATAAGATTAAAAACACATGTAGGTTATCAAAATAAGTGAGTGTATAAAGTTCATTATCAAATACAAAACATTACTCATACTTAGAGACATGCTAAACAATTTTACACATATTTTTTACAATCGATTTCATTGCACATAACAAGATAATAATCAAGACATGACATAAACAACAATGTTTTAAGAAATGTGAAAAGTAAATTAAACATTGTATTAAATTTTTAATTGATATAATTAATCATCCTTGACAATGACAATGAGTAGCAAACAGTTTTTATATTTTTTTTTCTTTTGGATTCATTTTGTAATATTGTATTTAATTTTCAAATATTTTTAAAATAAATTGTTTTCTAGAAAACATAAATGTATATTAATAACACATCAGTAAAATGACCTTCTATGTCAGAGAAAATGTAAAAAAAAAGACTAAATAATAATTTTATGCTACTGCCAGCATTAGTACTAACGTGTGCACTAGCCACAAAAATATGTTATATTGTATAGAAAACATGATTTTTAATAATTTTTCATTCTAGTTTATCTTGATTCATGTTTTCTAATATAAGTGACAGCAAGTACCACGAATAATTTTGAATAATAATGAAAATATTGCGGATATAATTTTTGGCATATGGTTAAAAAATTGTTATTTTTCAAAATTCTTATGTTGTTCAAAATCATGAATACCCAAATTGTATATAATATGGAAAAATACAAGATGATATGTTCAAACAAAAAATATAATATGCATGACATAAACAAAAATAAAATTTATAATAATGTTCATGCAGTGATAGTGATGTAGTATGTCCTAGATTAAATACCCTAACTATATGGCTATACTCTAGCCCTGTACTAAGTGACGAATGGACATGAGGAGTTGCACACATGCCGTAGGTTGGGGTGTTAATCTCGTATACATACAAAAGATGACTATCGACCTAACACTCTTTCCCCCCAGTACCTCGCATGGCCCCACTAGAACCCTCCCCAGTTAAGGATAAGACTTGACTTAGAGGTTAGGACTCTAATGCACACAATCCTACGCCCTCGCAAATGTGAGACACAAACTAGGTGTAAATAATTATGGATATACTAAGTATTTAGGTGTAAGTATGAATTCATAAACTATGACTTTTCTGTAAGAATGTTTTTTTTAATTATAGTTTATTTTTTAAAGTCACATAGTTATAATGAATTTAACTTTTAATTTTTCATTTTTAAAATTATTTTTAAGTTATTAATTCTAATGATTAGATAAAAATGAGAAGCATGCAAATAATATTGAAACATACCAATACACCAAACATAATACCAATATACAAACATATTATTCATAATTTCTAAGTGTGTTTGAAATAATATATTTTAGATTAATTCTTGATATATCATGAATTTTGATTTATGAATAAAATGAATTTAAGAATAGGATATCAGGTAGTGATAATCGATCATAGTGGTGTACACGAAGTTCATATTCATCCTTTTTAATTAATTTTAAGTGAAAGCTTGTAAGGTGAATAATATATATAATTTTTTTAACTCAATTAAATTCATTTTGAAAATAATTTTATTAATATTTCTTGATAATATCACTTAAGAGATTCAATGTTATATTTATAATGATATTATAAGACAATTATAGACAATGAATTTAATTAGTATGTATGCTAGAGACATAAGATACTTAAGCCACTTGAAAATAATATGACTTTTTATTCAATTTCATTTAATTTGATTCATTTAAGATTTTATGCTCAATAAGTTAAAGTCATATATCAATAAATATAAAGTGATCACAATACGTGTTGCCTCAAAGGAAAATCCAAAATAAAAAAAATGAATAAAATAAAATAAAATAGATATTAAGCAAATCATAAATTAGAATTTGTTTATTTCATTTTGATTTATTTTTACTTCACGCATTTGATTGGACACTAATATATAAGTGATTTTGGAATCCAAAGAGGACCAAGTGTGACAGTTCCTATAGGTAACCAAATATAGCGTGTTGGATTACGGGGAGAAAGTGATGAATAGACCATTTCAAGTGGAGTTAATGTTTCATTTTTAATTTTGGATCTCCATTCATACTTTGGTTGAATATGTTTCAAATTTCCGTCGTCATGAAAATGATGCTTATAATTATAGTGATTTTTTAAAGTATTATTAATAGAAAATTTGTGAACATTTGATTTAGAGTTCAAAGAAAATTGATTTTGTGAAAAATAATGATAGTTGTTTGTAAAATAATGAATTGAAGATTTATAAGTTTTGAAATTATTTTTTAAATTATAATTGAGTTGCTTTTCATTTTCACTCTTTCATTTATACATACTTTTATTTAAAATACTAGTAGAAGTCTTACATAATTTTGAAGATAAAATAGAAATAAAAGATTTTTTATTACTTAAAAATAGTTTCACAAACAAATTTATTGATTTTAGTTTATTCATTATAGCATTGTTTTCTTTTATTAATTTTTTATTAAGCTATTTTGAAATTAAAAGCTCTTTTTCAAATTGCTTAAATCTTTCTTTAAGATCATTGCAATCATAAAAATGTGTAAAACTTTCAACTATAGAGCATGAAAGAGAATTTGATACATCAATATGCGATTCTACTTTAGCGTTTGCTTTTAAACGTAGATTTTCTAAACGTAATTTTGAATTAATAATTTTCAATTTCTTAATTCTACGTTTAGCAATTTCAAGCATGTAATACGTAAAAATAGAATTTGAAACAAAAAGAGTAGAATTAGATTTTCTTACAATACTGTTGGATGAAACATGTTTTGAACATATAGTTTCTTTGACATCTTCATCGTCCTCTTTCATAAATGAATTTTCATCTTTTTTTTCGCATGATGTGTTCATTTCTTCCAATTCATTTGATGAGCACTCCTGGATTCATAAAAGGAGAAGCTTTCTTGAATACTTATGCAAGTATTCATATTCTTCATGTCTTGTACTTGTTTTGTTCTTGTGGATGAAGAATCATAAGTTTTTCAAGAAATTTCCAAACTTCATAACTAGTAGGAAACATATATATTTGTTTAAAATTATTTTGGTCTAGTGCGCAAAATAAACTATTTAAGGATTTAGCATTTAAAATCATTTCATTTCTATTTAAAATAATTGGGGGCTTTTCAACAGTAATTTTCCAAACTTGCTCATCTAAAGATTTAAGAAAGTTTTCCATTAGAATTTTCCACCCTTTATAGTTTTCAGCCATAAATAATGGTGGTGCTAAAGAATTTTCATTTAATAAAATTGCATCCCCTCTAGTGGTTGTGTCTTCATGAAGCGCCATTATTTCCGGTTGTGAAGCCGTTTTGGAATAACCTAGCTCTGATAACAAGTGTTGGATCTTACGACGCCATTAGAGGGGGGGTGAATAAGGGTTGACAAAATTTATTTCTTAATCTTAATTTGCTTGATGAAATAATTAAAGAAATCAAAACTAATTTTTCATAATAAAATTAAACACTTAGAAATAAATAAGAACATAAATGATAATCTTTTATTTCATAAGTGATAAATCAATATACATGATATCTCTATGAAGGTAGAGATTAAGGCTTATGAAAAATATAGTTAACTTTTGATTTCGTCGGTACTTCTGCCAAGATCCGGCAGGCTAAAGCGTATCTCTCCCTAGATCTTGCTACTAGCCTCCCCCTAGATCTAACCACGATCTAGACGCTGCTCACATGACAGTGATTATTCCGTAAGCCGCACAAGGACTTGGACGCCACACACAAGGTGACGATTTTCCCCTAAGCCACCCAAGGACCTAGACGCCACGCAAGGACTTAGACGCCACACACAAGACGACGATTTCTCTACCGATTACAAAGATGATAAGATAAATTACAAAATAGAAATTCAGAATAAAAACTCCCTCAAAATGAAGCTCTGAAGACAACGTCAAATCCTTGCAAAGATTGCTTGAGATGCTGCACACGAACCGTCTCTTCTTCGCTCTTGAACGTTCTTGGCAAAATGAGAGTTTTCTGAAAGCTGGAGCTCTCTGGATCAGTTGCACATGAAGGAACACTCCAAATTCTGCAATCCTTGATCTCCACGGAAAAATGAATCACTTTTATATATTATCGATATCGCCCGGCGACACTGGCTATCGCCAATCAGCGATATCCTATCTGGCTGCCACGTGTCCTACGATTCTGAGGTTTCCGCCGGACGATTCGATTGTGGAGCTATCGCCGGGCGACAGTGGCTATCGCCTGACGATATCTCCTTTTTACTTTTGCCATTACAACCGTTACCAGAGTGTAAATGACTTTGATCTCATTCCGGAATGGGGTGACACGTTCCGTAACTCCTCTCGGATTGAAAGTTACGGCTGTTTGAAGTTTAGCACACAAAACTCATCATTTTGGTTTTTTTCTAAAGTGTACACACCCTTGGATCATGCCATGACTGAGGACTTGTCTCCTCATTCAACCTGTACAACCTGCACACTATAAACACATAAAAGATTAGATCAAATACATCACAGTATTTGTTATTATCAAAACAAGAGATGAGCAATGCATGCTCCAACACTTTCAACACCGGGAGAATTGATGCAACCTGAGTTTCATCGTTATTTTATAGCATTTTGTTTAAATATTTTGTAGCGCATGTCATTGCGTCAGTTTGCCTTTTTTCTCGTGTATCGTATATGCGTAATGTTTTGTGCGACTTATTAGTGTGACCGACCAATAAGATCTTAAACAAATTGGTCCGTCAAATTAGAACTAGGATTAATTTGGGCAAGTAAGAAATGAAATTATTAAATAATAATTAAATCTGAAATTAACATCTTAAAATAACACTTTTATCTAATTTCAGATTTAATTATCAACCTCTCGCCATTCCCCACCATTTTCTTATCTAATTCCTCTAAACCATTTCAATGCTCAAAATAGCCGGCCCTTGAATTAAAAACTCTTCCCTTTAATAAGACTCTTGAATTTTAAAACCTTCCCATTTAATATTGATAAAACAGCTGTCTTGACGGCTTGGCCTTTACTCTTCCCTTTAATATTTATTGGAAAAGCCCATGTAAAAGGCCCATTTAATGGCCCTCTTTTTTGTTTTCTTTCTCCTCCTTCTTTAATCCCACATCATGTATAGGATTTATTCTTCTCTCCTCTCTCCTATATATTTGTATTCTCTCCGTACAATTAGATACTTGAGTAATACATACAAGCTTTGGGCACTCTCAATATGGTATCAGAGCCAGGTTCCCTCTAGCTGCGGCTTTCCTGCGGACTGCATTTTTCTGTCCGCTCTGCTCTCCTGCGGACTGCCTCTCTGTCCGCTCCGGTCTCCTGCGGACTGCCCCCCCTGCACCCGCTTCTCTGCGGACTGTTTTTTTGTCCGCCTTCCCTGCGGACTGCCGTTTTTTTCTGTCCGCTCTGCTCTCTACTCGCGGACTGCTCTCTCTCTCCCTCTCCCTTCCCTTATCCGCGTGGCTTTTGCGGACTGGCCCTCTGCCTCCGCCTCTCTTCTCTCTCTCCGTGGTTCCACCCTCCTCAGGCTTCTTATAGCCATCTTCTGCTCTGACTCGTGGGGCCCACCTCTTCTCTCCGCTCCGGACGATCCTTCCTGTCCGCTGCGCGCTCTGCTTGTGTCCGCTCGAGCCTCTTTTCTCGCGGACTGCTCCTCTCTAGCCCGTTCTGCTTCTGTCCGCTCGAGCCTCTTCGCTCGCGGACTCCCTATCCGCCGTCTCTTGCGGCCTGCTCCTGTCCGCTGCGGGCTCTCCTCTTGTCCGGTGCGCGCTCCTCTTCTCTCTTGCTGCGTGGCTTCTTCATCCTCGCGGTCTCTTCTTCAGTCCGCCACGGGTTTTCAGCGGCCTGCCTTAGTCCGCTGCGATCTGACCCCAACCGCTGCGACCTCTGCCGCGGACTGGTCCAGTTCGCCGCGGCCTCATCCAGTTCGCCGCGACCTCCTCTAGCCCGCTGCTTGCCGTTGTTTGCCGCGCGGCTTGTACCCGCCGCGCCCTGCTGTCTGCTCATCCTCAGTCCGCTGGTTCTGCCCGCCTCTTCTCCTCCATCCAGTTCGCGGACTGCTCCTAGTCGCCATGTCCTCCAGTGACTCCACTACCGCTCACCCCCCGGCCGACCACGTGGCTCCTCCTCTTGAACTCCGCGATGAGCTTCAGATTACTACTATTTCCCTCTCTGGCAAGTCCAACTTCATCCCCTGGGTACACTCCGTCCGCCGGGTGTTACAAGCCAAGGGTCTTGCGCGTCACCTTACCCAGGGCTCACCGACTCCTCCTACGGATGATTGGCTCCGCAATGACGGTCGCGTCCAGACCTGGATCCTGAACTCGGTGGAGGGTGAGCCGTACCAGATGATCATGTATCATGAGACCGCCAAAGCCATGTGGGATGAACTTCATTCGTTGTACTCGGGCAAGGACAGCCTTCAGCACCTTTTTGACATCATCACTGATCTTCAAGCTTTGGATGTTGGCAAAGCTCTGGACATGACCTCCTTCGTGGCCCGGGCTAAAACTCTAACGGAGGCCTGGATTCAGCACCAGCCCGCGACTACTGATCTCGCTGCTCAACGCGCCCAGAAGGAGGCTGTTTGTATTGCTATGATTATGGCTCGCGTCCCGCCACACCTTCACAGTATCCGGGCCCAGGTTCTGGCTTCCCCCACTACCCCTTCCTTCTCCGATGTCTGCTCGATGTTACTTCGCGTGCCCCCTCCCCCGGAGGCACTTGCACCACCCTCGCCGGCCCTTCTTCAGCAGGCCCTTTCTCCTTTACTTCCCCCACCCTCTTTTCCTCGGGGTGGACGTACGGGCTCCCGTGGGCGGGGCCGCGGTGGCCGCGGACGGCCTAAGTGCACCTACTGTGGCCGGGATGGCCATACTGAAGCGGTCTGTCACAAGAAACATGGCTACCCTCCTCGCCCGCCTACTGCTGCTGTTACCGATAGCCTCCTCCGACTGGTACCGATCTTGAGGCTCTTCGCCTTCAGCTGCAACAACTTCAGGGGCTCCTTCACCCTCCATCTGCTTCCATTGCCTCCACTTCCCATGCAGGTATTGTCTCCACCTCCACTGCAGGTACTGCCTGTCTTTCCTCCGGCTCTCGTTGGATCCTGGACTCGGGCGCCACCCACTACATCACTTCCATGCAACCGCCCCGGTTCTCTGATGTTCCTCATCCCCAGTCTATTACTGTGGCCAATGGTGCGCTTGTTCTGGTCTCCGGATGTGCTGATCTCTTCCTCCATCCCTCTCTCTCTCTTCGTTCCGTTCTTTATGCGCCGGCCTCACCATTTAATTTACTCTCTGTTGGTCGTCTTACTACTGATATGAATTGTTATATCACCTTCACCTCTTCTTGTGTTTTGATACAGGATCGGCAGACGCAGATTACCATTGGTAGGGGTCGACTGCAGAACGGGCTCTACCTCCTCGATGTCTCTCCCACATCACTTTCCTCTGTTTCCTCTACTGATTGGCATTTTCGGCTTGGGCATGCCCCTCTACCTATCCTCCAGAAGGCGCTTCCTGACATTTCTCTTCTTGTTTTTAAATGTGATTCCTGTATTCTTGGCAAACAGCCTCGTGCTTCTTATCCTGCACATTGTACTCGGAGCTCTGCTCCTTTTGATCTAATACATTCTGATATTTGGGGACCGTATAAAGTTTTTAGCATCTCTGGTTATCGTTATTTTATAACATTTATTGACGATTACTCTCGCACCAACTGGTTGTATCTACTACATGATCGCTCTGAGCTTCCTCGTGTTTTTCAGGCTTTTGTGTTAGAAACTCGTACGCAATTCTCTACCAGTATTAAAACTTTCCGCTCTGATAATGCTCGGAAATACACTAGCAATGAGTTTGCCACTCTCTGCGCCAACTTCGGTATTGTTCATCAGACCTCTTGTCCCCACACCCCGCAGCAAAACGGGGTCGCCGAACGCAAGAACCGCCACTTGCTTGATGTTGCTCGCTCCCTCATGCTCCACATGCACGTTCCCAAAGTATTCTGGAACTTTGCGGTTTCCACCGCGTGTTTTCTTATCAACCGTCTCCCATCACCGGTTCTCCAGAACGCTACCCCCTTCAGCCTTCTTTTTCCCTCCACACCCGCCTTCCCTCTCACACCCCGGGTTTTTGGCTGTACTTGCTTTGTCCATAACCTGGGCCCCACTCTTGACAAACTGGATCCCCGTGCGGCCAAACATATTTTCGTCGGCTACTCCCGCACCCAAAAGGGTTATGTTTGCTACTCCCCGGTCACCCGGAAGGTCTCTGTCTCTACTGATGTTACTTTCCGGGAGGATCAACCCTTCTTCCCTCCTTCTTTGCCACCTCTTCTACCTCCACCTTCTCCACCACCCTCCATCCCACGGCCGGTGATCCCCGTCCACTCCCCTCCAACCATCCCTCCGCTTCCTCCCACCGTTGACCCTCCTCGACCGCCCGTTATTCGGGTCTATACTCGTCGCCCTCTTCCTCGCGTTGCTCCTATGCAGTCGGCTTCGACCTCGGCTTCTCCGTGTTCTGCTGCTCCGGTACTGGCCACTACAGCTCATCCGATGACGAAATATGTTTCTCTCCATCGCCTCTCTCCACCTCTTCAGACCTTGGCTACTTCCCTCTCCTCGGTCTCTATTCCTACTTCTGTACAGGACGCTCTTCAACATCCTGGGTGGCGTGCTGCCATGGAAGAAGAGATGGCTGCTCTGTGGGCGAACCAAACTTGGACCTTGGTGCCCCTTCCTCCCGGCCAGAAACCTGTTGGGTGTAAATGGGTCTTCATCATCAAACATGCCCCTGATGGGACCATTGATCGACTCAAAGCTCGTTTGGTTGCTCGTGGCTTCACCCAGCAGCAGGGGCTCGACTATGACGAGACTTTCTCTCCGGTCGCTAAGCTCAACACGGTCCGCATTCTCATTTTTGTTGCTGTCCATCGTCAATGGCCCTTATTTCAACTCGATGTCAAGAACGCTTTCCTGAATGACGACCTTCAGGAAACTGTTTACATGCAACAACCTCCCGGGTTTGAGACCACGGGGGAGTCACGGGTTTGTCACCTTCTCAAATCCCTATATGGTCTCAAACAATCCCCTCGGGCATGGTTCGACAAGTTCAGCAAAGCTCTCCGGTCAATTGGCTTCACTCGAAGCTCGGCTGACTACTCATTGTTTACTCGTCACCGGGCAACGGGTATGGTTATCCTATTGGTATATGTCGACGATATCATTATTACTGGAAATGACTTGGACAGCATACAGGCCGTTAAGCTACATCTGAGCTCCGTATTCCAAACTAAAGATCTGAGACATCTTCGGTACTTCCTTGGTCTGGAAGTGGCCAGACGGTCAGATGGTCTGGTTTTCTCTCAGCGAAAATATTGTCTGGATCTTCTTCATGATGCGGGCTACTCTGGCTGCAAACCTATTAACACTCCCATGGATGCAAATCACAAACTATGTGCTCAGGGCTCCGATTCTGATTCTCTTCTACAAAATCCAGAATATTACCGTCGTCTAGTTGAGAAACTTATCTACCTAACAGTTACAAGACCTGATATATCCTTCGCTGTGGGACTCGTTAGTCTCTATATGCACTCTCCTCGAAGCTCTCATCTCCAGGCTGTGGAACGCATTCTCAGATATCTTAAGACAGCTCCTGGCCAAGGACTTGTATACAAAACCTCATCTTCCATTCCTACACTAGTGGCATACTCTGATGCCTACTACGTTGGTTCTCTTGATGATTGACGATCCACTAGCGGGTTTTGCACATATTTTGGAGGACATCTGATTACCTGGCGAAGCAAGAAACAAGCAGTGGTTGCTCGATCCTCAGCGGAAGCAGAATATCGGGCAATGGCTGCTGTGGTCTCTGAACTTACATGGATTGAGAGTCTACTTACCGACCTTGGAGTTAAACTATCTTCACCAGCTCTCCTCCTATGTGACAGTCAAGCTGCCATACATATTGCCAAGAACCCAGTCTTTCACGAAAGAACGAAGCATATTGAGGTAGATTGTCATTTCATCCGAGAGAAAGTCCACATGAAGAAGATCGAGCTCGAGCATGTTCCGGGTACTGAACAGGTTGCTGACATCCTCACCAAAGCTCTACCTAGTACCCTCTTCTATCAGTGCCTATCCAAGCTTGGCGCATACGACTTGTACGCTCCAGCTTGCGGGGGAGTATTGGAAAAACCCATGTAAAAGGCCCATTTAATGACCCTCTTTCTTTGTTTTCTTTCTCCTCCTTCTTTAGTCCCACATCATGTATAAGATTTATTCTTCTCTCCTCTCTCCTATATATTTGTATTCTCTCCGTACAATTAGATATTTGAGTAATACATACAAGCTTTGGGCACTCAACAATATTAAAACAACCGACCTTTTTCTTTTCAAGCTTTCCCATTTAGTATTGCAAAAACAGCTGCCTTCCTTTACTTTTGAAACTACTTCCTTCCTTTACTTTTGAAACTTCTGCCCTGCCATCCCCTTTGAAACAGCTGCCTTGCCATCCCCCTTTTTATACTCCACGTGAAAAGAGGGGTGAGGAGATGGGGAATGAATCGAGAAACGGAGAAGACATATCTGTTTATCGGTATTACCCGCAGAAGCCTCGTCGTATCCACCTCCCGCCGCCCGTTGGCTGAGCTCCTCGCCCCTACGACGCCGTCTGAAGCTTCAGACGACCCCAACGACCTCTTCTGGAACCGCTGCTAGTCCAGCCGGCGAGACCAGTGCCGCTCCTCTTACAGTTCCCGACGTTTCCTGCCGCAGGATCCCTGCTCCTGCCGCAGGTTCCCTATTTCGGCCCTGCAATTTGCAGCTGGAATTTTTCCAGCCATTTTCCTGGCCACGTACCTCCACTAGGCTGCCGACAGACCGCCCCTGACGCCCTACCCTTTGGTCATGACCTTCCCAGGCCGAGACTCCCTCTACAGAGCCTTTCACGACTGTTCTAGGCCAGCGGTCCTCTGACCTAATTCCAGTCCTTCACAGTTGTGTTTCATCATTTGCACACTACGTTGCTACGACTTTACCTCATTTTCATCTTGATTACTCTAACTCTACTTTTCATGAATGCATGACATAAGTTTAATATTTTTCAGAGCTTGTTTGCCACAAAATAATCCATAGTCCTGTTTGTCGTTAAATTATCGTTAACTAGTTCTCATTAATATCGCTTTCCATTATCGAGAAACTTGTGGAAAAATTAGCTATATTGTCGTACGCGGACGAACATTAGTCACTTGTGTGGGTTACAAAACTTTTGATTAAAATATCGCATGTCAAAGCTCAAGGTGACGTGATTTCGGCGCTAGATTTTTATTATGGATCAGAAAATTATCGTTTTAAAGTCAATTTCAGAATTTCGGAATACATCATTATCTAATCAAACGGTTTGAATAAAAGTGTTTAATGTCCTACAAATTTTTTACCAATTTGATGCAATTCACTGTGATATTTCAGCAAGAACACCCATGTCATGCAAGAAAAGTAACCAGTCAAGGCGAAATAATATCGAAGACCAAGTTTTGACATGACCTGATTGAACGTCTATACATCAGAATGGACCAAAGCATCAAGTGCATATCAATGCTCTATGATGCATAGGGACAAGATGCGATGCGATACAAATACAAATATGAAAAATGTGATTTTCAAAAACCCAGGATACTAGATACGCTTTTAATCTTTTAATTATTTAATTATAAGTACAAATTAATCTGAAGACATGTAACATTCATGGATTCTTCATTTTTTTCTTTATTATATCTTACATATCATATATTAAAAGCTCATAAGATTTATTCATCACAAAAATGTATCATATCTTAAATTAGAGTCATGAATAAAAGTATGTAATCAATTGTATCTCACCACTTACCATTCAACATTCTTTTTCACATGTCTTTCACCATGTCACCATCCAAAACACACATTGTTTGAGCATTTCTGAGCACACTAAGGTGTATCCGGTAGTTTTTGAAAATATTTGTGAATATCTGATATTTTTTATCTAAGAATAAAATAAAAAATTTCCTAGAGGTTCGAGAATGAGTTTCCCACCGTTTCCAAAAGTTTCCCGACTCTAAAGCTATAACACCCCTATCCGTCACATAGCATATAGTAGTAGGTCCGGCCGGAGCCCGACGCCATATACCACAGACATATCAAAGAGTTACTACATGAAACCATCCTTCCAATAACACACGTCCTACACAGAGCACATTCTAGCGGAAGCATTTTAAATGTTGCAAAGAAAAGAACCCAAGTCACAGCATGAATGTCCACTAAACATCCAAAGTAGGAATGATAGTACAAATACACCAAAACTTTGGTCTTATGGCCTTACAAGAGTTTACTTAAACAATAAATGTCTTCCAAACATCGGCACGCAGGCCGGTCACACATGCGCATAAAAATTAAACATTCGTTTTGGCCTTCAAGGGCCGGCACAGCAACCAGGGCTTCAGCCCGCTACTTGCCACTAGGCTCCGCAGCACCTGCAATCAACATTCAACCGCAGCGGTGACAAACAAAAGCAACGGTCAGCTAAAACTGACCAAATTATAACGAGCACACCCCTTACTTGGGGTGGCGGTGCTCCTTCCCTGCAATATATTAGCATAGCCAAACAGTATAGTGAAAGTACATTCATAAACACACTTCACCACAGGTGTAGGCACGCACGACCACACACCCCGTGTAACATCCGAAAATCTGACTCGAAATTATTTTATTTGTAGGGTCGAGTCGCGACGATTTTTGATCGAGACAGCGCATCGTCAAAGTACAATATTACAATGTTTGTCATATTAGTGAGAAGTATTTCTTTAATTTTAGTAACGTTGCTCGGCGTGTCGTTAAGTTCTAAGGCGTTAGTAGAGAATGAGTTGCGTCTAGCAAGATTAAGAGCTTATGGGTGCCAATAACATTTTTCTCTCCCCCCTCTCACGCGGTTAATAAGTAAAACCGTAAGCTTTACTTTCCCGCACGCCTCTTTTCCACGGAAGAAGAAAACCGCTAGGCCGACTGTGGCGATTCGCTCATTTCCGCAAGGCGACACCGACGAATTCACGCCTCCCGCCCGCCCTTTCCGCCGACCGATCCCTCTCCGAAACTCCTCTCCGACCACTCCTCCTTCCTCTACGAGCGCCGGTGGACATTCCTTTTCCTTCCTTGGTCGTGGAAGTGCCAGATTCAACCCTAACCGAAGGAGTTGGAGTTTTGTTTTGGTTCCGGTGAGTGGATCTCTTCCTTTTCTCGGTTTCTGTTTGGATATCCTTCGTTTTGGAAACTAGTTTAACCTAGGTTTTCATTTGATTGCCCTATTTTAGGTTTTGGTGTTCGTGGTTCACCACAGAATTTGTGTGGAACGTTTTGAGAGCCTCAATCGCTATATTTAAAGGTAATATCTGAAGTTTAACGCATGTATTGTGTAACCCTAGTTGTATAGAAATTTTCCACGAGAATATCGTAGAGGGGAAAATTCTGAAATTAGGGATACTGTAAATTGCAGGATTTTAGCGCTGTCGGGGCAGTTTTTTGAAGGTCCCCAGCAGTAGGATTTGCTTTTGGAAGAGAAAATGTCGTCGTGCCGAGTATACGAGCGTCGCAGCACCCCGATAAGGAAATCCTAATTCCTTTTAGTTAGACATATCAAGTAATTATATTTTATACGCATGAGTAGATTTCGTACAAGCATCGTAACCATGCATATAAAAGTGTGGCAGTAGGAAAATAATTGTGGAAACGCGTATGATAACGCCTTCTTGCATAACCACGTTAGTAAAGTCATGAACAGTTATTTAAGTACGAAACTTCACACGTGTACGTAAGTTTGGAGATTGTCCAACCAATGGTGCGAAAGTCCCTTCAAGTCGACTACGAAAAAGTCAAGGGTCGCTCAGTAGTACACCAGAAAAGATATCCCATGCAGAGTAGCGTCAGACCAAAAAGGTCAGTAGCACACCAGTTTTTTCGTGCTTGGTAGAGACACACTACCTTCCTCATAGGGCATATGGTATCCTATGAGTTACAGTCTTTGGAGTTGACTCCCCTTTGAGACAGTTAGTAGATTCGAGACCGTGTCCGCGTGGCACTAGAACAATTGAGTTCGTCAGATGGTCTCGGGTCGTCAGTTTCAGATGCGCGTTAGGAGCTACTCTGTCTAGAGCCTTCCCAGTAAACGTGTAGGCTATAAGCCACCTAGAACTCAAGTACAGACTTGACGTGAGACAGTACACTAGTTAGTGAACGTCAGGACTTGAGTAAACGAACGGAAAGTCATGAATTTAGAACTATAGTGTGTTCACCAGGAATTATAGGAAAAGCATGCATAACATATATCATAAAATGTTTTCTGTGCACGAGAGTAGTTTTAAAGACATGCATGCATTCATATGTAAATCTGTTTAGTATAGACTTTTATTACCTGCTGCTACTAGTTTTAATATTGTTTCCTAGTTTTCTTTATATAGCTGACCCGACCGGACGACTGATTTCTGAAATACTGGGAAGGGGTGTTACAAATTGGTATCAGAGCCAGGTTTAGGATCCTTGGACCCTAGAAGGTTTTCACAGAGCCATAGGATTGTGTAAGAGTAAACTCTTGTTAGTAGAGTATTTTAAGTTGCGTTTAAGCCTTAGTTTTCGCAAGAGTACGAAATAAAGTTGTCAAGCCAGTTTTAGCAGATGCTTGATAAATAACCAGATTTTTTTTATATGTTCTATCAGCCAACTCGAGTAAGTGAACCAGGTGAATCTTCACGTCAGGACCCTATTCCTAACGCCACTATGAGAGATGCTGCAGTACCACAGGTACCTCCAGTTCCAGCAGCTTCAGAGGGCACTGACATAGCGTCTCAGATTGCCAAGGCGGTTACTGTTGCCTTAATGGAGTTTCAAAGAGGACTGGTTGCAGGGTTTCCAGTTCCAGTACAAGTACCAGCCCCTGCACTAGCTCCTGCCCCAGCACCCGTGGTGATGACCCTGGAGCGCTATTTGAGGAACTTTAGAGAGCTACAACCCTCGAACTACAGTGGGGATGAGACCCCGATGGACACAGATAATTGGGTGGCAAACAGCAGAGACCTGCTGGATGTTTTGGAGTGCCCAGAGAACAAGAAGGTTCCTCTGGCAGTTTTTCTCCTCCGAGATGAGGCAAAGGTCTGGTGGGACAAGTACCGGGCAGATGACCGCGCAGGTAGATGGTTATGAAAATTTCTTTTGTTTTTGGAAGTGATATGTTCTCTTTTTAAATAATATGACCATGCTTTGGCCATGTCGTACGCTAGACATGTTTACGTGGGGCGAATTTTCTAGAGCCCTTGCGAGTTGGTTCGTGCCTCGTTCCGCACGACGAGGTTTACAGGAGAGATACCTTAGGCTTTTCCAGGGGGACAGGTCTGTTGCTGAGTATGAGCGAGAGCTTACCCATCTGGCTCGATATGCGGGCGTGATGCAGGGAGACCAGACTGAGAAGTGCAACCGTTTTGTGGATGGTTTACGTGACTCGTTGAGACAACCGCTGATGACTATGGTTAATGCTGATTACAGGAGCTTAGTGGATACGGCTCGCAGGCTGGAGGCTGACCAGCAGAAGGTTCAAAAGCGAAGTAATTTCTATGCGAAGCGATCTCAGGATTCACATCAGTCGCAGCAGAGCAGGAATGATCAAGGGAAGAACTGGAACAAGAAGCAGAAGCCTGATGCGAGTAAGAATGGTCAATCTGGGGACAGCAGCAGGGACTACCCCATTTGTCCCAAGTGTCAGCGTCGCCATCCAGGAGAGTGTTTGGCCAACGCGGACGTGTGTTACAAGTGCCGTCAACCTGGACACATAGCTCGTTTCTGTCAGGAAGGTGGTTCGAAGCAGGTAATCAACCTTATTGTATTTTGCACATTTTTGAAATTTCTGTATATGACAAGTG
Organism: Platanthera guangdongensis; assembly: GCA_039583875.1. Classification (NCBI taxonomy): domain Eukaryota; kingdom Viridiplantae; phylum Streptophyta; class Magnoliopsida; order Asparagales; family Orchidaceae; genus Platanthera; species Platanthera guangdongensis. The sequence goes on from CM077165.1 coordinate 60,198,923, forward strand.
TAATGTGTTCCTGCAGTCGAAGTATGAGGTTGGTGGCCCTAGCAAGGCAGACAAGGGCAAAGCTTTGATGATTACTGATGGAAGATCACAGCAGGGTCAAGATTTGGTGCAGCCCAGAGCTTATGGGCTTGGTCAGCAGGAGGCTAAGGAACAGGAGGATGTAGTGACAGGTAAGTGTTTACTTTGCCTGACAAGTTTATCTAATCCTCCGTAGTGACACTCTGTTTATTTTTGAAAATCATTCATGTAGGCATCCTTATGATTCATAATTTACCCTCTAAGATTCTGTTTGATACAGGTGCCTCACACTCGTTTATCGCGTAATCTCTAGTGCGTAAGTTGGATTTAGATATCGTCCCAGAGGCAGCACCGCTGGAAGTCATGATACCGAATGGATCCCTTCTGCAGACCAGAGATAAGTGCAGGGTACCGGTGCAGTTTGGTGATACCGAGATTGTCGTGAAAGCTTTGTAGTTACCTATAGCAGGATTCGACCTGATTTTTAGAATGGACTGGCTTTCGGCAGTCAATGCCAGGATTGACTGTAGGGCGAAACAGATACAGTTTGAGGGCCCTAATCAGACTGCGTTTTGTTGGAACACCCTATTACTAATTTGGGTCAGGATCACTATGTCTCTAGGAAACCAGTTTTTGACCTCCTGTATAGATCTAAAGGTCAATTAGAATTGAGTCTAAGGGTTAGAAGTGTAGGTTTGAAAGCTGCCCTCAAGACCAAGAATTTTCAGTTTGAGACTAAGTCATATCGTCGAGCTCAGCACGACGATTCGTCGAACTCCAATCGACGATCGTCTAGCTCAACTTCGACGGATCGTCGAACTTCATTCGACGATCGCTGAGCTCAACTTCAACAAATCGTCGAACTCCATTCGACGATCTGCGAGCTCAGTTCGACGATCTTGACTCAGTATTGGATCTGTATCTCTGAGCTCAGTTCGACGATCTTTGAGCTCAGATCGACGTTTTTCTGTTGATGTATAAGTCCATATCGCTGAGCTCAGTTCGACGATAGCAGAGCTCAGTTCGACGTTTTCTGATGAGTTAAAAGATTTTTCAAGATTCAAATTCAGATCAGTTAAGGAGTTATTCAGCAATTAATTCAGAAGATTTTCTAGCCGTTTTCATTTATTTCTGGACCAAGTTTCAAGGGATTATCAATGAATGTTTCTTTGGACTTTCCTCCAGAAGACAATTGCAATTAAGGATGCAATTAATGACAGGCCAACGACTATTCTTGACAGAGGATGATTTTCTATTCAGTACCAGAGAATAAAACACAAGATTTTTGAATATCTCTATCACTTAGCACTCAGAACACAGACAAGAAGAAGAAGAACAAAATATTCTCTGTCTCAAAGAATTCTCTCAGAACACACATCTAAGGAGATCAAACTTTCTGAAATCTTCTGATCTCTCTTGTCTCAAGTGTTCAAGGCCAACATCTTTCAAAGACTCCAGACACCTAACATTTCAGCTGTTACTGAAATCATCATTTGCTGGAGATCAACTTCTGAAGGCCTATCACCCTACAACAAAGCTTCATTTCCTGAATATCTCAAGGACTCAGGGGGAGCTTTGACGCCATCAAATCCACATAGTATTCTCAGCTGCTTTGAGAAAGAGAAGACTTCTATCACTCTCTCTGTAAAGGGTTTCTCAAACTCCCTTCAAAAGTTTGAGTTTGGTTTTTGAGCACCTTGTCAAAAGCTCATTGGTGGCAAGACACCTGATCAAAAAATCTGATTTGGTTTTTGAGCACCTTATCAAAAGCTCATTGGTGCCCAGGACGCCTGATCAACTCATACTGCAGTGGATTTCTACCTAGGGTGGTAGAAGAGTGGATGTACCCAAGTTTAGGGGAATCACTATAGCTCCTTGTGTCATCTGGATTGCTTGTCTTTATCTTTTGTTTCTGGCTGTGATTGTTTTGTGATTAGTTTAGATCTGTGATTAATTTATGTTGTATGTTATTCTGTGATTAGATTTGATAATTGCTTCCCTGTTCACTCAGATTACAACAATTGTTGTAAAAAGTTTTCAAGCACCATATACTCTATTCACCCCCCCTCTAGAGTATATCAGATCTAGCTGCACTTTCACGTTTTCTTTTCAGGGCTTGAAGGGAGTAGTGAAGATGATTATATCTGCAGTCCAAGCGAGAAGGTGCATCAGTAAGGGTTGTGAAACCTTTGTAGTACTGATGAATGCAGAGAATAAGGCTGACTTGTCAGAGGTACCAGTGGTGCAGGAGTTCCCCGATGTTTTCCCGGAAGAGCTCCCTGGTGCCCCTCCAGATAGAGAGATTGAGTTCCCGATAGACTTGCAGCCTGGGGCTACACCGGTAGCCAAATCTCCCTATCGGATGGCTCCAAGGGAACCAGCAGAGTTGAAGAGTCAGTTGCAGGAGTTGCTTGATTTGGGTTTTATACGCTCAAGTACTTCACCATGGAGTGCTCCAGTACTATTCGTGAAGAAGAAGGATGGTAGTTTGAGACTGTGCATAGACTACCGTGAGTTGAACAAGCTGACAGTAAAGAACAAGTACCTGATTCGCAGGATTGATGATTTGTTCAACCAGTTGGTGGGATCGTGCACTTTCTCCAAATTAGATCTGAGGTCAGGCTATCACCAGTTAAAGATTAGTGATTTGGATATTCAAAAGACGGCTTTCAGTACCAGATATGGACACTTTGAGTTCGTGGTCTTGCCGTTTGGGCTGACCAATGTTCCTTCAGTATTTATGGATCTGATGAACAATGTATTTCGGGAGTACTTGGATCGTTTTGTCATCGTCTTCATAGATGATATCTTGGTGTTCTATAAGAGTGCAGAAGATCATGCCGCACACCTCAGGATTGTTTTGAGCACACTCAGGAAGAACCAGTTGTTTGCCAAGTTTTCAAAGTGTGAGTTTTGACTTTCTGAGATTGCATTCTTAGGCCACATCATCAGTCAGAAAGGGATTAGTGTTGATCCGAAGAAGATAGAGGCCATTAAGAATTGGCCAAGGCCGACGACAGCTCCAGAGGTTCGCAGCTTTTTGGGTCTAGCTGGTTACTACAGCAGATTCATCAGAGATTTTTCGAAGATAGCCTTACCACTGACTTCCCTCACTAGGAAGGGTAAGGGCTTGGATTGGACGGTGGAGTGTGAGTTAGCTTTTGAGGATTTGAAGGGCAGGTTGATGACCACACCGATTTTGAGTTTACCTTCAGGGCCTGACGGGTTTCAGATCTACAGCGATGCATCAGGTCAGGGTTTAGGCTGTGTTCTCATGCAGCATGGAAAAGTCATAGCCTATGCGTCGAGACAGCTAAAAGTTCATGAGAGGAACTATCCCGTGCATGACTTGGAGCTTGCAGCAGTCATACATGCTCTGAAGATTTGGAGACACTATCTCTATGGAGTGCGTTGTGAGATCTTCACTGATCATAAGAGTCTCAAGTATATCTTTGATCAGCGAGAGCTCAACTTGAGGCAGCGTAGATGGTTAGAGTTTCTATCAGACTACAACGTAGACATTCAGTACCATCCAGGAAAGGAGAACGTTGTAGCTGATGCCCTTTGCCGTAGAGGTTCGTGTTTCTTCCTTCTCACTCAGCAAGATGAGTTAGTAAGAGAGCTGAAGAGACTGGACATTACCGTTGTGCCACGCAGTAGTTTTGGTTCTGCAAGGTTGAGTTGGATGGAGATTACCTGCGATATCAAGGATAGAATCAGGACAGCTCTACCGTTGGATCCAAAGATGACAGAGATTTGGAGCTCAGTGCAGACAGATCAGAAGGAAAAATTCACTATTCAGGATGATTTATTGTTGTTTGATGACATGATGTGTATCCCCGATGTTAGTCACCTTCGCGAGGACATTCTGTTTGAGGCACACAATTCCAGATATTCTATACATCCGGGTAACACGAAGATGTACGCAGATCTCAAGAAGTTAGTCTGGTGGCTAGGTTTGAAGTGCGATGTTGCAGATTACGTAGGGAAGTGCGAGACGTGCAAGTTGGTTAAGGCTGAGTGCCAAGGCCTGGAGGCAAGTTGCAGCCACTTCCCATACCCGAGTGGACTTTTGAGGATATATCCATGGACTTCATTCATGGTCTGCCGAAATCGCAGAGTGGGAATGACTCCTTATGAGTTATAGTTGATCGGCTTTCTAAGGTCGCCCATTTCATTCCTCTTAAGAAGACAGATCAAGGTCCCAGATTAGCACAGTTATATATAGACGAGATAGTTCGACTTCACGGTGTTCCCAAGACTATAGTTTCAGACCGAGATGACAGGTTTACCTCCAGGGAGTGGCGATACGTACAGGAGCGGTTGGGTACCAGATTAAATTTCAGCACCGCATTCCATCCCCAGACAGATGGACAGACTGAGCGCACAAATAGGACTTTGGAGGATCTGCTACGGATGTGTATTTTGGATTTTGGAGGAAAGTGGGAGAAGTATATTACCCTTGTGGATTTCTCCTACAACAACAGTTTTCAGACTAGTATTGGGATGACACCATTCGAGGCCCTCTATGACAGACATTGTCGGACACCGTTGTGTTGGGCTGAAAATGAGGAAAGATCTACTATCAGGGAGTCATGGATTGATAAGACCACTGATAGGATCAAGCTTATTCAGGAGCGTATGAAGACAACTCAGTATCGCCAGGCCAAGTATCATAATCAGAAGCACAGGTCAGTAGAGTTCAGTGTTGGAGACTACGTTTATCTGAAGGTCAGACCAGTCAGAGGAGTTTATAGAATAAAGCGGATGAAAAAGCTGAACCCCAGATTCGTTGGTCCTTTTGAGGTGCTGGAAAGAATTGGTGAGGTTGCTTACAGATTGGCCGTATTTGAGGAAATGAGTGGTGTACATGATGTATTCCACGTCTCCTATCTGAGGAGAGCAGTCAGAGATACTAGTCAAATCATCAGTACCGAGGAAACACCAATTGAAAAAGATCTTAGTATTGGGGTTAGACCAGTCAGAATAGTGGATTCAAGGATACAGAAGCTCAAAAATAGAGAGTTTTGCATGGTCAAAGTCCTTTGGATGAACTGTGGCCGTCCAGAGTATACTTGAGAGCGAGAGGATGAGCTTAGGAGCAATGCAGACTATTCTTTTCTCTTCGATTCAGGTATGGTTATAATTTTCGAGGACGAAAATTTTTGTTAGGAGGAGATATTTGTAACATCCGAAAATCTGACGCGAAATTATTTTATTTGTAGGGTCGAGTCGCGACGATTTTTAATCGAGGCAGCGCATCGTCAAGGTACAATATTACAATGTTTGTCATATTAGTGAGAAGTATTTCTTTAATTTTAGTAACGTTGCTCGGCGTGTCGTTAAGTTCTAAGGCGTTAGTAGAGAATGAGTTGCGTCTAGCAAGATTAAGAGCTTATGGGTGCCAATAGCATTTCTCTCTCCCCCCTCTCACGCGGTTAATAAGTAAAACCGTAACCTTTACTTTCCCGCACGCCTCTTTTCCACGGGAGAAGAAAACCGCTAGGCCGACTGTGACGATTCGCTCGTTTCCGCAAGCCGACACCGACGAATTCGCGCCTCCCGCGCGCCCTTTCCGCCGGCCGATCCCTCTCCAAAACTCCTCTCCGACCACTCCTTCCTCTACGAGCGCCGGTGGACATTGCTTTTCCTTCCTTGGCCGTGGAAGTGCCGGATTCAACCCTAACCGAAGGAGTTGGAGTTTTGTTTTGGTTCCGGTGAGTGAATCTCATCCTTTTCTCGGTTTCTGTTTGGATATCCTTCGTTTTGCAAACTATTTTAACCTAGGTTTTCATTTGATTGCCCTATTTTAGGTTTTGGTGTTCGTGGTTCACCATGAAATTTGTGTGGAACGTTTTGAGAGCCTCAATCGCTATACTTAAAGGTAATATCTGAAGTTTAACGCATGTATTGTGTAACCCTAGTTGTATAGAAATTTTCCACGGGAATATCGTAGAGGGGAAAATTCTGAAATTAGGGATACTGTAAATTGCAGGACTTTAGCGGTGTCGGGGCAGTTTTTTGAAGGTCCCCAGCAGTAGGATTTGCTTTTGGAAGAGAAAATGTCGCCGCGCCGAGTATACGAGCGTCGCAGCACCCCGGTAAGGAAATCCTAATTCCTTTTAGTTAGACATATCAAATAATTATATTTTATACGCATGAGTAGGTTTCGTACAAGCATCATAACCATGCATAGAAAATTGTGGCAGTAGGAAAATCGTGGAAACGCGTATGATAACGCCTTATTCCGTAACCACGTTAGTAAAGTCATGAACAGTTATTTAAGTACGAAACTTCACACGTGTACGTATGTTTGGAGATTGTCCAACCAAGAGTGCGAAGGTCCCTTCAAGCAGACTACGAGAAAGTCAAGGGTCGCTCAGTAGTACACCAGAAAAGATATCCCATGCAGAGTAGCGTCAGACCAAAAAGGTCAGTAGCACACCAGTTTTTTCGTGCTTGGTAGAGGCGCACTACCTTCCTCATAGGGCACATGGTATCCTATGAGTTACAGTCTTGGGAGTTGACTCCCCTTTGAGATAGTTAGTAGATTCGAGACCGTGTCCGCGTGACACTAGAACAATTGAGTTCGTCAGATGGTATCGGGTCGTCAGTTTCAGATGCGCGTTAGGAGCTACTCTGTCTAGAGCGTTCCCAGTAAACGTGTAGGCTAGAAGCCACCTAGAACTCAAGTACAGACTTGACGTGAGACATTACACTAGTTAGTGAACGTCAGGACTTGGGAAAATGAACGGAAAGTCATGAATATAGAACTATAGTGTGTTCACCAGGAAGTATAGGAAAAGCATGCATAACATATATCATAAAATGTTTTCAGTGCACGAGACTAGTTTTAAAGACATGCATGCATTTATATGTAAATCTGTTTAGTATAGACTTTTATTACATACTGCTACTAGTTTTAATACTGTTTCCTAGTTTTCTTTATATCGCTGACCCGGCCGGACGGCTGATTTCTGAAATACTGGGAAGGGGTGTTACACCCCGTGCTCTCAGGGCACTTACTCGGTGAACCCGGTCCGAACCCAGTCCGTTCCGCGACTCCACCACCGCCCCCAGGACGACAAACCTCGTGAGCATTTAGTCCTTTCAGCCGCAGCCTAGACTCGCCCTCCAAGCCATCGGCAAGTCCCATATAGCTTAGTTCGCTTTAACCGAACCACTTGGAGTGGGTAAGGATCCACCAGCCCGTTGCGCACCTTGCCACGACAATTTAAGCCATAAGTGCGGGACAAGCTTCACCAAATCCCAATGTATCGATCATACAATAGTGCATAACCCGGTTATGCACAAGGTTGGCTCTCAGGCCACCAAGCTGGGCTCCCAGAGCTCGCAGCCCCACATACAGGCCCCTAGGTCTCTGTGAGACAGACCTCGAAAAAATAGCTCTTCAATAGAGCTACCGCTGGCGGTATCATTAACGTCGCGCGGTACCTGACAGAAATGCGTTTCTGCCCAGTTTTCCGGGTGCACCTTGGAGTTAATCCCCAAAGCTCCATGTTGTAATCTACCGCGTAGAAAACTCGAAAACAACCATCAGCACGGAGTCTTCTCCGGTTATTCATGCATAATGAAACATCACCGTTCCAGACCAACTTGTCCGGGTAGGCTTCACACACCATGCCTATGTCCGTACTTCGATTCCGGACTTTTTATGCAAGATTACGGGGACTATTCATGTCCACCCGAATGAAATACCACACACTCACCACACACTCGCGAGAGCGGGTTTCCTATACAAAAAGGAAGAGGACTTCACATGTCCAAGAAGAGAATCGTTACCCTAGAAGTTCGCCTTGGCGCCATGGAAAACTAGTCGGATGAAAAGCAGCGCAACGACCACGCCTCCATGGATCTGGACTCGGTTTGCGATTCGGAGCTCCGAATCTCCACCGGCGGCCGGATTCCTCCTTCTCCTTCTTCCTTGCTCTCCCCTCTCTCTAACTCTTTAGAAAGAGAAAGACCAAAGAGAAATGAGGGTTTAACACTCAGCTCCCGGCTTTATATCAGCAGGGAGAGTTCTGAACCGTTGGATCCTATTTGAAGGAAATGAACGTCCACGAATCGCCCTGAAGATCACTTTCCTAGGCCGAACACGGCTTGTGACACGGGCCGTGTCTCACTATCTGAACACGATCGTCGAACGCAGAACAGAACACGGGCTCAGACACGCCCGTGTCAGCCTATGACACGCCCGTGCCACAGGGCGTGTTCTTCAAGCGACACAGGAAAGCGTCGCGTCCCGACTAGGACACAGTTTTGCGACACGCCCTTGTCAACTTTTGACACGCCCGTGTCGACCAGAACACGCCTGTGTTCCAGGCCGTGTTCCTCACCCGACACAGCCCGACTAACACAAAGCAGGACACGGCCATGGACACGCCCGTGTCTCAGGCCGTGTGCCCGACCTCCAAGGATTGTCGAATGCATTTCGTCGACCACACGAAAAATCGTCGAACTCGTAGCAGGATACGGCCATGGACACGCCCGTGTCCCAGGCTGTGTGACTCTATTTATGCACTAATTTGGCCTTAAAGCGCTATCCGTTCCTTTTTGAGTTTTGGGGCGTTACAATTCTCCCCCCTTTAAAGAATTTTGTCCCGAAATTAAAGAATGGAAAGGTACACAAAATTAAATGGTACCTGAGCGGAATAGCTCGGGATACTTCTCATACATGGTCTGCTCTCGCTCCCACGAAAACTTCTCCCGACCGCAGTTGTCCCAACGGACTTTGACCATCCTGATGTCTTTGTTACGAAGTCGCTTGACTTCAAAATCCTCAATGCGAACGGGCTTGACCTTCGTCGTCAACCCATTATCAAATGGTACATGATCGACCGCAGTACTTGCGAAGGTTCTTGCACTGCCTTCCGCAACACCGATATATGGAATACGTCGTGTAGACCACTCAATTTCACTGATAACTTCAGTCGATAAGCCGCTTCACCAATTCGCTCTAGAATCGCAAACGGTCCAAGGTACATCAGACTCAGCTTCTTCAAGCGTCGTACCCGTGAGACACTCTTGAACGACTTAATTTTCAAATATACTCAGTCACCAACAGCGAACTCAACGTTCATATGCTTGACATTATAGTATTTTCTTCCTGTCTTGAGCGATCAGCAATCGTTCTCGTATTGTTTGTACTAACGAAGTGACGCCTTCCACTTCTTGTCGTTTGTTCAGCTTCGATTCACCCGTCTACAACCAAGACAACGGCGTGCAACATTTTCTACCGCAAACTCCACCGTGTACAGGTGATCTTCCCACCACTTTTCGAAATCCAAGACGCACATGCGAAGCATGTCCTCCAACGTCTTGTTGACCCTCTCTGTCTGACCATCTATCTGCGGATGAAATGCCGTGCTGAATCTCAGCTTGGTTCCCAACATTTGTTGCAGCAACCTCCAGTCATTGGACGTGAAGCGCCCATCTCGGTCACTCACGATGCTGCGGGGCACACCATGCAGTCGAATAATGTTATCTACGTAAAGTTTTGCCAGTTTATCCACCGAATCATCCTTCCCATACGGAATGAAGTGCGACATCTTCGTCAATCTATCTACGACCACCCAGATGACATCTTTTCCCTTCTGCGATCTTGGCAGCCCATGCACGAAATCAATTGAAATATCATCGAACTTCCACTCCGGGATAGACAAGGACTTCAAGAAATCTCCAGACTTTTGGCACTCCGCCTTCACCAAGGCGCACGTTTGACACTTCGCCACATAAAGTGCTACGTCCTTTTTAAGTCCTGACCAACAGAACAACTTTTTCATATCTCCAAACATCTTTGTGTTACCCGGGTGAATCAAGTACTTAGTATGATGAGTCTCGTACATCAATTCCTCCCGTAGTTTACCCACACTTGGGACTTTACAGACGATTGCCCCTCCATAATAGTCCATCCTTAGCAATAAATTGGGAGTTTAACCCATCCAAAGCCTCGACCATGATCTGCTTCATGTTGTTATCCAAGACCAGAGCTCGCCGAATCCTATCAGCAAGGTCATACTGCACCTCTGTCCAGTTCAATTGTGCTTTGACACTAAGCTTCATGTCAGCACAAGAGGTCTCCAAGGCCTCCAACTCACGAACCAAACACTCGTCATGCATCGACAACCAATTGACCGGCGCGCGAGCTCTGCGACTTAACACATCCACAACCACATTACCTTATCCAGACATGTAGTTTAACTTGAAGGTGTAGTCCCCCAGGAACTTCATCCACCTCAGTTTTCTCATGTTTAAATCCTTTTGATCCAAAATATACTTCGGGTTTGTATGATCGGTATAGATATCAACCTTCACAACATACACGTAATGCCTCCAATGCTTCAGAGCAAATATCACGGCCGCTAACTCCAAGTTATGAGCCGAATAATTTCTCTCGTGTACCTTCAGCTAGCGTAAGCCATACGCTATTACACTCCCATGCTTTAGCAACACACAACTTAAGTCGCTGTCGGAAGCATCACTGTAAAACTCAGAGCCTTCTGCCCCACATGGCGCACAAAGAATAGGCGTCGTGGTCAGGCGACTTTGCAGCTCTTCAAAAGCTTGCGTGCTCTCGGGCGACAAACAAGCTTCTAAACTCTCCTTGACAATGTCGTGAGGGGTAACGCTATCCGCGAGAAATTCTCCACGAAGCACTTATAGAAACCGGCAAGCCCCAAAACACTCCGGACTTCTGCTACTGGACACAATACAGGCCACTGCCGTATAACAACCATCTCCGCCGGATCCATAGCGATTCCCTCGCATACTGTTTATAAGGAATGCTACCGAGGACAGACAAATCTCACACTTGGAGAACTTGGCGTACAGTTCGATCCTCCTCAATGTTTTGAACACCATATGTAGGTGCTTGAAATGATCCTCCTCGCACTGCGAGTACACCAGTATATCGTCGATAAAGACTATCACGAACTGGTCCAAGCATTCTCTAAACGTTCTATACATCAAATCCATAAACACGGATGACGCATTCGTCAGCCCAAACGGCATGACGATGAACTCATAATGCCCATACCGAGTACTGAAAGCTGTATTGGGGATGTCACTTTCCCTTATCCGTAGCTGATAGTATGCAGATTTCAAATCCAACTTTGAGTACACAGTCGACCCCACCAGCTGGTCGAACAGATCATCTATCCTTGGGATCAGATACTTATTACCCTCCGTCAGCTTATTCAACTCCCGGTAATCGATACAAAGTCGTAAGCTTCCATCATTCTTCTTAACAAAGAGGACCGGCACGCTCCAAGGCGACGAACTTGGACGCACATAACCTTGCTCCAACAGCTCTTGAAGCTGTACTTTCAATTCTGCCATCTCCTTAGGTGCTAACCGATACGGAGAGCGTGACACAGGTTTGACACCTGGCACCAACACGAACTGCCTTAACCACCTGGAGGCCAGACATTAAAGTCTTGCTCGCCCTTTTCATGCCCGCAAATGACGTCTCACGATCAGTTCCCAATTTGACCTCCTTGCGGTTGCAATCAATGTATGTCCGCTGCTCCGAGAGCCAGTCCATCCCAAAGATCACGTCGAACTCCACTATCGGCAGTTACGACGCTTGCAAGTCGAATTCTTGACTCCCAAACCGTATCCACACACAACCAACTTTATCCGTGCGCATAAAACACCCGTTAGGCAACAACACATCCAATTTATCTATTGCCATCGAAAACAGTACTCTGATGCGCGATACAAACCCTTCAGGCAAGAGGGGATGCGAAGCTCCCGTATCGAACAGTGCTCTTGCCGGAAAAATCAAAGATCGATACAAAGCCTAGCACAACTAGTCAAAGGCTAAGACGCGTAAGGCAACAAGCATTTGAAGCTAAACCGCTATCACTTAAACCATACCTGTCACCACGCCAGTCGGCTTCATGGCCTCCTGCAGGCCAAGGTTGTACCCTCTAGGCTTCCTCTCGGACTTCGGACGTCCGCTCCAACACTCTCGGGCAAAGTGTCTCAGCTTTCCACATTTATAACATATAATTGGGTCTCGCCCAATTGTTACTCCAGGTCCAGTCGTCTTTGCCACTGGAATACCATTACGTTCTCTGACACTCTGTCCTATAATTGCTCCTGACATGCCTTTTTTTGTCTTTTGTGCACCATCCCGACAATCTCGGGCTAAGTGTCCTAACTTGCCGCAAGTATAACAAGTATATGAAGCTCGACTAGTAGATGTTGTAGATATCTTAATCCTCCTCCGACGTTCAGATTTTGCCGAACCTGCAGAGTTTGATATCCTGAACTCTGACGTCTGGTTGACTTTTGCCAAATCTTCTTCCAAAGATCTAGCCGACTCCAACGCTCGGAATTCAAGTAGCTTTGGTCCTAACAACAACAGTCGTAAATCATCACGCAGGCCGTTATAAAATCAATCGACCATAGACTGCTCGTTTTCCAACTCAACGCCTGGGTAGCGCCTTATCATAAGAAACGACTGCAAATATTCATCAACTGAGTGTATACCCTGCACTAAAAACATGTTCAACTGCTGACCTGATGGCCTTCTAAATGCCATTTGATCCAACACACCACCCGACATTGAAGCCACCTCAGGGACAAATGGTTGTACATTCCTTCCATGTTGAGCATTACTCACAACGAACACCGCTTCAACTATCCTTCTTATGATTTCAACAGTAGGAGGGGTCTCAGGCACAACGTTGGGTGCACTACTCTCCGCGAAATGTTGTAGTTGCGACTGCCGCGCACCGCTCCTAGTCACCTATAGTGGAAAAAACACTCAATTAGGCGACACACAAATTGCCAAAAGGCAATTATTGGAACGCTCAGGTTCCTCAATGTGTATTTTCATTCCTAATTGGACATTCATGAGTTCTTTTCATGTTATAACGATGACGCACATATATGTGCTCACCACCTCTTAAAAGAATTCGCCCACGAATTCAAATAAGCAAGACCAAAACCGGTAGTCTGATACCAAATTATAACACCCCTATCTGTCACATAACATATAGCAGAAGGTCCGGCCGGGCCCCGACGCCATATACCACAGACAGACCGAAGAGTTACTAAATGAAACCATCCTTCCAATAATAGACGTCCTACACAGAACACATTCTAGCAGAAGCATTTTAAATGTTGTAAAGAAAAGAACCCAAGCCACAACATGAATGTCCACTAAAGACCCAAAGTAGGAATGATAGTACAAATACACCAAAACTTTGGCCTTCAAGGGCCGGCACAGCAACCAGGGCTTCAACCCGCTACTTGCCACTAGGCTCCGCAGCACCTGCAATCAACATTCCACCGCAGCGGTGACAAACAAAAGCAACGGTCAGCTAAAGCTGACCAAATTATAACGACTCCACCTCTTACTTGGGGTGGCGGTGCTCCTTCCCTGCAATATATTAGCATAGCCAAACAGTATAGTGAAAGTACAGTCATAAGCATACTTCACCACAAGTGTAGGCACGCACGACCACACACCCCGTGCTCTAAGGGCACTTACTCGGTGAACCCGGTACGAACCCAGTCCGTTCCGCGACTCCACCACCGATCCCAGGACGACAAATCTCGTGAGCATTTAGTCCTTTCAACCGCAGCCTAGACTCGCCCTCCAAGCCATTGGCAAGTCCCATGTACCTTAGTTCGCTTTAACCGAACCACTTGGAGTGGGTAAGGATCCACCAGCCCGTTGCTCACCTCGACACGACAATTTAAGCCATAAGCGCAGGACAAGCTTCACCAAATCCCAATGTATCGATCATACAATAGTGCATAACCCGGTTATGCACAAGGTTAGCTCTCAAGCCACCAAGCTGGGCTCCCAGAGCTCACAGCCCCACATACAGGCCCCTAGGTCTCCGTGAGACGGACCTCGAAAAAAATAGCTCTTTCATAGAGCTACCGCTGGCGGTATCATTAACGTCGCGCGGTACCTGACAGAAATGCGTTTTTGCCCAGTTTTTCGGGTGCACCTTGGAGTTAATCCACAAGGCTCCCTGTTGCCATCTACCACGTAGAAAACTCGAAAACAACCATCAGCACGAAGTCTTCTCCGGCTATTCATGCATAATGAAACATCACCGATCCAGACCAACTTGTCCGGGTAGGCTTCACACACCATGCCTATGTCCGTACTTCGATTCCGAACTCTATATGCAAGATTACAGGGACTATTCATGTCCACCCGAATAAAATACCACACACTCACCACACACTCGCGAGAGCGGGTTTCCTATGCAAAAAGGAAGATGACTTCACATGTCCAATAAGAGAATCGTTACCCTAGAGGTTCGCCTTGACGCCATGAAAAACTAGCCGGATGAAAGCACCGCAACGGCCACACCTCCACGGATCTGGACTCGGTTTGCGATTCGGAGCTCCGAAGCTCCACCGGCGGCCGGATTCCTCCTTCTCCTTCTTCCTTGCTCTCCCCTCTCTCTCACTCTTTAGAAAGAGAAAGGCCAAAGAGAAATGAGGGTTTAACCCTCAGCTTCCGACTTTATATCAGCAGGGAGAGTTCTGAACCGTTGGATCCTATTTGAAGGAAATGAACGGCCACGAATCGCCCTGAAAATCACTTTCCTGAGCCGAACACGGCCTGTGACACGCCCGTGTCACAGGCCGTGTCTCACGATCTGAACACGATCGTTGAACGCAGAACAGGACACGGGCTCAGACACGCCCGTGTACTGCTTGATATGCCCGTGTCAGCCTATGACACGCCCGTGCCACAGGGCGTGTTCCTCAAGCGACACAGGAAACCGTCGCGTCCCGACCATGACACGGTTTTGCGACACGCCCGTGTCAACTTTTGACACACCCATGTCGACCAGAACACGCCTGTGTTTCAGGCCGTGTTCCTCACCCGACACAGCCCGGCTAACACAAAGCAGGACACGATCATGGACACGCCCGTGTCTCAGGCCGTGTGCCCGACCTCCAAGGATCATCGAATGCATTTCGTCGACCACACGGAAAATTGTTGAACTCGTAGCAGGACACGGCCATGGACACGCCCGTGTCCCAGGCCGTGTGACCCTATTCAGGCACCAATTTGGCCCTAAAACGCTATCCTTTCCTTTTTGAGTTTTGGGGCGTTACAAAAGCACTTTAGATATTATAGGTAAGGCTGTTGCAAGTATTTGTACTTTGTAGGGAACACTTATAGACACAACACAGGAGAAGATAAATTATGATGTTTTTCTAATAGCTAGTATTCACAGTCATGTGTATTGAGATTAGACAGATAGGGAACAATTCTTTGTAGGCTTGGCAATCTACGATGTCTCAACTGGCAATGAGTCTGCAGATCATTGCCAGAAGCAACTAGGCAGTTGTCAGAGAAGAGCCTGTAACATGGTAGTAGACGGCCTTTGATTGGTGTCCTATACCGATCACTTCCCTGGTCGTCGAATCAGACATACACATAGGAGAGCCTGAAGAGGTGATAGTGCAATGGTGATGTTGGATAAGCTTATGAAATGAAATGCAATTATATGGAAAGCAGGAACAATAAACTATATAGAGTTGAGAGATAAGGGGAGTTAGTTTTATAATGTCAATACCTTGAACTGAGGAAATAGATCCATCAACAAGAGTAACATAAATAGTAGGGGTTGGTTTCATAGTTTATGAAACAAAAATTCCATCACCAGACATGATCCGATGCACTTGAGTCAATGATCTAGGTGGGTGGAGTTGAGGGCTGAGTCATGAAAGTTGTGGGAGTTGATGCGCTTGGAGGTAGATCCTCTGCAACATGGGTAGCATGTGTGTGAAATGCCTGAAACTGTAGTAATTAGGAAAAGTCTTTAGCAGGGATAGGAACAGATGTGGTCAACGTAGCTGATGAATCTGCTGACATATTGACTAAATCTAGGTTTGATGGTGTAGTGAGCGTCAACATAAGCCTTGACTAATTTGCTATCAGCTGTGGGTTGAATGGAAGTACCATAATGACGACACATCTGTGACAATTGTCTACGGTACAAATGAAATTGTGGAATTGAGATCTGAAGAGACTGATGATCTGAATTTTTCAGGAAGATGGGATCTAAATCTTGTTGTATATTAGGGATCTGAAGCCTATTGGAGACTAGCCGTGTGATCGACCGACTAGTAGACCGTTGGGATCAATAAACTGGTAGACCGTTGGGATCAATAAACTGGTAGACAGTTGGGATCAATAAACTGATAGACTGCAGGGATCAATCGACCAAAAGAAATATTTTAGCAGTAGCTTCTGGGATCGATCCATATAGAGACGAGAGGAGATTGGGGCCACGAAGAGTGATTAACTCGAAGATGGGATAATAACTCGGGCTCTCAGATCAATCAATCAACCGTAGTTCTAGGATTGATCGACGTTGAATCTTCCTAGAATGGGAGGAAACCAGCTGTATCTTTTTGAAACTTGTTATTCTTGTGACCAATGAGATCGACGCTCTGCCCTGGATGAACGATAAAAGGACGATTGAACAATGCCTACAAAGGATGAGATCGACTGTTTCGTTGCTCTTGTATGGAAGAACAATGACTAGATTGACTGTTGCGCTATGTTGTTAAAGGCGCGCCTAATGCTTCAGGTTTAACAGGATCAGAGGATTGTGCCTTCATGCGCATTTTTTGCGTCTTTGGAGCATAAAAGGCAAGTCTGGGTGCAATTTATGCTGCAAACCTTTTTTTACCAAAGAAAAGAAAGAAATATTGTAAGAACTCAATAGTTTTTGCATGATTTTGTGTTTGTGAAATATAATCGAGTGTTAAGATTTAGATATGATTCAAGTGATCACATTAATTCTATTTTTAAGAGATACAAATGATAGTAATGAATGATTAATGAGTAAAATAAATGAAGAATCTGATCAAGAAGATGAAATGATGTTTGATGCTTATTTTTTTAAAATGAATATAGTTGCGTCTTGCCTTTGTCAGGCGTGTGCATGCGCCTTGAGCCTTGTGCCTAGGCTCCAAGACCTCTTTGTGTCTTGGTGCGCCTTGCGCCTTTAATAACTAAGCTGTTGCGGATCTCGATCGACTTTAAAAATTGGTTACTGCAGTCTGCAGAAGAATGATCGACTAATTTTCTCTGGTAGGACAATACGAGAGATTGTCGGGTTGAAGCCTGCTTGACGAACAACGTGGAAGTTGGAAAGTCTTCTGTGTCTCGACCGAATAGCTAGGAGAGATCGGTTGATGACCTACTGGCACTTCTAAGGAGGATGCTTTGGAGTAGATTGATGACAGCTAATGGAGACCGTTGACTGGTTGAAGCCTCTGCTAGAGATGATTGATTGTAGGAAAAAAGGCCTACAGGAATGAGAACTCTGTTACCTTGTTGGAATTGAAAAATCTTCTCCTCCATTATTCTGGGGGCAATAACCTGATATATTTACATTGAGTTATGGTTACCAACTATATATAAAGACCCTTTTACCCTTAATAATATAAATATATGTCTTTACATCTAACAGTTATGTCTTTTGTTGAACTCTTTTCAACATTAAAAAGAAGAAAGAAAAAGTTCTTATTGCTAACACGTGTTCTTGTGCAATTAACCATGTGAATTGTTTCAGTTCTGCCTCATTTGGTCATGTTTACTTTTATTTCAGTTTTGCACTTTACCTGATTTATTATATTCATGATAATATTTGTTTGTGTATGATCTTTGGTTCCTACAGGCCCTTTGAAGTCATTGCGGTTGCAACTTATAAAGGGATTGCAATATGGCATGTATGGTTGGAGTCCGAGACTGATCATAGATTTTCTAGTGAAAAAATTGTGTTACTATCTGGTCATGTTGGTGAGGTATGGGAACTTATATTTTGATCCTGCACTCTTCATTCTCCTTCCCACACTGTTTCCCTTCTGAATGATAGATTACTAACTTCATATCACCCTTGTTCATTCAGTATAGAATGTAGATAATTATTTGTCATTGTCTTAAACAAAATTTATAATTAGTTTCTTACTGTTATTAGGCATCTAAAAATGGTATAT
This sequence comes from Platanthera guangdongensis, assembly GCA_039583875.1. Classification (NCBI taxonomy): domain Eukaryota; kingdom Viridiplantae; phylum Streptophyta; class Magnoliopsida; order Asparagales; family Orchidaceae; genus Platanthera; species Platanthera guangdongensis. Next base: position 60,216,959 of record CM077165.1, read on the forward strand.
GGGTTCTTTGTAACTTCTTCAATGAAGCCTTGGATTGTATATCTCAATGAGAGTATATAATCAACCAACAACCTTAATATACTACGCTATATAAATGTCTTCATTTGTTCTCGTTTATTAAATACTATTCAGCTGTGTTGATTAACTTCTCCATCTTTTAAAAATAATAAAAGCATTCTTCTAAGTAGTGTGTTATTATAGTGTTTAATCTTCTAGAAAATTTAGTTCTTCATTGCTCAAAGTCTGTGGGCTGTATAGCCGACATACTCAATTTCTTGTTACAGCCTTAAGTTTAATTTCATTATCATCAACATTCCCGCCATACCAATTATTTGGGTTCGGCCTCAGTCTCCATTTGTTTCTCATGCATGGAGAACTAAGTTCTTCATAAATATTAAATGCCTATCCAATTGAGTATCTTATGTCAGATTGAGTATTTCTTCTGTTCCACAGTAGGAAGTGAGTTTCCTATCCAAACAGATCTAGAAAAAGTAATGCTATCTTCCTTCTATTTTTTTGTGTGTCCTTTGTAGCTAAGCAAATAAGCTTTATCTTGACATTTCTCAAGCTAACTGATTTTCCAACATTTCTACAAAAAAGCTATTCTAAACAAAGCATAACTATTCTTTACTTGCCCCTAATCATGAGCATTTCTGCTTATTTTTTGAAGTGAAATTTATGTATTTTATAAATAGAAGCTCAGAAATACATAACAGGGGTACATGGAGTGGAGCATTGCTCTGAGCATAAACCAAAGGAGTAATATTGCAATGAACCCTAAGTAGTAATATGGCATTTGAATCCATGTGCTGAATTTCTCCATGTTCTCACACCAATCTAAACATCCCGCAAGTTCTACGCGGCCCTCAAAATCGCCCTCATCTAATTCAACATCGATATCCCACTGAGGTTCGTTTTGAGGGACTGGTTCCCCTTTACCCTACAGCTCAAGGGTTCATGTGGAGGTGGAGAGTGATCTCCTCCTAAATGGATAATACCTTTAATGTTATCAAGGATGGTTCTTAATCCGTTCATGACTTAGCGAACGTCTCCCATATTCGTAGTGAGATTTTCTACCAGTTGCATGAGATTTCTCATGGGTTGGTTAACTCTTGGACACTCGATTCTAAATGTTCAGCACGAGCATCCCTTAAAAAAATGATCTTTTGAGTTTTGCAATTTTTAATGTCTTAAAAACTGAGAAGTTTTTTAAAAATTAGATATTTTACTTTATATACATATATATCTTTAAAATTTAAAATACAACAACAACACTCAAGCCTTTATTTCACTATAGTGTGGCCCACTATATGGATCCTTTGTCTCCATTGTGCTCTATCTTTAGTCATAATCTCACTAATGCCTAAGTACATCATGTCTTTCCTTATAATTTTATTCCTTGTTTTTATTGGTCTACCCCTACCCCGTTTAACATGCCTAGTGACTCAACTTTCACAACGCCTAACATGTGTCTCTAATGGTCTCGTTTGTACGTGTCGAAACCATCTTAGTCGAGCTTCTCGCATCTTCTCTGCAATTGGTGTCACTCCTGTCATAAAAGCGGATCTCTGACTCGTGATAGGAGTGAGTCAAGCCGCTCTGATGTCAGATTTATGTAGGCTAAATTTAGAAGGTTTAATTTTCAAACTTGTTTTTGTCGTGCTATTAAACGTTGGCTAATATTTACATTAAACTTAATTCATTAGCGCGTAGCCAGATAACACTAAGAATTTGATTTAACTCTTCCACTTATGTATATATTCACACATGATAATTTTCAGAAGAAGTCTGAATAGAATGTGAGAATAACATCAGAAGGTATATAATGATTGGTAAACTGGCTTTGATGATGATCACTTAATATCTTTGCTTTAAATAAATTAACTAAAAATGGGGAAAGATGCTTCCCATGAGAGTTTCTTTTCACTCACGATATACAATAAGCCTCAATCTATAAAGCTCGGTACAGGTATGAGTACCAAGTACGACATCTATTTTGTACATTGATACAACAAAATAAAAAGAAAGACTAGTAAGTTTGGTTCATGGTGTAATTAAAATTGATTTATATATATATATATATATCTTTAGGGGCATTTACCGGGACCTCCCCTCTAGGTTTGAAAAATTACAGACTGCACCCCTCTTATTATGGAAATTACAAAACTTCCTCTCAATGTTACAAAACATAACATTTACCTCCTCTGAAATACACATTTCATAACATCCGTGCACAAAAATACCCCCGGAGTACATTTGCAAGGGGGGTATTTTGTGCACGGATGTTATGAAATGTAAACTTCATGAGAGGTAAATGTTATGTTTTTTAACATTGAGGGGAGGTTTTTGTAATTTTCATATTAAGAGGGGTGCAAGCTGTAATTATGCTATCTTCCAGGGGATTTTTTGGTAATTATTCGTTATATCTTTATTATATAAGAAAGGAGCAATATGCCTTTGGTGTAACATTTTTGGGACCAAACTACCCTCATAAAATCATGATTTATAACTCTCTTTTAGGTTTTTTTGGTCTTTTTGCTCAGTTGACAAATCCCGCCCACTACTACCCGCAAAAGCAAATCCCGCCAGATAACCCGCCCCTCCCCCTGCTCTCCCGCAAAAGCAAATCCCACCTGCTACCCGCGCCCCCATGCTCTCTCGCCATGCTTTCTCCTCCCCTGCACGCTACAGTCACTTCCTCTCTTCCTCGACTGCACCAAAAGCAGCCTGTATAACCCTACCTCCCCTCGACAGAGCCCCGCCGAAAGCAGGTGTACACCTCCTCGACTACGCCTCAACTCTCCTCCACAGTGCCTCACCTCAAGAGATCCTCCTCCATCGCGATTCCGAAGCTTCTCGCTCCTCCCGACAAGCTCCTCCTTCAGGTCAGCTCCTCTTTCCGACAAGCTCCTCACGATATCATCTTGCTCAGGTTCTTGGTTTTCAACTTTTGTGTGTTTTCATAAAGTTTACTTTTCCGGCAAGCTCCTCTTTCCGGCGGGCGCCTCAACTTTTGTGTGTTTTGCTCAGGCTCGTATTTCTGAAAGCTTACTTTGATGTGTGTCCCCCCCTCCCAAAATCTCAAATTCCTCTGTGAGTTATGCTTGCGGGAGATTAAAGAATTTTTGCAATTAAGAGTTTTTGCTCGGTGGGTATTTTTGGTTGGAAATTTTGCTAATCTCTCTTTGTTAATCTCGGTGGGTTTTTTTGGCAACTAAGAAATTTTGCTCTTTGATATTTACGGCAACTTGATGTTCTCCAAATCCCTTTTCAATTTATCCTCTTAGTTAACTTTTTTTATTTGATTTCTTTCTAGAAATTCCTCTTATCAGTTTTGCTAAGGCAGCAAATTTATTTCTTCTATGTTAACCACGGTGGGTTTTTTGGCAATTAAGAATTTTGTCCACTTGATGTTAATCTCATTGAGTTCTGCTGAGGATATATGAATTCTGCTATGCCAACTGTTTGAGCAAATTTTCATCCATGCTAAGCCGAGGAGGTGTACAAATTTTCATCCATTTGCACACCAACTATTTGTACTTTTGCCTCTTTTGTTTTGCTTGATGTCTCGATAGGAAGTTGTTGGAACTACTTTTGTCTCTTTGGTTTTTCATCAGTTTGCAAAGCACTACTAACTGGAGTTTTACTTAGGCAGAAGGCTTACCTACGATCAGTTTTGTTTAGTTTGATTTTTATTGATGGTTTATTACATCTTTATCTATATAAATACTTTGCATGGGGCGGGTAGCTATCTGGTGGGTTTTGTTTTGCAAAAAAATTATGTATTTATTAATCGTAGCAACAAAAAATCAGAGAAATAATCTTCTCCAGAACACCCGTGTTTCAGCAGTTGTTCGCTCCAAGGTAAGTTTTTTTTTAGTTTTGACTTTGGGCTCAATGATTTCATATTGTGACAGTCAACTGTGAAATTGGTATATTGAATGACAAAAAATATCACAACAATATCTTAGAGCAGCACTAAGACATCCGGGTTCAGATTTCTTGTATTTTTCTTTAAATATATATCAATCTTATTATTATTATTAATATTGATTGTTTTCTCTTCTTTCGGTCTTCCCAATTTCCAATTATCTTGATGGGTCTCCAGATCATATTCTTCGTAAACTGGGCTATCTTGATAGCGTGCCTCTTTAAAGTGAAATTCATCTTTGTCCAGATCCTCCTCTTCTTCCGAACAAAGGGAAGGGTTTTCTTCGGTGGATCCCTCTTGTTTCTTGTTTAGTCTCCTTCGTTCCGTAAGTTGTTTCTACATCGCTTTCTTACTTTCTTTCTCCCCCTTCTTCCGTTTCTGAGATTTCTTTCAGTTTCTTAATGACAATAGGCGACGACATTTTGCCTAAATAGTAGACACAGGTAATAAATAAGAGAATACTAAAGATTTGAGCTATATAATTTCTCAATTCTGACACAAGATACATATTAGATCGAATAGAATGATTTTGTCGTATCCAGAATAATACCAATCCAACCCATTTCATGAAGAAAATATTACCAATTAACCAACCAACAAAACTACTTGTGAAAAATAAAATCTTGTTGTTGCATCGAAACATATAAATGTTGACTAATCTGGCTAACGTGGAGCTTGGTAAAATGAAATGGTTGAATAATTGAAAAATTAGATTATTCGGGAATACACATTGAATTTCTGATAGTAGATCCATAATCAAATTTTTGTGATTGTTCCAGAAGAAATGAAACAAAAGAGACGGTAGAACTAGGACAGTTATTGTATGAGGTCTACCCAATGCTAGATGTAGAGGCGCATAATAGATCAATATGAACATCATGAGCTGTCCCGCAAGAAAACCAGTTGTTGCTGATACCTCCTTCTCGGTTCCGTATACTTCATATACCCCCACCCGAGCTCGGAGAAGGAAGAGAGAAGAGGGCCCTATGGAGAATGTGGTCAGAAATCCATAATAGAGCCCGACCACAACGACCGAATTTCTTATCTTCATGCGGATTACCTAGTAGAAAAGATTTCAAAATCATCACAAACCTCCCCCTTTTCTTTTCTATTGCAGTGTATCGATTATTATATGATTATTTCTTAACTTTCCCTATCTATATAGATAGAAACAGATATACTCTAAATGACATCTCTTATGTCAATGACACAAAAGGGATATGAAATGAATGGAATTGGGATATAGATGTCATATAATGAAAGCCACATTGAGGTTCCCTATGAAATGAGGCATGGAACAGAGTCACTACGAAGAAGTTCCTGGAGTTACGAAGGAAGCTTCAGACTCATATTGTTCATGGGTTGAGAACGGGAGTTGAACTCTATGAGGTCGAATCTCCCGTTGCTCCTCAGTAGCTCAGTGGTAGAGCGGTTGGCTGTTAACTGACTGGTCGTAGGTTCGAATCCTACTTGGGGAGATTTCATTCATTATTTATGAAAGAATGAATAATTGAATGAAATGGCTCGCTTTGACCGTTAGGAGTAGGTAACTCGTTCCCTTCTTTGTTTATTTCTATTGCATTCTATCTCATCGTATCACATTCTTTTCTACAATATTTGAGAATCACCGTCAATACCTCGGCATAGATCCGAGATAATCCATTGGAACTAGCCAATTCATAATTCTCAGCAGTGCATCAAAGATGCAGTCATCGATTCGATAGGCCACAATTATCGCGAGCAAACATATTGACGAGGAACACGTTTTTGCTATGCTACTAATACTTGTACTTGCTCTGCTATTCTGCACAAGCTTGGCTGAGGAAGAGTTACGGGGAGTCAAACACAAATATGTTGATTCCGACCGGGTGTACTATATGTAATAGTACAGAACTTACTGATAAATAAAATAAGACCATTCCATTTCGGCAAAGGACCATACCCGAGTTCAATAGCTTTGCGGCCTCTATCCCGATCATTATTTTCCTACCGAACTTCCCTTTTGGGCCGGTTGTGGGCGAGGAGGGATTCGAACCCCCGACACCGTGGTTCGTAGCCACGTGCTCTAATCCTCTGAGCTACAGGCCCCACCCCGTCTCCACTGGATCTGTTCCAGGGAGTACCTTCAAAAAAGAACCTTTCCATCTGGGGGTTAAGAAGATGTGAAAGCGCCTTTCTCTCTAGAAGAACAACACGTTCCGATGCGTGAAGTGGGAGAGAAGAGATGTTCTAATTGTGGTTTTGAATAAGATGACCTTTGCATTTTTTATTTTGATCTTTTTAAATATGAAAAAGTAAAATAAGAGGTGTTAACCTTTTTATCATTCTGGCATCGAGCTGAGGAAATAAGGGGGCATGTGGAAAGAATGTATGTTTTTTGTAAAAAAATCTATTTTATGTCTTCTAGAGAATCTGTGCTATTTTTATTAGCTGCTATCTCTTCCCAAATATCATTTTGCATGCCAAGATTTAGTAAGATTTAGCTGAAAATTATTGACTCATTCACATAGTCAGTTGCATCTCTTTCATCTGCTACATGCAAATCAAAGAATCTTGAGCAGGGCACTTACAAATTTATGAAATACCAATTGGTGCAGGGCTATCACTTGAGGCTTTTTAGAGATTTCGTAACACCACTCGCATTGTGTCTGTCAAATTCGCAAGGAATAGTACTTTTGATTTCAAGCATTGATCAACTTAAGCATGATATTCAATCGGATAGTGTATACATTAGTTCAATTATCATGCCTTGATCATCTCAACTTAGATGTGCATTAGACTTTTTGACGCAGGAGGAATCTATAGGCGGCGAAAAATCGGTAACCTAACCCTACTTTCTATACAAACCCAACGGTTAGATCACAAATTAGATAATAAATAAATAAAACATCTCACGTAGATAATTCATAGCAAGACAATAATTAATTAGGGCAAGACAAATTTAGACTTTCCTCCGCATGGAGGGCCAAAGCAAGAGAGCGCGGTGAATAAAATCCTGCAAATCGCAATAATGATCTAAAAGAAAACAACTATCATACAAGATATTCAAACGAGTGTAAGGTCCAATCCAATATAAATATACTGAAAATAATAATCCAGTACAACGAAGACTCACCAAGTAGTGGGCTGACCAAGGCACTAAAGAATCCAGAGCTGGAGATACATGCACGACGATCCGAGGTGGAACTGGTGGCGGAAAATAGCGCAAGTGGCTGCCCTCAACAGTGGAAGGTGGAATCGGACCGTAAATGGATAGATCCACCCACGTATGAGTAGATCTGGACTTAGGATGGATGGATCCGATGTTTGGTAGCGGATCCGGGCTAAGAAATGAAGGGAGGGTGGGGGAAATAGCGGATCGGGACTGATTTTTCCAGATCAGAACAAATCTGGAAATAGGGTGGCTGTTTTGGGTGGTTCCATGAGAGGGGGAGGCGGTATAGGTGCAGTGGCTAAGGGAGATGGGCCGCGGCATGGGGGTGGGCTGCTAGGAGGAGGGGCGGCTGGCAGTTGGACTGAGGGGACAGAAAGGGGCGGTTGGTGGCTTGATTGCTAGGAGGGAAAGGGGGGCGGCAGACCGCAGCTCCAGCAGGGAAAACAAGAAGAAACGACGGCTTGCTGGATGGGGGCCTGAAGGCTGGCAGTGCAGGGAATGGGCAGCTACAGGCCTGCGGGGGGGGGGGGGGGGGGTAGGCTTCTGGCTGACCAGCGGCTGTAGGGAGTAGCAGCAGGGATCGGCCGACAGTTAGGAGCCCTGGGAGCAGCGGAAAGGGGGATGGCGGTGGAACAGGGAGGGGGAAAAACTATAGGGATGAACAATACATTTCCTTTTTGAATAGGGCTGACAATGCCTTAGATCAGCCCCTAAGAGGTCTATTTATAATAAAGAGAAGATTTGGGCATCCCCCATCAACGGCTATGATTGGCCGGAGGTGAGGCTACCCAAATACAACAAAATAAATGCAAACATAGTGAAATAATATATCAAATCGATTCGCAATGCGTTTCTGGACACATTTAAAGAGTCTGATCGTCGATCCGGGCACGCCATATATGGTAAGTCGTCAAGTCATTCCCAAACGGGCCCAAAACTCGTCCCCATCTCTGCTCTGCATCAATCTCCCAGGCTTGAAAGAATTCATCTCCTGATAAATTGTGATCGAAATTCTCTCGATGAATGCCAGGTACAACTCGAAGAGGTTCACCGAAAGTCGTCCAAGTGTCGTCGATGGAAGAGATTCCTCGACAATCAATTCCCCCTGACTGAAAATTTGTCATCTCCGATGAATGGAGGCAACCGTACGGAAGTTGAAGTTCAGGGGTGAATCGATCATGCTCTCCTACAAGTACCCAGGTGTCACTAGCGTCTGCAATAGGAATGCACTGGTGGAGTTTGGTCTCCATGAAGCTCTCAACGCTCAACTCACGAATAGTGGATCCCGGTGCGATCGGCTGCGTCGTAGGTAGAACCAAATAAAACGAGTCTCCAGGTGGGTGGGTATCAGAAGTGGGTGAGTAGTGGTGGCCATCAGACGTATGTGAGCTATGAATGTGGCAAGGTAACAAACATTAAGGTGTGGGCGGCTGGAAGTCCCCACTGCTTGAGTCCACATACTGGGGAGGCTCGTAGTACGACGTCATATCCTCAACACTAAATATCAGGTGGATACCCATACTTGCAAGGATATCAAGATCATAGGTGTTTGCTTTGATCTGTCTCATGATTATATAAGGATCCATTTGCATAACACTCAAGCTTTTAGCAAATCTCGCACGGAGCCTCACAACGCGGATTCTCACCATCACCTGCTCGCCTTCTTGAAATACATGCACTTGCCAATGAACATTCACATGTGATTTACAAGTTTTATTACCAATATGGATATTCATCGGACCGACTCATGACGCACATGCAAATGATGAACAAACAACACAACAGACTCATTCAAATGATGACGAAATGACTCAACAGACTCATGCAAATGATGTCAATGACACATGACCGACACAACTTTCTCTCTATGTGAAAATCTAATAATGACCTGAAAATCTATCAAGAGAGGGGGTCTATCAGGAGGTTCTCTCGGTGTCGTGTAAAAAAAAATCATCTTGTGTGAAACGAGTACGCAAATGACCGTGAGAGATATTTATACTCAAATGTGAGCTCGTAAAGAGCTAAATGTCTCTCGGGGAACGTAACACATCAGGGGGCTCACCAAGAGGTGCGTAAGAAAAGTCATCACGGATGAGACGACCATCTAGGTGAAAATCGTGTACGCAGACCAGAAGGCGTGACTTTATAGCGCGGGGAGTATCCCCGAAAATGAAGAACTCGTCTGGTGGGTCAGCAGGTGGTGAGTCCCAAAACTCATCGAGAGTGTCGTGCGTCAACCGGCGGTGCCCTTGACACTCAATGCTCCACACAATATCCATTCTCCGGGGCAAGGCCAGAGACGATAATGGAAGGGGTGCCAATAACTCAGAACTCGTAAACAAGCGACTTACCTGAATCAGATCCTCACCTGAATGTGGCGGATCATCCGGAGGCTCGACTGGGGGCTCGTGATAGAACTCGTCACTAGGATCGTGGTCCTCCAGATGAGTACTATTGTGAGAGGTAGTGTCCCCGTGAATGAGTGACATAGCCACTACGAGATCAGTACCAGGCTCTGGGTTCTCGGTCGTGATGTGCCTCGAGGCAATGACCATCTTGATAGCCTTTTTACGCAAATGCCGAATGTTGGCATCGATGATGCAAATCAGCATTACCTTGATAGATAGGCCACTCACTGTCCACCGACACACAAAAGGCCTCCAACACGTACTCGGGCTCCCGCACCGCCTTTCTCAGCACAAAAATATGAAAGACGTCGTGCAACCCACTCAACTTCGTCGACAAAGCAAGTTAATAAGCTGCTTCGCCGATGCGCTCGGTGATCTCGAATGGCCTTAAATACCTCGTACTCGGCTTTTTCTAGCGTCGAACCCTCAACACTGCCTTGAAAGGCTTTATCTTCAAGTACACCCAATCTCTAACAACGAACTTCACGTTCCGGTGTTTGGCGTTGTAATACTTCGTCTGTCGGTCTTGGGCAGTCAACAACCGTTTTCGAATGGTTTGTATCAACTTATTCGCCTCATCGACCACTTTGCGCTTCAACAGCTTGGTATCACTAGTCTTTGACCACGCTAAAGGAGTACGACACCTCCTACCATGTTATGCCTCAAGCGGAGCCATCTGAATAACTGTTGTTATATGTGAACTCTACTATGTAAAGGTGATCTTCCCAACGCTGTCCAAAATTCAAAATGCACATACGAAGCATATCCTCCATCGTCTGATTTGCCCTCTCGGCCTGCCCATCCGTTTGCGGATGGAAGGCTGTGTTAAACTTGGGCTTCGTGCCCAACAAATGATGAACATGTTTCCAATTGTCGGATGTAAACCGACCATCATGGTCGCTAACAATACTACGCGGGACGTCATGTAATCGAACGATGTTCTCCACATATAGCTTTGTTAACTTCTTCACTAAATCACTTTTCTGGTTCGGGATGAAATGTGCAACCTTAGTCAACCGATCAAGGATCACCCATATTGAGTCATTTTTCTGCAGCGACTTTGGCCGTGCACAAAGTCCATGGAAATATTATCAAATTTTACTCTGGAATTGACTATGCCTTCAAGAATCCTCCTAGTTGTTGATACTCGGCCTTTACTAATACACATGTTTGATATATTGCCACAAAAAGAGCAATATCTTTCCTCATGTATGGCCACCAGAACAGTGTTTTCATGTCTTGATACATTTTGGTACTCCCCGGATGAATCGAGTACTTGGTGAAATGAGCCTCATCCATCAATCCATATTGTAGTTTCCCATAATTAGGAACATAGCCTACCATTCTTCCGTAGTAGCCCATCCTCAAAGAGAAACTCGACGCTCGGCCCCTCAGCAGACTCCGCCAAATAGCGTTGCATGTTCGGATCAAACTCCAAAGCATGCCTACAAGATCACCGATGTCATATGGCACCTCCATCCAGCTCAGAACAGCAGTGGAGGATGATCCTCGATCCACGCAGGATATCTCCAAAGCTGCCAACTCATGTGCCAAAAACTCATCATGAGCCAAAATCCAACTCGCCTGCGTCGGTGCTCGACGACTCAGAGTGTTTGCTACCACATTCCTCTTCCCAGGGGTTTAAAGTATATCGAATGTGTTGTCCCCCAGGAACTCCATCCATCTCCTCTGATGCATATTCAGATCTTTATGATTTATCAAATACTTCAGGCTCTTATGGTCCATGAAGATTTCGATTTTGACGCCATACAAGTAGTGTCTCAACAATTTCAGAGCAAACATCGCGACCCCCAACTCTAAATCGTGCACCAGATAGTTTCTCTCATTCACCTTCAATTGGCGTGAACCGTAAGCGATAACTTTACCAAACTGATATATAACACAGCCTAGACCACTACCCATGGCGTCACTGTACACCTGGTAACCTTCAGTCCCATAAGGCAGACATATAATCAGGGAGGAAATCAGTCGTCTCTTCAACTTCTCGAAAACTCGAGCATACTCTGGCGTCCAGACGGACCTCTAATCTTTCCTAGTCAACGTAGCGAGGGGAAGTCCAATCCGCAAAAAGTTCTCCACAAAGCACATGGAATAACCGGCAAGCCCCAAAAAGATCCGGACTTCCGTTACACTCAGCTCAGGCTAGTCTCGGATCGGTGCAACTTTCATCGGATCTATCGCAATACCCTCTATGCTGACAATGTGCTCCAGAAATGCCACAAACGGTAGTTAAAACTCGCACTCGGAGAATTTTGCATACAACTGATGTCTTCTTTGTACTGTCAAGATTGTACGAAGGTGGCCAGCATGCTCTTCCTCGGACTGTGAGTACACCAAAATATTGTCGATGAAGACTATGACAAACTGATCCAGATACTCCCGAAAATCTCTATTCATCATGTTCAAAAATACCGACGACGCATTTGTGAGCCCAAAGGGCATCACCGTGAAGTCATAATGCCCATAACGTGTGATGAAAGAAGTCTTTGGGAATTGGGATGTCAGACTCCGGTATCTTGAGTTGATAGTATCCTGACTTCAAATCCATCTTTGAATACACTGTGGATCCTACCAACTGGTCAAATAGATCATCGATGCGGGGAATCAGGTACTTGTTCTTTTCTGTCAATTTGTTCAGCTCCCTGTAATATCTATACACAGGCGCAGACTATCGTCCTTCCTCTTTACAAAAAGGACCGGTGCACCCCACGATGATGAGCTCGGACGTATATACCCTTGCTCCAGCAGTTGCACCTTTAATTCTTCGATCAGTTGCACCTTGCTCCAGTAGTTCCTGCAGTTGCACCTTTAATTCTAACTTGATGTTATATGCTAGGGCAAGCGTGACACGGGTTTGGCACCTTATACAAGCTTGATGTAAACTCCAATTTCCCTCTAGGGCGGGGCCTCAGGAAGCTCATCCGGAAAGACATCCGCAAACTCCGCTACGACGGGTACGTGACAAAGCTTAGACATGTGCTCTGAAGCCTCTACCAATGCAAAAAATAGTTTCGCACCTTTCTGAGTTACTTTCACTACTTGGAGGGCAGTCATGAGGGATTTGGCCACACCCCGTAGACCATTTAAACGAATTTCGCCTCCGCATTTTCCGCCTTATAAATCTTCTTTCGATTTACAATCAATACACGTGTTGATGCGCGAAAACGACACCGCCTAGTTAACGGGTTGTTCGATCTCACATGCTAGGTGAAGAAAAGGATTGCGGGGTTGATGAGAAGGAGAGGAAGCTTTAGAGTGCTCGAAAGTGGAGCAAGCGCTTGTCCAATGGTTGCGGGGATAAAGGAGAGGTTTGCTGAGAGCAGCCGGGAAAGCTGATGATCAGCGGAGGAGGTTGATCAGTAGCTGTCGAGCAGACGGTTACTTTGACGGTTGAGCTTGCAGGTTGACGCCGAGAGAGTTGAGCTGAGCTGAGAAGAAGAAATGGGCCGCTAGCAGAAGCAACAACAGACTTCGCCCGCCGCGGCTTAAATGTCACTCTTGCGACGGACTTTCCTTTGATTAATATTGAGTTATTACAACTTGCATACACCTTTACAAGAAATCAAATAAAGGGATACAAAGGGGAACCTGGCGGCTAAGGAAGAAGTGCCAGAAGGGAGACCGCGCGGACTGAAGAGCAAGGTCGGCAGGCCGCGCGACTAAGGGAAGAGAGGAGGCCGCACGGTCTGGCAACTGAAGCCGGCAGGCCGCGCGGTCACAAGAAGAGAGGGATGCAGACCGGGAAAAGGAGTCCGTAGGAGGCTGATGGCGTGGGCTTGCCGTGGGCTGTCTTCGAGCGTGAGCACCTTGGCGATCCTTGCGATGATTGCGATGTCCTCGAACGAGGGGCATGGGGGTCTATTTATAGGCCCGAGGAGGTAACGAATTTCGGTGACGTTACCCCCAGTGAGACGGTAACTTGAGCGAGAAGAGGCTGGAGTGCGCCGAGTCCGCAACAGGCCGCGCGGACTGGGGGTTGCTGCCTGGAACTGGTTTCTGGAACTAGTCCTGCTGATGGAGGACTTGGAGAAGTCCGCCCCTACTTCTGGCGGACTGAGAGGAGTCCGCCCGAACTGAGCTGATCGAGCCCGTGCCAAGATTGTGCGGGCTGAGGGAGTATCCGCCCGCTGTTGTGAAGCGGGAGCTGGAAGCTGAGTGGCAGACTGCGAGGAGAATCCGCGGAGTCCGCCGCTACTGAGCTGAGCGAGCACGCGCTAAGGGTGCGAGCTGAGGGATATCCGCCGAGTCCGCAGAGTCTTCACGAGGCCGTGCGGTCTGGGACTGCCTTGAGGAGGTGATTCTGCTTCCTGGAGGACTGGGAGGCGTCCACCAGTACTGTTCGAGCCCGCGCCAAGACTCTGCGGGCTGCGGGATACCCACCCGTTGCTGGGGAGATGCGAGTGTTGGAGGCTGAGTGGCGAACTGCGACAGGAATCCGCGGAGTTCGCCGTTGTTAAACTGAGTCCGCCTCTGCTGTTGAACTAGGCGGCTGGCTGCTGAAGCTGTTGCTGGGGTTCATCGCTGTAGGCGGACTGGAAGGTTTGACTACACTTCGAGTCTGCCCAGCTCGCGGTGAATGGGACATGCCCGCTGATCTTTGCGGGTAGCCGGAGAGCTGGAGCGTCCACGCTCCTTAGGCAGACTGAAGAAGCTGGCTGCCCATGCTGCTGGAGTCCGCCACTGTTGAATGGAACTTGCCGCACCTGCTGGGTGACAAGGGATTCGCGACCTTCCGGACTGACGAGGCAGGCTGCGCGTGTTGGTGAGGTAGAACCTGGTGTAGCTGGCTGGCGGCCTGGGGTCAGGTCGCCAATCTGGCTATGCGGCAAGCTAGAGGGTTGTCGACGTTGGTGAAGGTCTGCGGCCTAGAGGCAGGCCGCTTGACGTTGTGGCGGTCTGGGCGGATAGACATCCGAGTCCGGCAAAGGGGCACCTGTTGAGAAGCTTGCGGTTTAGCTGACAAGGGGTGCGGCCTGCAGGGGAGGCCTGCAGGAGCGGACTGCAGAAGCAGTCCGTGGCCCCTGCCGACCAAAGGAACAACGCGTGGCCTGGGCGGTCAGACTGCCGAGACCGCCCAAGCCGTGCGGCCTGAGCGGATAGAAAAATCTGTCCGCCCAAGCTAAGACGTCACGATCTCCAGGAGGAACCTGGAGCAGGTCCTGACTAGCGAGCTGGCCGCCTTGGGAAAGATCGCCGATTTCGGGGTTAACATAATCCTCGCACTTTTTTAAGTTCAGAAGGGAACTTCGAAAAAGTTGGAGACCCACGAAAATCGTGATCTACCCCAAAGGAAAGGAAGGGGGCAAGGAGAGATAGAACCTGATATCTCTCCTTAGGAGGTTGGTGTTGTCTGTCTTTTTCCTGTAAAGAGAAAGTTAGTGTAGGCATGTATGGAAGGTACGTCTTGCGTGTACCTGAGTTTGCCTTTGCAAAACGAATAAGATATCTCTTCCACTGAGTTCTGCAAAACGAAGGTGAGAGGAAAATATAGGAGCATAATAACTTGCAAGTACCTGGTGGAGGCTTGCAAGCACCTGTTATCCTCTGCAATAGGAAGAGTGAGGAGTATGCAAAAGAGAAAAATGAGTTGCAAGTACCTGAAAGGAACTTGCAAGTATTTGCTGGTTTCTGCAAAAGAGAAGTTAGAAGCAAATATGGGGGTAAAGAAAGCCGCAAATACCTGAAGACAACTTGCAGGTATCTGCTGATCTCTGCAAAATGAGAATTAGAAGCAAACATGATATGTGAAAGTAGCTTGCAAGTACCTGTGAAAAAACTTGCAAACATCTGCTGATCTCTGCAAAATGAGAGTTAGAAGCAAACATGATATGTGAAAGTTGCAAGTACCTGTGAAGAAACTTGCAAGCATCTGCTGATCTCTGCAAGAGTAGAGTTATAAGCAGATATGATATATGAAAGTTGCAAGTACCTGTGAAGAAACTTGCAAGCTTCTGCTGATCTCTGCAAGAGTAGAGTTAGAAGCTGATATGGTATATGAAAGTTGCAAGTACCTGTGAAGAAACTTGCAAGCATCTGCTGATCTCTGCAAAAGTAGAGTTAGAAGCAGATATGATATATGAAAGTTGCAAGTACCTGTGAAGAAACTTGCAAGCTTCTGCTGATCTCTGCAAGAGTAGAGTTAGAAGCTGATATGATATATGAAAGTTGCAAGTACCTGTGAAGAAACTTGCAGGTGCCTGCTAATCACTGCAAAGAGAAGAGTGAGCAACAGATATATTATAATGAACTAAGCTGCAAGTACCTGGATGGAACTTGCGAATGCTAAATGTTGATGAGATAAGATGGATATGACCAAATAGCAAAGGAGATGCCTGATGAACTCTGCCGATAATTCGATGAAGATCAAACCAGAATAGCGATCTTCTTGCTAGATTACAGATATCTTTTAGCGTGAAATCCAGATCAATAAGTCGAACGTTGACTGCTGATATGACAGGATAGATATGAACAGATTAGCAGAGAAAAAGCTTGACGAATTCTGCCAATCTTAAACCGATTCCAATAGCAAGACTTGATGATCAAGAAGAGTCAGACTCTTTGATCAATGATTGATGCCGTTAGCATTTGATAAGAGTAATGAAGCTTATATAAGTAAAGAGCTTATAAGTCATCATCTGATAAGCTTTGAGCAAACAACGCATATAAGATGAGAATAAGCAGAAACGATTGTTCCAAATCCTTTTGGTAGGTCGGATTTAACCTGTTCACCTGTGAAAGAGGTAGTTGATAACAAAAAGGTCTATACTCGGAGATGACCAAGAAAGGTCATCACCAGTATAGCCCTACTTAGAGCGAACTAGCTATACTCCCTTGACAGAGCACAAAAGGGAGACATGCACAAAATCCTAAGAAGGAAACGGCAGATGCACTGCTCTCTTGCCTCGGGTACAATCATCACTGATCAATGAGACTAGTTGCGCCAAATGGCCTATAGCATTGCTTGTCTGTGGAAAGATCAGTGGAATTGTTGATCCCGCGAAAGCACGGATTGAGAGTACCATAAAGTGTCCGACCATCACAGTCATGAGATGATCGAAGAGACAAGACTACGCTTGATCGTCATTGCTTGTCAAGCAAAGATCACCATAACTGTAATGTATCCTTAACGAAGCACCGCAGAGCTAACACATGGGGCTTCCCTAGCACATACTCTGTGTCAGATGCCGGCTAGGATCCGAAGTCTGAAGACCAACATCGTAGATTGAATGGCTCCCACTGCACATACGTGAACACTCTCCACAGTATGTGGTCGTAGCGGTCGTGCCAGAGAACAATCTACGGAGGGAACAACAAGACTTGACGATATCTCATTGATTCAGCGATCTCTTTGGCAAAGAGAAAATGGAGGAAGAAGCATTCAAAAAAGGGAACTGTGTCAGTATGAGATCTTTGACGAAAACTTTATTGAAAATCATGAAGGAACACTTAAAAGTGATTTGCAAAGAGAATGTTTGAAAAATGAAGAGTAGAGTAGGAGTAACCAATAATGAATGCAAGGGACTTTGGAGACTCATGGATGTGATGGGTCACCCTTCTGGAGCAGATGTTGAAATTTGCCCCGTTTCATCATTTCCTTTACTAGTTGCAGAAAAGCTCTACAATCCTCTGTTGCATGACCCCCTTCTTTGTGATACTTACAGTATTGGTCAGAGTTTTTGCCCTTCCGATCAGCTTGCTGAGAAGATTCCACATTGCTTATTTTGCTCTTCATGGCCTGAGGTTGAAAACCCTTTGGAGTAGACTTTGGAGGTTGACCGGTATGGTGCAAAGCTTCTGGGCCTCTCTTCCTCTTAGTGTAAGATTCAGGCAGTTTCTTTGAGTCATTGGAAGGGCGAGCGGTGGTTTGAGGATTAAGTTTGCAGACACTCTCCCTTTGTTTGGTAACTGGAAGCTGCAAAGTGACTGCGGCCTGCCTGGATGGATAACTTGCCAGATGGGCATAAGGACCAACTGGTAGAAAAGCTGGCAGATTAGAATGTGAATTCCCCACTGCTTGATTGACTGTAGTAACTGGTGCTGCTACAGGTTGAGAGTTTAGTCATCAAATTATAGTGGCTATGGTGTCATTGATTGCTGCTATCTGCAGGGAAGTTTTCCGACGTGTCACCAAGAGAGCTTCCCAGACAGCGTCTTCATTGGTAGGAGGAATGTTTTGAGAGGGTTGGCGGTCTGACATGAGTAACCGTTGATTTTCACCGTCTGTTCGGATCTGAAGGTCGCGTGTTAACTGTTGATGCGCGAAAACGGCACCGCCTAGTTAACGGGTTGTTCGATCTCACAAGCTAGGTGAACAAAAGGATTGCGGGGTTGATGAGAAGGAGAGGAAGCTTCAGAGTGCTCGAGAGTGGAGCAAGCACTTGTCCAAGGGTTGCGAGGATAAAAGAGAGGTTTGCTGAGGGCAGCCGGGAAGGCTGATGATCAATGGAGGAGGTTGATCAGCAGCTGTCGAGCAGACAGTTACTTTGACGGTTGAGCTTGCAGGTTGACGCCGAGAGAGTTGAGCTGAGCTGAGAAGAAGAAAGGGGCCGCTAGCAGCGGCAACAACATACTTCGCCCGCCGCGACTTAAATGTCACTCTTGCGATGGGCTTTCCTTTGATTAATATTGAGTTATTACAGCTTGCCTACACCTTTACAAGAAAACATATAGAGGGGTACAAAGGGGAAGCTGGCGGCTAAGGAAGAAGTGCCAGAAGGAAGGCCGCGTGGACTGAAGAGCAAGGTCGGCAGGCCGCGCGACTAAGGGAAGAGAGGTGGCCGCGCGGTCTGGCAACTGAAGCCGGCAGGCCGCGCGCGGTCACAAGAAGAGAGGGATGCGGACTGAGAAAAGGAGTCCGCAGGAGGCTGATGGCTTGAGCTTACTGTGGGCTGTCTTTGAGCGTGAACACCTTGGCGATCCTTGCGATGATTGCGATGTCCTCGAACGAGGGGCATGTGGGTCTATTTATAGGCCTGAGGAGGTAACGACTTTCGGTGACGTTACCCCGGTGAGATGGTAACTTGAGCGAGAAGAGGCTGGAGTCTGCCGAGTCCGCAACAGGCCGCGCGGACTGGGGGTTGCTGCCTGGAACTGGTTTCTGGAACTCGTCCTGCTGATGGAGGACTTGGAGAAGTCCGCCCCTACTTCTGGCGGACTGAGAGGAGTCCGTCCAGACTGAGCTGATCGAGCCCGCGCCAAGATTGTGCGGGTTGAGGGAGTATCCGCCTGCTGCTGGGAAGCAGGAGCTGGAAGTTGAGTGGATGACTGCAAGGAGAATCCACGGAGTCCGCCGCTGCTGAACTGAGCGAGCACGCGCTAAGGGTGCGAGCCGAGGGATATCCGCCGAGTCCGCAGAGTCCGCACGAGGCCGTGCGGTCTGGGATTGCCTTGAGGAGGTGATTCTGCTGCCTGGCGGACTGGGAGGCGTCCGCCACTACTGTTCTAGCCCGCGGCAAGACTCTGCGGGCTGCGGGATACCCGCCCACTGCTACGAAGAAGCGAGTGCTGGAGGCTGAGTGGCGAACTGCGACAGGAATCCGCGGAGTCCGCCGTTGTTAAACTGAGTCCGCCTCTGCTGTTGAACGAGGCAGCTGGCTGCTGAAGCTGTTGTTGGGGTTCATCGATGTAGGCGGACTGGAAGGTTTGACTACACTTTGAGTCCGCCCAGCTCGCGGTGAACTGGACATGCCCGCTGATCTTTGCGGGTAGCCGGAGAGCTGGAGCGTCCGCGCTGCTTAGGCGGACTAAAGAAGCTGGCTGCCTATGCTGCTGGAGTCCGCCACTGTTGAATGGAACTTGCCGCACCTGCTGGGTGACAAGGGATTCGCGACCTGCCGGACTGACGAGGCAGGCCACGCGTGTTGGCGAGGTAGAACCTGGTGTAGCTGGCTGGCGGCCTGGGGTCGGGTCGCCAATCTGGCTATGCGGCGAGCTGGAGGGTTGTCGACGTTGGTGAAGGTGTGCGGCCTAGAGGCAGGCCGCTTGACGTTGTGGCGGTCTGGGCGGATAGTCATCCGAGTCCGGCAAAGGGGCACCTGTTGAGAAGCTTGCGGTTTAGCTGACAAGGGGCGCGACCTGCAGTGGCGGACTGCAGAAGCAGTCCGCGGCCCCTGCCGACCAAAGGAACAACACGCGGCCTGGGCGGTCAGACCGCTGAGACCGCCCAAGCCGTGCGGCCTGAGCAGATAGAAAAATCTGTCCGCCCAACCTAAGACGTCGCGACCTCCAGGAGGAACCTGGAGCAGGCCGCGACTAGCGAGCTGGCCGCCTTGGGAAGAATCGCCGATTTCGGGGTTAACAACACGCGCCTTGCTTTGTCAGCCAATCCATTCCGAAGATGACATCAAACTTCGACAGAGCGGCCTCCAAATCAAAGTCCTGGAGGAGTCCCCATCATCAACTGAAATGGCGTGAGGGGACTCTCATTGCATGATAGTAAAACATAGGCATAAGAATACAGAAATGAAGGTCCTAGGACCGGGAAAGGGATCGTTACCCTTGCATTGCGTCGCCGACCCATAGGAGACAATATTAACGGCTGTCATTCCATGGATCCGTCAATATTAACTTTCAGAACAAGCCTGCGGAAGGAGAACCGTTGACCCGTGCCTTTTACTCGCGCACGGACGTTTCCGCCCGTGCGTGAAGGAAACCGCACGGGTAGCAACAGAAAGCTGGAATTCGAGGCAAGCAGGTGGAACCATGCGTTTTACACGCGCACGGGCCATTCCGCCCGTGCGTGAACAAATCGCACGATTAACCACAGAATGGAACAAACAAGAAGGCTAACAAGAATGCTACAGGAAAACCGTGTGTTTTCTTCGCGCACGGTTACAAAGAAACCGTGCGTCAACCGTGCGTGAAGGTCGTCGAGCTCAGCTCGACGAAATTCGTCGAGCTCAACTCGACGTTTCTCCAGCTCAACAAAACGCATGATCGAGCACAAACCGTGCGTGAGAGAAACGCACGACCGTGCGTTTTCCTCAAATCAGAATTCCTTTCTTGGGGAAAACACATCACCTGCACAACAAAACCAAAGCTGGAGCAAAAGCTCCCAACACCAAACATACAACAAAGAATAGCCGGAAAGAGCCGTGGGGAGCACCATGTGCATACCCCTAACAACAGAATGCACAATTGCACAACCTCGGGCCAAAACACTGCACAAAATAGTCATGACCGAACGATGCAAATATAATCGATAACCGGTTGAAATGCAGTGCACGAGTGAGAAAACCAACCCAGATGAGTCCGAAAAACCCTATAAATATCGGACTCATCACACCACCAGACTTGAACATTTGCTCGTCCCGAGCAAATCGTCTCTTCGTGAACTAGAAAACAGCTAGCTGGCTTAGAAATTTCCAAATAAAGTAAAGCGAGAAATCGAAAACAGCATGAGCATAGAAAATATAATAGATACAATTTGTAATTATGCTATGAAGTTTATAAATTTCAACAGACGTAAATAAGTATTGTAACTACTCAACAATAGAATCCTGAAGAATCGTTCGGTCATGCGTAGGAAGAAAGTAGGCAGGCCACTTAGTTGAGCATTGCCAAAGACCGGGGCTCTGGATCACCTCCAAAAAAATCCATCAATGTCGGGGTCCATACGCTTGCCCTTTCACACTCTCTCCACAGCGCTAGTTTGACTCAAGCGTCAATCCGTAGAATTTTAGGGTAGAAAGAGGCTGGAGTTTCGGTGAGGATAAACAAAGATAAAAAAGAAGGCTACGCACCAAACCCAAATAAGCTCAACAAAAAGATATCATCTCGCCAACAATACATGCAAGTGCACCACACCACTAGACTTGAACTTGATAACATGGGTGTGTGCACTGCCTACCGCTACAAAATCTCAAATAGGATTTTCAATCACACATTTTCTTCACTTTTCTTTTTCACAATTAATTTTTAAACATGTATTCTTTTTTTTATCATCTTTTTATTTTAACAACTTCAGCAGATAAAAACTTTGGAGCACATCCACATATTCACAAGGAATATCACCACATCAACACCCGATCATGAAAATGTAAAATACTAAAGCTCAACATGGGTGTGCGACTAAGATCGGCTATGAGGCTTTGATGAAATAATGGTGGAGCTGAATCAAAAGAAGGGTAGGCACAACGGGGCTACCGAGGATAAGACGTTAGGAACGGAACAAAGCTCAATCGTGCCAAAAAGACGGCCTACATCACGCTCACGTTAGACTAACCATGCACCAATGCTTCAAGAGTAGCTTGGGGCAAGTTGTTAGCCACCGAGAAAAAATGATCCCTCCTCCTGACTCGAGCAATACGAGGCTAGTGACGGCTACACACATTCCTACACCACCGTTCGATTACTCCAGATTCAACACTTTTGAGTAGTATAAATAATATTTACAAATGCAGAAAAGTATAAATATACGAGCATAAAGAAAAATTGAATCTATACTATTTCTACACACCATGAGTACTCGATTAGGAGCACTGCACGAGTTTTGAACTACTCTATCCTAAAATCCTAAGTCAGCACCACTATTTTGAAGTTAACACAAAAGAAATAAATTTGACTTGAGCCGAGCGCGTGCTTAAGATCGCGCTCATGTGGGTGTATGTGCACGAAACGGACAAGATATCAAGAAAACATAAAATAAAATTGTGCTTTTGGAATGAAAGCGATAGTAGTGCATGTGCACAAGTAACCCGCATAACTCTCCCCCACCAGATTTAAACTAAACAACCTATTCAAGATTTGCAATAAAAATAGAGAAATAAAAGTTGGGGGGAGGTTACCCCATGCTCAGCAAATGAGCATACCAGAAGCTCGGCGTTAATTTCACCAGAAAGTCCACGGACCAAACAAACTCCACCTGCACAAGAGAATACCTCCAACCATGCATACTATAAACATATAATAACAGCGACATAATTGAGCAAATTAAAAGCAGGGAAATTTGGTTGTCTCCCATAAGCCACTTTTCTTTACCGTCCTTAAGGTGGACCAAATACCTGTATTAACAGTTATATAAATATTGTTCAGAGCATAAATTCAAAACGCAACGAAAAAGTATAAAGTTACACACACCATTAAGCAATAAATAAAACTAGAAAAATCAAGAAAGGGGCCCCGGAGATCCTTCACTCCTCAGCTGAACGCTGACTTGTGGTAGATCCCCCCAGTCACGCGAGATGAGGGAAAGACGAAAGCTTTAGGGCCCAGGGAAGACGAATCTCCCCTGCCCCTAACCTCTTCTCGCGCCGGCGGACAAAATTCTGCGTCTTACGCATAAGCAGTTCTTTTTTTTTCAGATCCACAGATGGGGATCGCCAGGGTGGTATAACCACACCAACCAATTCAGCAGCATGTCTATCTTTCTCATCCCGGGGCATCCTTTCCTCACCTGCGGCGGGTGAAAGATCAATCCAAGTCACCTGTTTAACAGTCTTACAAACTTTGTTCGGATAAATCGATGTTTTTAAATCAGTCTTCCGCACGCTTTCTACAGCCCTGCTCAGCTAATGTTTCTTCTCAACTGAATCTTGTTTCACGTCAAGTGACTCCGTCTCTGTCTCTCCTTCAGCTAACGTCAGCGGTTCTGCCACTTTCTTAACCCGATCTTGCTCATTCAGCAGATAACCTGTCTAACAGCACTAAATAAATTATTAGATAACAAAACATTCAATTTCATAAGTTCTCCAGGTTCATTTGAAATTTTAGGGGGGAGTGACGGTGGTAAAGACAAATCGACCTTGGAAGCCAAGGTGACACCGCTCGCATTAAATTGCAATGTAGCTTCACTAGCTTTTAGGAATGGGACCCCCAAGATGGGTTTCGATGTATTTCCCATTGGTCCTAACACCTGAAAGTCAGTGAATACAGCAGCCCCATTCAGAATCACTTCCACATCTTTAATCTCTCCATCGGTCTTTACTACCGATCCATCAACTAGCACTAGTGACTTCCGGACATCATATTCGATATTTAAATTCAGTTTTTCAACATCTTGCAAACCAAGAATTTTGCACGATGATCCAGAATCACATAAAGCTATCGTCTCCACTGCATTAATCTCACATTTAACAGCCATTTCATTTTTATCGCACTCCTCCGCATCCCCAGCACTCTTCCCTTGCTCACGTGGATTCTTCTCCTGTATCACTTGGGAGGGTGCCGCGAGTACGCTCGGAGAACACTTGGGCCAGTTGCCCAAGTTGTGTCTCCAAGTTCCTCATGGAAGCGGTTTGAGTGGCCATATTAGATTGGGCCATATCCACAAACTTCTCCATCATTTCCTCCAGCGCACTCTTACGAGTCCCTTGAACGTTCGGATTATAACCTGTATGCGGCGATCGCGGCTGGCTACTAGGGGCTTGAGCATCAAATTGATGCTGGCCGCCCTGCCACCTTTGATTGCGAGCATTTTTATTCCACGAGAAATTAGGATGATTTCTCGCGTTGGGGTTATACGCATTATTATGAGCAGTGCGATTTTGACTATTTATAAAATTTACATTCTCATCAAAAGTTATACCTGACGGATCAGCAAAGGTCTCCCCAGCAGTGCATTCATAGTCATGATGGCCGGGGTTACCACAACCCTGACACGATATGTCCATAAACCGAGCTGGAGGAGGGGCCGATCTGGTCAACATCGTCCTTCCATCCAAAGTATGATGGCTCGCCTCAGCTTGTTGCACCACAACATTTACTTCAAACAAATTCCTCGCCCCTCTAGGGGCATTTCTTCCGGCGGTCCAGTATGTGCTATTGGAGGCAGTGTCGCGAAGTAACCACAATGCCTCGTCAGGATATAGGTTCATTATTGTGCCTCCAATTGCTGCGTCGATCGTAGCCCTGAAATTAGGCTCAATAGCAAAGTCGAATATTTCAACTAAATTCCATGGCTCACAGCCGTGCTGGGGGCATCGACGCTGCAGGTCAGAGAACCTCTCCCACGCCTCAGACAACGTTTCTTGGTCCAGCTGCCGAAAGATTGCAATATCCCTACGGACATTCACAATCTTATCCACCGGGTGGAACTTAGCCAATAACATAGAGGACAGGGCCTCCCATGTGGTAGCGGTCCCCGGAACAGTAGTATGGAGGCAGGTTTTGGCCTTGTCCCTCAGCGAAAACGGGAACAGCCTCAGCTTTACTACATCATCAAAAATACCAGCATAGCGGAATGTGCCGCAAATCTCCGAGAACTCCGCTAGATGGAGCTGCGGATCCTCACTCGGCAAGCCTGAATATTGCGTATTATTTCGGATCATGTTCAGAATGACGGGCTTTATCTCGAAATGGTTGTTTACAATGGCCGGTCTGGAGCCAGGGTAAACACTTCCCGCAGTATGGGTCGTGAAATCACATATTGTCCTAATGCGTGGTTGGACCACCTCTTGTCCCTCAGCAACCCGTTCACCATGATCATTTCCTCCTTGGCCAAGATCCTCCATCTTTTTTTCAGCAGCAGCATGCACGCGAGCTCTCCTCGCACGTGCGGTTTCAAGCTCACACACAAGATCTTCAACCATATCACTGGAGTTGGGATCTGTCATACCACACAAAAAATCCTTTTAAAAATACCAAAAACACTTACAAACCTTTTTTTTAAAAGAAAAATACACGCAACGGTTGCACTCCCCGGCTACGGCTCCAAAAACTTAATGCGTCGGCAAGTTTACCGATCGTAGTCAAGTAGTAAAGTTGAGGAGTTGAATCCCCGAATATCGATCTCTCTAGTAGTGCAAGTAGGGAGTGTGATTTCGCTACTGAAAAAGTGATTACAAGTGTTAACGTAAACAAAAGGGGTTTTAGTTTGGAGTTTCCTAAGTTTAACACTAATAAACCTATTGCGGGTCGCCGTCACCGCGTCTCTTTGGTGGATTACTCAAGAGAGTAATATGAAAGATGGATGAGCCAATGAGGGTCGCAATCACCTCTTTGCCACGCAAGTTTTTGGCAATCGCTAGAACGACACTATCTCAACAAGAACACGAAAAACTGAAGCTTAGAAACACAATCATGATCTAAAATATAACAACACATAGACATGCTGAAATACTTAAACTAAACAGTATTTTTAAGCAACAATCAAACATCCAGAAGTTCAGAACAAAGTAACTACAAGAGGAGGGGGAGAAATACAACCAAACACACGAAGGCTTTCGAGATTCGCGACCGGAGTCAAGGGTTGTCGGGCCTTGTCCGAGCTCGGTCTACGGAAGACGTCCGGGGTCCAGAAGGGTTGTCACCTCCTTCCAATAACCCGTCTTCTTCGTGAATAGTCGTTGGGCTAAATCTATCCGGAGAACTCCACGGATGCAGCACCGTATGAGCTTGAAATGGAGCTTGGAGTTTGCAGAAGAAAAATGGTGGCCGGGGATGAAGCTATTGCAAGCTTTTGGAGGGAGAAATGTGGTCAGATCAACTCTCCAAGGAGGAGAGAGAAAATATCGGTTGGAGGGAAGTTTCCCCGCTCAGAGGAGCAGAAAAGGCGGGTTGGGTCGGACTGGATCCGAACTGTCCTCAGGAAAAAGAAATCTGCGCTTTAAATAGAAGCAGGTCAGAAAAATAGGCACACACGGTTTGGCGCACGACCGTGCTGAACAAATCGCACGATTAATCACAGAATGGAACAAACAAGAAAGCTAACAAGAAAGCTATAGGAAAACCGTGCGTTTCCTTCGCGCACGGTTACGAAGAAACCGTGCGTCAACCGTGCGTCAACCGTGCGTGAAGATCGTCGAGCTCTGCTCGACGAAATTCGTCGAGCTCAACTCGACGTTTCTCCAGCTCAACAAAACGCACGATCGGGCACAAATCGTCCGTGAAAGAAATGCACGACCGTGCGTTTTCCTCAAATCAGAATTCCTTTCTCGGGGAAAACGCACCACCTGCACAGCAAAACCAAAGCTGGAGCAAAAGCTCGCAGCACCAAACATACAACAAAGAATAGCTGGAAAGAGCCATTGGGAGCACCATGTGCATACCCCCAACAACAGAATGCGCAATTGCACACCCTCGGGCCAAAACAGTGCACAAAATGGTCCATGACCGAACGATGCAAATATAATCGATAACCGGTTGAAATGCAGTGCACGAGTGAGAAAACCAGCCCAGATGAGTCCGAAAGACCCTATAAATATCGGACTGATCAATCCTTGACTAGGGAGTAGAAGGCGGCAAGTCCAAAACTCACCAAGGGAGGGGATTATTCCTCTTCTTGGTAGAGAAGTCAGCCTCCGCTCAAAACACTAGATTCGGCCAAGAGGAAGGATGCTCGGCAAGGGTGGCTCAGAAGAATAGCCTCGACTTCGGCAAAAACCTAAGGAGGAAAGCCTTTCTCCGGCCGCACCTGGACGGAAGAAAAGGAGACAAGGTCGAACGTCCTCCTTGAGGTGGCGGCATGGTTTGGACAAAAAAAGGACGGGGTTTCTCTCTCTCTCTCGGGCGGCTGCACGGAGAGCTCTCATGCGGAAAGAAAGAGGTGTGGTCAGGTTCTCGGCTGGTGTGGGAGGGATTAGGTTTAGGTTTTTTATAGTCAAAACCTAATCATAATTATTATCCGTAGACCAAGCCTCTTTATCCGCACCCGAACATTAATTTTCAATAAACTAAGGCGTTACACGTAGTGGTTCTGGAAATGTATCTGGCACGGGTACATGGCCCTTAGGAAAGTATCAGTTTTTCATTCAAGTGTTGTTAGCATCAAAGTATAGACATTGTGTTGTTAGCATCAAAGTATAGGCATTAGGTCTTGTGACCGATTTAATTGTAGGGGTTGGCTTTGGATTTGAAAAGGGGTGAGGCTTTGGCTGACTAGGAAGGTGGATGATTGATAGATTTGGCAGAGTTTGGACTCGATATGTTTATGTGATGAGGATTAATCATGGTTTTAAATATCGGATGTCGGAGACATGTCAGATGGAGATTTTAGATGTCAGATGTCGGAGACATGTCAGAGACATTTTAAAATATCGGTTTCCTAAAATATATTTGTATTTTAAGTTAGAGCATGTTATTTTAACACTATCATCTACATTAAATATTTTTACTCATTTTTAACATTGTTATATATATCTTTTACATGCATGTGAACATAATATAAAAACTTGAATTACATTAAATACTTATTAAAGGTAAAGAAAAAATTAAAGGTAAGTGAACAAAAACCAAAGATATAATGGTAATCCAAATCATCAGGCATACTCAAAGAATAAATTAACAAAATCTGAACAGAATGCATACTCATATTTTGTTAACATATTGATTTTTTGTACTAAATACTCTGGAACCTATCAAAAACTGCTTCGACGTTATATTTCTAGTTTTTTTGTACTAAATCCAATGAGTAGTCAAGAGGAAAGGCAGACAAACAAAGGAATGATCATTTCTATGGCAGTGGATGGTCTCATGTGCCCAAATAATGAATTTCAAACATTGTTCGTGTTTTGTCACAAATAGAAAAACTTAAACTAAGAATTTTGATATAAAAAGAGCCACTATTACACTTCAACATCAATAAAATGA
This sequence comes from Platanthera guangdongensis, assembly GCA_039583875.1. Lineage (NCBI taxonomy): Eukaryota > Viridiplantae > Streptophyta > Magnoliopsida > Asparagales > Orchidaceae > Platanthera > Platanthera guangdongensis. The sequence continues at coordinate 60,244,998 of CM077165.1, forward strand.
CATGAGGAGCAGTTAGCGCACGTTAATGAATCCTTTGGATAATGATTTCACACATAAATTCAAGAAGTTTAAATGAAAGATGAATGGAAAAGAAATGAATGCGGAGTCAGTGTCATGAAATGAAAGACGTAGAAACATAAACACTGATTTCACACTGATTCGTTTTTTTAACATGTGACATTATAAAATGTCGGCAACTTTTTAAAATGTCGCCGTCAGCCGACATACTGGATTTGATCCGAATTGTCGGCTGACATATTGCAAAATTCCATAACCTTTATATTTGCATTATGTAAGTTGTTTTTTGTTCAAACAGGACATAGTAGAGAGTGGGCATGCGTGAAATGACGGAAATACCAATGAGGCTACATAGACTGATAGGAGTAGGCCCGGGTAGTCGTCCTCGTATCATCCACACTTTTAAATTTAATCTAACATGGCACGGAATCCGATGTTTAACCAAGACTACCAAAACACGAGAATACCACCGGAATCCAAAACCTTATCTCAGGCCCGGTCTAACAACCGAGCACCTGTGCCATTTATTTCTTCACACGTTCGTTTAATATTCCTGCTTTCTCTCAGAGTTTATGCTGGCTTCATTTAACCCATTTGGTTCAAAATAATTTTTTGGTGCGTTAAACCCACCAATTAATAGGTGCCTTTTAACGGTAGGATTTGCCTTCTATTTGGATTTTAACGGAAGAGATCCAGCCGTATCTGGTTCGTCGGTACATACGGTTGTATCTCCAAAAGTTACAACCGAGATCTGGCCGTTGAAATCAAGATCCTACGATAAATACACATCTCGCCTATTAATAGGCGAGTTCCCCGTACCAAATTCGTACTCTTTGGTTGATTAATATCTCTTTTCTGGATTTTAATTCTAGGTATGGCAACTGGAGTGGGATATAAGTGGCATGACATTGGCGTCAACAGGAGGTGACGGCATGGTTCGGCTGTGGCAATCTAACCTAAATGGTGTCTGGCATGAGCATGCTACTCTTGATTGTGGTGGAGGGAAATAATGAAGGGAAATTAATTATTTTCCCAACTTTCAGAAATTTTAGAGTGGTCATTTGCTGAAGGGCCTGGATGATGATGTAGGAAACTGTTGATTTTGATCATTACCAACTTGTGTCGGTGATATGAATCATTTTCAAATATTTTTTTCTTCTAGTCTATTGTACTTGGTGTAAACTTATATCGTGTTCGGAAACTATTGTTAGATGTGCACCAGCTCAATTCCCAGGCGTGTTAGCTGTGGTAGATTAGGATGGAGTTTCTTGGTGTCATGTTCAGGGTTCACCTTTAAGTGTTAGACATGATAATAACTGATTAGTAGATAATCTTAACATTTCATTAAAGCAGTCAGTGGGTCTGGCTCTAGGTTAGGATTAGTTGACATAAATTTATTAAGCTTTAAAAATGGAAATGCTTATAATCAATAACGGGTATTCTTTTTTAAGTAGAAGTTCAAGCATCATATTGTAGAAATGGGGCTCTTCCCATACTTCTTTCTCCTATTAGGTTGTGTCTGATTCTTCGCTCATTCTCACGGGAGTCAAACCTTTGTTCTCACTTTATTCAATTGCTACTTGATGTGTCCCCCCTAAAAGCGCTAGCCGCACCCCATGCACGGAGTGCGGATATCCGAGAAACCCCCACTAGCGGCATAATCGTCTGAGCCGTAACCTCCACCGTCGTCGCCGTTACCGCCGCTCTGGCAACCGCCGACGTTGTCGACGCCATCGTCGCCGCGGCAACCGCCGCTGCCGTCACCGCCATCGCCGTCGTGGCTTCTCTCCAGCCGGGCCTCCCTGTCGCCGTGAAAGGATGACCATGCAGCCGCTTGTTGCTGAAAAGGGGCTGCCATTTGGCCGCCCACCTCCGGCCGCCGCCCTGGCCAGGGCCAGCTTCCACGGTGCCGCAAACGGGCGGCCTCTCGGCCGCCCGTCTCCGGTCGCCGCCCCTTTTAGGGGCCACCTCCCCTGTTGCCGAGAAGGGGGTGGCCTTTTGGCCGCCCATCTACGGTCGCCGCCCCTATCAAGGGCGGCCTCCCTTTTGTCGAAAACGGGCGGCCATTTGGTCACTAGTTTGCCGCCGCCGCCCCTGTTTAGGGGCGCCTCTTCTTCACCTAGGCCGGCCAATTGGCCGCCCGACCGTGGCCCCTGGCCCTCTCCGGCCGCTGCCCTTGCCGTCCACTCCTCCCTCGCGGGAGGAGCGGTTATTTTCGAGCAAAGGGCGATTATTTTTCCGGCGGGGGAGGTCTTGTCTTTTTCGTAAATATGACGATTTGTGTGCTCTAAACGGAGTGATCTTATTCGTTTGGCTGGTGATTACGTGGGAAAATTATCGGCTTGCCTCTCTTGAGATCTATAAATAGTCTTCCTTCCTATTCATTTTCATCTCTTCATCGGCCGGAAAATCCTTCTACGTATTTTCTCTCTCCTCTCTCCTCGCTCCTCCTGCAGGTTTTTTCTCCCATCTCTTCCTATGAATTTCTCTCTCCTCTTCTCTTCCTTGCGCGCTCCCGCGCGTGCCTTCTCCTAGCATGCCTCCGTACGTTTCGCCGTCATGGTCGTCCTAGCGCGCCTCCGTGCGCTCTGCCGTTAATAACGTCCTAGAGCGCCTCTGTGCGCTCCACCGTGAAGATCTTCCTAGTGCGCCTCCATGCGTTCCGCCGTCAAGATCATCCTAGCGCTCCTTTGTCCGCTCCGCCAGCAAGATCGTCCTAGTGCGCCTCCGTGCGCTCCGCCGCCAAGATCGTCCTAGCGTGCCTCTGCGCGCTCAACCGCCAAGATCGCCCAAGCGTGCCTCCTCCTTGCACGCTCTCACGCGCACCTCTTCCTTGCGTGCGCCGCCTCCTTGCACGCTCGGAGCACTCTCTGCTATAAAGCGTGTCGTGCACTTTCCACCAGCAAGTGCGTTGTGCGCTCTCCGCCAGCAAGCACTCTGTGCACTCTCCTCAAGCAAGCGCTCTGTGCACTCTCCTCAAGCAAGCGCTTTGTGCACTCTCCTACAACAAGCGTGCTGTGCGCTTTCCACCAACAAGTGTGTCGTGCTCTCTCCACCAGCAAGCACTCCTTGCGCTCTCCTCCAGCAAGCATGTTGTGCGCTTTCCACCAGCAAGCGCGTCGTGCGCTCTTCGCCAGCAAGCGCCCCGTGCGCTCTTTGCTAGCAAGAACCCCGTGCACACAAGAACAAGTGTTCTTATCACCGACAGGACAACGTATCAGACTTCTCCAAAAAGCAAGCAAAGACAAACCGCAGAGGATAAGGCGCGCAAACCACGCCTCATAAGCTTCTAAGACACAAGAGTTGGGACGAGCAAAGCAGGTCGCTCCTGTTTCTGAGCTTCAATGGAAGACTTCAAAGCACAACGAGTTTATCCCTCGCAACATAAGAGGAAGTTCATAGCTCTGTGAAAGGAGGCTTGTCATCCTCTGAGCTCAACTCTCTCTCTCCTCCAACTTGTAACAAGAGGCGGACTGTCGTTCTCGAATTTTTCAAATCAGCTTTGTACAACAACAAGAAACTAGTGGAAGTTTGGTCGACACAGCTCCAGGCACGTGGTTTTTCACCCCTTTCCGAGGTTTTCCACGTTAAAAAATTGTCTTGTCAGCTTTCCCTCTTTCTATGACTGTTTACGCGCTCGACCGCTCCCAGGCTAAGGCGGTTCAAAGTCCGGTGTACCAGAGCCTCGAGCGATCCGCAACAGTTTGACGCCGTCTGTGGGAACATGGTTCCCATCATTCCTAGAAGACCTAAAATACAGTACCCACTGCGCAGAGGTACTCATGAATAGAATGCATGGCAGGAAATGTCGCCCGCACAACTGAAAGAACGGTCCCTGGGGGCACATTGATCGAGTTCTTCTTCCCTCGCTCGACAGCATGCCTGAAACAGTACTCCCAAGCGTGGATTTTCAAGGCCGCGAAGCCCGTCCTGACGGAGGACCTAAAGCTCGGTATCACTGCAACTGCCCTGAAGCAGCAGGCCTCGATGGTAGGCTCACACGTGAAGAAGTTCATGGCATAATCGCTGAAGAACGCGAACAAGCCAAACAACGTGTCGTTTTGGCCCCCTCACTCTCCATCGTCGCTCGCCATTTGCACATGAGATCTCAACACATCCAATCCCACCAGGTTTCAAGCTCCCAAAGATCGATATGTACGACGGAACAAGTGATTCATTGGAGCACGTCAAGCACTTTGCAATCATGATGCAACTATGCAGTGCTCTGGATCCGTTGTTATGTCAAGCCTTCCCAGCAACTCTTAAAGGACATGATCACACTTGGTTTCTTTCCATGAAGGATGGAGAAATCAAGAATTTCACATAGTTGGCACAACAATTCACGGAATAGTTCATTGCCAATCAATGGATAGTCAAGGATCCTTCCCACCTATCTGGGATCCGTCAAAGCGAAGGGGAAACCCTTAAAGATTTCTTTGGTTGTTTCACCATTGAGGCGCGACTAATCTCTGGGGTAAACTCAGAGCTCCTGCGAGGGTTTCTTCTCCGAGGGCTTCACCTTAGAGGCTTCCACTCCGCACTAATGCAGGAGACTGTGTCTAGCCATCCTGATCTCGTTCGTCGGATCGATGCCCAGATTACAGCTGATGATGCAGTTGAAGCACACCGCCAACAAATTGGAAGGAACTCAAAGAGACAGTGAAAGCAGGAGTTAGCACCACTGCTGGTTCACCAAAAGAACGACTCACGCCGCGACAATTCTCGACGAGTCGGGGGGCATCACCACCAACATGCTTTCAGTCCCCCTTATGCTTCGCGAACAGAGGTCTTGCTCGCCATACACAACCATCCCTCTCCAAAAGCCAAGGGCTCCCGCTCCAAACTCTGGGACCAGTCTAAATATTGCAATTACCATCGAGGTCATGGGTATGGGACAGATGATTGTTCGCGACAAAAGACAGAGATCGAAAGACTCATTCGTCAGGGGTTTCTTGAAGAATTTCTGCAGCACAGAGGCCCTAAACTGGCCAAGCCATGATGAACCAGCAAGGAGGCAATCTCCAACGTGACTATTCCAGAGGAAGATTCATTCCCCACCAGCAGAATGCCCAAGAAGCCCAACAAGTTTAGTTGCATCTTATGTTTTCAGTGTTTATGTACAAGAACAACAAGCGTCACTATCAATATAATTGGATGTTGCATGATCCTCTTTACAGAGTGTTTCGATCTCCGCAAAGAAGACTCTGGTCTTTACTTTACAGAGTGTTCGGATCTCTGCAAAGGAGACTCCGACCTTTACTTTACAGAGTGTTCAGATCTCCGCAAAGGAGACTCCGGCCTTTACTTTGCAGAGTGTTCGGATCTCTGCAAAGGAGACTCCGGTCTTTACTTTGCAGAGTGTTCGGATCTCCCAAAAGGAGACTCTGACCTTTACTTTAGAGAGTGTTCGGATTTCCGCAAAGGAGACTCCAGCCTTTACTTTACAGAATGTTCGGATCTCCGCAAAGGAGACTCCGACCTTTACTTTACAGAGTGTTCGGATCTCCCCAAAGAAGACTCCGGTCTTTAATCTACAGAGTGTTCGGATCTCCGCAAAGGAGACTCCGGCCTTTACTTTATAGAGTGTTCGGATCTCCCAAAGGGAGACATCAGCCTCTTCGGTTCGAAGGTCTGGCCTTCACCGTCTCTCCGGGACAACATCCCTGCGATCTCCCACTGTCTGCGATCAACGGTCTGCCCTTCTCCTGCAGTAGGTCACGGCGTCGTCAGGGCCTGCCCCCCTCGCGCTCGATAGCGGTCTGCAAGTTTTCGTACTTCATTGTTTCTTTAAGGCTCCCAACCCCTTGCAACCCTCACTGCCTGCGATCGAAGGTTCGACCTTCTCCCGTAGTAGGTTGTGGCGCCACCATGCGTGCCCTCCTTATAGTTGCTCAGGTTCGAAGGCCTTCACCGCCACACTCAGCGACATTCCCCATCATGGTGAACCAGACCTCTCACTACCCGACTTGAAGCATTCACCCTTCGCCCTTATAGTAGGTCGCAGAACCATCTGGGTCTCGTCCTTCAGTAGTCAACCTCAAAGGAGTGCCTCAAAGTTTCCCACGCGAAGATAGCGACGCCAACACTACAACTTTCACAAGAGCTCAAAGCTGTAAGACAACAATCATTCCAAGGCAAAACGCAAGTAGCTGCTACAACAATATAAGGATGTAATATCCAATCAACAAACACGCATACAACGCTTGCACAACCAAAGTAAGAAACAGTAAAGCTGGAGTCTACTCATCTTCAAACTCCGAAGGAATGTGCCGGAGACAAATCACTGAAAGCAAAACAACAGACATTGCAAGAAGAAGCATAAAGCTAACAACTGCAAAAAGGGCAAAAGCACGCAAGCCAACACATGATACGAGATCAAGCACGCCACTAGGGCAACACGTACACAAGACAGTATCAGGTGCACCAAACTGAGGAGGGGCAGGGAAGGACGCACCTCTGGTGTACCAGTTTTCGTGCCCACGGTAAACGCTGGGTAGCCAAGTCCGGATTCATCACACTCTCCAGTACTGAATTCAACGACACAAAGGTCCTCAAAGTCGAGACCAACAATGACACACTCATGCTTGCAGGATACCATCCGCCCTTCTCCCAGGTAGTGGTCTGGGTGTCGACTGAACCTCTCCATCCAACCGTCAACATCTTAGAAGCAGAACGGGTTTGCTTACACAGAACGATGTTTCCAACACCGCTAAAGCTCGATCATCACCCCCAGCGAGGGTGCAAAGCCAGAAAAGTGAACTGGTAGCCAAGCGGTGCTCAAAGAGCTACCAAATATCCACAAACAAAGTACGAAGGCACTACATAATGCAAATGTGTAAAGAAATAATAAACATGGAGCCACGCCTCATCTACATTAACACCAGGGCCTCTCACTCATCCTCGGACGGATCTCCAGTGACGGGATCGGCTACGCCGCAACAATGCTTCAGCATTGCTGTGTGGATCAGCGCATCCAATCTCACTGATATCTCATACCTTCTCATGCACATTACGCACTATGCGCACAACACACGTGCCCTGAGCCCACGTCTCACACATTGAGCCCCGCGCACGCATAGCGCTCACCGCACATTGCGCCAAGCGCGCTTCACACACATTACGACTTGCACTGCACACAATTAGCACCACGCGAGTAGCACGCACTTCGCGCACACCGCACCATTCAGTTCCACCTGGATCACTGCAAGTTATCACATGCATGACTTAGGGAAAAGTCCCCCCTTCATTCGCTTCAGCTCTGAGCTGCGGGGACTTGGGGGGGGGGGGGGGGGGCAAATGATGTGTCCCCCCTAAAAGTGCTACCGCACCCCATGCACGGGGTGCGGATATCCGAGAAACCCACACAAGCGGGGTAACCGTCTGAGCCGTAACCATCACCGTCATCGCCATTACCTCCGTCACCGCCATCGTCGCCGCGACAACTGCACCGCTGTCACCGCCATCGCTGTCATGGGTTCTCTCCGACCGCGCCTCCCCGTCGCCACGAAAGGACGACCACCCGTCTCCGGCCGCCGCCCCTGGTATGGGCGACCTCCCTGTTGTTGAAAGGAGGCGGCCATTTGGCCGCCCACCTTCGTCTTCCACCCTGGCCTGGGTCGGCTTCCCCGATGCTGCAAACCGGCGGCCTCTCGTCTGCCGTCTCCGGCCGCCGCCCCTGGTAGGGTTAGCCTCCCTGTTGCCGAGAAGGGGGTGGCCTTTTAGCCTCCCATCTTTGGTCGCCGCCCCTACCAGGGGGGCCTCCCTTTTGCCGAAAACGGGCGGCCATTTGGCCGCCCGTTTGCCGCCGCCACCCCCGTTAAGGGGAGGCCTCCTCTTCGCCACGGTCGGGCGGCCAATTTTGTTGCCCAACCTTTGTCGCCCAACCTTGGTCGCCGGCCCACTCCGGCCACCACCCTTGTCGACCGCTCCTCCCTCGCGGGAGGAGCGGTTATTATTTTTGTGGTGGTGGTGGTGGGGGGGGGGGGTGTGTGTGGTCTTGTATTTTGCGTAAATATAATGATCCATGTGCTCTAAACGAAGTGATCCTATTCATCCTGCCGGTGATTACGGGTGGAAATTACCGACTTGCCCCTCCCGAGATCTATAAATAGCCCTCATTCCTATTCATTTTCATCTCTTTCTCGACCGGAAAATCTTCCTACGGTTTTCTCTCTCCTCTTATTGCGAATTTTCTCTCTCCTCTCCTCCTCCTATGAATTTCTCTCTCCTACTCTTCTCTTCCATGCGCGCTCCCGCGCGTGCCCGTCCTAACGCGTTTTTGTGCGCTCTGCCGTCAAGGTCATCCTAGTGCTCCTCCGTGCGCTCCACTGTCAAGATCATCCTAGAGTACCCCTGTGCGCTTCGCTGTCAAGATCATCCTAGCGCACCTCTATGCGCTCTGCCGTTAAGATCGTCTTAGCGCGCCTCTGTGCGCTCCCGCGTCAAGATCGTCCTAGCGCGCCTCTGCACGCTCCAGCATCAAGATCGTCCTAGCGCGCCTCTGCGCGCTTGATGCGTTGAATGACAAGTGTACTGGTCACACAAGTAATATAAAATTGGCGAATGTCCCCAATTATCGATCTCTCAAGAAACACAGTAAGGTGGAGTTAATTTTGAGGACTTAAGATTGAAGTCCTTAGGTCGGTGTTTATGAAGGGGGGTTTTGATTGTTGTGGAAAAAGAAAGTAAAACGCTAATAAACTACTCCTATGCAACGCCGCTATGCGATGCTTCGCCAGACAGGATGGAAGACTACATGGGCCGCTATGCACCGAATCGCTAGGCGGATGGACGAGTAGGCTTGCAGATGAGGTGGTTTGAACGGCGGAATGAGGGTCGAAAGCACATCTTCGTTACACACATCACTAGCAATTGCTAGTGCGGCAATGTGTGGTGGAGGATGAAAATGGCGCACCTCAAGCAAATAATGTAAATACAAAATCACATAGACATGATTGTATACAAACGCATATCAAATTAAACATACTCCATCACACACAAAGAGATCAACTACACTATCAATTAACAAGAGAAGATGAGAGTGCGAGATCGACCGAATCCGAAGTCTTACCGAGGATTCACGGAAGGAATCATTGGGTTGTCAATCCGTTTCCTAGCTCGGTCCTCAACTGCGTCCGGGGTAGAGGAGGCTGTCACGCAATCCCAATGAACTCATCTTTTTCGTGTCACGATCCGGTGGAGGATGACACAAACTTCTCCTAGCTTGATGGAGAAAGCTAGATCAAACTCTTCTTGAAGCTCAAGGATGAAGGAGGAGACCGAGAGGAAGCTTCGGCTTTAATTTGGCGTTGAAAGCTTGCCGGGAACCCTCTCCATGGTGGAGAACGAAGGGAAATGGCGGAACTTTGCCCTAAAAAGGCGGCTGGAATGGCTGAAATCCGATCCTCTCAAATGGAGGAAAATTTGCGCTTAAATAGAAGCAGGTCAGAAAAATAGTCACGCGCGGTTTGGCGCATGATCGTTCGCAAACCGTGCGATATTAACTTTCAGAACAAGCCTGCGGAAGGAGAAGCATTGACCCGTGCGTTTTACTCGCGCACGGACGTTTCCGCCCGTGCGTGAAGCAAATCACACGGGTAGCAACAGAAAGCTGGAATTCGAGGCAAGCAGGAGGAACCATGCGTTTTACACGTGCACGGGCGATTCCGCCTGTGCGTGAACAAATCGCACGATTAACCACAGAATGGAACAAACAAGAAAGCTAACAAGAAATCTACAGGAAAACCGTGCATTTTCTTCGCGCACGGTTCCAAAGAAACCGTGCGTTAACCGTGCGTGAGGATCGTCGCGCTCAGCTCGACGAAATTCGTTGAGCTCCACTTGATGTTTCTCCAGCTCAACAAAACGCACGATCGGGCACAAATCATGTGCGAGTAAAACGCACGACCGTGCATTTTCCACAAAATAAGAATTCCTGCCTTTGGGAAAACGCACTACCTGCACAACAAAGAAACCAAGCTGAAGCACAAGCTCCCAACACCAAAATGCAAACAAAACCAAACAGAAAGAGCTATGGGGAGCACCATGTGCTTACCCCTAACAATAGAATGCGCAATTGCACACCCTTGGGCCAGAGAAGTGCATAATGTGGTCAATGATCGAACGAAGCAAATATAATCAATTACCGGCTGAAATGCGGTGCATGAGTGAGAAAACAAGCTCAGATGAGTCCGAAAAACCCTATAAATATCGGACTCATCACACCAACAGACTTAAACATTTGCTCGTCCCGAGCAAATCATTTCTCCGTGAACTAGAAAACAGTTAGCTAGCTTAGAAATTTCCAAATAAAGTAAAGCGAGAAATTAAATATTTCATGGGCGTAGAAAATATAATAGATACAATTTGTAATTACGCTGCGAAGTTTGTAAATTTCGCCAGACGTAAATAAGTATTGTAATTACTCAACAATAGAATCCTGGAGAATCGTTCGGTCATGCATAGGATGAAAGTAGGCAGGCCACTCAGTTGAGCATTGCCAAAGACCGGGGCTCGGGATCACCTCCAATGAAATCCATCAATGTCGGGGATCATACGCTTGCCCATTCACACTCTCTCCACAGCGCTAGTTTGACTAAAGCGTGAATTCATAGGACTTTAGGGTAGAAATGGGGCTTGGGTTTCGGTGAGGTAAACAGAGATAAAAAAGAAGGCTACGCACCAAACCCAAATGAGCTTAATAAAAAGATATCCTCTCGCCAACAATACATGCAGGTGCACCACACCACCAAACTTGAACTTGATAACATCGGTGTGTGCACTGCCTACCGCCACAAAATCTCAAATAGGATTTTCAATCACACATTTTCTTTTCACTTTTTTTTCACAATTAATTTTTATACATGTATTCTTTTTTTTTCATCTTTTTATTTTAACAACTTTAGCAGATAAAAAATTTGGAGCACATCCACATATTCACAAGGAATATCACGACATCAACACCCGATCATGAAAATGTAAAACACTAAAGCTCAACTTGGATGTACGACTAGGATTGGCTATGTGACTTTTGTGAAATAATGGTGGAGCTGAATCAAAAGAAGGGTAGGCACAACGGGGCTAGCGAGGATAAGACGTTAAGAACGGAACAAAGCTCAATCGTATCAAAAAGACGGCCTACATCACGCTCACGCTAGACTAAACATGCACCAATGCTTCGAGAGTAGCTTGGGGCAAGTTCTTAGCCCCCGAGAAAAATGATCCCTCCTCTCGACTCGAGCAATACGAGGCTAGTGACGGCTACACACATTCCTACACCACTGTTCGATTACTCCAGATTCAACACTTTTGAGTAGTACAAAAAATATTTATAAATGCAGAAAAGTAGAAATCTACGAGCATAAAGAAAAATTAAATTTATACTATTTCTACACACCATGAGTACTCGATTAAGAGCACTGCATGAGTTTCGAACTACTCTTTCCTAAAATCCTAAGCAAGCACCACAATTTTGAAGTTAATACAAAAGAAATAAATTTGACTTGAGCCGAGCACGTGCTTAAGATCGCGCTCATGTGGGTGTAGGTGCACGATGCAGACATGATAATATAGAAACAGAAAATGAAAATATACTTTTGGTATGAAAGTGCTAATAGTGCATGTGCATAAGTAACCCACATAACTCTCCCCCACCAAACTTAAACTAAACAACTTATTCAAGATTTGCAATAAAAATAGAGAAATAAAAGTTGTGGGAGAGGTTACCCCAAACTCAACAAATGAGCATACCAGAAGCTCGCAATAAAGCATGAAGCCAAACCTGCAACAAATATACTTCGACTCACAAGGGAAAAGCATCCTGCAAAATTGCTCCAGCAAAAAAAATTTGTATACAGAAAGCCATAACAAATTTAATCTAATCAATTCTTGCAAGTTATTAAACTAAAAACAATCATCACGTATATAAAACGAAACTAAACACAGTAACACAAGAACGAAAGGTACTACAAACAATATATCTACTAACCACCCTGGGGACGAAGCCCCAGCTGAATAAAGTAAAGTACATAATCAGTCCAATCAACAAAAACACAAACAATGAAGAAAAACAACAAGCAACCCCCTCTGAGGAGAAAAGCAGCAGTCACTCAGGCTGATCGGGAAAAGATGGAGGCGGAGGCAGAGTACGGGCACGAGAGGTAGAAACTCGAGCAGGGGCAGCAGGGGGCACCTGAAGAAAGTCAACAATGCGCGTCGTCATGCCGTGTTGCTCGCGCAATAGCTCCTCCATCTGCATATGCCGTGCGTAGAAGTCGGGATAATCCTCCACGAAACTCCTACGATGCGAGGCATGGGCAAAAGAAGGCACTGGGGCCGTGGGCACGGGATGGACCGGCATGACATCGTCGGGCCGGCGGCACTCCGAAGAGGATCCCGCATCCGTAGAAGAAGCCCTAGCTGGCTGCTCACGCTCCACAACACAAATAACGTAGCGCCACGTACCGCTAGAGGAGACGCGACGTACCAATCTGAAGGCGGTCATCATGGTGGACAAAATAAAATCACCATGGGAAACGGGAGTCATGGCGGGCAAAGTGTCAAAAACTCCTAATCCCTTGGCGATTAGCGTAATTAAGTGCGAACCACCGATGGCCTTTAGAGGCATGTACGTGGCCTGGTGAATGAAGTAATCCGCAAGAACCCGACCGAGGTGGAGAGGGACGCCATGATGCATCCTGTAGAGATAGAGAAGATCCGACCACCCTGCTACATTCTAACTCATCGAGCGGGCGTTGATGTTGTGCCCGATCAAGTGCTGAACATAGCGGAGCGCGGGCGAGATGATATGGGACGACTTGGCTGACCGCGCCTCATACTGCTGTGACAGCCCGATGATCTCTTGCCAGAATGTGTGGGGAGAAGCACTGGCTGGGAACTCAAAGGGTCGGTCTAGAACGTCCGACTCCATGAGTTCGTCAACCATGTATACCCCCGCATAAACAACAAGCATACCCATACTAAAAGTGTACGGACGTAAGTTCAACCGGAATGTCACCGCAGTGGACTCACCGGTAACTGCGTCACGTCGTTCCAGAATGCGGAAGGTGGAGAGGAATTCGTGCGTGATTTCGCGAAATCCGGTCTCCACAATGGAGAAGAGATGACGCCACGAACCCACGTCGAGTAAATGGTCCACCTCCAGGTTTAGACCGACGGCCGCGAGCTCCTCGTCCAAAACGAAACAAAAATCCAAAATGATTTTTGGACCAAACGATCAAACCTCGTGATCATCTCAGGTCGCTCAAAACGAAGCATCCGCTCTGCATCTTCAGTATTCACCGGAGCATACGGATCATCTTCCGGCTCCGCCGGAACCGCAGTCTACGTAGAGGAGGAGGAGGCACCACCGAAGCTGCATAACTTGCTAATCACCTTCTTATATCCCATGGCAATGAGGAGAGAGAGAGAGAAAGGGAAAGAGATGAGGAATGAGGGAGGATTTGGAGGAGAAAGAGATCTTGTTGGATAAGATGGAGGAGAAGCGGGCGATTGCAACAGACGCACTGGAAATAGGGACAACGTGCGTCAAAATCGCTCGGCTGGCGTTTTTATAAATAAAAAACACACGGTCGTGCGTTTTTGCTGCGCACGTTTTCCCCAAATCGTGCGTTTTGCAAAAACAGTCCGATTCGCCTCATTTTCTTTGGGAAGTCTCATCCTGGAACAACAACGAGAAAAAAAAAGCAAATGAAAAAAAGAACCTCCTGCGCGACTAGGCAATCTTCCCGAATTCGGCGCAAGCACACAAAAATCTCGCAAACGTACATTAAGGCAAAAACAAAATAAACAACACGCAAAACTATTTCTAAAATAGTAAAAATTAACTAACTAATCCTACTCTTAGATAAGTACTGGGGTTAATGTCATCCCATCACGACTTATTCGAAAGACGAAAAGTCCTAGCCAATGAGCTTATGAAATGAAAAATGCGCAGGTAACTGGCCTAATATCCGTTGCGGTGGCAAGTACCGATACGATGATAAAGCAGTTACCGCTCTACCTAAATAATAATACTTGCCCAACACAGGTAGAGGAAATATGAAGTAAGAAGAGGAGGAGCACTGGTCCTCGCTCATCTCACTACAAAATAAATCCTTGCCCAGCAAGGTATCGTCTACAGGGAGACGGTAGGAGGAGAGAGCAATAAATGGAGCTTCCTCAACAGAGGAGGAATCAACCTCCTCGCGAAAGAGGATGCTATCATCCATGACTCGAGCTGAAAGATCCAAATCCTCCTGAAGCACCTGCGAAGACTCAACCCGTACAGACTCAGATACAGAAAGGGGATCAAGAAATAAAGGAAATGAAAAACAAAAATAATCAGAAATCGGGGGAGTGGTCCCGGTCTCACTCCCAGCAGGATCCAAGCATAGATCACCATCGGTGTCATACAAGTCGTATCGTGGGGAATCCGAGAACTCGAGGTCCACGGTGGTAAGGGGGACGACCTCGTCCAATAAGGAGGTGCAAACCTCCGCATCAGAAAGAGGATATTCCTCATCCCACCGGGGTGCGTAAAAGTGCTCCGAAGATCCACATTCTCCATCAGAGATAGAAGAATCCTCATCC